>CM022301.1:484785039-485385039 GCA_011799875.1 Thinopyrum elongatum | reverse complement strand
ATGAATAGCCGTCGCGCAATAAACAAGATCCAAATATAACGTTCATGCTCAACAGGCACCAAATAACAATTATTGAGGTTTAGAACTAATCCCGAAGGTAGACGTAGAGGGAGCGTGCCGATGGCGATCACATCAACCTTGGAGCCATTTCCAACACGCACTGTCACCTCATCCTTAGCTAACCTTCCTTTATTTCACAGCTCATGTTTCGTTAGCAACCGAACCAGTATCAAATTTCCAAGCACTACTACGAGCACTAGTAAGGTACACATCAATAACATGTATATAAAATATACTTTGTTGACGTTGCCAACCTTCTTATCTGACAAGTACTTAGGGCAGTTCTGCTTCTGGTGGACATTCCCATTGCAATAGAAGCACTCAATATCGGGTTTGGGTCCAGCCTTGGGTTTCTTCACGGGAGCGGCAACTGGCTTGCCATTCTTCTTAAAGTTCCCTTTCTTTCCCTTGCCCTTCCTAAAACTGGTGGTCTTTTTGACCATCAACACTTGATGCACTTTCTTGATTTCTACTTCTGCGGCTTTATGCATCGCGAAAATCTCAGGAGTGTGACGCCCCCGGCTCAATCGTGCACTAATCATACACGCAAATGCACACGACCAAGCCTAAGGACTCACGGGAAGATATCACAACACAACTCTAAAACATAAATAAAGTCATACAAGCTTTATATTACAAGCCAGGGGCCTCGAGGGCTCGAATACATAAGCTCGCATACAAGCGTCAGCAGAAGCATCAGATATCTGAGTACAGATATTAAAAGAGAAACAGAAAGGCCTTTAGAAAGGCGGGGCAAAATAAAACACTACGATCGAAAGGCGCAGGCCTCCTGCCTGGGACCCTCCGAACCTACTCCTGGTCATCGGCCAGCTCATAGTAGTATCCATCCTCGGGGTAGTAGTAGCGATCATTGCTGGGGGCAGCTGTCTCAGGGGCTCCGTCATCTGGTTGCATCAAAAGGGGTATATGGGGAAAAAGAAAGCAAAGCAACCGTGAGTACTCATCCGAAGTACTCAGCAAGCAAGGATCTACACTACATATGCAACATTATCAAAGGACAAGGCTGTATATGTGGACTGGGCTACAGAAATGCCAGAATAGATAGGAAAGCCTAGTCCTATCGAAGACTAGCATCTTCAGCGGTCTTGCAGCAATAGAAGAGAGTAGATCAGCACAATATAATGTAGTAGTATTATTAAGTCTCAACCTCACCCAGAGATCCTTTCTCGACTCCCTGCGAGAAAGGAATCCCAGAGCCATACAGTCATCAACCTCGTCCTGAGATCCCTTCTCAACTCCCTGCGAGAAGCAATCCCAGAGCCATATATCCAGGTATCATCTCACGGTCTAGTTGTGTCGATCGGGATACAACTCCGAGTGTCCTTTACCGTAGGGCCGGCTATCGATAGATGTTTTCTTCCCTACAGGGGTGCACCAACTTACCCAACACGCTTGATTAACTCTGGCCGGACACACTTTCCTGGGTCATGCCCGGCCTCGGCCAAACAATACACCGCAGCCCTACCTACAGCTCAGCAGAGAGGTCCCCGCCGGTCTACATCCTAAGCGCTCAGGGGTCTTGGGCCATCGCCCTGTGCACTCCGGGTCGTTGCGAGCAGGGTGAAGCCAGGCACCAGGAGGGCGCCGGTCCGTCCCAGCCGCAAGGCTGAACTAGATGTCTGACAGAGCTTTCGGTTGATGCTACGATGCAGAACACCCATACTATGCCCACGTGATGGTTAGTGCTATCAAGCCAGAGGCCTGCTCGGATCAAATATCCAAATCGTTAGTGGAATAGGGCTTGCGGTAACGAGCAGAGACTCACGAAAGATGTGACCCCATCACCCCATCTCGAGGACTTGCGGCAAGGGCCAAGAATGCCCGGCCACGCCTCGTATTCATATCTTGGGCAACCTCCAGGTCAAACCGTGTCCACAACACTCGCCACTTAGGCTCACGCGGGTATCCCTCAGGGTCAACCCGCCTTTCCAAGTAACAGTGTAAAGTCCAAGTATCCGTGTGTCCATAACATCAGGGGAATCCGAGGTATCACCCTCGTTGGATTCCTACTTGATGTATCCGTCATGGTGAACTCGGAGGAATCACCCTCGATGGGTTCACGCTTGATGTGTTGCATGACAGGGTCGTATCGGAAGTGGAGAAGGAGGAATCACCCTCGATAACCACGACCAAATAGCTACTCTACAAAGTTAACATCAGGAGTGCTATACGAGGTATCACCCTCGGCACTCGATGGTAACGATGCAGTGTCGTACAACCAAGGGGGTGATGTGCGGTGCCGTGGCCTGTCTTGAATCCCGTTGATCGGGTCTTCTGATAATCCAGCGGGGCAGTCGGGACAAGTGGGGTCACTGATAGGTCTCTACCCAGCCTATACTAAGCAGTTTAGGATATGCAGGTAATTATCAACAGCAGGTTACAATAAACAGGCTATGCATCAGAATAGGTAAAGCAATAGTAGCAGCAATTCTAATGCAAGCATGAGAGAGAAAGAATAGGCGATATCGGGATGCTCAAGGGGGGGGGCTTGCCTGGTTGCTCGGCGGCAAGGGCAAGGTCGTCAACGGTGGCGTCGGGCTCCGGAGCTGCGTCGGTACCGGGAACTGCGTTGGAGTCTAATGAGAGAGAAGAGGGGGAGGAAACAGTATAAATACACAGCAAACATGAGCAACACAATGTACGACATGACAATATGCAGTGCCGAGTGTGACCTAACGTATGGTTGCACGTCACCGAGGATGGGGGAATCCATCCGGGAATGTTTTCTCGGTTCCGGACATTTGTCAGACAGATGACCGGAGGGGAATGGTTCCATGTTCGGATAGTTAGGGACATGTGATGGACGAACGGACCTCATATTTGGATTCGTCTCGAAATTCTGAGCAACATTCATGTACAAAGTTTTTAGATCTAAGCTACGGATTATTTTATATGATTTTTCAAAGTTTTATTGATTTTCTAGAATTATTTAATCATTTTAAATCAACATTATCCAGAATAGTGCAGGCTGATGTCATCATGACGTCAGCATGATGTCAGCAGTCAACAGTGCGTTGACTGGGTCAATCTGATGTGTGGGGCCCACATGTCATAGACTCAGTCTTAATCCAGTGTGTAAATTTTAACTAAACTAATTAAACAGAGGGGGCCCACCTGTCATAGGGTGTTTGGTTAACAAAATAACTAAATTAACTTAATTAATCATCAGGTTAATTAGAGAGGGGTGGGGCCCATATGTCATAGGCCAGTCTGGCCAGCGGCGTGGGCCCCCGTGGTCAGTGGCCCAGGGGCGTTAGCGGGCGTGGGCGACGGGTGCGGGCGTGGCGTCGCCCGACGCCAGGAACGGCGAGGCCACTGCGCTGGCCAGGTGGGCGCAGGCCGCGGTGGCCGAAGGCGGCGCGGCCAGGCAGGGGGGGCGGTGGCTCGGCTGCAAGCTGCGGCTGCAGGGGGCGCAGGCAGCAGCGTGAGCGGCGGCGAGTAGTAACAGCGGCAGTGGCGGGAGCCGTTCATCGCGGGCGCAGGCGGCGCGGCGAGGTGCGGCAAGAGCGGCGGCAGCAGTGCGCGGCGAGCGGCGAGATGCAGGGGAGGCGGGGACGCGGGCGAATAGCAGGCTCGAGTGGGCGTGAGCTCCTGCGGCCTACGAGCAGCGGCGCTGCCAGGGTGCGCGGCAGCGGGCAGCGGGTAGCCGAGGCGGGCGTCGACGCGGCTCGGCATGCGGGCAGGGCGAATGAGGCGAGGCAAGGTTGCGCGCGCCGGGCGCCGAGCGGGAGCAGAGAGGGGGGGGAAGGCGGACGGGGCTCACCGAGCCCTGTAGTTGAGCGAGGTGGGTTTGGGGAGGAGTCGGGGTCGGCGTGGCGAGGTCCGGCGCGACGAGGCGGTGAGGTGGAGTGGCGATGGGCGAGCGTGAGCGCCCGATCCGGTCTGGATCGGGGGGGGAGTGAGCCAGGTGGGGGATTAGGGTTTCGGGTGAAGGGGAGGCAGGCCATATAGGAGGCGGCTGGGCCGTCCTGGCGGCCTGGTGGCCTGCTAGGCCGTGGCCCAGCGGGGGGGGTCTTTTTATTTTTGTTTGTTTTTCATTTCTGTTTTTCTTTTGTTTCTGTTTTGTCTTTACCTTTATTTCAAATGACTTTTGCAAATTATGAAACTAGCCCAAATAAATATGGTGCATTATAAGCCACTGCAATATAATGGTTTTGAGTCCAAAGATTTTCATTTGGGATTTTTTTTAATTAAAAAGGTATTAAATATGCTGCTATTTGCTGCTATTTCTTTTTGTTTGAGTCCTTTTACAATTCCAATAAATGTTGCTATTATTTTTATAAATGCTTTGGGAATATTTGCAACATGATGCACATTTTTGTTTCTGGATTTGAACAACTTTTATTTTTACTTTCGGTTTGAATTTCCTTTTGAAATTGAATTTAAAAAGAGATAAGATCCAAATGATGTTTAAGCATTGTCGATCATGATGACATGGCATTATCAAAAGGGGATTACTGTAGTTAACCACTGGGGGTGTTACAAGTCTCCTCCACTAATAAGAATTCTCATCCCGAGAATTAAGAGGTAGAAGGAAAAAGATCGGGGTATTCAGCACGGAGGTTATCCTCGCGTTCCCAAGTGGCTTCTTCTTCAGTATGATTTGACCACTGCACTTTGAGGAACTTGGTCGTCTTCTGACGGGTTCGACGTTCAGCTTCATCGAGAATGCGGATCGGATGCTCCTTATAAGATAGATCATCTTGCAATTCGAGCATCTCGTGATCCACTGCTCGGTGCGGAGACTCCTTGAAGCATTTACGAAGTTGCGACACATGGAAGACGTCGTGGATATGAGAGAATTGCGGTGGCAACTCCAATTTATACGCCACCTGACCACATCTGGCAACAATGCGGAAAGGACCAATGTAGCGTGGAGCGAGCTTGCCCTTGATTCCAAAATGGTGAGTGCCCTTCATAGGAGTGACACGCAGATAAGCTTGATCACCGGGTTGATAAGTCAAACCCATCGTTTGCGATCATAGTTGCTCTTCTGGCGGTCCTGAGCCGCCTTGAGATTTTCTCGAACAATACGGACTTGTTCTTCGGCGTGTTGAATAATATCCGGACCCACGAGCGGTCGTTCCCCAGTTTCTGACCAATTCAGAGGGGTTCGACACTTACGTCCATAAAGTACTTCAAAGGGGGCCACCTTCAAGCTGGCTTGATAGCTGTTGTTATAAGAGAATTCGGCATACGGGAGAGATTCTTCCCACTTCTTACCGAATGATATAACACAAGCTCGAAGCATGTCTTCAAGCACTTGATTTACTCGTTCGACTTGGCCTTGGGATTGGGGATGATAAGCTGAACTCCAAGTAATGTGAGTTCCCATAGCTTTTTGGAAACTTTCCCAGAACTTTGAGGTGAAAAGACCACCACGGTCTGAATTGATCTCCTTCGGAATACCGTGGAGTGAAACAATTCTAGAGATATATAATTCTGCTAACTGACTAGCAGTGATCATCTCCTTGACAGGCAGAAAGTGTGCAACTTTGGAAAGTTGGTCGACGACGACAAGAATAGCATCGTGACCCTTCTGTGACCTGGGAAGTCCTGTAATGAAATCCATCTGAACCTTATCCCATTTCCATAGAGGAATAGGAAGTGGTTGCAGAATTCCAGCAGGCTTCTGATGTTCTGCTTTAACGCAACGACACACATCACATTCAGCAACATACCGAGCAATATCCTGCTTCATTTTAGACCACCAATACCTTTGACGGAGATCACGATACATCTTGGTGCTACCCGGATAAATAGACAGCGGGGTATCATGTGCCTCCTTCATGACCTTGTCAGTCATAAGCTCGAAGCGATGTACGACAATGTGGTTTCTGAAATACAAGGTTCCATCTTCAGACAGCGAGAAATCCCTGTACTTTTCTAGGTGAAGATCTTTCTTCATCAGATCAACTTCAGCATCTTTAGCCTGCGCATTCTTAACCGCTTTCTCAAGATCTGGTTGTATCACAAGGTTATTAAGAGAACCCTGTGGAACAATACGCAGATTCAGCTTGCGCAGTTCTTCAAAAAGACGAGGTTGAGCTCTCCTAACCATGAGGTTGTCGCAATAGGACTTGCGGCTTAAGGCATCAGCCATCACGTTAGCCTTGCCAGGGGTATAAGAGATACCCAAATCATAGTCCGCAATGGCCTCCATCCATCTTTGCTGACGGAGGTTTAGAGATGGCTGAGTGAACAAGTACTTCAGACTTTTATGATCCGTGTATATCTCGCAACGATTACCGAGAAGGTAATGTCGCCACAACTGCAGTGCATATATGACAGCAGCTAGTTCTAGATCATGTACCGGATAATTCTCTTCATGTGGGCGCAACTGACGAGAGCCATAGGCAATCACTTTACGCTCTTGCATTAGGACACAGCCTAATCCTTCACGGGATGCATCACAATAGATCACAAAATCTTTGCGAGAATCTGGAGGAGCTAGTACTGGGGCAGATGTTAGCTTGTCTTGGAGTGTTTGGAAACTTTCCTGACATTTTTCTGTCCATTCAAACTTAACGCCCTTGTGAAGCAGATCAGTCAGGGGCTTAGCAATCTTAGAAAAGTTCTCGACAAATCGACGGCAATAGCTTGCAAGGCCGAGAAAACTTCTCACTTGCTTGACGTTCTTCGGAGGAGTCCAGTCCAGAATAGCCTGAACTCGTTCCGGGTTAACAGCAATTCCATCCTTGGAAATCACATGACCAAGGTAGGTTACTTCAGAAAGCCAAAATTCACATTTGGAGTATTTGGCATACAACTGGTGTTCTCGGAGCCTTTCCAGTACAAGACGGAGGTGTTCAGCATGTTCTTCTTTATTCTTCGAATAAACCAGAATATCATCTAGATATACCACGATGAACTTGTCGAGGTAATCCATGAAAATGTAATTCATCAGACGGGAGAAGGTTGCTGGAGCATTTGTTAAGCCGAAGGACATGACCGTGTACTCGTAGGAGCCATAGCGAGTAACAAATGCAGTCTTGGGAATATCCTCTTCATGAACACGGATCTGATGATAACCCAACCTCAAGTCGAGTTTAGAAAACACCGATGACCCAGCAAGTTGATCAAACAAATCATTGATCTGGGGCAATGGGTATTTATTCTGAATTGTTGCTTGGTTGATAGGTCGGTAATCCTGAACCAACCGATTCGTACCATCCTTCTTCTTAACGAAGAGTGAAGGTGCTCCCCAAGCAGAGGAACTGGGGCAGATGAAACCCTTTTTAAGTGACTTGTCGATTTCTTCCTTAAGTTCAAGAAGGTGGTGCGGAGGCATTTTATAAGGACGCTTCACAATAGGAGTGGTGCCTGGTTTCAAGTCGATGACAAACTCAACAGCTCTAGCAGGGGGTATTCCTAGAAGTTCCTCTGGGAAGACATCTTGAAAATCACGAACAACGGGAACGTTCTCAATGCCTTCAAGAGGTGAAGCATTCAACGCATTCAGAGCATAAATCTGGCTCTCGGCATTCTGCATCATCTTGGCTGAGTAGTTGATCACCTGACCAGAAGGGTGTGTGAGCTGGACTGTCTTAGTAGCACAGTCAATCAAAGAATTATGGGCTGTCAACCAGTCCATACCGAGAATGATGTCTATGTCGGAAGGTCCAAGAGCAATAAGGGAAGCAGAGAACATCAACCCTTCAATTCTGATCTGATTGTTGTGACTTACCATCTTGGTTTGCCACCTGGAATGGGGAGTGATAATCTCTAATGGAGTGGGTAATGAGCTCATAGTTAACCCATGTATTTGTGCAATTTGCTGGGACACAAAGGAATGTGATGCCCCGGAATCAAAGAGAACAAAAGCTGCAACTGAATTAACTGGCAGAGTTCCCATCACGATTTTAGGTGACTCACGAGCTTCTCCCATTTTGACATGAGTGACCTGGCCACGACCCATAGCAAGCGGCCTGGCCTTACGACTTTTGGAATGATGGGTTCGATGGCCCTTCGTACGACCATCAGGAGGACATGGTGCAGCCTGAGGAGAAGCCATGGCATTGGACTGTCCACCCTGACTCGTTAGCTGTCTCAGCGGCGGAGGCAGGCGAGGTGCAACATAAGACGGCCTTCGTGTTGGAACAGGTCGATGATGAACATTGTGTGGGATCCAGACTCGATGTTTCTGAACAGGCTGACCCGAGGATGAGCCAGCTTCATGAGTGCGCTTGAGCGACTCCTAGTGTTTAGCCAGAGCAGTCTCAAGTCGGAAAGTTTGGCTGACAAGCGTTGCGAAGTCTGTACAATCGTGGACAGCAAGTGCAAGGTTTATATCTGTACACAGTCCTTCACGGAATTTCTCCTGCTTGCGGGCGTCAGTGCAGACGTCATCTTCAGCATAGTGGGACAATTCAAGGAATTTCCTCTGATATTTATCCACGGTCATTGTGCCCTGTGAGAGTTTGCGGAACTCCTGCTTCTTCTGGTCCATCAGACCTTGAGGAATGTACTGTGCACGAAAAGCTGACTGAAATTCCTGCCAAGTGGTTACTGTTTCAGCAGGAAACATACCCTTGTGGCTTTCCCACCATTGAGCAGCTGGACCGTTTAAGTGGAATGTCGCAAAAGCGACGTAACTGTCAGGGGCAACATTAGCTGACTCCATCTCAAACAGGATGTCACGAAGCCAATCATCAGCATCCATAGGGTTGGTGGAGTTGCGGAAAATGGATGGATTGAGGCGCACAAATTCTGGCAGAGTTATTGGAGCAGTCTGCTGCTGGGCATTCTGATTAGGGAACTGGGCCAATATTCCGGTCATAACCTCACAGTTCAATTCAAACTGCTGCATCATTGCGGCAATATAAGGTGGAGGTGGGGGATCGTCCGCCATCCTACCAAATCAACAGGGGTAGTTTAGCAAGAAAAACTACAGGTGTATGGAGTTATTCATGATGTAACACGGGAAATGAACAGGAAAGGCATTAGATATATGATAGTAGTCGTTAAGGACATACCTATCCATGCACAGAGTTAGATTCAAACAGATAGTACGCGCTCGGGAATGCTCGCAGCTAGACAAACTAGGCGGCGCGCAGGCACGCGGTGAGGATTACAACAACATGACATAGCAAAGGCTACATCATGTCGGAGAAAACTGCTGGGGCAAGGAATCTGCAAGTGACAACACAGGGTGCCCTCGATAAAAGGATCCTGTAAGCAGAACCTGGGCCACAATCTTGAAGGAAGGGGGAAATTTTAGAACACCGGGTGGATGTGATCACGAGAACCTAATGTTGGAGTTAGTAAAAAATTTAACCCGAAAGGAAGAGGGATCAGAGTCTCAGAGTAAAGGTTGAGGAATAAAAGATTCTAATACCACCCAGTTGGCGACGTGGGCCCGTAAACCACACAGCCAAGTTAGTAAAACAGTTTTCGGTTACTAGACTCAACTTCGGCCAAGGAGTTGGAAAGGGGGGATTCCTAGAGGCAGTCGGCTCTGATACCAACTTGTGACGCCCCCGGCTCAATCGTGCACTAATCATACACGCAAATGCACACGACCAAGCCTAAGGACTCACGGGAAGATATCACAACACAACTCTAAAACATAAATAAAGTCATACATGCTTTATATTACAAGCCAGGGGCCTCGAGGTCCCGAATACATAAGCTCGCATACAAGCGTCAGCGGAAGCATCAGATATCTGAGTACAGATATTAAAAGAGAAACAGAAAGGCCTTTAGAAAGGCGGGGCAAAATAAAACACTACGATCGAAAGGCGCAGGCCTCCTGCCTGGGACCCTCCGAACCTACTCCTGGTCATCGGCCAGCTCGTAGTAGTATCCATCCTAGGGGTAGTAGTAGCGATCATTGGCGGGGGTAGCTGTCTTAGGGGCTCCGTCATCTGGTTGCATCAAAAGGGGTATATGGGGAAAAAGAAAGCAAAGCAACTGTGAGTACTCATCCGAAGTACTCAGCAAGCAAGGATCTACACTACATATGCAACATTATCAATGGACAAGGCTGTATATGTGGACTGGGCTGCAGAAATGCCAGAATAGAGAGGAAAGCCTAGTCCTATCGAAGACTAGCATCTTCAGCGGTCTTGCAGCAATAGAAGAGAGTAGATCAGCACAGTATAATGTAGTAGTATTATTAAGTCTCAACCTCACCCAGAGATCCTTTCTCGACTCCCTGCGAGAAAGCAATCCCAGAGCCATACAGTCATCAACCTCGTCCTGAGATCCCTTCTCGACTCCCTGCGAGAAGCAATCCCAGAGCCATATATCCAGGTATCATCTCACGGTCTAGTTGTGTCGATCGGGATACAACTCCGAGTGTCCTTTACCGTAGGACCGGCTATCTATAGATGTTTTCTTCCCTGCAGGGGTGCACCAACTTACCCAACATGCTTGATTAACTCCGGCCGGACACACTTTCCTGGGTCATGCCCGGCCTCGGCCAAACGATACACCGCAGCCCTACCTACAGCTCAGCAGAGAGGTCCCCGCCAGTCTACATCCTAAGCGCTCAGGGGTCTTGGGCCATCGCCCTGTGCACTCCGGGTCGTTGCGAGCAGGGTGAAGCCAGGCACCAGGAGGGCGCCGGTCCGTCCCAGCCGCAAGGCTGAACTAGACGTCTGACAGAGCTTTCGGCTGATGCTACAATGCAGAACGCCCATACTATGCCCACGTGATGGTTAGTGCTATCAGGCCAGAGGCCTGCTCGGATCAAATATCCAAATCGTTAGTGGACTAGGGCTTGCGGTAACGAGCAGAGACTCACGAAAGATGTGACCCCATCGCCCCGTCTCGAGGACTTGCGGCAAGGGCCAAGAATGCCCGGCCACGCCTCGTATTCATATCTTGGGCAACCTCCAGATCAAACCGTCTCCACAACACTCGCCACTTAGGCTCACGCGGGTACCCCTCAGGGTCAACCCGCCTTTCCAAGTAACAGTGTAAAGTCCAAGTATCCGTGTGTCCATAACATCAGGGGAATCCGAGGTATCACCCTCGTTGGATTCCTACTTGATGTATCCGTCAAGGTGAACTCGGAGGAATCACCCTCGATGGGTTCACGCTTGATGTGTTGCACGACAGGGTCGTATCGGAAATGGAGAAGGAGGAATCACCCTCGATGACCATGACCAAATAGCTACTCTACAGAGTTAACATCAGGAGTGCTATACGAGGTATCACCCTCGGCACTCGATGGTAACGATGCAGTGTCGTACAACCAAGGGGGTTATGTGCGGTGCCGGGGCCTATCTTCAATCCCGTTGATCGGGTCTTCTGATAATCCAGCGGGGCAGTCGGGACAAGTGGGGTCACTGATAGGTCTCTACCCAGCCTATACTAAGACGTTTAGGATATGCAGGTAATTATCAACAGCAGGTTACAATAAACAGGCTATGCATCAGAATAGGTAAAGCAATAGTAGCAGCAATTCTAATGCAAGCATGAGAGAGAAAGAATAGGCGATATCGGGATGCTCAAGGGGGGGCTTGCCTGGTTGCTCGGCGGCAAGGGCAAGGTCGTCAATGGTGGCGTCGGGCTCCGGAGCTGCGTCGGTACCGGGAACTGCGTCGGAGTCTAACGAGAGAGAAGAGGGGGAGGAAACAGTATAAATACACAGCAAACATGAGCAACACAATGTACGACATGACAATATGCAGTGCCGGGTGTCCTAACGTATGGTTGCACGTCACCGAGGAAGGGGGAATCCATCCGGGAATGTTTTCCCGGTTCTGGACATTTGTCAGACAGATGACCGGAGGGGAACGGTTCCATGTTCGGATAGTTAGGGACGTGTGATAGACGAACGGACCGCGCATTCGGATTCGTCTCGAAATTCTGAGCGACTTTCATGACAAAGTTTTTAGATCTGAGCTACGGATTATTTTATATGATTTTTCGAAGCTTTATTGATTTTCTGGAATTATTTAATCATTTTAAGTCAACATTATCCAGAATAGTGCAGGCTGACATCAGCATGACATCAGCAGTCAACAGTGCGTTGACTGGGTCAATCTGACGTGTGGGGCCCACATGTCATAGACTCAGTCTTAATCCGGTGTGTAAATTTTAACTAAACTAATTAAACAGAGGGGGCCCCACCTGTCATAGGGTGTTTGGTTAACAAAATAATTAAATTAACTTAATTAATCATCAGGTTAATTAGAGAGGGGTGGGGCCCATATGTCATAGGCCAGTCTGGCCAGGGGCGTGGGCCCCCGTGGTCAGTGGCCCAGGGGCGTTACCGGGCGTGGGCGACGGGTGCGGGCGCGGCGTCGCCCGACGCCGAGAACGGCGAGGCCACGGCGCCGACCAGGTGGGCGAAGGCCGCGGTGGCCGAAGGCGGCGCGGCCAGGCAGGGGGGGCGGCGGCTCGGCTGCGAGCTGCGGCTGCAGGGGGCGCAGGCAGCAGCGCGAGCGGCGGCGAGCAGTAACAGCGGCAAAGGCGGGAGCCGTTCGTCGCGGGCGCGGGCGGCGCGGCGAGGTGCGGCAAGAGCGGCTGCAGCAGTGCGCGGCGAGCGGCGAGATGCAGGGGAGGCGGGGCCACGGGAGAGCAGCAGGCTCGAGCGGGCGTGAGCGCGCGCGGCCTACGAGCAGCGGCGCGGCCAGGGTGCGCGGCAGCGGGCAGCGGGTAGCCGAGGCGGGCGTCGACGCGGCTCGGCGTGCGGGCCGGCGCACGGGACGCGGGTGCGGGGCGAGCGAGGCGATACAAGGTTGCGCGCGCGCGGACGGTGGGCGTCGGGCGCCGAGCGGGAGCAGAGAGGGGGGGAAGGCGGACGGGGCTCACCGAGCCCTGTAGTTGAGCGGGGTGGGCTCGGGGAGGAGTCGGGGTCGGCGTTGCGAGGTCCGGCGCGACGAGGCAGCGAGGTGGAGTGGCGACGGGCGAGCGCGAGCGCCCGATCCGGTCTGGATCGGGGGGGAAGTGGGCGAGGTGGGGGATTAGGGTTTCGGGTGAAGGGGAGGCAGGCCATATAGGGGGCGGCTGGGCCGTCCTAGCGGCGTGGTGGCCAGCTAGGCCGTGGCCCAGCTGGGGGGGGTTCTTTTTATTTTTGTTTGTTTTTCATTTCTGTTTTTCTTTTGTTTCTGTTTTGTCTTTACCTTTATTTCAAATGACTTTTGCAAATTATGATACTAGCCCAAATAAATATGGTGTATTATAAGCCACTGCAATATAATGGTTTTGAGTCCAAAGGTTTTCATTTGGGATTTTATTTAATTAAAAAGGTATTAAATATGCTGCTATTTGCTGCTGTTTCTTTTTGTTTGAGTCCTTTTACAGTTCCAATAAATGTTGCTATTATTTTTATAAATGCTTTGGGAATATTTGCAACATGATGCACATTTTTGTTTCTGGATTTGAACAACTTTTATTTTTACTTTTGGTTTGAATTTCCTTTTGAAATTGAATTTGAAAAGAGATAACATCCAAATGATGTTTAAGCACTGTCGATCATGATGACAAGGCATTATCAAAAGGGGATTACTGTAGTTAACCACTGGGGGTGTTACAAGGAGTGTCTTCTCCGTCCCTTGCATGTTATAGTTCATCACAAAGCCTTTGTAGCTTGGTGGCAGTGACTGAAGAACCCTTGGTGCCAGTGACTGAAGAACCCTATCAATCGCTACTTCATCTCGAAGATTAACTCCCAACTGATTCAAGCGGTTGAAGTACCCAGACATTTTGAGTACGTGCTTGCTAACGGAGCTATTCTCCTCCATTCTTACAGCTAAAGAACTTGTTTGAGGCGTCATACCTCTCTACACGAGCGTGAGCCTGAAATACCAATTTCAGCTCCTGAAACATCTCATATGGCCCGTGGTGCTCAAAACGCTTTTGGAACCCTGGTTCTAAGCCGCAAAGCATGGCACACTTAACTATCGAGTAGTCATCACACCTCGCCTGCCAAATGTTCACAACATCTATAGTTGAGGGAGCGGGTGGCACACCTAGTGCATCAAGGACATAAGCCTTCTGTGCAGTAGTGAGGATAATCCTTATATTACAGACCCAGTCCGCATAGTGGCTTCCACCATCTTTCAACTTTTCTTTCTCTAGGAACGCATTAAAATTCAGGGGAGCTACAACGCGAGCCATTGACCTACAACATAATTTGCAAAGACATTTAGACTATGTTCATGATAATTAGTTCAACTAATCAAATTACTAATGAACTCCCACTTAAATCAACACCCATCAAGTTGTCCAAGTGATACACGATCCAAATTCTCTAACCCAAGTTCGATCATCACATGAGATGGGGTAGTTTCAATGGTGAACATCTCCATGTTGATCATATCTTCTCTATGACTCATGTTCGATCTTTCTGTCCTCCGTGTTCCAAGGCCATGTTTGTACATGCTAGCCTCCGTCAAGTTAACCAAGGTATTTTCGCAGGTGTAAAACTAGCTTACACCCATTGTATGCGAATGAAGAGTCTATCACACCCGATCATCATAAGGTGCTTCGAAACGACAAACTTTTGCAACAGTGCATACTAGGGGAGAATACTTTTATCTTGATATTAAATGGAGGGATTATCTTATACTGCTACCGTCGTTCAAGAAAAATAAGATGCATAAAGGATAAACATCACATGCAAGCAATATGTGACATGATACGACCATTATCATCTTGTGCTTTTGATCTCCATCTCCAAAGCACCGGCATGACCTCTATCATCACTGGCATAGCACCATGATCTCCATCATCTCCAAGGTGTCGTCACGTAGTTGTCTCCGCAAACTATTACTTCTACAACTATTGCTAACTCATAGTGATAAAGCAATGCAATTACATGGTGTTTTAATTATTGACACGCAGGTCATACAATAATATTGAGACAACCCTATGGCTCCAGCCGGTTGTCGTACTCATCAAAATGTAAGTCATGAACTTATTACAAAACATGATCATCTCATACATCAACATATATCAAATCACATCTTGGCCATACCACATCACATCACATGCCCAGTTACTTCTTGAGCTTGCGTTGGTTTTTCCCTTGAAGAGGAAAGGGTGATGCAGCAAAGTAGAGATAAGTATTTCCCTTAGTTAGAGAACCAAGGTATCAATCCAGTAGGAGACAAGGCACAAATCACCTAATACCTGCCCAAACAATCAAACACTTGCACCCAACGCGATAAAGGGGTTGTCAATCCCTTCACGGTCAATTGCAAAAGTGAGATATGATAGAGATAGATAAACAAAAGATAAAATATTTTTGGGTTTTTCGGTTTATAGACCGGAAAGTAAAAGATTGCAAAATAGTAGATCAGAAACTTATATGATGGAAAATAGACCCGGGGGCCATAGGTTTCACTAGAGGCTTCTCTCAAGATAGCAAATAATACGGTGGGTGAACAAATTACTGTCGAGCAATTGATAGAAAAGCGCAAAGTTATGACGATATCCAAGGCAATGATTATGAAATATAGGCATCACGTCCGTGTCAAGTAGACCGAAACGATTCTGCTTCTACTACTATTACTCCACACATCGACCGACTCCTGCCTGCATCTAGAGTATTAAGTTCATGAAGAATAGAGTAACGCATTAAGTAAGATGACATGATGTAGAGGAATAAAATCAAGAAATATGATGTAAACCCCATCCTTTTATCCTCGATGGCAACAATACAATACGTGCCTTGCTGCCACTACTGTCACTGGGAAAGGACACCGCAAGATTGAACCCAAAGCTAAGCACTTCTCCTATTGTAAGAAAAACCAATCTAGTTGGCCAAACCAAACCGATAATTCGAAGAGAATTACAAAGATATCAAATCATGCATATAAGAATTCAGAGAAGATTCAAATAATATTCATAGATAAGCTGATCATAAATCCACAATTCATCGAATCTCGACAAACACACCACAAAAGAAGATTACATCGGATAGATCTCCAAGAACAACGAGGAGAACATGGTATTGAGAATCAAATAGAGAGAAGAAGCCATCTAGCTACTAGCTATGGACCCGTAGGTCTGAGGTAAACTACTCACGCTTCATCGGAAGGGCAATAGAGTTGACGTAGAAGCCCTCCATGATCGAATCCCCCTCCGGCAGGGTGCCGGAAAAGGTCCCTAGATGGGATCTCACGGGTAAAGAAGGTTGCGGCGGTGGAAAAGTGTTTTCGTGGATGCTTCTGAGGGTTTTGGAATATATGTGAATATATAGGACGAAGAAGTAGGTCGGTGGAGTCACATGGGGCCCACAAGGCAGGGGGCACGCCCTACCCCCTTGTCGCGCCCTCCCCCCTTGTCGCCGCCTCGTGGCTCTTCTGACTTGAACTCCAAATCTCCGGGGTGTCTTCTGGTCCAAGAAAAATCATCGCGAAATTTTTATTCCGTTTGGACTCCGTTTGGTATTCCTTTTCTGTAAAACTCAAAAACAAGGAAAAAACAGAAACTGGCACTGGGCTCTAGGTTAATAGGTTAGTCCCAAAAATAATATAAAATAGCATAATAATGCATATAAAATATCCAAAATAGATAATATAATAGCATGGAACAATCAAAAATTATAGATACATTGGAGACGTATCAAGCATCCCCAAGCTTAATTCCTGCTCGTCCTCGAGTAGGTAAATGATAAAAACAGAATTTTTGATGTGGAATACTACCTAACATATTTATCCATGTAATTTTCTTTATTGTGGCATGAATGTTCAGATCCATAAGATTCAAAACAAAAGTTTAATATTGACATAAAAACAATAATACTTCAAGCATACTAACAAGGCAATTATGTCTTCTCAAAATAACATGGCCAAAGAAAGCTTATCCCTACAAAATCATATAGTCTGGCTATGCTCCATCTTCATCACACAAAATATTCAAATTATGCACAACCCCGATGACAAGCCAAGCAATTGTTTCATACTTTTAGTGTTCTCAAACCTTTTCAACTTTCACGCAATACATGAGCGTGAGCCATGGACATAGCACTATTGGTGGAATAGAATATGGTGGTTGTGGAGAAGACAAAAAAGAAGGAGATAGTCTCACATCAACTAGGCGTATTAACGGGCTATGGAGATGCCCATCAATAGATATCAATGTGAGTGAGTAGGGATTGCCATGCAACGGATGCACTAGAGCTATAAGTGTATGAAAGCTCAAAAGAAAACTAAGTGGGTGTGCATCCAACTTGCTTGCTCATGAAGACCTAGGGCAATTTGAGGAAGCCCATCATTGGAATATACAAGCCAAGTTCTATAATGAAAATTTCCCACTAGTATATGAAAGTGACAAAATAGGAGACTCTCTATCATGAAGATCATGGTGCTACTTTGAAGCACAAGTGTGGAAAAAGGATAGTAACATAGCCCCTTCTCTCTTTTTCTCTCATTTTTTTTGGTTTGGCTTCTTTGGCCTCTTTTTTTTTATTTTTTGTCCGGCGTCTCATCCCGACTTGTGGGGGAATCACTGTCTCCATCATCCTTTCCTCACATGGGACAATGCTCTAATAATGAAGATCATCACACTTTTATTTACTTACAACTCAAGAATTACAACTCGATACTTAGAAAAAAATATAACTCTATATGAATGCCTCCGGAGGTGTACCAGGATGTGCAATGAATCAAGAGTGACATGTATGAAAGAATTATGAATGGTGGCTTTGCCACAAATACGAAGCCAACTACCTGATCATGCAAAGCAATATGACAATGATGAAGCGTGTCATAATAAAATGGAACGGTGAAGTTGCATGGCAATATATCTCGGAATGGCTATGGAAATGCCATAATAGGTAGGTATGGTGGCTGTTTTGAGGAAGGTATATGGTGGGTGTATGGTACCGGCGAAAGTTGCGCGGCACTAGAGAGGCTAGCAATGGTGGAAGGGTGAGAGTGCGTATAATCCATGGACTCAACATTAGTCATAAAGAACTCACATACTTATTGCAAAAATCTATTAGTCATCAAAACAAAGTACTACGCGCATGCTCCTAGGGGGATTGATTGGTAGGAAAATACCATCGCTCGTCCCCGACCGCCACTCATAAGGAAGACAATCAATAAATAAATCATGCTCCGACTTCATCACATAACGGTTCACCATATGTGCATGCTACGGGAATCACAAACTTTAACACAAGTATTTCTACAATCCACAATTACTTACTATCATGACTCTAATATCACCATCTTTATATCTCAAAACAATCATAAAGAATCAAACTTCTCATAGTATTCAATGCACTTTATATGAAAGTTTTTATTATATCCCTCTAGGATGTCTATCATATTAGGACTAAATTCATAACCAAAGCAAATTACCATGCTGTTTAGAGACTCTCAAAATAATATAAGTGAAGCATGAGAGTTCAACAATTTCTATAAAATAAAACCACCGCCGTGCTCTAAAAAGATATAAGTGAAGCACTAGAGCAAAATTGCCTAGCTCAAAAGATATAAGTGAAGCACATAGAGTATTCTAATAAATCACGATTCATGCGTGTCCCTCTCAAAAGGTGTGTACATCAAGGATGATTGTGGCAAACTAAAAAGCAAAGACTCATATCTTACAAGACGCTCCAAGCAAAACACATATCATGTGGTGAATAAAAATATAGCCTCAAGTAAATTTACCGATAGACGAAGACGAAAGAGGGGATGCCTTCCGGGGCATCCCCAAGCTTAGGCTCTTGGTTGTCCTTGAATATTACCTTGGGGTGCCTTGGGCATCCCCAAGCTTAGGCTCTTGCCACTCCTTATTTCATAGTCCATCAAATCCTTACCCAAAACTTGAAAACTTCACAACACAAAACTCAACAGAAAACTCGTGAGATCCGTTAGTACAAGAAAATAAAGTCACCACTTTTGGTACTGTTGTGAACTCATTATTTATTTATATTGGTGTAATATATGCTGTATTCCAAATTCTCCATGGTTCATACCCCTGATACTACCCATAGATTCATCAAAATAAGCAAACAACACAAAGAAAACAGAATCTATCAAAAACAGAAGAGTCTGCGAAGATATGAATTTTTCTAATACTTATCTAACTCCAAAAATTCTGAAAAATTAGGAAAATATAGGAAATCTGTATATAAATCTCGTGTAAGAAATTCAGGGTTTTTCAAAGCTCCAGTGAATTATTAAAATTCTGTGATTGGATGCAAAAGTTTCTGTTTTTCAGCAAGATCAAATCAACTATCACCGTAAGCCATCCCAAACGTCTTACTTGGCACAAACACTAATTAAAACACAAAACCACATCTAACCAGAGGCTAGATGAATTATTCAAGGCAAAACAGGAACAAAAAGCAAAAACAAAAATAAAATTGGGTTGCCTCCCAACAAGCGCTATTGTTTAACGCCCTTAGCTAGGCACAAAAACACAAATAGATCTAGGTATTGTCATCTTCCCCCTTTTGGAAGCAAAGAGAGAATTTCTTATCCATAGCATTTATCTTTCTATTTTGTGAAAGCACATGGCCATTAATAGTAGAAGAAAGATTAAGCACACTACGAAAATTTGCATCTAAACTAGCTTTCATCTCTTTGATTATTTCATTTTGATAAAAGCACATAAGAGCAGTTGATTCAACACTTTCACCTTTGGAGTGCCCAAATATGGTTTTCAACTTTTCATAAGTATCAAAGGCATCTCCTCCAAGAAAACCGTTTTCAAATATAGAATCCAAAACTTGTTTAAAAAAAAGAGGCAAACCAACATAAAAGCTTCTCAAATATATCTCAATATGATATTGAGGCACATGGCTAGCTCGAATCCTCAATAATCTATCCCACGCATCTTTCAAAGATTCATCAACCAAGTAACGAAAAGTTCCGGGATCATCTTCATCAAAATTGTTTAAATTTTTCTTAACAACCTCGGAAGGTCTTTCCGTAGCATCATTATT
Organism: Thinopyrum elongatum; assembly: GCA_011799875.1. Lineage (NCBI taxonomy): Eukaryota > Viridiplantae > Streptophyta > Magnoliopsida > Poales > Poaceae > Thinopyrum > Thinopyrum elongatum. Next base: position 485,365,100 of record CM022301.1, on the reverse strand, counting down.
TATGAGCTTAGAAAGAACAGAGGGGCTATCCAAAGTATTAAAAATTGGGAGAAAACCCTTAACCCTTTTTGGGTCGGCCATAGCGAAAGAAAGACGGACTTGGGCAAACAAGAGAACGGCGAGAGAAAAGGCAAATCTTTTCGAAAATTGTTTTAGAAGTGGGGGAGAGGAAAACGAGAGGCAAATGGCGAATAATGTAATGCAAGAGATGAGAGTTTATGATGGGTACTTGGTATGTCTTGACTTGGCGTAGATCTCCACAGCAACGGTGCCAGAAATTCTTCCTTCTACTTCTTGAGCTTGCGTTGGTTTTTCCCTTGAAGAGGAAAGGGTGATGCAGCAAAGTAGAGATAAGTATTTCCCTAAGTTAGAGAACCAAGGTATCAATCCAGTAGGAGACAACGCACAAACCAGCTAATACCTGCACAAACAATCAAACACTTGCACCCAACGCGATAAAGGGGTTGTCAATCCCTTCACGGTCAATTGCAAAAGTGAGATCTGATAGAGATAGATAAACAAAAGATAAAATATTTTTGGGTTTTTTGGTTTATAGACCGGAAAGTAAAAGATTGCAAAATAGTAGATCGGAAACTTATATGATGGAAAATAGTAGATCGGAAACTTATATGATGGAAAATAGACCCGGGGGCCATAGGTTTCACTAGAGGCTTCTCTCAAGATAGCAAATAATACGGTGGGTGAACAAATTACTGTCGAGCAATTGATAGAAAAGTGCAAAGTTATGACGATATCCAAGGCAATGATTATGAAATATAGGCATCACGTCTGTGTCAAGTAGACCGAAACGATTCTACATCTACTACTATTACTCCACACATCGACCGACTCCTGCCTGCATCTAGAGTATTAAGTTCATGAAGAACAGAGTAACGCATTAAGTAAGATGACATGATGTAGAGGAATAAACTCAAGCAATATGATGTAAACCCCATCCTTTTATCCTTGATGGCAACAATACAATACGTGCCTTGCTGCCCCTACTGTCACTGGGAAAGGACACCTCAAGATTGAACCCAAAGCTAAGCACTTCTCCTATTGCAAGAAAAACCAATCTAGTTGGCCAAACCAAACCGATAATTCGAAGAGAATTACAAAGATATCAAATCATGCATATAAGAATTCAGAGAAGATTCAAATAATATTCATAGATAAGCTGATCATAAATCTACAATTCATCGGATCTTGACAAACACACCGCAAAAGAAGATTACATCGGATAGATCTCCAAGAACAATGAGGAGAACATGGTATTGAGAATCAACGAGAGAGAAGAAGCCATCTAGCTACTAGCTATGGACCCGTAGGTCTAAGGTAAACTACTCACGCTTCATCGGAAGGGCAATAGAGTTGATGTAGAAGCCCTTCGTGATCGAATCCCCCTCCGGCAGGGTGCCGGAAAAGGTCCCTAGATGGGATCTCATGGGTACAGAAGGTTGCGGCGGTGGAAAAGTGTTTTCGTGGATGCTTCTGAGGGTTTTGGAATCTATGTGAATATATAGGATGAAGAAGTAGGTCAGTGGAGTCACGTGGGGCCCACAAGGCAGGGGGGCGCCCTCCCCCCTTATCGCTGCCTCGTGGCTCTTCTGACTTGAACTCCAAGTCTCCGGGGTGTCTTCTGGTCCAAGAAAAATCATCGCGAAAGTTTTATTCCGTTTGGACTCCGTTTGGTATTCCTTTTCTGCGAAACTCAAAAACAAGGAAAAACAGAAACTGGCATTGGGCTCTAGGTTAATAGGTTAGTCCCAAAAATAATATAAAATAGCATAATAATGCATATAAAACATCCAAAACAGATAATATAATAGCATGGAACAATCAAAAATTATAGATACGTTGGAGACGTATCAATGCCCTGCAAAAATAAGTTAGACGCCCTCTACTTTGTTGTTGCATATTTTACATGGCTTCTAGGCGCAATCTATAAGAACGGTTCTTATCTACGCAAAGTCACAACAGTGATATACAAGTTGCCTTTTAACCTTCTACAAGGACCGCCATTGTCAAATCGGATTCAACTAAAGTGAGAGAGATAGACACCCGTCGGCCACTTTATGCAATACAAGTTGCATGTCAATCATGGAACCGGTCTCTTGTGCGAGGACAAATAAAGTTGGTCCGGGACGCTTCATTCCACAATACCGTCGAATCCAAAAATAACAAGGGAGGTAAGCAATCTGAACATCAACGCCCACAACCAATTTGTGTTCTACTCATGCATAACATCTACGCATAGACCTAACTCTGATACCACTGATGGGGAACGTTGCATGGAAAACAAAAAAAATCCTACGAATCACCCAAGATCTATTCTGTGGAGATGCTAGCAACGAGAGCAGTGTCTACATACCCTTGTAGACCGGAAGCATTAACTATCTAAAATCATGGTTGGCGTAGTCGTACTCCCTTCGCGATCCAATCCGATCAACTGCGGAGTGGACGACACCTCCGAAATGTGCACACGTGCGGCTCGGTGACTTCTCCACCATCTTTATACAGCAAGTGAAGGTGGAGAGGTATATGGGATCTAGGCCAGCACGGCAACGTGCTGGTGGTGGCGGCAGCGGAACTGCAACAGGGCTTCGCGAAGCGTCTGCGCGAGGAGATGAGAGAAGTTGGGAGAGACGGCGGCTGAGGGTGGAAGAGTAGCCTGATGGCCCACAAGTATAGGGTATCAATTGTAGTCCTTTCGATAAGTAAGAGTGTCGAACCCAACGAGGAGCAGAAGGAAATGACAAGCGGTGTTCAGCAATGTATTCTCTGCAAGCACTGAAATTATCGGTAACAGGTAGTTTGATAGCAAGGTAATTTGTAACGAGCAACAAGTAGCAATTGTAACAAAGGTGCAGCAAGGTGGCCCAATCCTTTTTATAGCAAAGGACATGCCAGAACGGCCTCTTATAGTAAGCAAAGTGTTCTCGAGGACACATGGAAACTATCATCTAGTCACTTTCATCATGTTTGTTTGATTCACGTTCGCTACTTTGATAATTTGATATGTGGGTGGATCGGTGCTTGGGTGTTGTTCTTACTTGAACAAGCCTCCCACTTATGATTACCCCCTCTCGCAAGCATCCGCAACTACGAAAGAAGAATTACGGTAAATCTAACCATAGCATGAAACATATGGATCCAAATAAGCCCCTTATGAAATAACGCATAAACTAGGGTTTAAGTTTCTGTCACTCTAACAACCCATCATCTACTTATTACTCCACAATGCCTTCCTTTAGGCCCAAGTATGGTGAAGTGTCATGTAGTCGATGTTCACATGACACCACTAAAGGAAGCAACAACATACATATCATCAAAATATCGAACGAATACCAAATTCACATGATTACTTATAACCAGACTTCTCCCATGTCATCAAGAACAAAAGTAACTACTCACAAATCATATTCATGTTCAAGATCAGAGGGGTATTGAATATCATTAAGGATCTGAACATATAATCTTCCACCAAATAAACCAACTAGCATCAACTACAAGATGTAATCAACACTACTAGCAACCCACATGTACCAATCTGAGGTTTTGAGACAGAGATTGAATACAAGAGATGAACTAGGGTTTGAGATGAGATAGTGTTGGTGAAGATATTGATGAATATTGGTCCTCCCACGATAAGAGGGTTGTTGGTGATGTCGATGGCTTTGATTTCCCCCTCCCGGAGGGAAGTGTCCCCGGCGAAATCGCTCTGATGGAGAGCAAAAATGCTCCTGCCTAGGTTCCGCCTCGAGACGGTGGCGCTTCGTCCTGAAAGTCTTCTTCTGATTTTTTTTTCTAGGGAAAATGGCATCATATAGGACAAGATGGGCCTCGGAGGCCTGGCAGGGGCCCCACAAGCTCTGGGGGCGCCCCCAGGCTTGTGGCTTCCTGGTGGGTCCCCCTCTGGTAATTATTTCGCCTATATTTTTTATATATTCTAAAATAATTCTCCCTGGATTTTCAGGTCATTTGGAGTTGTGCAGAATAGCTATCTCTGTTGCACCCCTTTTCGGTCCAGAATTCCAGCTGCCGGCAATCTTCCTCTTCATGTGAAACTTGCAAAATAAGAGAGAAAAGGCATAAGAATGGTATCATAAAGTGAAATAACAGTCCAAAATGCAATAAATAACAATAGGAAAACATGATGCAAAATTGACGTATCATAGCCCTCGCCATGCGCCTCCCCTCTCTTTATATAGGCTAGGGGGCAGGGAAGGGCAGCCAAAACCCTCCTAGGTCTGGCTACAAGGGAGAAATCCCTTTAAGTTTAGAGATAACATCTTATCTCTATATTTAACCCTTTAAATTTAGAGATAAGACCTTATCTCTAGATTTAAACGACATGGGCCTTGGGGCTGGTGCAGCCAGCCCACGTGGGTTATAGCCCCACCCCTCGGTCCATGTGGGCCCTTTCCGGGTTGTTGGGCCCCACGATGGAACCTTCGGAACCTTCTAGAACCTTCCTGGTACTCTACCGAAAATTTCCGAACTTTTCTGAAACCCTAAAAACGACTTTCTGTATATAAATATTTACCTTCGGACCATTCTAGAGCTCCTCGTGATATCCCGGATCTCATCCAAGGCTCTGAACAACATTTGGTCTGACCAACATTAATATCCCAATACTACCCTAGCGTTACCGAGGCGTTAAGTGTGTGACACTACGGGTTCGAGAACATGCAGACATGACCGAGACTTCTCTCTAATCAATAATCAATAGCGGGGCCTAGATTCCCATATTGAGCCCCACACATTCAACGAAGGTCTTTATCGGTTTGAACCACGATGTCAAGGATTCAGTTAATCCCTTATACAATTCTCTGTGTCTGATGATATGTTACTTGCCCGAGATTCGATCATCGGTTTCGCCATACCTAGTTCAATCTCGTTACCGGCAAGTCTCTTTACTCGTTTCGTAATACAAGACCCCCGTGACTAATAAACACATTAGTCGCATGCTTGCAAGCTATTCATGATGTTGTATTACCGAGAGGGCCCAGAGATATCTCTCCGTCACACAGAGTGACAAATCCCAGTCTCGATTCATACCACCCAACAAACACTTTCTGAGATACATGTAGAGTACCTCTATGATCATCCAGTTACAAAGTGACGTTTGATAATCCACAAAGTATTCTTCCTGTATTCGGGAGTGGCATGATCTCATTGTCCAAGAAACGAATACTTGACCTAAAGAAAGTTGTAGCAATTAAACTAAGCGATACGATCTGATACTAAGCTTACTGTTGCGTCTGTCCATCACATCATTCTCCTAATGATGTGATCCCTTTATCAAATGACAACTCATGTCTATGGTTAGAAAATCTTAACCATCTTTGATCAACGAGCTAGTCTAGTAGAGGCTTACTAGGGACACGGTATTTGTTTATGTATCCACATATGTATTTAAGTTTCCGGTCAATATAATTCTAGCATGGATAATAAACATTTATCATGAATAAGGAAATATGACAATAACATCTTTATTATTGCCTCTAGGGCATATTTCCAACAGGTAACAGCTATGCGGTGGCGAGGGTGGCTCCTCCTTCACGCGACAACCGATGTGGACACAGCGGTTGCGTGAGGGGGACACCGACTCCACCTTAATGTCACGAAGAGGCAACACCGGCTCCTGCTTGACGTGGTAGCTAGTGTGCCTGGGAGTGCAGATCCTCGTTCACGCGTGCTGGCGGACGCAAGGGCGGCGACGGACCACGTTCCCTAAGCGACTCCGTCAGCAGCTTGATTTGTCGGAGGATCTCCTCATCTGTGGCCATGACCTCTGCGAGGAGGTGCGGATGCTACGCAACTATTGTGGCGGCGCTTGGTTCTCCTCGTCATCGGAGGAGATGACGATATCCTCCTTGTCAGAGGAGCCGGCGTCTGTTGAGGAAGCCGACCCCGAAGAGAGGCCGCAGTGGCGCCACGATCCAGAGGAAGATCCGGAGCTGCCGAAGTCTATCGGCACGGAGAACCATGACTTGGTCTTGGTGTGGAGACGGTAGTGTCGCCAGTTCCGGAGCAAGAGGAGCCAAGAGGGTGGAAGCGAGCAAGATTGAAGAGTGGTGCAATGTGGACGGCGCCAGATTCATGCTTAAATAGGCGCGGCGGGCAGGCTAAGGGACTGGATGCCGGCTTCAATGTGGCACAGCGGTCGGACTAGGCCTCTCGGCCGCCGCGTCTGCGTTGAAGCGATGCCGCCCCTCGTCCGGTCACTTCGCTGACCGGCACCAATGATAGCCCGTCAAGTCCACTCTAGAGCGGCGCTAACCGACATGAATGTGCGGCAACCGTTTCGCGTGGGAGGGTTTTCGGATGGGACATGGTTGTCGGACGCATGAATGGCAGCAGTCCCGATGCTCGCAAAACACCTCTGGTTTGACTCCGGTTTAAGGGAAAATGAACGTCTGAACCGGTCGACGGACCGGTGAATACCACGTTGGATAGCAAAACATGTTTCGACCGCTCGATCTAGACGGTTGCCGGCAGTTTAGGTGTCCATGTTGGAGATGCCCTAAAGGTCTTGCTTGGGCAGTTGCTGGTTTGAAGTCATTTTCTTTTTCTTCTTGCACGCGAGGTTGTGAAGGCAAACTTGGCATTCTTGATGCAATAATCCTAGACCTACGAACAGCTACGAACGTTTTTACGTAAAGTTCCAACTAACTAACTCTCTCCCCCCCTAATTTCAGGGAGGGTGGGCCTCTTCCTCCCCCACCTCCAATCACAAACTGCCATGCTGTTCATTACGTTAATTACGTAGCTATTATTACGTAGGTGTAGCATTGCTCTAATCCGATAATACTAGACCTACGTAAACATCTTACGTAAGCTTACTTACCCTTTCCTAAATACTTTTACCCCCCCCCCCCCCTATTTCAATCAGGGTGGGCCCCAGCCACTAATCCTAATCCAATTAACTACCTCCAAATCAGTCTTTACGTAAAAATCTCTCGTAACTTTACGTGGGTCTAGCATTGCTCTTCTTAAATCCGACCTGAAACAAGGGTGTCCGTCAGAATGGCCCTCGTCGGCGCGAGAAGGCAAAGGAATCTCCAAGACCAAAGTGCCAAATCTCATCGTGTGTGTGACAGCTTGATCCCAACGTCCGCACCTAATATTCCGGTATCCCAGAGAGGAATCAACGCGTTCTTTGGCCACTTTTAGCGGTGGTATCTGCCTGCCCGGGCTTGCGTGGCTTGATCGGATGCAGAAAGCCGCCCCCGAACGAGTCTCTGACCTAGTTTCAGCGCAAGGTTCTTCTTAATCTAGTACTAGACGATTAGGTTATTCTGGGCTTTGGCAGTGGGCAATATGTTACTCCAATTTGCAAGGCACTCAGAATCTCTCAGAACATATCCGCAAGATTCGCCAGCAAATGTGGGAGATAAGAAGAAGCGGGGCTTGATGATGATGATAACATATACAAAAGCCCGGTCCTTTGACAAAGTATGTACGTCCGCGCGTTGTTAATTCTACTAGGTGAAGAAGAGATGATGCACGTTGCTAGCTCTTGTACGAATATGCACGACGAAACATGGCCATATATGGTAGCGGTACCTAGTCGAGCACCAGTGGTCACCGTCACATCTAAAACTAATCGCCACTGCTGCTTCGTACTGCTAATGTTTTGCTATATAGTAGTAGTACAATTTTCCTATCAGTTCCAGTTGGGGTAACCCAAAGGGCAAAGGCCAAAACTAAACTATAGCCATGGCCTCCTACAAAGTATCTTCGTGGGATCTACAGTATACAGTACGTACTAGGCCACTTACTAAATTCTAGCAGGAGTATAAAGAAATGTTTGACCTGAATTTTGCCATATCCATCGCACGGATCACAGCTCAGAGCCTGGTCGTGCTGCATCGAGGTGCAAGCACACGGCTACAGCGACTGGAGCCTGAGCCTGGTCGTGCTGCAGCTGCAACGAGGGCCGATGTAAGTGGGGTGTGCATCATAAAGGGGTTGCTTGGGCAGTTGCTGGTTTCAAGTCATTTTCTTCTTCTCTTCTTTTCACGTGAAAGGATCCGGAGGCTTTTGACTTGTGCAGGAGCCGGCGAACGCCATCAACTCTCCGCGGCGCACACCAACGCACCTCACCGTATCGATCGAGCCGCACTTTATCCTTATCGCTTTGACCTTGCTTCCTTCGCTGCTCCTATCTGGTCCCAAGCCTTTCCATCCTCTTGCATTACTGATTACTAGTACGTGCGGCTATAGCCATAGGTGCGAAGTCACCGAGAGAAAAGGCATTGTGGCATGAATCGAGCCACAGTAGCGCACACTCTCTCGCGCGCCGACACCGTTGACAAACGTGGTGGAGTGCCTTGCAAATTGGGCTGGGCGTATATTTAGTTAGAATGACTTCGATGTCGTTTTATTCAGAAGCACATTGTCATGGTACGTGAGGTTTAAGGGGCACATGCTAATGGTAGAATGTAGAAAGATTGACAATTTGGATGATGTCTCTCCTTTTTTCCCAATTTTGAACGATCACTATTGTTTTCCGCCTTGGTCTTCCTTGTTAAGAAGAAAAGAAAAGTGGGTTAACAGGTCAAAACTATTAACAAGATATTAAGGATACGACCTATACAGCAGAGGCGGCCGTTCGTGCTAGGGTTTCTCCTGCCTCCCGCCGGCGTCGGGTCTTAGGACCATGGAGGCGCGGTGAAGGGCTCCATCTTTTGGTTTGATGTTTTGTTAGGGTTTGTGTCCTGCTCAGAGATGCGAGACTGCAGCGGCTCTTTGTGGATGGAATAAGGTCCTCTCCGCCTAGTCCCCGTTTCGGTGATGTTTCTAGCACCATCGGAGGCGTGTGGAGGTTTATCTCCAGCGGATCTCGTGGGATTCTGTCGGCATTTGTCTGCAATGGATCCACGTGGATCCGGTCTTCGTTCATTTGTGTTCGTGTGTCTACAGATTGGATCCTTCCGATCTACACTTCTCTTCATCAGCGGCGGTTGCTGTTCTGGTGCGCTGGACCTATGGGGCCTTAGCACGACGACTTCCCGACTGTCTACTACAACAAGGTTTGCCCGGCTTCGATGAGGGAGGGGCAATGACGGCGGTGCGTCTTCGTCTCGCTCCAGTGCTTGTAGTCTTCGCCGCCGTGGTCTAAGGACCTGGATGCATTTTTTACTTCTGGTGTTTTTTGTACTACCTTGACAGTTGATGAATAGATCGGAAGTTTTTCCCGAAAAACAAAAAGAAAAGAATAGGTGCAAGATGATTTTTTTAGGGGAGCAAAAATGTTTTGTTTTTTTAGGTGGAGGGGAGCAAAGATGGTTTTTTTTTTTTTTAAGGGATAGGGGAGCAAAGATGGTGGGTAAGAAAACCTTTGGGGACCTGGAAACAGGCCGTGGCCCATGGTTAAAGGCTAAGCCATGGACCGAGTATGCTAAATCGAAGGCCATCCGCGCGACAGGGACACGAGCACGGGGCACACGGCATCGATCTTCGCCAGATCTTGCTTCTTTTCCCCTGCGCTCTGCGCTGGACATATGATTCACGGATTCCACGCCCGGCTCCGTCGGTCGGCTGCAAATCTCTGGCGATGCGCGCCCTCGGTGCGGTGGCGGTGCGACGGCGAGCGCGACGTCGGTCCATGACTTCTCCAGCTGCAACTTGCAGGACGATGGTTGGATACTTGGATACCATTTCCATCAGGGAGGGACCCCCCCTTCACACGGACAGATATCCCTGCCGTACCCACCACCCGACGGTCGACCACTGCCACAAAATCTAGCAGCTGAACCGGACTGACTCGTAGCTGACTGGACTGGGCACATATTATTGCCCACGTGCATCTCTCCCTCGAGCAGAATCTCTGATCGCCTTCACTCGCCGGCCCAGCGAGCGAACCTCAATCACAATTCACAAACCCAAGATGAAACACTGGCTGGCTGCTGCAGATCTCGTGCAGTACAACAACAGTACTACGAAAGATACAGACATCTTTAACGCATCACTGCAGCAGACCTACACCATATCTGGAGCCGGAAAGGCGAGAGATCCGGTACGAAAGTGGGAGCACCCAACTCGCGACCCATGACATCTTTTTGTCGCCACAAGTCACCCGAGGAGACAACCGATCTTATCGTCATCCCCAAGCATACATGATTCGGAGGGCCATGTATGGCTTCAGCGAGAATGCACGCAAGGTCGTGTTGCCACATTTTACTTGCAGAAGAAAGCGGAGGCGCAGAATACTGTAGACACTGAAGACCGTACCATTGATAATGGGGGGAAAGTCCAACCGGAATTCACACAAGTTAAGGTTCCACATTTCTCTGATGATGACTCCTACATGTTCCACGGTTACACAGTACTGCAAAACAAGAAAAAAAAAACCACCCGTCCTTACGGGTGCCGCGGGCGGGGGCGGTGCAGCTCCCTACTTTGCCTTTGTAAAATGGGGATTCAGCAGCTTCGACACCGTGAATCCAGTGAATGATTCAACCTGGAATAGATCTTTCAGCTTCTCGTCGCATATTATTTTCCTCCGGTCAGAGGGATCCTTAAAACACCAACAAGGACACAAAAGGTAAGTCTGATGCGGCAGATTGATACAATCATGGTGTTCAAATAAGATCAACCTTTCCTTACTATTCCACATGAACAATTTCAACATCTCGAAAACCAAGTTAAAAAGCATCTCCAAAGCATGTATTCAAACAATCGAAAGTAACGTCTAAGTTTCTGACAAAAAGATTTAAAGAACTGAAATTTGCAGTGCCCAGTTGGTCCGTCCCGACCAACCAATGCCGCCTCCATTTTCTCAAAACAATTCAGCTAATGAGGTGGTAAAAGAGTATGCACAAGACACCATACCACAATAATTTTACTACAGAAACTACTGGTTGAAAGTGTGCATGCTTTGATGCAGAGTTAGTCCTAAGTACACCAAAATAGTGCCCAGTACTACAGCATACTTGAGATTTCAATGACTGTTTGAAAAGACAAGCAAAAGCCCACAGCAGATTATAAACGGCAACATTTCAGTAGTCTAGACCTGTCATACATCCCAATGATCTGAAATGTACATTGCACAATACTAAGATGTGTTATTACCCCATTTATTAGACCTGAGGCTGCAGGATAGAATTGCAGATTTGCATTTAACATGGACACATGGAAACGTGTATCATGGACTGTAAGCATTGACATGGGAATCAGAATACTTAGAATCTATATGAACACATGGTAGTGTGGTCCTCATAAGTGATCCAGATGATACTTGGTTGGGACCCGGGTAATAAGGCATCATAAGCTTATGTGCAACTTAGTAGTTGAGTAAACATGCTTTCTCCACCTCGTATGCTACATTGCTACCATCATTTGCCGTGATGTATCCAAAAGTTACAGGCTAGATAACCTTGAACAGCAGTCAGTCCAGATAAAAAACCCAAGAAAACAATGACTACGTAAGTAAGCCTTACCGCACAACCACAAAATTTCTTACATGCACAATTACATGTACCGTCGTATCAACCAATCACTAAAACCACTTGAGTATTTCAAATTGATGTTATCATGAACAGTAATGCAATATCCAGGAAAATAGCATTTACCTGTAAGTTCTTTTCTTTTATATAGACCCACATTCTCTTCACAACATCAGATCGTGACAACATACTCTCACCGGTGCCGATAAATTTTGCTAAATCATCCGAAAGTACAAGGGGCGCAAGAAGACCAGAAGTAGACCCAGAGGATCCACCTTTTTGCTTGTTTCCTGGAAAAGGACATGTCATCAATAATAACCTTGCGAACAGAAACTCGTGCAGCAGGAAGCTAATCAAATATTTTCTAACCTTCACTTCTGTCTCTCTTTTGAGGCTTCCCCTTGGGTGTCGACTTCTCTTTGGGTGTCGATTTCTTTGGTGAGACGGGGCCTAATAAATCACAGAGAATAATTACCTCAGATATAGGTTAGGTCGACAGTGATACTTAATATATACTCCCTCCGTCCCAAAATAAGTGTCTCAACCTTAGTACAACTTTGTACTAGAGTTAGTACAAAGTTGAGACACTTATTTTGGGACGGAGGGAGTATATCCACATCAATCGATGAAGGAGTCTAATATGATACATGGAACCAGCTCCACCTTTTACTCTTGTACATACATGTAAATGGCAAAGGTCCTATAACAAGTCCAAATAAACATAGGTCAACTAAGCTTATACAGTACTACATGCCAAAATAAAACAAAATTAGAGATATGAGGAATGAGTATATGACAATCAACACATACATCTTATAAACCAGATGATACTTGTACCAAAATAAACGACAGTTTTTCTTTGTTCATTTTCTTTCATCCATCGCAGCGAGCAACTTTATTAGCTGAGCTCCATGCTAGCAGGGCAACAATTTTTCTACAGCTCTGATGCATAATATCATGTTCTAGTGCAGTCAGCATTGATAAATGCATTATTGTTAGTACAATAGTAACAACACATAAGAGAACATCAAAAGAGCATCAATGGAGTTAAATTTATACCTATTAGCAAATACGACGTTTTGGTAGGCTAAACTAGCCTACCAAAACGTCTTATATTTTGGAATGGAAGTAGTAGTATGTTTCTTATATTGCGTCAGCATGCATTTTTATTAGCAGGCAAAGCATGGGTATTATACCAAGCAATGGAAAATATACTGGAAGTTGTATATCCCTTCTTTGATAGTTATATACTCATGCCTCATATCCCCCAGATGTGCGCGCGCGTGTGTGTATGCGAGAGAGAGAGAGAGAGAGAGAGAGGAGAGAGAGAGAGAGAGACCATCAGAATCCAATGGCCAAATGTGCTTGGTCAAAGCTTTATTCATTTGGAACATATCAATTGAATTAACGTTAAAAATCTTCTTCAGATTCTCATCACACAGAATCTTCCTCCTATTGCTTGGGTCTTGCAAATTATTTTCTCGAATATATGCCCAAAGCTTCTTGACAACCTGGAAAGCACACCATCAAATAAGACAAGGAAGGTTCTTGACAAACCATTCATCTGATATGAGGTTTAGAAGTGACAAAAATCAGGAGGTGTGGTTACCTCTGTCCTGGCACACTCAGAGGCACCGACAAACTCTTGAAGTGCTGGGGAAATGCTGCATAATTTTGTAAAGCCACCAGCCTTTTTCTTACCGTCACCCAACCTATGCAATTGATAGGTTAAAAAAATTACTGGCTATGGTATGGCCATTTAGAAAGAGTAACTATTGTCAATACGAGAAGTTGTGCAAATGTCCAACAGAGCTAATGAACCTGCTCGATAACTCAAACATGCCTAAAAAAATACCACACATCTTAACATATACATATATTCTATGCCAATAATCAGTTTGGTTCTCAACCTGAGTCATGCAGAAATACAGTTCCGTACTAACTAACTAACTATGTAAGAACAATAGAAAAGACAACAGCATGTGCTGCTCATCAGCAAACTTTCAGGAAAAAAGGCCTTAGAACAGCTCCACTATGATAAACCTACTAGCGTGGGAACTATACCAAAATGTCACGGAATAATAGTATCAGCTGATTTCAGCTATCATCTTTCCACTTGTATAAGCAGAGGTATTCCATTAGTGTCTTGAGTTGCACAGTATTTCATTCTAATCTGAATAACCACTGTTCCACCACAGATTGTGACTGTTGAACTACTGAACCTGAGTGTAAACTTCAATTTACTGTAGTAAGACCATGTGTTTAACTGAACCACGTTGACTGGTCCATAAGTCGACATCTTCAATAGTTAATTTCCAAGCCTTGAAATGCATTCAGACAACTGTAATAGGAAAAGGAAATTCCAAACTTGAGCAGTAATAATACCTAACTACTCCCTCTGTAACTAAATATAAGACGTTTTTGCAGTTCAAATTAAACTGCAAAAACGTCCTATATTTAGTTACAGAGGTAGCAGTACAAAGAGACCAACAATCAGGAAGCAAAAGGTACATCAGAGCCCCAAATGTACAACCACAGCGGCCCTACCTACAAAATACAAGTGGCTTATCCACCACCGAATTTATCATTGATCAATGGGATAGCAAATATTGGACAAATAGCCACATGATAGCAGAAACACCAATTGTCAGATAATTGCTTTGCAGTAAGAGGTATACTATTGAGTATACACTATACATGGATATTACTTTCCACATGTTTTTGATGGTACACTCTACACTGGTGGTATATGCACCAACACACACCCGCATGCACAGCACAAAATGCAGCCACAAAATCACCAACCCATTCGAATGTCCCTGAGTTGGTCGGTGTGCACAATGCTGAGGTGTAAAGTAACTGCAGCATCTCGACTGAATTATGGAGATATTATCCAAGCAATTAAAAAAAATTAGAATGTCTAGTGCATCCGTGAGCATTACAATGTCTAGTGCATGAAACATCAAAATGCATGAAAGGTGGAAAATGCAATTGCATTACAATCACCAAAATGCATTACAATGTCTACAAGACTCGCAGACACATCAGCTGATAGCAAATATAAGCACGACTAGATGATGCAACCACAAACGGCTAATATACAACAAATGCAGCCACAAAGTGTGCCATGCGCACATCAATTAGACGAACTAAGCCGCCTGAAGCACAAATTATAACAGTAACAAACACAAAAGGAACCTAGTAAACAAGAACCATATCAAGAAGAGCAGAAAGCACCAAGTCAATGAGGAAACAGAACAAACCCGGCCACGATATCATGAACTTGAGCAAATTAAGCTTAAATGGAAACAGAACAAACGAATCATGTCAAGGCAAATTGAAAAGCAATAGCAAACGCAAGCAAAACCTTTGCCGACCATTTGGTCCAAGATTTCAATGGCAGGGATAAACCAGACGCGGTTTTCCCCTGGCGAGATAATAACAGCTTTGCAGTAGCAGTAACAGGCTAAACACGGCAAGGAATATGCAACCCCAGAACCCTCCACGAACTTTGAGAGAAACGCCCGAATCCTTACTACTGTTCGGACAAAGATATCACACGCGAATGCACAGTGCCGACGCATATCCTAACAGATCGATGAAAACGAAGCACGCAATGAACCCTAAACGGAGCAGCAAATGCGGCAGAGATGGACAGAGAGCAAAAGCGCCTCACCGCCGCTTCTTCTTCCGGCCGCCGCCACTCTCCTCGTCTTCCTCCTCCTCCTCCTCTTCCTCCTCTTCTTCTTCCTCCTCCCCCTCCTGCTGCTCGCCCCCCTCCTCTTCCCCCTCGCCCTTCTCCTCTCCTCCTTCCACGGCCTCCGGCGTCACCTCCCCCGGATCCTCCTCCTCCGCGGGCGCATCCTCGGGCTCGGCCTTGTCGGCGAACTCGGAGAGCAGGAGGTCGACCTGCTCCCGGACGAAGGTCTTCTTGTCGGAGAGGTCGACGCCGAAGTCCTCCTCGAGGCGGCGGCGCAGGGCGCCGGTGGTGGTGGTGGTGAGGTCCGACTCCCGCAGCACCTCCCGCAGCCGCTCCACCAGCTCCGAGTCCGACACCATCGCCGCCTGGCCTCGGGTTGGTTCTCTCGCCTCTGGCTCTGGCTCTCGGGAGCGTGGCCGTGCGCACGGGCAGGCACCGGTGGGGTGGGGTGGAAGGGCTCGCTGCCTCGCGTGGTTTCGGTTTTTGTTTGGGCTGAAAATGTGGGTTTTCCCCCTGGGGGGCGTCTGGCCCAGATACACCGGGTCACGTTTTTTCCCGAGGTTTTCTCCCTTTTGCCGTTGTGATGATGTGATGGCGTGCGTGACGACCGTTAGTGCTCAAGTGGAGGATTGACTGCAGGGGTGTAGAGGGATTTATGGTGTCCGCTGGATTTACAATTTGCCTTTTACAGACCATGTTCTTGCACGCTTATAATCAAGATTCTCCAAACTGGTAGAGGAGAACTGAAGCTAGAAAGCAGAAGTAAAAAATGCAAGTGATTCGAGACAAATAAGGCTATTTCACTCTCGTCGGTTTCCGATTCTAGGTTGCGGATGTCCTTCATCGCTAAGATAACGGGTCAAACATAGTAATAAATACATCCGTCGGTGCGACGGATACAGATAGATTGGTAGGTGGTGCTATCTCAAATTATCAATTTGACGTGGCGTTTTGTTTTTGCGTGTGGAGCGGGTCAAATGGTGGCACAATGTTAGATGGATCGACTCGGGTACTGAAAGTCATAATATGGAGCCAAAATAGGCGTATACATAATGTTTATCGTAACTTTAGTGCGCATTGATCGTGCAAGCATGCGTTACATCTTATCGTCTCACTTTTTCTGCAGGCATCTCTTGTGCGCCGAAGCGTACCGAAGAAAGAGGATTGGGTGATATATAGACCTTCACAAAAATTCTAAATTCATAAGAAGTCCTTTTGTGTATCAAAATATCTTAAATGCATTGGATTTACGAGAATTATACCCAGTATCTTGCCATATGTAGATTTTATTCGAGTTTCATCATCGCTTTGTCGAGCAACTACCATGAGATGTGGTTCAAAACTAACATGTTGGTGTATCATGTTTGGTGATCGAATATTAGCAATGACAACGAGCTAATGATTGAATATTACCATAAAGTGTATAATTGTATTTTTTTTTGTGGGTGAAATTTGTATTACTCAAGTGGTAGCAAAGCTACTGTCTGAAGTACAAAGATCAATAACCTCTGACAAGCCAGAGTTCAACCAACCAAAGCCAGGGGTGGGCGCGCCCTGGTGCCTCGTGGGCACCTGGGTGCCCCCTTCGGTGTTTCTTATTTTTGTATTTTTTCTAATACTCCAAAACTGACAGAAAGTATTTTTATGGAATTTTTGGAGTCGGTTTACTTACCGTATCACATACCTCTTCCTTTTCAGGGTTCTGGAGTGTTCTGGAAGGTCTCTCTTATGTATTCCTTCGGTGTCATAGTTTGAATAATGTTAGTTTCAATATTAATAGGGGTACCTGAGATATAATGCTTAATTCTTTGCCCATTGACCACCTTCGGATTAGTGCCTTAGGCGTTGTTGATCTTAATGGCTCCAGAACGATAAACCTCCTCGATGATATACGGTCCTTCCCATTTGGAGAGAAATTTTTCTGCAAAAAAAATCTAAAACGAGAATTATACAGTAGAACATACTCACCCACTTTGAATTCCCGCTTTTGAATTCTTCTATCATGCCGTTTTTTAACTTTTTCTTTAAATAATTTAGCATTTTCATAAACTTGGGTTCTCCATTCGTCTAACTGTTGGAAATATGCCCTAGAGGAAATAATAAATTGGCTATTATCATATTTCTCGTTCATGATAAATGTTTATTGTTCATGTTAGAATTGTATTGACCGAAAACTTAAATACATGTGTGAATACATAAACTACACCATGTCCCTAGTATGCCTCTACTAGACTAGCTCGTTGATCAAAGATGGTTAAGGTTTCCTAACCATAGACATGAGTTGTCATTTGATAACGGGATCACATCATTAGGAGAATGATGTGATGGACAAGACCCAACCGTAAGCTTAGCATCAGATCGTTTAGTTATTTGCTACAGCTTTCACAATGTCAAGTTGAAAGTGCAACTAATCCCCGGGTGGTTTTGGTAATTCATAACAGCATATAGCCCATTGAACTAATATCCATTCAAGATAAATATTTCAGGAAGTTCAATGAATGGCATGACATGCACTAGAGATGTGGACCCCTCAAAATGCTAAGGACATATATTGGCAAAAGCTCAAGACTCTCCATCTTTATTTTAGTGATCCAAGATCACATTGAGTCCATAGGAAAGCCAATACTATTAAAAGGGGATGAGGTGTTGCTTATGGCTTGCTTGCTTAAATGCTTAGTGATATTGCTCCAAGACCCTCAACCACTTTCTCCATCCAAATATGTCCAAACCCTAAACTCTAACTCGGCCCCACCGATTCTTTCTATCCGGCGCCACCGAGTTCATATGACATAGCCACAGCCAGAAACCCTAACAGTTCGGTCTCACCAATATGGATCTCGGTCTCACCGAGATGGCCCTGCCAACACTCTGTGACTTATTGCATTTACTTCGGTCTCACCGAGTTATGCGATCAGTCTCACCGAGTTGGCTTGGCAGATTCTCTGTTGCCTTATTGCTTCACTTCGGTCTCACCGAGTTGATGCAATCGGTGCCACTGAGATGATGTTTGACCTAAGCCCTAGCACATCGGTCTCACAGAGTTGTTCCAGTCAGTCCCACCGACATTCCTAACGTTCACATTTTTTAACTAATCGGTGCCACCGAGTTTAATCATTTGGTCTCACCAAGATGGGTCAAATGTGTGTAACGGTTGGATTTTGTGTGGAGGCTATATATACCCCTCCACCCCTTCTCCATTTGTGAGAGAGCCATCAGAACGTGCCTACACTTCCACCATACATTTTCTGAGAGAGAACCACCTACTCACGTGTTGAGATCAAGATATTCCAATCCTACCATAAGAATCTTGATTTCTAGCCTTCCCCAAGTTGCTTTCCACTCAAATCATCTTTCCACCATATCCAAATCTGTGAGAGAGAGTTGAGTGTTGGGGAGACTATCATTTGAAGCACAAGAGCAAGGAGTTCATCATCAACACACCGTCTATTACCTTTTGGAGAGTGGTGTCTCCTCGATTGGTTAGGTGGCGCTTGGGAGCCTCCGTCAAGATGTGGAGTTGAACCAAGTTTGTAAGGGCAAGGAGATCGCCTACTTCGTGCAGATCTACCCGAGTGAGGCAAGTCCTTTGAGGGCGATGGCCATGGTGGGATAGACAAGGTTGCTTCTTCGTGGACCCTTCATGGGTGGAGCCCTCCGTGAACTCGAGCAGCCGTTACCCTTCGTGGGTTGAAGTCTCCATCAACGTGGACGTACGATAGCACCACCTATCTGAACGACGCCAAAAATATCCATGTCTTCATTGCGTTTTCCTTCTCCAAACCCTTCCCTTTACCTTCATATGCAATGTTTTACTTACCGCTGCTATACTCTTAGAATTGCATGTGTAGGTTAATTGCTTGACTTGTGCTAATCGCTAAAATCTGCCCACAACTAAAATTGGGAAAGGATAGATTTTTATTTGGTCAAGTAGTCTAATCACCTCCCCTCTAGACATACTTTCGATCCTACAAGTGGTATTAGAGCTTTGGTCTCCATTTGCCTTGATTTCCATAGCCTTGGTTTCACAACCTAGGAGAGTAAGGCGTCTTGCGAGGGAAATTACCATCGTAGATGTCCTTACTTTGATGATACAAATTTTGCTAGTTGGAACATAAGATGAAAATGCATATTCTTGGTCATAACCCCGTTGTTTGGGCTGTTGTTCGTATCGGCTTGCAAGGTGAATACTTTGAAGATGGAAAAGAACCGGATCGTGAAGCCATCGCGGATGTATTGAAGATGTTACAATACAATGCTCAAGCTTGTGATATTCTCTTCAATGGATTGTGCCCCGAAGAATTCAACAAAATCAGCCGCCTTGAGAATGCAAAGGAAAATTAGGATACTTTGGTTGATATGCACGAAGATACCGAGTCCGTCAAGGAATCCAAGTTGGATGTGCTTCAAAGTCAACTTGGCAAGTTCAAGATGAAGGGTGGTGAAGGAGTCGCCGAAATGTACTCTAGGCTTGCTCTCGTCACAAATGAGATTGCCGGCTTAGGAAGTGAAGAGATGACCGACAAATTCATCATCAAGAAGATCCTAAGAGCCTTGGATGGAAAATACGATACCATGTGCATTTTGATCCAAATGATGCCCAATTACAAAGATCTCAAGCCCACGGAAGTCATTGGTAGAATTGTTGCTCATGAGATGTCACTCAAGGACAAGGATGAGCTCCACAACAAGTCAAGTGGTGCTTACAAAGCTTCAAGTGATGCTCCTATAACATCAAGTGAGAAGCTAATCTCCAATGAAGAATTGAGCTTAATGGTGAAGAACTTAAACAAGTTCTACAAGAATAGAAGTAAAGAGAGAAGCTCCAAGTCAAGGTCCTACAATGACAAACGATCTTCTAGTCGTGATCGTAATTGCTACAATTGTGGAAGACACGGACACTACTCCAATGAGTGTACGGCTCCCTACAAGAAAAATAGAAGACTCACCAAAAAGGAGGAGTAGAAGAGATGAATCACCTCCAAAAGAGAGAAGGAGTAGAGATGATCGTTATGAACGAAGACCCTCTCGTAGAAGCAAGGATTCAGAAAGGAAGGACAAGTCATCAAAGAGCTACATAAGACGAAGACATCAAGCTCACGTTGGTGAATGGGTATCCGGTTCTGACTCCGACAACTACTCCGAGAGAAGCTATCACTCAGAGTCCGACTATACTCAATATGAAGGTGTTGTCGGTCTTGCACTTGTGTCATCCAACTCCTACGACATATTTGACTCACCAAATGAAGGAATTGTAAGGTGCTTCATGGCTAAAGGCCCTAAGGTATCACACCCCGAGTATGTTGATTTCAATAGTGATGAAGATGATTTGCTAGGTGATGATAATTTACTTGTTGACAAAACTAGTGATGAAAACTATGATGAACTTGCTAGTAATCATGCTAATCAAGATGAAACAAATGACAATGATAAGAAGGAGATTGAGCATATAACTAAAGAACTAAACACTCTTAAGTTAGCTCAGGAAACAACTCTAGAGGATGATAGAGAGCTCCTAAGAACTCATGAGAAGCTACGCTTCGAGAAGCTAAATTTAGAGCAAGAGCATGAGTTCCTAAAAGCTATCAATGATGATCTTCGAAAGAAGAGTTCTTCTTACATTGCTAAACATCTCCTCTTGTCTACTTATATGCCACAAGTAAAATCTAGCAACAAGAGCAAGAAAGATTCTTCCTCTAGTAGTAACAATAACCATGTTAAATCAAATATTGTTGCTTCTAGTAGCTCTCTTGATTCCACTAATGATTCTCTTAGCCAAGTTACACTTGAGCAAGAAAATAGCTTATTGAAGGGAATTATAGAGAAAGGTGTTTACAAGAGCCTTGTCGGGAGTAAGCAATTTGAGGAAATTGTACGCAAGCAAGGAAGGCACCGGAAGAATTAAGGTGTTGGTTTTGAACGAAAGTTCAATGCCAATGAAGTTGAGTGGGAAGAAGATCAATACCCCAAGACAAAGTTTATTCCACAACAAGAGAAGTATGACCCCACTTATTTAAAGGGAACACAAGCTCAAGATGATCTTCCACCACAAGACCACAAGCTAAAAGGCAAGGACAAGCTTCAAGAGGAGATTGACCCATTTGAAGAAGCTCCTAAGGCCATGGTCAAGTGGGTTCCCAAGACTACATCATGCTCTACATCATCAAGTACGACTACAACTCCAAGGATTCCCATCAAGTTGATGTGGATCCCAAAGAAGAAGAACTAGAGTGTTCTTGAGGGTGACTCCGCCAACATACCTCATTTATATTCATTTTGGCAAGGACTTGTGCAATCAACTTTCATATCTTGCACTAGTTCATGGAGTCATAAACCCTCTTATTGGTAAGACAAGGGACAAGGTAACCTAATACTTTCATGGACATCATCAAATGTGCAATTCACTCTATGTCTATGGATATCCTTGTATGTTCCTTGTGGGACTAACCCGCGTAGGTATTGAAAGTGCAACACTCCAATGAATTGCTCCAAATGATCTACATCAACATTGAGCATCCACATCTTCACTATCTACATGAAGTCATCATCGACAAAACCCAAAGTTAGTTCATCCCTCTTAGGGGGGATATCACATCTAGGGGGAGCTGTGCTCTAAAAATTGAGTCAAAGCAACTCTAATGGTGTGGACACATTAATACTTTATGTAAAAGTGGTAACCCCACTTGTGCTTAAACGATGAGTATGACCTATGACCAAATGTTCTCATTTGACTCCTAAGTCAATATACTCATATATAAATGACCTGGTCATCGCCAATTGCTTGATAGATGCTAGAATTGTTTGTGCATGCTTTGACATATGTTTCATTTGCTATCTTATTGTGTGAGCGTGTTGGTTGCATAATTTCTCCATTCGAGGACATCCATTTGTTGTTTTGATTATCTTGTTTTTATTGGCCAAATGGATGGACAAGAATGCCTAAGAACCTTCTCTAGCTATCTATCATTTTTCTCTTCTCAACCTCCATTCATGCTACATCACAAAAATTTGAACAAGTCTTTTTCGGACCCTCCGGGTGAGGAGCACTCGGAGTCACCGATCCGTCAAGGGCTGCTTTCTCAAACCTTCTTGTGTATTTCGGTCAGACCAACTCACTCCTATTCGGTCCCATCAAAATCACCAGACTGATCTAGGTTTTCATCTCGGTGATACCGATTAGAATGACTCGGTCCCACCGAGTTGCACTAACTACACGCAGTTTTGCATCTCGGCGCCACCGAAGCATTCCATTCGGTGCCACTGATAGCACATGGGTATATATTCTGTGGACCCGTACGGTTGAAAATTTCTTCAAACCACTCGAGCCCGCGCCCCATTGTTGCCGCCCCCTTGGTCTCCGGATCGTCGCTGTCTCTGCCGGTGCACCTTCGCCGTCAACGGAAATCTTCACCGCCGTTGTCGTCGTAGCGAATCGTCACCAAGTTAGGGTACGGTTCGACCTCTTTGTGTTATTCCCCTTCTGATTCTCTGCACAAAGATAATTCCTAGATTCTTGCCACGAATGAGAACTTTCTATCCACAGAAAAATTCCTTTAGATTACACTACAAAAAAAAGACACATCCGTGACATTTTGGGCCAAACGAAAAAAAAATCTGTCATGCTTATGACACTTCTATGACGATAATTGTGACAAAACCCGGTATCATCATAGATGTGGTAGGCTCCTACTTCTATGACAAAAAATCATGATAGAAAATGGGCTTTTCGTCCTGGGCGGGCCGGAGACGCAGCTGCATGACATTCTTTGGGCCGTCCATGATGGAAAAAATCATGGTAGAAGCGAGGGCGAGGAAAATATCGGGGAGTTCCCGGTTACGGTGGGTGGTCGGGGCCGAGCGATGCACTGTGGTTTGCGCGTTTCTCTCGTGTACGCACGTGTGTGCGAGGCGTTGGCTAACTAAACCCGAGCGATCGCATGTTACTGAACCCGAGCGATCGATCCCTTGGCTGTTAACTGAACCCGAGTGATTCATTCGCTGCTGACTGAACCCGAGCGATTCCTTTGCTGCTGCTGCTAACTGAACCGAGCGATCGATCACTGCTGCTGCTTACTAAAGCCGATCGAGCCCCCGTGCGAGATGTAGTCAGCCGGTGTTGGGTTGCCTCTCGATGAATAGTACCATTGCTACCGTGCGCGCGGTACGTAGAACGAGTCGAGACGTGGTGAGTCGAGCCGGTTGGTTGGCTGTGGATGAACAGTTCCCGGTGGGGGTTGGATGAACAGGACCCCCGTGGTAGTAGGTCGTTGCCGCTGGATGAACAGGACCCCGAGGAGGCCGCCGCACCCCAGCCGGTTGGGGGTGGATGAACAGGACCCCGTGGAGGCTCTATGAACAGTAGCAGGTGGAGGCTAGATGAACAGTAGCCCGTGGATGAACAGTAGCTGGTGGAGGTTGGAGGAGGTCGCTGGTGGATAAACAGTAGCCCGTGGAGGCTAGAGCGAGGCAGTAGATGGTGAATGAACATGACCCTGTTTCGACCGTAGGCGCTCCAATAGAAGTCCGTTTCCTCCGTTTTGCGGTAC
Organism: Thinopyrum elongatum; assembly: GCA_011799875.1. Lineage (NCBI taxonomy): Eukaryota > Viridiplantae > Streptophyta > Magnoliopsida > Poales > Poaceae > Thinopyrum > Thinopyrum elongatum. The sequence continues at coordinate 485,341,401 of CM022301.1, read as the reverse complement.
GCCACACCCCTCCCGATAACAGGACCCCGTTTCGACCGTAGGCACTCGAACAGAAGTCCGTTTCCTCCGTTTTGCGGTATGCCAGACCCTTCCCGATGAACAGGACCCTGGTTTGACCGTACGCGGTCGAACAGAAGGCCCGTTTCCTTTGTTCTGCAGTATGCTAGACCTCGTTTCGGCTGTTCCGTCCAAGCCGGTTGGCTCCCGATGAACACGACGCATTCCGTTGCCTTCCCATGAACACGACGCAGTTTCTTCGTTCCGCCCCAGCCGGTTGGCTTCCGATGAACAGGACGCCGTTGCTACTGTCCGTTGCCTCTCCATGTACATGAGCCCTGGCCGTACGTATGCGCGAGTACGCGTTCGAGACCCCACCCGTATGTACGTACATGGATGCATTTTTTGGCATCTGGCTGTACGTACATGTACACGGTTTTGACTGGACTGCCTGAACTGCTACCGCTCCTTACTCGGCCACGGTTCATCGTGGCAGACAGACCGATCGACCGGTATGTACACAGACAACGCTACGTACGCTTTGACCGGGTGGGTCCTAGCTATCAGGGAGGATAAGGACGCACTTCCTTGCGTGCGAAGATATAGCTGGTGGGTCCCAGCTGTCAGGGGGAAGAATCATTTTTTTTGCCCGTAATAAGGACGCACTTCCTTGCGTGCGATGATGTAGCTGGTGGGTCCCAGCTGTCAGGGGGAGAAAACATTATATTTCAGGGTAAAAAGGATGCAGTTGCATGCATGCGTCCATGGGCGTGGTGCGTCCCCACTGTCAGCCTCTCCACGTACAGTCATCTTTCGATGACTCTCGTTTGTTGACCACGTTGACCACACCATGCAGAGTGCACCAAGGCCGGTGGACGACGGTGAGGCCCCATACTGGAATGCCCCGGAGATGGGGAAGACGCGGCAGTGGAGTCGCAGACGGAGAGGAGTGGGAAACTTGACTTGTTCGGGTGAGGGGTGGGCCTACACACGGCAGAGAATAACAGGAGGTGCGGAGGAGTGGAGGGATGGCCTGGCCATCGGTGGGGTAGCGTTTCGCTGCGAGGCACGCAAAACAGCGCCGCTGGACGCCGGAGGCTGGAGTAGGCGGCCCGGCAGCGCTGAGGGAAGAAGACGAGAGATTAAAGAAGAATGCTGGTCGTTGGATGTAAATCCAACGCCTTGCTTAGGCTTCGACCTTTGTATTTTTATGTTTTGCGAAAGTGCTTAGGCTTCAACCTACTAGCCCACATGTTAGCCAGTCCATTTGGTTTTTTTAGTCCATTTGGTGGGCTGGGTGAAACAATGATGTAGCGTCTATGCAGCCCGTTTATATATTATATTAGAATTTAAAGCCCATTTGCATTTTTCTCGAAATCCGCGGATTTGCTGGGTGATACGTCTCCGTCGTATCTATAATTTTTGATTGTTTCATGCCAATATTATACAACTTTCACATATTTTTGGCAACTTTTTATATGATTTATTGGACTAACCTATTGATCCAGTGCCCAGTGCCAGTTCCTGTTTTTTGCATGTTTTTTGTATCACAGAAAATCCATATCGAACGAAATCCAAACGCGATAAAAATTTACGGAGAATTATTTTAGAATTTATGTGATTTTTGGGAGGTGGAATCAACGCAAACGGGGGCCCATAGTGCCCACAATCCACCAGGGCACGCCCTGGTGTCTTGTGCCCTCCTCGAACGTCGGTTGAGCCCTTCTTCTGGCGCAAGAAAGATAATTTATGGGAAAAATCGTGTTAAAATCTCAGTGCAATCGGAGTTACGGATCTCCGGGAATATAAGAAATGGTGAAGGGCCAGATCTGGGGGAACGCGAAACAGAAGAGAACAGAGTGGGAGATCCAATCTCGGAGGGGCTCCTGCCCCTCCGCCGCCATGGAGGCCATGGACCAGAGGGGGAATTCTCCTCCCATCTAGGGGGGAGGCCAAGGAAGAAGAAGAAGGAGGAGGAGGGCTCTCTCCCCCTCTCTCCCTGTGGTTCCGGAGTGCCGCCGGGGCTAGGATCGTGATGGTGATCTACATCAACAATCTTGCTACCGTCAACACCAACTTTCTCCCCCTCTATGCAGCGATGTAACACCCCTTCTCCCCGCTGTAATCTCTACTTAAAAATGGTGCTCAACCCCATATATTATTTCCCAATGATATTTGGCTATCCTATGATGTTTGAGTAGATCCGTTTTGTCCTATGGGTTAATCGTGATCTTGGTTGGTATGATTGTATATTTTATTTATGGTGCTGTCCTATGGTGCCCTCCATCTCGCGCAAACGTGAGGGATCCCCGCTGTAGGGTGTTGCAATATGTTCGTGATTCGCTTATGGTGGGTTGCGAGAGTGACAGAAGCATAAACCCGAGTAGGTGGGTTATGGCGTATGGGAGTAAAGAGGACTTGGTACTTAATGCTACGGTTGGGTTTCACAACCTTAATGATCTTTAGTAGTTGCGGATGCTTGCTAGAGTTCCAATCATAAGTGCATATGATCCAAGTAGAGAAAGTATGTTAGCTCATGCCTCTCCCTCATGTAAAATTGCAAGAATGATTACCGGTACTTGTTATCGATTACCTAGGGACAAATGACTTTCTTGTTGACAAAAGCTATCTACTTTTATTACCTTGCAATTTATTCGTAGTTTTATTCTCGCAAAGTACTCGTAGTTTTATTCTTGCAAAATAGTTTCATACTTGTTTTAGGTAAAGCAAACGTCAAGTGTGCGTAGAGTTGTATCGGTGGTCGATAGAACTTGAGGGAATATTTGTTCTGCCTTTAGCTCCTCATTGGGTTCGACACTCTTATTTATTGAAGAAGGCTACAAATGATCCCCTACACTTGTGGGTTATCCAGACCTTTTTCTGGCACCATTGCCGGGGAGCAATAGCGTGGGGTGAATATTCTCGTGTGTGCTTGTTTGCTTTATCACTAAGTAGATTTTTATTTTGTGTTCTTGTTTTCTATCTTTAGTTATGGGTAGGAAACGTAAAATACCAAAAAAATTAGTTGTACCTATGAAACCAATGGTTGAAGAACCACCCAAAATCTATCATACTACTGAAGCTTTCTATTTGGATCATCTTCGATCCATTTGTGCTCGTGCTGAAAACCCAACTAGCTTAGTTGAGGGAAAATCATTAGATGAGCATGCTTTTTTTTGCGACACCGTTTATCTCAAAAAGGGAAACTTTTATTACATCAAATTAATACTATGCAATGCTATGCTTGGAATTTATGTGAAATACATGATTTTACTTGTTTTTCTGAAGACCCTAAGAAACACCTTCCTTATCAATGTGAGTTTAGAGATAATGGAATTTTATCTTCTTATGCCAAGGGTGTTTATAATTATTATGATATTGAACAAATTGAAGAATTTGTTGCTTTTAAGGGTGCTTATGAAATTGCTTCTTTGATTGAAAAGTATGATGCTACTCTTTACAAATCTAAAAAATTTGCCATACTTACATATTGCTATGAAAATTATTCTTCTAATGCTTATATTAAACCATATATTGAGGACTTCTCCACTGTCCAAGAAGAGACTAATATTTTGCAGGAGTCTATGGAAGAAGAAATCGATGAAACTGTGAGCTCATTGGATGAAAAAGATGATGAGGAGAGCGAAGAACAAGCGGAGGAAGAGCGGATTGATCACCCGTGCCCACCTTCTAATGAGAGTAACTCTTCAACTCATACATTGTTTAATGCCCCTTCGTTCTTATCGAAGGATGAATGCTATGATAATTGCTACCATCCCGTTGATTCGTTTGAAATATCCCTTTTTGATGAACTTGATGATTGCTATGCTTGTGGCCTTGATGCCAATATGAATTATGCTTATGGAGATGAACTTACTATAGTTCCTTATGTTAAGGGTGAAATTTTTGCTATTGCACCCACACATGATATTCCTATTATCTTTTTGAATTCTCCAAACTACACTATATCGGAGAAGTTTGCACTTATTAAGGATTATGTTGATGGGTTGCCTTTTACCGCTACACATGATGATTTTGATGAATATAATATGCATGTGCTTGCTGCTCCTACTTGCAATTATTATGAGAGAGGAACTATATCTCCACCTCTCTATGTTTCCAACACGATAGAATTGCAAAAACTGCTTATGCTATGTATTGGCCTTTACTTGATGTGCATAAATTGTTCTTGTATGACATGCTGATGCATAGGAAAAGAGTTAGACTTTGTCATTGCATGATTTATGTTGCTTTGTGCTCACTACTAAATGCCAAATCATTGTTAATTCAAATTGGCTTTGATATACCTTGGGATCCGGGTGGATCCATTACTTGAGCACTTTATGCCTAGCTTAATGGCTTTAAAGAAAGTGCTACCAGGGAGACAACCCGGAAGTTTTAGAGAGTCATTTATTTCTGTTGAGTGCTTTTATAAAGTTTTAAAACAAAAAAAATATAGAGGGGAACTTAAAACTTTTTCAAAAAGAGAAGCGATTGAAAGGTGATGCATTGGAGAAGTGAGGGTCGACCTTGAACACTTGTGTTCATGCTCATGGAAACAATGTAAATTTTTCATGAAGATTCTCCTAAAAATAATTATCCCCTTGTACAAATCCATTGTATTATAAAAATAATGTGCCAAGATTTGCCTTTAGGATGATTAGATTGTTTGTTGGTATGTGCGGTGCAAAACAGAAACTTTGGCTGTAGTGTGCGATTTTACATTTTTTACTGGAACCTCAAAAGCTTCTGAAACTTTTTGCAAAGTCTTTATATACAAACTTTTTATTTTTTTCTTAATTTTTCAGAATTTTTGGAGTAACATAATTATGGTAGGTGTTCAGATTGCTACAGACTATCCTGTTTAAGACAGATTCTGTTTTTGATGCATTGTTTTGCCTGTTTTGATGAAACTATCGATTTTTATCGGTGGTATAAGCCATGGAAAAGTTATATTACAGTAGCTACAATGCAAAAACAAAATATTAATTGGTTTGCAATAGTACTTAGAGTAGTGATTTGCTTTATTATACTAACGGATCTTACCGAGCTTTCTGTTGAGTTTTGTGTGGATGAAGTGATCAAAGATCGAGGAGGTCTCGATATGAGGAGAAGGAGGAGAGGCAAGAGCTCAAGCTTGGGGATTCCCAAGGCACTCCAAGCAAATATTCAAGGAGACTCAAGCGTCTAAGCTTGGGGATGCCCCGGAAGGCATCCCATCTTTCTTCAACAAGTATCGGTATGTTTTCATCTTCGTTTCGTTCATGTGATATGTGTGAATCTTGGAGCGTCTTTTGTGTTTAGTTTTCATTTTTATTTTATGCACAATGCTGGTATGAGATAGTACATGGTTGATTTATAGAATACTCATTGCACTTCACTAATATCTTTTGAGTATGGCTTTATAGAATGCTTCATGTGCTTCACTTATATCATTTGAAGTTTGGATTGCCTGTTTCTCTTCACATAGAAAACCGTTATTTGTAGAATGCTCTTTTGCTTCACTTATATTTGTTAGAGCATGGTCTTTTATAGAAAGAATTAAACTCTCATGCTTCACTTATATCTATTTAGAGAGTCAACAGGAATTGGTCAATTGCATGGTTAGTCATAAAATCCTACATAAAACTTATGGATCACTGAATATGATATGTTTGATTCCTTGCAATAGTTTTGCGATATAGAGATGGAATATGTGGGAGGTACTAGTAAACAGTTGTGGTTAGTAATAATATTGGTGTTAAGGTTTGTGATTCTCGAAGCATGCACGTATAGTCTCTCGTTATGCTATGAAGTTGGAGCATGATTTATTATTGATTGTCTTCCTTATGAGTGGCGGTCGGGGATGAGCGATGTTATTTTCCTACCAATCTATCCCCCTAGGGGCATGCGTAGTAGTACTTTGCTTCGAGGGTTAATAAACTTTTGCAATAAGTATATGAGTTCTTTATGACTAATGTGAGTCCATGGATTATACGCACTCTTACCTTTCCGCAATTTGCTAGCCTCTATGGTACCGTGCATTGCCCTTTCTCACCTCAAGACGTGGTGCAAACTTCGCCGGTGCATCAAAACCCCGTGATATGATATGCTCTATCACACATAAGCCTTATTATATCTTCCTCAAAACAGCCACCATACCTACCTATTATGGCCTTTCCATAGCCATTCCGAGATATATTGCCATGCAACTTCCACCGCTTCCGTTTTGATGACTTGAGCATTCATTGTCATATTGCATTGCATGATCATATAGCTGACATAGTAGTTGTGGCTCAGCCACCGTGCATCATTTTTTATACATGTTACGGTAGATCATTGCACATCCTGGTACACTGCCAGAGGCATTCATATAGAGTCATATTTTGTTATAGGTATCGAGTTGTAATTTTGAGTTATAAGTAAATAGAAGTGTGATGATCATCAATTTTCATTATTAGAGCATTGCCCCAGTGAGAAAGGATGATGGAGACTATGATTCCCCCACAAGTCGGGATGAGACTCTGGACAACGAGAGAAAAAAAAGAAAAAGAGAAAAAAAGAAAAAAAAAGGAAAAAAAGGAAAAGAAAAAAAAATAAAAATACAAAGAGAGAAGGGGCATGCTAGTTCCACACTTGTGCTTCAAAGTAGCACCATGTTTTTCATATAGAGAGTCTCCTATGTTGTCACTTTCATATACTAGTGGGAATTTTTCATTATAGGATTAGATGCACACCCACTTAGTTTTCATATTGAGCTCTCATACACTTATAGCTCTTAATGCATTCGTTGCATGGCAATACCTACTCCTCGCATTGATATCGATTGATGGGCATCTCCATAGCCCGTTGGTTAGCCGCATCGATGTGAGACTTTCTTACTTTTTGTCTTCTCTATATTTACCCCTATCATTATAATCTATTCCACCCATAGTGCTATATCCATGGCTTGCACTCATGTATTGCGTGAGGGTTGAAAAATCTGAAGAGCGTTAAAAAGTATGAACCAATTGCTCGGCTTGTCATCGGGGTTGTGCATGATAAATACTTTGTGTTAAGAAGACAGAGCATGGCAAGACTATGTGATTTTGTAGGGATAGCTTTCTTTACCACTGATATTTTGAAAGACATGATTGTTTGTCGGGATGCCTGAGTATTGGTGTCTTTATGTCAAATTATAGACTATTGCTTTGAATCACTCGTGTCTTAATATTCATGCCATGATTAGATATATGATCAAGTTTATGCTAGGTAGCATTCCACATCAAAAATTATCTTTTTTATCATTTACCTACTCGAGGACGAGCAGGAATTAAGCTTGGGGATGCTGATACGTCTCCATCGTATCTATAATTTTTGATTGTTTCATGCCAATATTATACAACTTTCACATATTTTTGGCAACTTTTTATATGATTTATTGGACTAACATATTGATCCAGTACCCAGAGCCAGTTCCTGTTTTTTGCATGTTTTTTGTATCACAGAAAATCCATATCGAACAAAATCCAAATGCGATAAAAATTTACGGAGAATTATTTTGGAATTTATGTGATTTTTGGGAGGTGGAATCAACGCAAACGGGGGCCCACAGTGCCCACAACCCACCAGGGCGCGCCCTGGTGTCTTGTGCCCTCCTCGAACGTCGGTTGGAGCCCTTCTTCTGGCGCAAGAAAGATAATTTATGGAAAAAATCGTGTTAAAATCTCAGCGCAATCGGAGTTACGGATCTCCGGGAATATAAGAAACGATGAAGGGCCAGATCTGGGGGAATGCGAAACAGAAAAGAACAGAGAGGGAGATCCAATCTCGGAGGGGCTTCTGCCCCTCCGCCGCCATGGAGGCCATGGACCAGAGGGGGAATTCTCCTCCCATCTAGGGGGGAGGCCAAGGAAGAAGAAGAAGGAGGAGGGCTCTCTCCCCCTCTCTCCCGGTGGCGCCGGAGTGCCGCCGGGGCTAGGATCGTGATGGCGATCTACATCAACAATCTTGCTACCGTCAACACCAACTTTCTCCCCCTCTATGCAGTGGGGTAACACCCCTTCTCCCCGCTGTAATATCTACTTAAACATGGTGCTCAACTCCATATATTATTTCCCAATGATATTTGGCTATCCTATGATGTTTGAGTAGATCTGTTTTGTCCTATGGGTTAATCGTGATCTTGGTTGGTATGATTGTATATTTTATTTATGGTGCTGTCCTATGGTGCCCTCCATCTCGCGCAAACGTGAGGGATCCCCGCTGTAGGGTGTTGCAATATGTTCATGATTCACTTATGGTGGGTTGCGAGAGTGACAGAAGCTTAAACCCGAGTAGGTGGGTTATGGCGTATAGGAGTAAAGAGGACTTGATACTTAATGCTAAGGTTGGGTTTCACAACCTTAATGATCTTTAGTAGTTGCGGATGCTTGCTAGAGTTCCAATCATAAGTGCATATGATCCAAGTAGAGAAAGTATGTTAGCTCATGCCTCTCCCTCATGTAAAATTGCAAGAATGATTACCGGTACTTGTTATCGATTACCTAGGGACAAATGACTTTCTTATTGACAAAAGCTATCTACTTTTATTACCTTGCAATTTATTCGTAGTTTTATTCTCTCAAAGTACTCATAGTTTTATTCTTGCAAAATAGTTTCATACTTGTTTTATGTAAAGCAAACATCAAGTGTGTGTAGAGTTGTATCGGTGGTCGATAGAACTTGAGGGAATATTTGTTCTGCCTTTAGCTCCTCGTTGGGTTCGACACTCTTATTTATCGAAGAAGGCTACAAACGATCCCCTACACTTGTGGGTTATCAAGACCTTTTTCTGGCGCCGTTGCTGGGGAGCAATAGCATGGGGTGAATATTCTCGTGTGTGCTTGTTTGCTTTATCACTAAGTAGATTTTTATTTTGTGTTCTTGTTTTCTATCTTTAGTTATGGGTAGGAAACGTAAAATACCAAAAAAATTAGTTGTACCTACTAAACCAATGGTTGAAGAACCACCCAAAATCTATCATACTACTGAAGCTTTCTATTTGGATCATCTTCGATCCATTTATGCTCGTGCTGAAAACCCAACTAGCTTAGTTGAGGGAAAATCATTAGATGAGCATGCTTGTTTTGTGCGACACCATTTATCGCAAAAAGGAAAACTTTTACTACATCAAATTAATACTATGCAATGTTATGCTTGGAATTTATGTGAAATACATGATTTTACTTGTTGTTCTGAAGACCCTAAGAAACACCTTCCTTATCAATGTGAGTTTAGAGATAATGGAATTTTATCTTCTTATGCTAAGGGTGTTTATAATTATTATGATATTGAACAAATTTAAGAATTTGTTGCTTTTAAGGGTGCTTATGAAATTGCTTCTTTGATTGAAAAGTATGATGCTACTCTTTACAAATCTGAAAATTTTGCCATACTTAAATATTGCTATGAAAATTATTCTTCTAATGCTTATATTAAACCATATATTGAGGACTTCTCCACTGTCCAAGAAGAGACTAATATTTTGCAGGAGTCTATGGAAGAAGAAATTGATGAAACTGTGAGCTCATTGGATGAAAAAGATGATGAGGAGAGCGAAGAACAAGCGGAGGAAGAGCGGATTGATCACCCGTGCCCACCTTCTAATGAGAGTAACTCTTCAACTCATACATTGTTTAATGCCCCTTCGTTCTTACCGAAGGATGAATGCTATGATAATTGCTACCATCCCGTTGATTTGTTTGAAATATCCCTTTTTGATGAACTTGATGATTGCTATGCTTGTGGCCTTGATGCCAATATGAATTATGCTTGTGGAGATGAACTTGCTATAGTTCCTTATGTTAAGAGTGAAATTGTTGCTATTGCACCCACACATGATAGTCCTATTATCTTTTTGAATTCTCCAAACTACACTATATCGGAGAAGTTTGCACTTATTAAGGATTATGTTGATGGGTTGCCTTTTACCGCTACACATGATGATTTTGATGAATATAATATGCATGTGCTTGCTGCTCCTACTTGCAATTATTATGAGAGAGGAACTATATCTCCACCTCTCTATGTTTCCAACACGATAGAATTGCAAAAACTGCTTATGCTATGTATTGGCCTTTACTTGATGTGCATAAATTGTTCTTGTATGACATGCCGATGCATAGAAAAAGATTTAGACTTCGTCATTGCATGATTTATGTTGGTTTGTGCTCACTACTAAATGCCAAATCATTGTTAATTAAAATTGGCTTTGATATACCTTGGGATCCGGGTGGATCCATTACTTGAGCACTTTATGCCTAGCTTAATGACTTTAAAGAAAGCGCTGCCCGGGAGACAACCCGGAAGTTTTAGAGAGTCATTTATTTCTATTGAGTGCTTTTATAAAGTTTAAAAACAAAAAAAATATAGAGGGGAACTTAAAACTTTTTCAAAAAGAGAAGCGATTGAAAGGTGATGCATTGGAGAAGTGAGGGTCGACCTTGAACACTTGTGTTCATGCTCATGGAAACGATGTAAATTTTTCATGAATATTCTCACAAAAATAATTATCCCCTTGTACAAATACATTGTATTATAAAAATGATGTGCCAAGATTTGCCTTTAGGATGATTAGATTGTTTGTTGGTATGTGCGGTGCAAAACAGAAACTTTGGCTGTAGTGTGTGATTTTACATTTTTTACTGGAACATCAAAAGCTTCTGAAACTTTTTGCACAGTCTTTATTTACAAAATGTTTAGTTTTTTCTAATTTTTCAGAATTTTTGGAATACCAGAAGTATGGTAGGTGTTCAGATTTCTACAAACTGTCCTGTTTAAGACAAATTCTGTTTTTGATGCATTGTTTTGATGAAACTATCGATTTTTATCGGTGGTATAAGCCATGGAAAAGTTATATTACAGTAGATACAATGCAAAAACAAAATATGAATTGGTTTGCAACAGTACTTAGAGTAGTGATTTGCTTTATTATACTAACGGATTTTACCGAGCTTTCTGTTGAGTTTTGTGTGGATGAAGTGATCAAAGATCGAGGAGGTCTCGATATGAGGAGGAGGAGAGGCAAGAGCTCAATCTTGGGGATGCCCAAGGTACCCCAAGCAAATATTCAAGGAGACTCAAGCGTCTAAGCTTGGGGATGCCCCGGAAGGCATCCCATCTTTCTTCAACAAGTATCGGTATGTTTTCATCTTCGTTTCGTTCATGTGATATGTGTGAATCTTGGAGCGTCTTTTGTGTTTAGTTTTCATTTTTCTTTTATGCACCATGCTGGTATGAGATAGTCCATGGTTTATTTATAGAATACTCATTGCACTTCACTTATATCTTTTGAGTATGGCTTTATAGAATGCTTCATGTGCTTCACTTATATCATTTGAAGTTTGGATTGCCTGTTTCTCTTCACATAGAAAACCGTTATTTGTAGAATGCTCTTTTGCTTCACTTATATTTGTTAGAGCATGGTATTTTATAGAAATAATTAAACTCTCATGCTTCACTTATATCTATTTAGAGAGTTAACAGGAATTGGTCAATTGCATGGTTAGTCATAAAATCCTACATAAAACTTATGGATCACTGAATATGATATGTTTGATTCCTTGCAATAGTTTTGCGATATAGAGATGGAATATGTGGGAGGTACTAGTAAACGGTTGTGGTTAGTAAGAATATTGGTGTTAAGGTTTGTGATTCCCGAAGCATGCACGTATAGTCTCTCGTTATGCTATGAAGTTGGAGCATGATTTATTATTGATTGTCTTCCTTATGAGTGGCGATCGGGGACGAGCGATGGTCTTTTCCTACCAATCTATCCCCCTAGGGGCATGCGTAGTTGTACTTTGCTTCGAGGGCTAATAAACTTTTGCAATAAGTATATGAGTTCTTTATGACTAATGTGAGTCCATGGATTATACGCACTCTTACCTTTCCGCAATTTGCTAGCCTCTATGGTACTGTGCATTGCCCTTTCTCACCTCGAGACGTGGTGCAAACTTCGCCGGTGCATCCAAACCCCGTGATATGATACGCTCTATCACACATAAGCCTTATTATATCTTCCTCAAAACAGCCACCATACCTACCTATTATGGCCTTTCCATAGCCATTCCGAGATATATTGCCATGCAACTTCCACCGCTTCCGTTTTGATGACTTGAGCATTCATTGTCATATTGCTTTGCATGATCATATAGCTGACATAGTAGTTGTGGCTCAGCCACCGTGCATCATTTTTTATACATGTTATGTTAGATCATTGCACATCCTGGTACACTGCCAGAGGCATTCATATAGAGTCCTATTTTGTTATAGGTATCGAGTTGTAATTTTGGGTTATAAGTAAATAGAAGTGTGATGATCATCAATTTTCATTATTAGAGCATTGCCCCAGTGAGAAAGGATGATGGAGACTATGATTCCCCCACAAGTCGGGATGAGACTCTGGACAATGAGAGAAAAAAGAAAAAAAGAAAAAAAAGAAAAAAAAAGAAAAAGAAGAAAAAAAAAGGAAAATAAAAAAATAAAAATACAAAGAGAGAAGGGGCATGCTAGTTCCATACTTGTGCTTCAAAGTAGCACCATGTTTTTCATATAGAGAGTCTCCTATGTTGTCACTTTCATATACTAGTGGGAATTTTTCATTATAGGATTAGATGCACACCCACTTAGTTTTCATATTGAGCTCTCATACACTTATAGCTCTTAGTGCATTCGTTGCATGGCAATCCCTACTCCTCGCACTGATATCGATTGATGGGCATCTCCATAGCCCGTTGGTTAGCCGCATCGATGTGAGACTTTCTTACTTTTTGTCTTCTCTATATTTACCCCTATCATTATACTCTATTCCACCCGTAGTGCTATATCCATGGCTTGCGCTCATGTATTGTGTGAGGGTTGAAAAAGCTGAAGCGCGTTAAAAAGTATGAACCAATTGCTCGGCTTATCATCGGGGTTGTGCATGATAAATACTTTGTGTTAAGAAGACAGAGCATGGCAAGACTATGTGATTTTGTAGGGATAGCTTTCTTTAGCATTGATATTTTGAAAGACATGATAGTTTGTCGGGATGCCTGAGTATTGATGTCTTTATGTCAAATTATAGACTATTGCTTTGAATCACTCGTGTCTTAATATTCATGCCATGATTAGATATATGATCAAGTTTATGCTAGGTAGCATTCCACATCAAAAATTATCTTTTTTATCATTTACCTACTCGAGGACGAGCAGGAATTAAGCTTGGGGATGCTGATACGTCTCCGTCGTATCTATAATTTTTGATTGTTTCATGCCAATATTATACAACTTTCACATATTTTTGGCAACTTTTTATATGATTTATTGGACTAACCTATTGATCCAGTACCCAGTGCCAGTTCCTATTTTTTGCATGTTTTTTGTATCACAGAAAATCCATATCAAACAAAGTCCAAACACGATAAAAATTTACGAAGAATTATTTTGGAATTTATGTGATTTTTGGGAGGTGGAATCAACGCAAACGGGGGCCCACAGTGCCCACAACCCACCAGGGCGCGCCCCAGGCCCCAGGCGCGCTCTGGTGTCTTGTGCCCTCCTCGAACGTCGGTTGGAGCCCTTCTTCTAGCGCAAGAAAGATAATTTATGGAAAAAAATCATGTTAAAATCTCAGCGCAATTGGAGTTACGGATCTCCGGGAATATAAGAAACGGTGAAGGGCTAGATCTGGGGGAATGCGAAACAGAAGAGAACAGAGAGGTTGATCCAATCTCGTAGGGGCTCCTACCCCTCCGCCGCCATGGAGGCCATGGACCAGAGGGGGAATTCTCCTCCCATCTAGGTGGAGGCCAAGGAAGAAGAAGAAGGAGGGGGGCTCTCTCCCCCTCTCTCCCGTTGGCGCCGGAGTGCCGCGAGGGCTAGGATCGTGACGACGATCTACATCAACAATCTTGCTACCGTCAACACCAACTTTCTCCCCCTCTATGCAGCGGTGTAACACCCCTTCTCCCCGCTGTAATATCTACTTAAACATGGTGCTCAACTCCATATATTATTTCCCAATGATATTTGGCTATCCTATGATGTTTGAATAGATCCGTTTTATCCTATGGGTTAATCGTGATCTTGGTTGGTATGATTGTATATTTTATTTATTTTGCTGTCCTACGGTGCCCTCCGCCTCGCGCAAATGTGAGGGATCCCCGCTGTAGGGTGTTGCAATATGTTCATGATTCGCTTATGGTGGGTTGCGAGAGTGACAGAAGCTTAAATCCGAGTAGGTGGGTTATGGCGTATGGGAGTAAAGAGGACTTGATACTTAATGCTACGGTTGGGTTTCACAACCTTAATGATCTTTAGTAGTTGTGGATGCTTGCTAGAGTTCCAATCATAAGTGCATATGATCCAAGTAGAGAAAGTATGTTAGCTCATGCCTCTCCCTCATGTAAAAATGCAAGAATGATTACCGGTACTTGTTATCGATTACCTTGGGACAAATGACTTTCTTGTTGACAAAAGCTATCTACTTTTATTACCTTGCAATTTATTCGTAGTTTTATTCTCGCAAAGTACTCGTAGTTTTATTCGTGCAAAATAGTTTCATACTTGTTTTAGGTAAAGCAAACATCAAGTGTGTGTAGAGTTGTATCGGTGGTCGATAGAACTTGAGGGAATATTTGTTCTGCCTTTAGCTCCTCATTGGGTTCCACACTCTTATTTATCGAAGAAGGCTACAAACGACCCCCTACACTTGTGGGTTATCACTGGGCTGGGTGAAAATATCATGTTGGGCTGGACGGAGAAATGTTAGAAAAACATAAACACATGATTGCACTATTATAGAAGGGAAAACATATGTTCAGTTTTGCATTCTTATAGAAAAATAGAACTGAGTTGTGCGTTGTCTTGAAAAAACAAACATAACTTGGGCTGCTGATGTTATAGACAAGCTAGGCTGGGAGGCCCAGAGGCCTCTTGATACCTGCTGGACCCCCAAAAAAAGTTGAAACCAGCTGGATCAACTGTGTCTGCATGTCGTGGGTTGCGCATGTTAAACAACCAAACCTAGGCCATGTACCTGGTGGGCCCGGGACTGTCAGCCTCTCGACAAACAGTTGTCTCCCGATTCCTCTCATTTTGTTGACCATGTTGGGAACGACAGACGGCGGCGCCGCGGCGAGAGCACCAAGGCGGAGGACGACATCGAGACCTCGGACTGAATGAACCGGAGCTGGGGAAGACGCAGGCAGAGGGGAGTACGAGGGTTGACTTATTCGGGTGTAGGGTGGGCCGATGGAGCTGCCGCCGCCGGAGAATGTGTGGGATTAGAGGGATGGCCTGGCCAGCGCCATAGGCTAGGATGGGTCACCGAGGTGTGCGTGGCAGCGCCGCCAGCCGCTGTAGGAAGAGGACGAAAGATTGAACAAAATAAAGAAATACAAATGGATAGGTGGTTGGCCCCAGATGTCTGTGTACGAGACCTGCTGGGTCCACCTGAGAAGGGGAATATGTTGGGAGGAAGGAGATTCAAAGCACGGCAGCCCAGTGAACTAGTTACATACATAAGCAAATAGCCACTAAAAAAAGCAAACAGGTTAATGGGTTCTTAGACGAAATATTTTGGACAAAACAGATAATTACGACGCATAGGCTAATGCATGAAACACTCAGATGATAAAGGTGCTTAAACAGATAAAGTACATCACCTAGACCTTCCTGGCACGCTTGATCATGACGCTGCGGCTGTCCGTGTACTCGTCGGTTACGGGAAGCAGACACACCCTCATGTCAAAGATCCGCCTGTACATGTCGTAGCATGCGTATGCGTCCTTGGCCGCGTAGGTTATGTAGGCTAGATTCAGAGGTACCTCCCATGTGTTCAGGTTCTTGGTATCAATGTCTTCTTTCATGTTGGCATAGCAGGGGTCGATGATCGTCGCGGCAAGGTCAACCACGGAGTCCTTCTCCTGCCCGTTGCCGATGATCTTGTATTGCTTCTGGATGTCGACAAGCTTGTTGCACCAGATGCTCCAGAACCTCTGGTGGCCCTACAGCAGTGGTAGACAAGAACCTCGTCCCGCACGCATACCTGGGCGACGGTGATCCGCTGGTCCCTGTCAGGAGACGAATGGATGGGCACAAGGCCTAGTCCCGCGACCTTGTGCTTTCTCCTCCTGTGGGTACTGCTTGAACTTGGCGAGGCAGAGCTTCACCGAGTCCGGATCATTGGTGCACATCACATTCAACTTGGTGCTACCATGGGTCTGAACGGTGAACTCAAAGGTGAACTCCTTGATGAAGTCCATATCCAGCAGGCTCACCCCTCGGATCGCCATTAGAGTCTCTTCTCACGAAAAGTTGATGTGGTGGTTCCCGTTTGTGGGGATTGGGGGCAGGAGGGATGAAGATGATCGGTGTGTACTGGGGGCGGCACCGCCACAGCAGCAGTTCATTTTTTCAATCTTGGGGAACTGCAATCAACGGTGAACGAGTGGGTAGGCGGCGGCAGCAGTTCGTTTTTCAGCTCTTGGGGAACTACATCCAACAGTAAACTAAGTGTGTACAGGCGACAATAGTTACTACACCTCCCTCGCCCGCTGCACGCCCGGCAGAACATGCCCCCTCGGGTTCACGAGCAGGTCTATATTGGTACTGTAATAGCAAGTGTTAGTGGTCACTTTACATAAATTTTATTAGCTTTAATTAAAATTTATTCTTAAAACAACCAAAGCATTGGCTCGTTCTATCAGTGCCACGGGATCAACATGCACAGCGATTAGAATTATTATTCTCAGGACGCAAACGATCAGCTCATTTGCCGCACTTTCACACAGACAATACTACCAAGTTTGAACAGCTAGTTATGGTTGCTGTCCTCTGCATCATCATGCCGTGTTTCCCAGCTTGCAAGATTCAGAACCAACCAATATGATTCAAATAATAAGTAAAACAAAGATGACTACACATCACAATGATTCCCGGCTTGCAAGATTCAGAACCAACCCATTAGATTCAAATAATAATAAATACAACAAAGATGCCTACACATCTCAATGATTCACAGCTTAGAGCCAATCGTAAGTGTACAACTCAAACGTTGTGAGAATGTGAACAAATAGATAAAATTGATTGATGCTTCATGTAAGCAATTTGATCCAAGGATTTGCTTAAACATTGAAACCAGTCCTTTTTAAGGCCATGCAGGTCAAACATTGGCAGCTGAAATATTCTGCATCACTAGTGGCACTACCACTTCCAATATATGCACAAGTGTCGTGGGAAACCACGACCACCTATGGGGCCATCAGCCCCTTGTGGTTCGGCAAGGGGGATGAGCACATTGCAGAAAGAGTGGAGGAACGTAGCGCAGCACGACAGAGATCACACGGGCGGTTTTACCCAGGTTCGGGCCACCGCGAGGCGTAAAACCCTACTCCTGCTTTGGTGGGCTGATGGTGGATTGTGGTGTAAACGCAGTGCTCTCGCCCGGCAGGGTTGCCTCGGGGCGGGGAAGCTACGCGCGTACGAGTGTACAAGGTTTCGAACCGAACCGAACCGAACCCCTTCTCTGGTTGCCATGGCCCTCCTTTTATATATCAAAGGGGTTACCACAGTGGCAAATCAGTCATTGTGTACTGGTTAGATAGCAAACAATGCTATCATACCTAACTCTCCAGGCAGAGCAAAGCACATTAAATGCGCCGCTTAGTGTCACATCGTAGCCTGCCCGGCAAGCCTTGCCGGGTTGCTTGGTCACCTTCTCGCCTGTCTGCCTGACACGTCTCTGGACGGGTGTCATTTGGAGGTGGTTTCCTCTGGAAATGGCTGCCATGTGTCAAATAACAGCCACTTAGTCACTTGGGGGCTTGACATTGCACAGATCGATGACTTGCGTCGCTGTGAGGTGGAGCGGTGAAGCCTTGGCGGGGTAGTTTGCTTTCGTAGTGCCTGGCAGGTTTGCCGGGATGGTCTTGAGGCTTGTCTTCGGGGCCACCTCGTCCTCGCCAGGCTCGCCTGCCCGGTAAGGGAGGTTTTTCCTTAGCAGTGTCTTTCTCATTTAGCTTGTCTTGGTCTTCTTGCTCTGCCCTTTGATTCCTTAAAGAGCCATCTCTCCTTGCTTGGTCTGGACTTGGATGTTGCAATCTTGCCGGGCCGGCGACTTGCTGTCCGTGCACTAGTCAGGGGGAAACATACACCCCTGTTTGTGTACCCCGACAGAAGCCCCCGGGCTTGAGTCATACATGTCGCTGGGCACGTTGGGTTAGGCCCCAAACAATGCACGGACACATGGCGAGAGGATGCTGCACGTGCAGTGGTTTGTCATGATAACCAGTCAATCCAACGTCCAGTTCCCATATTTACCGCGGGTCGTGGGGTAGTGGGACTGCAGCAGTTACGGTGACTTTCTGAAGAGTCGCGCCCTCCCCCCATGTCCTCTCCTTAAGAGAGGAAACCGCGGAAGGGCACGGCTCATTCGTCGCCTGCTCCGCCTTTCCATCATCTTCTTCCGCAAGCAAAGTAACCGTTCTTCCTTCTCGCCCATACTTGCCGCCGATCCCCCACCCAACTTCCTTCCCCCATCCCTGTCGCAGCTTGAGGAGATGGGGAAGAAGTCCGCTGCCAAGGGGAAGCGGACGACTACCGCGAAGGAGGCGGCCGCCGAGGGGAGCAAGAGGGCGTCAGAGCTGGACAGGGGGCAAAGGGCAGATGTTGTCTTCTTCCCGTCGAATCTGGACGGTGAAGTGCTTGAAGCAAGGTATGGATATCTGTGGGGGAGGGAAGTCCTGAAGGGGCATGGCACGCCCAAAGTTCTGGCGGAGGGGGAACAGGACCCGCCAGATTCGTACCGATTCTTTTGCGCGCATTTCATCTGTGGTCTCTGTCCTCCCTTCTCGGATTTCTTAGAAGCAATGATGGTGATCTATGGCTTCCATCTCCTGGATTTCACACCAAATGCGATGGCGTGTATGGCGATTTTTGCCCATTTGTGCTAGAACTTTGTTGGAGTTACCCCCAATGTCGACTTGTTCAGGCACTATTTCGTCCCACGGGTGGGGAACAAAAACCACCGCTCCGGGAACATAAGTTGGATGCCGCGGGTGCCAAGGGAGAACTGGGATTACATCCCTGGCCAACAGCACAGTAGATGGGAGGAGTGGAGGGGAGATTGGTGCTGGATCCAGGACGAGGAGGCCCCAGATTTCTGCCAGGCGCGGGCGGAGTGCCTTGAGCGCGACAATGATTGGAGGGAAGTTGGCCTCATCGATGATAGGCTCCGCCCGACAATAAACAGGATCACCCGTCTAAAGGCTGCCGGGCTAACCATTGAGCACGTGGGGGCCGACTTCCTTCTTCACCGTATTGCGCCATTGCAGAAGAGGGATAGGTTTGCATGGCTGTACGGGGATGCCGCAGATAGGATGAGGTTGCTTCCTAGCCTGGCCAACAATTTGTCAGTCTATGGCCATGCCTGGTTGTGCGACCAGCTGTTTGGCAGCTTTGAGCTTTTCAAGTTGCCGACAAACGTCATCCCACTGAACATCAATTCCGCCAAGGACTAGATTCTCAAATGGATGCCAGATTGCAATGCTCAAGGGGTTTCGGGTGACTGGCAGTTACCCACGCTCGACGAAGAGCTTGCATGGTCCTCCACTCTGGTGGAAAAGGCTACCAAAGTGGAGACCAATATGTACAAGCGCACCTCCAAGGTGGAGGAGGCGTTCATCAGGAAGCGGCTGGAAGAGGACAGAGCACTCCGTGCTATCGCAATGGCGGAAGCCGAGAAGGCAATGAAGGGGAAGGAGGAGGCTAAAGGCGAAGGCCCCTCCCACGGCAGGAGCGCGGCACCAGCCACGGAGGGGGCTGCCGGGGATGATCCTACCGGGGATGAGCCTGCCGGGGACAGGCCTTCTAGAATTGAGGCTCTGTACACCGCGGCAGCAGAGGCCCAGGAGGAGGAGAGGGTTGAGGAGGCGGAGGAGCCCACGGAGGAGTGGATTACGCCAGGCCCTAAAGCCCCCGAGCCAGTCTTGGACCAGCGCCCCCGTAGGCGGGTCGCCAGCCGGGAAGCTGTGGTTCCCGACCCTGCACCTGCCGCTAAGAAGGTAAAGAAGATTACCTCCAAGGGAAGCAAACCAGATGCGGCGCGCCGGCAATCATCCCGCCTTGTCGGGTCTAAAATCCCTCTCGCCAAGCAATCGGTGGTCGCGGGAGACAACTCCAGCTCCCAGTCCGGCTCGGGCTCCTCACAGAGCTTGTCCTCGTCGGAGCCCCCTGCGCCTCAGCAAGGCTCAAAACTGCCCGGACGCCCCGTCCCTCTGCCCCAGAAGAGAAGCAGAGCGCCCTCGCCGCCCATGGAGTTCGAGTTGAACTCCATGCTCATTGACGAAGAGTAAGGAAGACCACTCCTCTTTTCTTGCAGTAGCTTCAGTATGCCCACTTGTTCTTGTTGACTGATCTTGTTTGCTGCCGTCGACAGGGAGGAGGAAGAGGAGACTGAGACTCTCATCCACCGGTCAAAACGGCTCAGGCGCGCGGGGCCGCCGAAGACTGTGGAGGACACGAGCCCGATGAGGAGCGTCTCAAACGACCCGTCGCCAAGCCCCCAGCTCAGCCCCCGGCATGAGGGCATAGGATTGGCCACTCCCGCAAGGAGCGATGTAGGAGAGCTCCCGACCTCCTCGGCTGGAGGAGGAGGGGAGATGACTCAGGGCGAGCCCCCTCAAGAGGGGCTTACCCTGCCCGCCGATCTAGTCGAGGAGCCCCCGATGATGGTTTCCACGGAAGAACTTGCCCAGGACGACGCCGTGGTTGTCACAACAGGGGACAGGAGTCGTGGCCCGGCAACTGGTGTTGCCGGGAAAACTGAGGCTTCTGCCCGGCAGACCTCTCCAGGTAACTCATTTGCTCTTCTTCTTCCGCTTCTTCTCTTCTTTTTCTCATCTCGCCCATGCTTCTGGTTTTCTAATACTTCTGCCTCTTCGTTATCGTTTACTGTCTTTGTTTGCAGTCCCTCAGGCCGAAGAGCCGGAACTGCTTGAAGAAGTGGCCAGCATAGGAAGGGATGCCGCGGATGAAGCTGCCAAGATCGCTACCGCGGAGGGGTAGGGACATGCTGCCGGGAGTGTCCAGGGGCCTCTGACGGGAACGGAGTGATCCGTCTCCAACGTATCTATAATTTTTTATTCTTCCATGCTATTATATTATCTGTTTTGGATGTTTTATATGCATTATTATGCTATTTTATATTATTTTTGGGACTAACCTATTAACCTAGAGCCCAGTGCCAGTTTCTGTTTTTTCCTTGTTTTTGAGTTTCGCAGAAAAGGAATACCAAACGGAATAAAACTTTCGCGATGATTTTTCTTGGACCAGAAGACACCCCGGAGACTTGGAGTTCAAGTCAGAAGAGCCACGAGGTGTCGACATCAACACCATTGCCCTTCCGATGAAGCGTGAGTAGTTTACCACAGACCTATGGGTCCATAGCTAGTAGCTAGATGGCTTCTTCTCTCTCTTTGATTCTCAATACCACGTTCTCCTCGATGTTCTTGGAGATCTATTCGATGTAATACTTTTTTGCGGTGTGTTTGCCGAGATCCAATGAATTGTGGATTTATGATTAGCTTATTTATGAATATTATTTGAATCTTCTCTGAATTCTTTTATGCATGATTTGATATCTTTGCAAGTCTCTTCGAACTATCGATTTGGTTTGGCCAACTAGATTGGTTTTTCTTGCAATGGGAGAAGTGCTTAGCTTTGGGTTCAATCTTGCGGTGTCCTTTCCCAGTGATAGTAGGGGCAGCAAGGCACGTATTGTATTGTTGCCATCGAGGATAAAAAGATGGGGTTTTCATCATATTGCTTGAGTTAATTCCTCTACATCATGTCATCTTTCTTAATGCGTTACTCTGTTCTTCATGAACTTAATACTCTAGATGCAGGCAGGAGTCGGTCGATGTGTGGAGTAATAGTAGTAGATGCAGAATCGTTTTGGTCTACTTGACACGGACGTGATGCCTATATTCATGATCATTGCCTTAGATATCGTCATAACTTTGCGCTTTTCTATCAATTGCTCGGCAGTAATTTGTTTACCCACTGTATTATTTGCTATCTTGAGAGAAGCCTCTAGTGAAACCTATGGCCCCCGGGTCTATTTTCCATCATATAAGTTTCCAATTTACTATTTTCCATCATATTAGTTTCCGATCTACTATTTTGCAATCTTTTACTTTCCGATCTATAAACCAAAAATACCAAAAATATTTACTTTAACTTTTATTTAGTTTCATCTATATCTATCAGATCTGACTTTTGCAAGTAACCGTGAAGGGATTGACAACCCCTTTATCGCGTTGGGTGCAAGTTGTTTGATTGTTTGTGCAGGTATTCGGTGATTTGTGCGTTGTCTCCTACTGGATTGATACCTTGGTTCTCAAACTGAGGGAAATACTTATCTCTACTTTGCTGCATCACCCTTTCCTCTTCAAGGGAAAAACCAACCCAAGCTCAAGAAGTACCAGGAAGAATTTCTGGCGCCGTTGCCGGGGGGATCTACGCCAAGTCAAGACATACCAAGTACCCATCATAAACTCTCATCTCTTGCATTACATTATTCGCCATTCGCCTCTCGTTTTCCTCTCCCCCACTTCAAAAACGATTTTCGAAAAGATTTGCCTTTTTATTCGCCCTTCTTTCGTTCGATCTTTTGTTTGCTTGTGTTACTATGTGCCTTCTTTTTGCTTGCATCTTCGCTTGCTAAAAGTTTATGGATCCTCATCCACTTGCTAATCTTTTTAAGAGATCCAATTATGATGAACCTATTGCTAGTGAGTTGAGTGCACTAGATTATCTTTATAAGGTTTTGCTTGAAATTCGTGAATCTGAAAATTGTGATGAAGTGTTGAAAGAAGAAAATTATAAAGTGATTCACGATAGCTCCTTGAATGAAAAACATGATTGCAATAATGTTATTATAAATTCCATTAATGTCAATTGTGTTAATGATATGCAAAACCCTAAGCTTGGGGATGCTAATTTTGCTATGTCAACTACTTATTGCAATGATCATGATTGGGGTGATCCTTGTTATGATCTTAAAATTTTATTTAAGCCCCATGATGAATATGATATTGATAATAATGTTTGCAATAATATTGAAAGTGGGTTTGTAAGAGTGTCAACTTTAGATCCCACATATTTGGAGAATATTCAATCTTATGAAATTTTTGATAAAAGTGGGTTTGGAGAGGTCATGACTTTAGTTAATGTTAATCCCACTATTTTGGAAGAGTGTCAACTTTGCATGCATGTGGATCATGTAGAGAATATTTTATGTGATAGCTATATTATTGAATTTGATTACGATCCTACATGTAATTATTATGAGAGATGAAAATATGGATGTAGAAATTTTCATGTCACTAAATTGCCTCTCGTTATGTTGAGATTGCTATTGTTTCTTTCTTCTTCCTTGCATATGCTAGTTTTTTCTTTCTTTGATAATTTGTTTGCCTATAAGATGCCTATGCATAGGAATTATGTTAGACTTAGATGTGTTTTTCACATGCTACATGATGCTCTTTTCGTGTTTCAATTGCTATCTTTCATGTGAGCATCATCAAAATTATCAACGCCTAGCTAAAAGGCTTTAAAGAAAAGCGCTTGTTGGGAGACAACCCAATATTTTTATTTTATGTTTTTGAATAAATAATTCATCTAGCCTCTGGTTAGATGTGTTTTTGTGTTTTAATTAGTGTTTGTGCCAAGTAAAACCTTTGGGATGGCTTACGGTGATAGTTGATTTGATCTTGCTAAAAAACAGAAACTTTTACGTCCAGTTACAGAATTTAATAATTCCCTGGAGCGTGGAAAAACCCTTAATTTTTTTATACGAGATTTATATACAAATTTCCTATATTTTCCTAATTTTTCAGAATTTTTGGAGTTACATAAGTATTATAACAATTCGGATCTTTGCAGACTGTTCTATTTTTGACAGATTCTGTTTTCTTTATGTTGTTTGCTTATTTTGATGAATCTATGGGTAGTATCGGGGGGTATGAACCATGGAGAAGTTGTAATACAGTATATATTACACCAATATAAATAAATAATGAGTTCAAAACAGTACCAAAAGTGGTGATTTATTTTCTTATACTAACGGAGCTTATGAGATTTTCTGTTGAGTTTTGTGTTGTGAAGTTTTCAAGTTTTGGGTAAGGATTTGATGGATTATGGAATAAGGAGTGGCAAGAGCCTAAGCTTGAGGATGCCCAAGGCACCCCAAGGTAATATTCAAGGACAACCAAGAGCCTAAGCTTGGGGATGCCCCGGAAGGCATCCCCTCTTTCGTCTTCGTCTATCGGTAACTTTACTTGAGGCTATATTTTTATTCACCACATGATATGTGTTTTGCTTGGAGCGTCTTGTATGATTTGAGTCTTTGCTTTTTAGTTTGCCACAATCATACTTGATGTACACACCTTTTGAGAGGGACACGCATGAATCGTGATTTATTAGAATACTCTATGTGCTTCACTTATATCTTTTGAGCTAGGCAATTTTGCTCTAGTGCTTCACTTATATCTTTTTAGAGCACGGCGGTGGTTTTATTTTATAGAAATTGTTGAACTATCATGCTTCACTTATATTATTTTGAGAGTCTTTAAAGATCATGGTAATTTTCTTTGGTTATAAATTTAGTCCTAATATGATAGGCATCCAAGAGGGATATAATAAAAACTTTCATATAAAGTGCATTGAATACTATCAGAAGTTTGATTCCTTATGATTGTTTTGAGATATAGAGATGGTAATATTACAGTCATGCTAGTGAGTAATTGTGAATTTGATAAATACTTGTGTTAAAGTTTGTGATTCCCATATCAAGCTTGCATGTATGGTGAACCATTATGTGATGAAGTCGGAGCATGATTTATTTATTGATTGTCTTCCTTATGAGTGGCGGTCGGGGACGAGCGATGGTCTTTTTCTACCAATCTATCCTCCTAGGAGCATGCGCGTAGTACTTCATTTTGATAACTAATAGATTTTTGCAATAAGTATGTGAATTCTTTATGACTAATGTTGAGTCCATGGATTATACGCACTCTCACCCTTCCACCATTGCTAGCCTCTCTAGTGCCGCGCAACTTTCGCCGGTACCATATACCCACCATATACCTTCCTCAAAACAGCCATCATACCTACCTATTATGGCATTTCCATAGCCATTCCGAGATATATTGCCATGCAACTTTCCACCATTCCGTTTATTATGACACGCTTCATCATTGTCATATTGCTTTGCACGATCATGTAGTTGACATCGTAATTGTGGCAAAGCCACTGTTCATAATTCTTTCATACATGTCACTCTTGATTCATTGCACATCCCGGTACACCGCCGGAGGCATTCATATAGAGTCATATTTTGTTCTAAGTATCGAGTTGTAATTTTTGAGTTGTAAGTAAATAAAAGTGTGATGATCTTCATTATTAGAGCATTGTACCATGTGAGGAAATGATGATGGAGACTATGATTCCCCCACAAGTCGGGATGAGACTCCGAACGAAAAAAAAGAGGCCAAAAAATGAGAAGGCCCAAATAAAAAAAATGAGAGAAAAGAGAGAAGGGACAATGTTACTATCCTTTTACCACACTTGTGCTTCAAAGTAGCACCATGATCTTCATGATAGAGAGTCTCCTATGTTGTCACTTTCATATACTAGTGGGAATTTTTCATTATAAAACTTGGCTTGTATATTCCAATGATGGGCTTCCTCAAATTGCCCTAGGTCTTCGTGAGCAAGCGAGTTGAATGCACACCCACTTAGTTTTCTTTTGAGCTTTCATAAACTTATAGCTCTAGTGCATCCGTTGCATGGCAATCCCTACTCACTCACATTGATATCTATTGATGGGCATCTCCATAGCCCGCTGATACGCCTAGTTGATGTGAGACTATCTCCTTCTTTTTGTCTTCTCCACAGCCACCATATTCTATTCCACCTATAGTGCTATGTCCATGGCTCACGCTCATGTATTGCGTGAAAGTTGAAAAAGTTTGAGAACATCAAAAGTATGAATTAATTGCTTGGCTTGTCGTCGGGGTTGTGCATGATTTGAATATTTTGTGTGATGAAGATGGAGCATAGCCAGACTATATGATTTTGTAGGGATAAGCTTTCTTTGGCCATGTTATTTTGAGAAGACATAATTGCCTTGTTAGTATGCTTGAAGTATTATTGTTTTTATGTCAATACTAAACTTTTGTTTTGAATCTTATGGATCTGAACATTCATGCCACAATAAAGAAAATTACATGGATAAATATGTGAGGTAGCATTCCACATCAAAAATTCTGTTTTTATCATTCACCTACTCGAGGACGAGCAGGAATTAAACTTGGGGATGCTTGATACGTCTCCAACGTATCTATAATTTTTTATTGTTCCATGCTATTATGTTATCTGTTTTGGATGTTTTATATGCATTAATATGCTATTTTATATTATTTTTGGGACTAACCTATTAACCTAGAGCCCAGTGCCAGTTTCTCTTTTTTCCTTATTTTTTAGCTTCGTGGAAAAGGAATACCAAACGGAGTCCAAACGGAATAAAATCTTCGCGATGATTTTTCTTGGACCAGAAGACACCCAGGAGACTTGGAGATGAAGTCGGAGGAGCCACGAGGCGGCCACAAGGGTGGAGGGCGCGCCCCCTTCCTTTTGGGCCCCCTGTGACCCTTCTGACCTAATTCTTTCGCCTATATATTCACATATGTTCCCAAACCACCAGAAGCATCCACGAAAACACTTTTCCACCGCCGCAACCTTCTGTACCCGTGAGATCCCATCTAGGGACCTTTTCCGGAACCCTGCCGGAGGGGGATTCGATCACGGAGGGCTTCTATATCAACCCTATTGCCGTTCCGATGAAGCGTGAGTAGTTTACCTCAGACCTACGGGTCCAGAGCTAGTAGCTAGATGGCTTCTTCTCTCTCTTTGATTCTCAATACCATGTTCTCCTCGATGTTCTTGGAGATCTATTCGATGTAATACTTTTTTGCGGTGTGTTTGCCGAGATCCGATAAATTGTGGATTTATGATCAGATTATCTATGAATATTATTTGAATCTTCTCTGAATTCTTTTATGCATGATTTGATATCTTTGTAATTCTCTTCGAACTATCGGTTTGGTTTGGCCAACTAGATTGGTTTTTCTTGCAATGGGAGAAGTTCTTAGCTTTGGGTTCAATCTTGCGGTGTCCTTTCCCAGTGACAGTAGGGGCAGCAAGGCACGTATTGTATTGTTGCCATCGAGGATAAAAAGATTGGGTTTTCGTCATATTGCTTGAGTTAATTCCTCTACATCATGTCATCTTACTTAATGCGTTACTCTGTTCTTCATGAACTTAATATTCTAGATGCAGGCAGGAGTTGGTCGATGTATGGAGTAATAGTAGTAGATGCAGAATCATTTCGGTCTACTTGACACGGACATGATGCCTATATTCATGATCATTGCCTTAGATATCGTCATAACTTTGCGCTTTTCTATCAATTGCTCGACAGTAATTTGTTTACCCACCGTATTATTTGCTATCTTGAGAGAAGCCTCTAGTGAAACCTATGGCCCCCGGGTCTATTTTCCATCATATAAGTTTCCAATTTTCTATTTTCCATCATATTAGTTTCCGATCTACTATTTTGCAATCTTTTACTTTCCGATCTATAAACCAAAAATACCAAAAATATTTACTTTATCTTTTATTTAGTTTCATCTATATCTATCAGATCTCACTTTTGCAAGTAACCGTGAAGGGATTGACAACCCCTTTATCGCGTTGGGTGCAAGTTGTTTGATTGTTTGTGCATGTATTTGTTGGTTTGTGCGTTGTCTCCTACTAGATTGAATCCTTGGTTCTCAAACTGAGGGAAATACTTATCTCTACTTTGCTGCATCACCCTTTCCTCTTTAAGGGAAAAACCAACGCAAGCTCAAGAAGTAGCACGGAGCAGACTCCCGGCGGCGTGCCAGGGGCGGGGGCGACGGTCGAGGAGAAAGCCCCCCTCCAAACCATGGATCTCCTCCCCTCATTTGGTGCTGTGGCGGGGGCCCCGCAGCCATCCCTGAGCCAGTTGGCACTGGTGCTCGCGCAGCCTGGGCTCGGTGCCCCTGGCTCATCAGTGGCGATGAGCATGGAACTGGATGAAGAGCTCCAACGCATTCTGTCGTCGCTGCACCAAGGGGTCAACGAGGCAAACGACTCCGTTGCTGTCGCAATGGACTTATCTTTTCTAGAGTCCATGGCGGCAGGCATTAAGGAGATGCAGGGCCGACACAACCAGAAATGGCAGGTGCTCAAGGAGCAACGCAAGTCCGCCAACAAGGTGGACCAGCAAATGAAGGACAAAGGAACCGAGCTACGCGACTGGCATGGCAAACAGTTCCAAGTCCTGATGAGGCAGCAGGAAGCAATCTCGATGGCGAGGGAGGATGTCATCGCCCGGGAGGCCCGCATGGCTGAGCGTAAGGCGTTTCTGGATGCCAAGGAGCAGGACATCTCTTCTCGGGAGGAGAAGCTCGAGGCCATCCTTCGCGCCAAGGACGACGATCTGGAAGCTCTTGTGCAGCAGCGTGCCAAGGAGCTAGAGGACAAGCACAAGGCTGCCCTGGATGCCTTCACTGCTGATTCTGCCTCCCAACTAAAGAAGCTCGCCGATGACCTTGCCGCTGCGTCCACTACCAAGACCGACCTCGACCAACAGGTGGCCAAGCTGACTGAAGAGCTTTTCGGGAGTGCCAAGGAGGTCGCGACCCTCAAGGAGGAGGCACAAAAAGCAGAGGTCCTTCTGAAGGATATACAGTCGCAGCTCTCCTCCAAGAGCCAAGGCCTCGAGACTGCCAACGGCACCATTGAAGATCTGAAGGCCATGATTGGAACCTTGGAGAGCTCGGCAGAGTCCAGTGGGGTCCGTGAGCAGCAGCTGACAAAGGACCTGGATACCGCAAAGCGTCTTCGGAAGGATGCAGAGGAGAAGCTGGCAAATCATTCCGAGCAGGTCGACCTCTGGATCAAGAGCTTGATCGACATTGTCGAGCGTCTCACTGCTCAGACTGCAGCGATGGGCATGGATGGGCCAGTCTTTTCGGCCAGCAGGCAAGAGGTCCCCAGCGTCAAGCTAGGGATCTTCTTCAACGAGCTGATCGAGAAACTGAAGGCACATGAGGAAGGAAGGGCCAACCGCTTCGCGACTGAATCTCGAAAGCTCGCCCATAACGCTCTCTTCATGATCCTGAGCAACATCGCCTACCACCACCCGGACCTCAACCTCGCTGATGGCTTCAAGAAGCCGTCGAAAGGCGCAGACATTTCGGCTGCCGAAGAGAAGGCCGCCCCTCTCGCCGACAGGGTCCTTGGCGTCCCTACTGCTGCACGAGGTCGCCAGGCCCGGCCTTGAATTATCCTTGCCGCTGCGCTGTCCTGTAACAAAACATGATGTATGTCTTGTGTTTAGACACCGTACCATGTACGTTTGTGCGGAACTAATGTTTTTACTTAATCCCAATCGCATGTTTATCCCTCTAGAGTTCACCGGTTGGTGCTCGTACGATTAATCTCCATGCGTATTTCAGCTGCCTGCCGGTATCGTACTGCCGCGATTGTCGCAAGGGTCGGGCCCTTAGCAGTCATCTTGGCGAAGATACTTCCCAGCAGTTTTTTCCTTGACAGTTTTGGCATTGCTACCCATTCTGCGAGTAGGGCTCGGAACAGAACAAGGGTGTAGCCAAAAACTGACAAGGTGTCGTCCATACGACAGATTTCCTCATACGAACACCTTGGTATCCAAGGGATAAACAAATGCGAAACCCTAAGGTTATGACTGAGCAAGGATCGCATGAACTTAGCTCTTTTCTTCGCTCCCTTCCGCCCCTTCCGGCCGCGGCTGCTTGTCGCATTCGCATGCCTTGGGGAGGGCATCTGTCGTGCATGTTGTTCTCCGGTTCCCGACAGGGATCAGTAAAGAATCATATATATCTTGCAGGCGGCAGGACATGGTGCAGGGCACGATCGGCTTCTCTTTCCTCCTCTCCACACACTTTAGACAACCTGGTAGCGGCTGGCATAAAAAGTCACGCTAACGCGGATTGCCTTGCCGGGCACACTTGCCGGGGCACCAATCAATGGATTCGCTCCAGTGCTCCGCTCAGGATTTCCCTAAGCAGGGTAAATGCTGAACCGAGTTTCACGCGATGCTCATCGACATTGACGAGGCTAGAACCCAGAGTGGCTCGATTGTCAACAAGTGGGAGTGGTGGAGAGAGAATCCTTGTACCCGTACACTTTGTTCCTTTCCCCCGGTTGGGGTTTGCATGGCGATCATGCTGCCCGACCCGTTGGGGTTGTCTCGCCGTCATCATTGCTGGTTTTTCGCTGCTGCTGCGGTCGCAACGGAGGGAGGCGGTGGAGGTCGAATGGGGCGGGGCGGGGGAAGTGGCATTGCTTCCCCTCCCCGCTCCCATCGTCCTCTGCCTTTCTCAGGCATCAGGGACGATGAAGCCGTTGATGATGATGGTGTGCTGCGTACGCTTCTCGGGTTCGCGCAAGCGCTGCCCCCTACCTGGCGCGCCAAAGATGTCATGGGAAACTGCTACTTCTTGAGCTTGCGTTGGTTTTTCCCTTGAAGAGGAAAGGGTGATGCAGCACAATAGAGGTAAGTATTTCCCTTAGTTAAGAACCAAGGTATCAATCCAGTAGGAGAAGAACGCACAAATCACCAACACCTGCACAAACAATCAAACACTTGCACCCAACGCGATAAAGGGGTTGTCAATCCCTTCACGGCTAACTGCAAAAGTGAGATTTGATAGAGATAGATAAACAAAAGATAAAATATTTTTGGGTTTTTTGGTATATAGATCTGAAAATAAAAGATTGCAAAATAGTAGATCGGAAAGTAATATGATGGAAAATAGACCCGGGGGCCATAGGTTTCACTAGAGGCTTCTCTCATGAAGGCAAATAATACGGTGGGTGAACAAATTACTGTCGAGCAATTGATAGAAAAGCGCAAAGTTATGACGATATCCAAGGCAATGATTATGCATATAGGCATCACGTCCGTGTCAAGTAGACCGACTCCTGCCTGCATCTACTACTATTACTCCACACATCAACCGCTATCCAGCATGCATCTAGAGTATTAAGTTCATAAAGAAAGGAGTAACGCCTTAAGTAAGATGACATGATGTAGAGGAATTAACTCAAGCAATATGATGAAAACCCCATCTTTTTATCCTCGATGGCAACAATGCAATACGTGTCTCGCTACCCCTACTTTGTCACTGGGTGAAATCACGCAAGATTGAACCCAAAGCTAAGCACCTCTCCCATTGCAAGAAAAACCAATCTAGTTGGCCAAACCAAACCGATAATTCGAAGAGAAATGCAAAGATATTAAATCATGCATAAAAGAATTCAGAGAAGATTCAAATAATATTCATAGATAAGCTGATCATAAATCCACAATTCATCGGATCTCGACAAACACACCGCAAAAGAAGATTACATCGGATAGATCTCCAAGAACATCAAGGAGAACGTTGTATTGAGAATCAAAGAGAGAGAAGAAGCCATCTAGCTACTAGCTATGGACCCGTAGGTCTGAGGTAAACTACTCACGCATCATCGAAAGGGCAATGGAGTTGATGTAGAAGCCCTCTGTGATCGATTCCCCCTCTGACGGGATGCCGAAAAAGGCCCCAAGATGGGATCTCACGGGAACAGAAGGTTGCGGCGGTGGAAAAGTGTTTTCGTGGATGCCTCTGGTGGTTCTGGAATATATGTGAATATATAGGAGGAAGACCTAGGTTAGGAGGTCACCGAGGGGCCCACAAGGTAGGAGGGCGCCCCCCTAGGGCGCGCCCTCCACCCTTGTCGCCGCCTTGTGGCTCTTCTGACTTGGACTCCAAGTCCCCTGGGTGTCTTCTGGTCCAAGAAAAAACATCGTGAAGTTTTATTCCGTTTGGTATTCCTTTTGTGCGAGGCTCAAAAACAAGGAAAAAACAGAAACTGGCATTGGGCTCTAGGTTAATAGGTTAGTCCCAAAAATAATATAAAATAGCATATGAATGCATATAAAACATCCAAAATAGATAATATAATAGCATGGAACAATAAAAAATTATAGATACGTTGGAGACGTATCAAGCATCCCCAAGCTTAATTCCTGCTCGTCCTCGAGTAGGTAAATGATAAAAACAGAATTTTTGATGTGGAATGCTACCTAACATACTTATCCATGTAATTTTCTTTATTGTGGCATGAATGTTCAGATCCATAAGATTCATAACAAAAGTTTAATATTGATATAAAAACAATAATACTTCAAGCATACTAATAAAGCAATCATGTCTTCTCAAAATAACATGGCCAAAGAAATTTATCCCTACAAAATCATATAGTCTGGCTATGCTCCATCTTCGTCACACAAAGTACTCAAATCATGCACAACCCCGATGACAAGCCAAGCAATTGTTTCATACTTTTGATGTTCACAAACCTTATCAACTTTCACGCAATACATGAGCGTGAGCCATGGACATAGCACTATAGGTGGAATAGAATATGGTGGTTGTGGAGAAGACAAAAAGAAGGAGTTAGTCTCACATCAACTAGGTGTATCAACGGGCTATGGAGATGCCCATCAATAGATATCAATGTGAGTGAGTAGGGATTGCCATGCAACGGATGCACTAGAGCTATAAGTTTATGAAAGCTCAAAAAGAAACTAAGTGGGTGTGCATCCAACTTGCTTGCTCATGAAGACCTAGGGCAATTTGAGGAAGCCCATCATTGGAATATACAAGCCAAGTTCTATAATGAAAAATTCCCACTAGTATATGAAAGTGACAACATAGGAGACTCTCTATCATGAAGATCATGGTGCTACTTTAAAGCACAAGTGTGGAAAAGGATAGTAACATTGCCCCTTCTCTCTTTTCTCTCATTTTTTTGGTCGGCTTCTTTGGCCTCTTTTATTTTATTTTTGGGCTTCGTTGGCCTCTTTTATTTTTTCCTCACATGGGACAATGCTCTAATAATGAAGATCATCACACTTTTATTTACTTACAACTCAAGAATTACAACTCGATACTTAGAACAAAATATGACTCTATATGAATGCCTCCGGCGATGTACCGGGATGTGCAAGGACTCAAGAGTGACATGTATAAAAATTATGAATGGTGGCTTTGCCACAAATACTATGTCAACTACATGATCGTGCAAAGCAATATGACAATGATGGAACGTGTCATAATAAAACGGAAAGGTGGAAAGTTGTATGGCAATATATCTCGGAATGGCTATGGAAATGCCATAATAGGTAGGTATGCTGGCTGTTTTGAGGAAGGTAAAAGGTAGGTGTATGGCACCGGCGAAAGTTGCGCGGTACTAGAGAGGCTAGCAAAAGGTGGAAGGGTGAGAGTGCGTATAATCCATGGACTCAACATTAGTCATAAAGAACTCACATACTTATTGCAAAAAATCTATTAGTCATCGAAACGAAGTACTACACGCATGCTCCTAGGGGGATATATTGGTAGGAAAAGACCATCGCTCGTCCCCGACCGCCACTCATAAAGAAGACAATCAATAAATACCTCATGCTCCAACTTCGTTACATAACGGTTCATCATACATGCATTCTACGGGAATCACAAACTTTAACACAAGAATTTCTACAATCCACAATTACTCACTAGCATGACTCTAATATCACCATCTTTATATCTCAAAACAATCATAAGGAATCAACCTTCACATAGTATTCAGTGCACTTTATATGAAAGTTTTAATTATATCCCTCTTGGATGCCTATCATATTAGGACTAAATTTATAACCAAAGCAAATTACCATGCTGTTTAGAAATACTCTCAAAATAATATAAGCGAAGCATGAGAGTTCAATAATTTCTATAAAATAAAACCACCGCCGTGCTCTAAAAAGATATAAGTGAAGCACTAGAGCAAAATTGCCTAGCTCAAAAGATATAAGTGAAGCACATAGAGTATTCTAATAAATCACGATTCATGCGTGTCCCTCTCAAAAGGTGTGTACAGCAAGGATGATTGTGGCAAACTAAAAAGCAAAGACTCATATCTTACAAGACGCTCCAAGCAAAACACATATCATGTGGTGAATAAAAATATAGCCTCAAGTAAATTTACCGATAGACGAAGACGAAAGAGGGGATGCCTTCCGGGGCATCCCCAAGCTTAGGCTCTTGGTTGTCCTTGAATATTACCTTGGGGTGCCTTGGGCATCCCCAAGCTTAGGCTCTTGCCACTCCTTATTTCATAGTCCATCAAATCTTTACCCAAAACTTGAAAACTTCACAACACAAAACTCAACAGAAAACTCGTGAGATCCGTTAGTACAAGAAAATAAAGTCACCACTTTTGGTACTGTTGTGAACTCATTATTTATTTATATTGGTGTAATATCTACTGTATTACAACTTCTCCATGGTCCATACCCCCCGATATTACCCATAGATTCATCAAAATAAGCAAACAACACAAAGAAAACAGAATCTGTCAAAAACAGAACAGTCTGCTAAGATCCGAATTGTTCTAATACTTACATAACTCCAAAAATTCTGAAAACTTTGTACAACATAGGAAATTTTTGTATCAATCTCGTGTAAAAAATTCAGGGTTTTTCAACGCTCCGGTTATTTAGTAAAATTATGTGACTGGACGCAAAAGTTTCTGTTTTTCAGCAAGATCAAATCAACTATCACCGTAAGCCATCCCAAAGGTCTTACTTGGCACAAACACTGATTAAAACACCAAAACACATCTAACCAGAGGCTAGATGAAAAATTTATTAAAAAACAGCAAGAAAAAATATTGGGTTGTCTCCCAACAAGCGCTTTTCTTTAAAGCCTTTTAGCTAGGCATTGATAATTTTGATGATGCTCATATGAATGAAAAGAATTGAAGCACAAATAGAGCAACATAAAATATGTGAAAAACACATCTAAGTCTAACATACTTCCTATGCATAGGCATTTTATAGGAAAACAAATTAGCAATACAAGCAAGATCTAGCATATGCAAGGAAGAAGAAAGAAACAATAGCAATCTCAACATAATGAAAGATAATTTAGTAACATGAAAATTTCTACAACCATATTTCCCTCTCTCATTACATGTAGGATCATAATCAAATTCAACAATATAGCTATCACATAAAATTTTCTCTTCATGATCCACATGCATGCAAAGTTGACATTCTTCCAAAATAGTGGGATTATCATCAAATAAAGTCATGACATCTCCAAGCCCACTTTTATCAAAAATTTCATAAGATTGACCATTCTCCAAAGTAGTGGGATCATTATTACCTAGAGTCGACACTCTTCCAAACTCACTTTCAATATTAACGCAACATAATCATCATGAGGTTTAAATAAATTTTCAAGATCATAAGAAGAATCACCCCAATCATGATCATTACAACAAGTAGTGGACATAGAAAAATTAGCATCCCCAAGCTTGGGGTTTTGCACATTAGTAGCACAATTGACATTAATAGAATTTATAATAACATCATTGCAATCATGCTTTTGATTCAAGGAACTATCAAGTATGGGTGCAATAGCAATAATCTCATGTTTAACATAAGGGACTATAGCAAATTCATCTTCATAAGCATAATTAATATTGGCACCATGGCCATAAAAGTAGCAAGCATCATGTTCATCAAGGGAAGATATCTCAATCAAATCAATGGAATCATAATTATCAATAGATTCATGCATATCATTATTTTCTTCCAAAGCAACGATCATTCTCTCAATAAATTCTTTGACATTGGCATTATGAGCATAGTTTTCATAGTAATATTTAAGTATGTCAAATTTTTCAGATTTGTAGAGAGTGATATCATACTTTTCAATCAAAGAAGCAACTTCATAAGCACCCTTAAAAGCAACAAATTCTTCAATTTGTTCGATATCATAGTAACTATAAACACCCTTTTCATAAGAAGATAAGATTTCATTATCATTAAACTCACATAGGTAGGGAAGGTGTTTTTTAGGGTTCTTAGAGCAACAAGTAAAATCACAAAGTTCACAAAGATTCCAAGCATAACATAGCAAACAATTTATTTGATTCCATAAGAGTCTCCCTTTTTCAGACAAACGGTGACGCACAAAATGAGCATGCTCATCTAAAGATTTTCCCTCAACTAAACTAGTTGGGGTTTCAGCACGAGCACATATGGATCGAAGATGATCCAAGTAGAAAACTTTAAGTGGATCCATAAACTTTGTTTCTGATTTTCAATAAACACACAATTATACCAAGCAAATGAGCATATCATCCAAGTAAGACATCAGGGCAAACGAAAAAGACGAATGAAAAGAAGGGCGAATAAAAAGGCAAATTTTTCAAAAATTGTTTTAGAAGTGGGGGAGAGGAAAATGAGAGGCAAATGGCGAATAATGTAATGCAAGAGGTGCGAGTTTATGATGGGTACTTGGTATGCTTGACTTGGCGTAGATCTCCCCGGCAACAGCGCCAGAAATTCTTCCTGCTACTTCTTGAGCTTGCGTTGGTTTTTCCCTTGAAGAGGAAAGGGTGATGCAGCACAGTAGAGGTAAGTATTTCCCTCAGTTAAGAACCAAGGTATCAATCCAGTAGGAGAAGAACGCACAAATCACCAACACCTGCACAAACAATCAAACACTTGCACCCAACGCGATAAAGGGGTTGTCAATCCCTTCACGATCAACTGCAAAAGTGAGATCTGATAGAGATAGATAAACAAAAGATAAAATATTTTTGGGTTTTTTGGTATATAGATCTAAAAATAAAAGATTGCAAAATAGTAGATCGGAAAGTAATATGATGGAAAATAGACCCGGGGGCCATAGGTTTCACTAGAGGCTTCTCTCATGAAGGCAAATAATACGGTGGGTGAACAAATTACTGTCGAGCAATTGATAGAAAAGCGCAAAGTTATGACGATATCCAAGGCAATGATTATGCATATAGGCATCACGTCCGTGTCAAGTAGACCGACTCCTGCCTGCATCTACTACTATTACTCCACACATCGACCGCTATCCAGCATGCATCTAGAGTATTAAGTTCATAAAGAACGGAGTAACGCCTTAAGTAAGATGACATGATGTATAGGAATTAACTCAAGCAATATGATGAAAACCCCATCTTTTTATCCTCGATGGCAACAATGCAATACGTGTCTCGCTACCCCTACTTTGTCACTGGGTGAAATCACGCAAGATTGAACCCAAAGCTAAGGACCACTCCCATTGCAAGAAAAACCAATCTAGTTGGCCAAACCAAACCGATAATTCGAAGAGAAATACAAAGATATTAAATCATGCATAAAAGAATTCAGAGAAGATTCAAATAATATTCATAGATAAGTTCATTATAAATCCATAATTCATCAGATCTCGACAAACACACCACAAAAGAAGATTACATCGGATAGATCTCCAAGAACATCAAGGAGAACATTGTATTGAGAATCAAAGAGAGAGAAGAAGTCATCTAGCTACTAGCTATGGACCCGTAGGTCTGAGGTAAACTACTCACGCATCATCGGAAGGGCAATGGAGTTGATGTAGAAGCCCTCCGTGATCGATTCCCCCTCTGGCGGGATGCCGAAAAAGGCCCCAAGATGGGATCTCACGGGAACAGAAGGTTGCGGCGGTGGAAAAGTGTTTTCGTGGATGCCTCTGGTGGTTCTGGAATATATGTGAATATATAGGAGGAAGACCTAGGTCAGGAGGTCATCGAGGGGCCCACAAGGTAGGGGGGCGCGCCCCCCCTAGGGCGCGCCCTCCACCCTTGTCGCCGCCTCGTGGCTCTTCTGACTTGGACTCCAAGTCCCCTGGGTGTCTTCTGGTCCAAGAAAAAACATCATGAAGTTTTATTCCATTTGGACTCCGTTTGGTATTCCTTTTCTGTGAGGCTCAAAAACAAGGAAAAAAATAGAAACTATCACTGGGCTCTAGGTTAATAGGTTAGTCCCAAAAATAATATAAAATAACATATTAATGCATATAAAACATCCAAAACAGATAATATAATAGCATGGAACAATCAAAAATTATAGATACGTTGGAGATGTATCAGAAACCACGGCCATCTATGGGGCCATCAGCCCCTTGTGGTTCGGCAGGGGGTGAGCACATTGCACAAAGAGCGGAGGAACGTAGCGCAGCACGACAGAGATCACACGGGCGGTTTTACCCAGGTTCGGGCCGCTGCGAGGCGTAAAACCCTACTCCTGCTTTGGTGGATTGATGGTGGATTGTGGTGGAAATGCAGCGCTCTCGCCCGACAGGGTTGCCTCGGGGCGAGGGCAGCTACGCGCGTATGAGTGTACAAGGTTCCGAACCGAACCGAACCCCTTCGTTGGTTGCCATGGCCCTCCTTTTATAGATTAAAGGGGTTACCACTGTGGCAAATCAGTCATTGTGTACTGATTAGATAGCAAACAGTGCTATCATACCTAACTCTGCAGGTAGAGTAGAGCGCATTAAATGCGCCGCTTAGTGTCACATCGTAGCCTGCCTGGCAAGCCTTGCAGGGCTGCTTGGCCACCTTCTCGCCTGTCTGCCTGACACGTCTCTGGACAGGTGTCATTTGGAGGTGGTTTCTTCTGGAAATGGCTGCCATGTGTCGAATAACAGCCACTTAGTCACTTGGGGGCTTGACACCGCACCGATCGATGACTTGCGTCACTGTGAGGTGGAGCGGTGAAGCCTTGGCAGGGTAGTTTGCTTTCGTAGTGCCCGGCAGGTCTGCCGGGACGGTCTTGAGGCTTGTCTTCGGGGCCACCTCGTCCTCGCCAGGCTCGCCTGCCCAGCAAGGGAGGTTTTTCCTTAGCAGTGTCTTGCTCATTTAGCTTGTCTTGGTCTTCTTGCTCTGCCGTTTGATTCCTCAAAGAGCCATCTCTCCTTGCTTGGTCTGGACTTGGATCTTGCAATCTTGCCGGGCCGGCAACTTGCTGTACGTGCACTAGTCAGGGGGAAACATACACCCCTGTTTGTGTACCCCGATAACAAGAGGGCCTTCTAGATTCTGAAGTAGTGTGTATAGAGCCTCATCCTTAGTATTTAACAAATACACATAGCAGAATCTAGTGGAATCATCAATCAACGTCCTGAAATATATCTTTCCACCTTGCACACATGCATGGCACTTTAGAGCCTTTGGATAAAGTGAATCTCGTGATTAAATCCATCTTGGCTAGCCGTGTCATACAACCCTTGCTTTTGACCATCACAACATCTGTAGTTGAGTATTCCTATTTGCATAGATAAGAAAGAGCATGATTACTATAATATTGGCACTAGTTAAAGCAACTTTATTTCCAAAACGAGAAAAGATTGCGATAGAGTAGCTTTATTAAAAAAATACAACATTAGCACAGTATGAAAAAGCACAATCATGTTGATAAAGGACAGTACTGACCTGTGTGAGATGACTTTGGGAGATCAAGTTATTCTTCATGTCCTTGTATCTTGCCATGAAGACGATTCGTTGACATCCATTAACACCTCAGTGCGGCAGTAGAAGGAGGAGCGTCGACTCATTTTAATCACTTTTTTTGTGCAGTTCAACTAAAATTGTGGCGCCCGCCAGTTAGAGAGGTGGCCCGCGCCACCTCAACGGTAGGCGTGATGGACTCAACTAGTTCAGTGCAGCTATGTGATTGATGCAGTGCAGATGGACTTGATTCTGCCGGATAGGTCTTCTGCAAGCTATCTACATTGGAAATGAAATGGTAGCTAAGACAGTAGCTCTATTTTAAATGTATTATTACTTCATTTTATCAGTGGCAGTAGCAGTGCCAAAATAGTAGCACAAGATCACTAGCTGGATGCAGAGTCAAAATCAACCAAAAAGGAACATACCCGGTCATGGGAACCATAACTGAGAGAGGGGCCCTATGCCGCCACAACTCGATGTGGTGAACCTGCAGATCCACTTGGATGATTCAATTCATCCGACCTTTTTCTGCAGTCTGCCTGAAATGAAGCAAAGATTGCATCAGGCAGCTAACAAGAAGTACTTGCTCTCATGAGCTGACAGGTTCTTCTTTAGTAGTTGCACTAAAATTGAACAACATTAAGGTGGCATTGCTTGTTTACCAGATACAGTAGATCAACAACAGCTAAAGAGTTGGTTTAAAGGCATGGGACAGTGGGGACACCAGGACACTCAGCAGCGTAAAGAAGCAACTTACTTATCATACTGAGGAAAATAGCAGGAGTACCATTTGTAACATAGTTTAATTGCATCATATTAGTGGAGGCATTAGATTAACAATAACACTGGTTAGACATGTCCTTACGGTAATAGTGTGATTGCTTCATTTTACATGCGCCCTTACATTAACAACAACAAAAAGTTGGTATAAGGACATGCGACAGTGGACGCATCAGCACAATGTACCTACAAAGAGGCATAAAGTGGTGATGCTGAGTTTGTTCATACTCTGTGAGGGCAGCAAATCTAATCCTGGAGACCTTTTACTATGTGAGGGCAGCAAATCTAATCCTGGACATACTCTATTGACTTGTCCACCAGCCGCCACTTTCTATCCTTTTTTCAACCAATAATAGGTCTGTTCCTTATCCAGTTTGTACTGCCTTTTCCCTTTATTTCCCTTTTCAACCAAGAGACCGGTTGGGTATCCAGTCTCTACTACTTTTCCCCTGTTATTTCCTCTTTGAATCAAGTCCTAGATTCATACTACAACTTTCCCCCCTTTCTTCGTTGTTTGAACCAAGTCCTAGATTCGACTGCATGAACTAGCTTTACCTCTAATAATACTAAAAATTTAGGTGGCTTTGGAAGAGCTGATGGAAGTAGAAAAAGATCCACATGCAGACACATGGGGAGCTGGGGCAGTAGAGCAAGGCCGCTTTCGAAGGAACTTATACCCGAGGGTCGTCGTGATGTGGCTAGGAGGCCGACGGCAGGTCGGATCTGCGCACAATACGACAGGGAGGAAGAAGGGTCGGAGGACCTCCTGAGCCGGCGCTGTGCCGGAGAGAACGGCACGGGCAGAGGATCGGGACCAGCCGACAGCTGTGGGTTTCCTCCCTCAACGCCGATGACCGCGTGAACGATGCACCTAGTCCCCTACACACACCGGCTGAAGGGATCCGGCCGGATCTGTGACCAGCGGTGAGCAGAGAGAAAATGTCGCTACCACTGTCTTGTTTAGATCTGGAGAGGACGAGAGAATGAAGAGAGCAACCCTTGTAAAGCAAGCGCTCAGGCCCCTGCCTATATATATAGTGGAGTGATTATCTTTTTCTCTCCACAACAAGCGTTTCAATTTGTGTACGTGGCATTAAAGAAAAGAAACTCTCTATTTGACGTGACTAACTGTACTACTCCTACTTACTAGTAGTAGTATTCACTTGTGCTCCCCGGCCCTCCATTCATTGAACAACCCCACGGATGAATAAACATACAATACTATTTATATAGAAC
Source organism: Thinopyrum elongatum (assembly GCA_011799875.1). Taxonomy (NCBI): domain Eukaryota; kingdom Viridiplantae; phylum Streptophyta; class Magnoliopsida; order Poales; family Poaceae; genus Thinopyrum; species Thinopyrum elongatum. Next base: position 485,299,887 of record CM022301.1, on the reverse strand, counting down.
GAACAAGCTCGAACTATTTTGGCTTTGAGATATCGATGGTACAATTTGACCACATTGCATCAATGGACTCGGTACTTTGAAGTAACCTATACATATAAACACATGCACGGTTTACATTCCGAATCGCTAGCTAGAGCTTGAACTGTATTTGTTTACATGTACCACCTTTTTCTTTTGGTTTTCTGCTCCATGGCGCAATTCATCGATACAAAATTATACTATGAGTAGTTAAAAGTTGAGGTCGGGGCTTTTTTCGGGCAGTACGCGCGGCAGTTTTCGCGTAGCCGGTTTGACAGAGAGACGAGGAGGGTGAGGGAGTAGTGGATTCAACTTACTGCTGGAAAGGTAGGGCTGTTCGATTTGACGACGCGTTACTGCTGGAAAGATGGGGTCTTGTGATATGACTACTCACTATAGTCATTAATTACTGGCGCTACGACCGGGGTGATGCCCCCCTTCCGTTCCCCACTCTAATCTGGTGCATGACACGTCGACCCGGATGCTGGCTCTCCCACATGTCGGCGAAGTAAGAAGGAGCAAAGAATCATGCGGTATATAGTGTATATACTAGTACTACTCATGTCGGAGGAGTGCGAACCACGGCAGCCCAGTGAATCAGCAGGCGATAGGCCATAGAAAACAATGTGGTGATATGGCCATAAAAAACAATGTGATACAGTCCAGTCTCTAGCATGTACAGTACTCCTCCTCTTCCGCCTCCTCTCGGTTCATCGCCATCATACTTTCCCCATTCCTGTGTTTTCAGTATCCTGCGAATCAAAGAGGCCCATAGACTGGTTTAGGTCCAGTCATTTTTTATACTCCCTCTGTTTTTATTTACTCTGCATATTAGGTTTGACTGAAGTCAAACTTCATAAAGTTTGACCAAGTTTATAGAAAAAAATATAAATATTTATCATAAAAAATCAAAATGATGTGAAAGTACATTCAATGATGAATCTAATGGTATTGATTTATTATTGTATATGTTAATATTTTTGTTTATAAACTTTGTCAAAGTTTACAAGGCTTGACTTTTACAAAAGCTAATACCGGAATAAATAAAAACGGAGGGAATAAATGTGTTATGTCCAAAATTTAATGAACGTGCTCCGGTTTGTATGAAAATAATCCGGTTTGCATGTAGTAATTCATTTATTTATTTATTCTTCTGCGGGGGGTTTGCATGTAATTCATGAGGTCTGAAATGTAAAATATGCCGGCATGGTTGCATATGCTCCGAGTCGTGCATGCACTACGACCCAGATGCTCTATGTCCCACATGTCGGCGAAAGGAAGCACGTGGAAATAGCCTAGGAGCAAATATTACAAAAGGGACTAATAAACCAGGACCTAGGTAGTACACCAGGACGAAGACAGTGATACTACATATAATTAACGCCAAATAAGAGCAAGGGATCACACATGTCATTTACGACTGAAATAAAAATGCCATACACTAATAAAACATTAAGGCCACGAGGCGATGCAGTGCTGGTTACATGAGGCAAGAAGAAAGATGCATCCATCGACGACGTACACCTCCTCAACTCAGGGCGCCGGCCCACCGAATGGTGGCTCAGTAGCAGCGGCTTTCGTGTCCAGGTCGACGTGCTTCTGAACAATGGCATCCAAAGATTCCAGCCGCTGGAAGAAGGCCAACATCTTTCTGTCCTTGCTGGCCTTGTAGTGGCCTAAGTAGATGATTTCCTCATAGACGTGGATGTGCAGGTCGACGCTTTCTTGCATGGCAAGGCGCTGCGCGACGAGCGCGGCCTCGAGGTGCACATTCTTCGTCGCGACCTCTGGCAGTTGCAGGGCCACCAGTGCTTCAAAGAGTTCGTCACCTTGGAGGCCGATGAGGGTGGCAGGCAACGAGGAGCCTGGGTACGCGGGTTGGAGCAGTACGGCCAGGTCGTCCATGTGCTTCTTGACGGTGGTGAACTTGCGGATGGAGCCGACCATCATCTCGCACATGCGAGAGGCGAAGCCGGCGTCGACGAGGGCTATGACGCCGGTGGTCGCCAGCACCGTCTGGAAACGCTGCGCGGTGCGGGGACGCAGGCCGGCGTCTTGGACGATCCGGCATAGCCGACTGCCTCTCGCGTCCATCGACGCCATGGGTGCTTGTGGCTTCTGGTCACTTGGTCTTGGTCTTGGATTGGAGTGGGCAGTGTTGCGCAGAGACTATGAGTAGATGGATTGGAGTGGTGGGGCACCTTTATATGAGAGTCCAAACTGCGTTGCATTCACATCGTGCTGGCTCCATTCTGCTTCTCCAATTACTTACCTCTACATGCTAATTGAATGCGGAGGCATCATTGACCGTTCAATGTTTCGGGAACCGCTAACCTCTCCCTCGTTGGCATTCAAGTTGTATCAACGTAAATGCGTGTCAAAAAGAGACTAGTCAGTAGTAGTATACTCAATATTGTGCACCTCGACCAAGGCGGAGAGGAAAACGAGAGAACTTAATACGTACTCCCTCCATTCCTAAATATTTGTCTTTCTAGAGATTTCAATGAGTGACTACATACGGAGCAAAATGAGTGAATCTACACTCTAAAATATGTCGATATATATACATCCATATGTGGTAGTCCATTTGAAATCTCTAAAAAGACTTATATTTAGGAACGGAGGGAGTATTTATTTACGGTGTAGATTCACTCAGTTTGCTCTGTATGTACTCATTTACGGTGTAGTCACTTGTTCAAATCTCTAGAAAGACAAATATTTAGGAACGAAGGGAGTAGTCCCTCCTTTCCAGTTTACAGGGCTATACTATTAAGGCTAGTCATAGTGGGAGTAAGACAAAATTGCTTATGTGGCATGGAGTTAATGAGGGGAGAGATGCTTGTGGTAACATAATATGTTACTGTAACATAACACACCCCGAGGTAAAATGAGTCTATGTCTCAATTAATGAAGGCTTGTATGTTATCATCCATATGTTACTACCCATTATGAAGGTAGTAACATGGACTAGTAACAAAAGCATGTTACTAGCAACTGCCAGTTCGGGTTGTGCTTGGCTCTTCGCCTCTTTGAGAAGGGACAATTGCATTTTTGTCCCTAGTTGGTTCCTACCCACGGGTTTTGCCCTTACTTTTCGAGGCTGCTCAGTTTTGCCCTTAGTTTTTCCTCTGAGGTTGTCCAAATGCCCTTCTGTCACGGCTCCATCCGGCCAACACCGTTTGACCATGGTAGTGCACCATTTTGGACATTTTTACCCCTGTTAAAAAACACACTCTCTCTCTTACATGCGGGACCCGTCAAGAAAAGGACAAAAAACAAATTATCTCTCTCTCTCTTCTTACATGCGGGGCCCACGAGTAAATAAAAAAGTAAAAAAACACTCTCTCTTCTACCTCACCTGAGTGCATCTCACGGCCGGCGGCAGGCGGTGCTCTGTGAGGGCCGTGGGGGACCGGCCGGGAGGCCGGGATTCGCACTGGGAGACCCCCATGTATAGGATAGAGAGGTAAGGAGAATGGGAAGGTTCAGAAGCGAGGGGACGGAGCTCGGTGGCGACGGCCGGAGCACGGGCTACGAATGGGAGGTATCTCCAGGTCGAGGAACTAATTGGGGAGGCGCCAGAAGCTATTTGGGGATGTCGTCAAGTCCATGACGTACACAAAGACGGAGGGGGCTTGAAGGATCCGGAGATCGAGCGGCTATGGCTGGCAATTAGAGGTGGGGAAGATGATGACCAGGGCGGCGATTCCAGCCTCCCTTCGTTGATTCGCTTCATGGAGATACCCATGGTGTGACGCTGAACCTCTGAGAGACCTTATTGGCACACGGGGAAGCCGTCGACCACGCGAACGACCAACGTGCCTGCAGTTCCGGCGAGCTCGATCCCCCTCCTGGTTGTGCACGCACGCACCCTCCTAAGGTTCACCGGCTGGGCCACACGTGCGACCCGTGGTTCCCGTGCTCCTCCCGGCAGCCTTGCACGAGGTTCTACGGTCACACGCTGAGCTCCGGTGGCGCCTCGCCAGCTGCGCACGGAGTGGTTCCAGTGGCGCCTTGATACGTCTCCAATGTATCTATAATTTTTGATTGTTCCATGCTATTATATTATCTGTTTTGGATGTTTTATATGCATTAATATGCTATTTTATATTATTTTTGGGACTAAACTATTAACCTAGAGCCTAGTGCCAGTTTCTGTTTTTTCTTGTTTTTTAGCTTCGTGGGAAAGGAATACCAAACGGAGTCCAAACGGAATAAAACCTTCGCGATGATTTTTCTTGGACCAGAAGACACCTAGGAGACTTGGAGATGAATTCGGAGGAGCCACGAGGCGGCCACAAGGGTGGAGGGCGCGCCCAGGGGGTAGGGCGCCCCCTACCTTGTGGGCCCCCCGTGACTCCCCTGACCTAATTCTTTCGCCTATATATTCACATATGTTCCCAAACCACCAGAAGCATCCACGAAAACACTTTTCCACCGCCGCAACCTTCTGTACCCGTGAGATCCCATCTAGGGACCTTTTTCGGCACCCTTCCGGAGGGAGATTCGATCACGGAGGGCTTCTACATCAACTCTATTGCCCTTCCGATGAAGCGTGAGTAGTTTACCTCAGTCCTACGGGTCCATAGCTAATAGCTAGATGGCTTCTTCTCTCTCTTCGATTCTCAATACCATGTTCTCCTCATTGTTCTTGGAGATCTATCCGATGTAATATTCTTTTGCGGTGTGTTTGTCGAGATCCGATGAATTGTGGATTTATGATCAGCTTATCTATGAATATTATTTGAATCTTCTCTGAATTCTTATATGCATGATTTGATATCTTTGTAATTCTCTCCGAATTATCGGTTTGGTTTGGCCAACTAGATTGGTTTTTCTTGCAATGGGAGAAGTGCTTAGCTTTGGGTTCAATCTTGCGGTGTCCTTTCCCAGTGACAGTAGGGGCAACAAGGCACGTATTGTATTGTTGCCATCAAGGATAAAAAGATGGGGTTTACATCATATTGCTGGACTTTATTCCTCTACATCATGTCATCTTACTTAATGCGTTACTCTATTCTTCATGAACTTAATAATCTAGATGCAGGCAGGAGTCGGTCGATGTGTGGAGTAATAGTAGTAGATGCAGAATCGTTTCGGTCTACTTGACACGGATGTGATGCCTATATTTCATAATCATTGCCTTGGATATCGTCATAACTTTGCGCTTTTCTATCAATTGCTCGACAGTAATTTGTTCACCCACCGTATTATTTGCTATCTTGAGAGAAGCCTCTAGTGAGTTTTGTGCACTAGATTATCTTTATGAAGTTTTGCTTGAAATTCGTGAATCTGAAAATTGTGATGAAGAAATTTATGAAGTGATTCATGATAGCTCCTTGAATAAAAAGCATGATTGCAATGGTTCTACTATAAATTCTATTAATGTCAGTTGTTCTAATGATATGCAAAACCCTAAGCTTGGGGATGCTAGTTTTGCTAGGTCCACTACTTGTTGCAATGTTCATGATTGGGGTGATTTTTCTTATGATCTTGAAAATTTATTTAAGCCCCATGATGAATATGAGATTGATAATAATGTTTGCAATAATACTGAAAGTGGGTTTGGAAGAGTGTCAACTTTAGATCCCACATATTTGGAGAATGTTCAATCTTATGGAATTTTTGATCAAAGTGGGTCTGGAGAGGTCATGACTTTAGTTAATGTTAATCCCACTATTTTGGAAGAGTGTCAACTTCGCATGGATGTGGATCATGTTGAGAATATGTTATGTGATAGCTATTTTGTTGAATTTGCTTATGATCCTACATGTAATTATTATGAGAGAGGAAAATATGGTTGTAGAAATTTTCATGTTACTAAATTACCTCTGTTCATGTTGAGATTGCTATCGTCTCTTTCTTCTTCCTTGCATATGCTAGTTTTTGCTTGCCTTGATAATTTGTTTGCTTATAAAATGCCTATGCATAGGAAGTATGTTAGACTTAGATGTGTTTTGTCACGTGTTTTATGATGCTCTCTTTGTGCTTCAATTCTTCTCTTTTATGTGAGCATCATTGAAATTATCAATGCCTAGCTAAAAGGCTTTAAAGAAATGCGCTTGTTGGGAGACAACCCAATATTTTTCCTTGCTGATTTTCAATAAATTTTTCATCTAGCCCGTGGGTAGATATGGTTTTGTGTTTTAATTAGTGTTTTTGCCAAGTAAGACCTTTGGGATGGCTTACGGTGATAGTTGATTTGATCTTGCTAAAAAACAGAAACTTTTGCATCCAGTCACAGAATTTTAATAATGCACTGGAGCGTTTAAAAACCCTGAATGTTTTACAAGAGATTTATATACAAATTTCCTCTGTTGTCCTAATTTTTCAGAATTGTTGGAGTTACATAAGTATTAGAACAATTCGTCTCTTCGCAGACTCTTCTGTTTTTGACAGATTCTGTTTTCTTTGTGTTGTTTGCTTATTTTGATGAATCTCTGGGTAGTATCGGGGGGGGGGGGGTATGAACCTTGAAGAAGTTGGAATACAGTAGATATTACACCAATATAAATAAAGAATGAGTTCACAACAGTAACAAAAGTGGTGATTTATTTCTTATACTAACGGAGCTTATGAGATTTTCTGTTGAGTTTTGTGTTGTGAAGTTTTCAAGTTTTGGGTAAGGATTTGAAGGACTATGGAGTAAGGAGTGGCAAGAGCCTAAGCTTGGGGATGTCCAAGGCACCCCAAGGTAATATTCAAGGACAACCAAGAGCCTAAGCTTGGGGATGCCCCGAAAGGCATCCCCTCTTTCGTCTTCGTCTATCGGTAACTTTACTTGAGGCTATATTTTTATTCACCACATGATATGTGTTTTGCTTGGAGCATCTTGTATGATTTGAGTCTTTGCTTTTTAGTTTGCCACAATCATCATTGCTGTACACACCTTTTGAGAGGGGCACGCATGAATCGTGATTTATTAGAATACTCTATGTGCTTCACTTATATCTTTTGAGCTAGGAAATTTTGCTCTAGTGCTTCACTTATATCTTTTTAGAGCACGGCGGTGGATTTATTTTATAGAAATTATTGAACTCTCATGCTTCACTTATATTATTTTGAGAGTCTTTAAACAGCATGGTAATTTGCTTTGGTTATGAATTTAGTCCTAATATGATAGACATCCAAGAGGGATATAATAAAAACTTTCATATAAAGTGCATTGAATACTATGAGAAGTTTGGTTCCTTATGATTCTTTTGAGATATAAAGATGGTGATATTAGAGTCATGCTAGTGAGTAATTGTGAATTGGAGAAATACTTGTGTTAAGGTTTGTGAGTCTCGTAGTATGCACGTATGGTGAACCGTTATGTAACGAAGTTGGAGCATGAGATATTTTTTGATTGTCTTCCTTATGAGTGGCGGTCGGGGACGAGCGATGGTCTTTTCCTACCAATCTATCCCCCTAGGAGCATGCGCGTAGTACTTTGTTTTGATGACTAATAGATTTTTGCAATAAGTACTTGAGTTCTTTATGACTAATGTTGAGTCCATGGATTATACGCACTCTCACCCTTCCACCTTTGCTAGCCTCTCTAGTGCCGCGCAACTTTTGCCGTTACCATACACCCACCATATACCTTCCTCAAAACAGCCACCATACCTACCTATTATGGCATTTCCATAGCCATTCCGAGATATATTGCCATGCAACTTTCCACCATTCCGTTTATTATGACACGCTTCATCATTGTCATATTGCTTTGAATGATCATGTAGTTGACATCATATTTGTGGCAAAGCCACCTTTCATAATTCTTTCATACATGTCACTCTTGATTCATTGCACATCCCGGTACACCGCCGGAGGCATTCATATAGAGTCGTATTTTGTTCTAAGTATCGAGTTGTAAGTAAATAAAAGTGTGATGATCTTCATTATTAGAGCATTGTCCCATGTGAGGAAATAAAAAAAGAGGCCAAAGAAGCCAAGCCAAAAAAAAAGAAAAAAAAGAGAAAAGAAAAAAATGAGAGAAAAAGAGAGAAGGGGCAATGCTACTATCCTTTTTCCACACTTGTGCTTCAAAGTAGCACCATGATCTTTATGAAGGAGAGTCTCCTATTTTGTCACTTTCACATACTAGTGGGAAATTTTCATTATAGAACTTGGCTTGTATATTCCAACGATAGGTTTCCTCAAATTGCCCTAGGTCTTCATGAGCAAGCAAGTTGGATGCACACCCACTTAGTTTTCCTTTGAGCTTTCATACACTTATAGCTCTAGTGCATCCGTTGCATGGCAATCCCTACTCACTCACATTGATATCTATTGATGGGCATCTCCATAGCCCGTTAATACGCCTAGTTGATGTGAGACTATCTCCTTCTTTTTTTGTCTTCTCCACAACCCCCGTATTCTACTCCACCTATAGTGCTATGTCCATGGCTCACGCTCATGTATTGCGTGAAAGTTGAAAAAGTTTGAGAACACTAAAAGTATGGAACAATTGCTTGGCTTGTCATCGGGGTTGTGCATGATCTGAATATTTTGTGTGATGAACATGGAGCATAGCCAGACTATATGATTTTGTAGGGATAAGCTTTCTTTGGCCATGTTATTTTGAGAAGACATAATTGCCTTGTTAGTATGCTTGAAGTATTATTGTTTTTATGTCAATATTAAACTTTTGTTTTGAATCTTATGGATCTGAACATTCATGCCACAATAAAGAAAATTACATGGATAAATATGTTAGGTAGCATTCCACATCAAAAATTATGTTTTTATCATTTACCTACTCGAGGACGAGCAGGAATTAAGCTTGGGGATGCTTGATACGTCTCCATCGTATCTATAATTTTTGATTGTTCCATGCTATTATATTATCTGTTTTGGATGTTTTATATGCATTAATATGCTATTTTATATTATTTTTGGGACTAACATATTAACCTAGAGCCCAGTGCCAGTTTCTGTTTTTCCTTGTTTTTTAGCTTCGTGGGAAAGGAATACCAAACGGAGTCCAAATGGAATAAAACCTTCGCGATGATTTTTCTTGGACCAGAAGACACTCAGGAGACTTGGAGATGAAGTCGGAGGAGCCACGAGGCGGCCACAAGGATGGAGGGCGCGCCCAGGGGGGTAGGGCGCGCCCCCTGCCTTGTCGGTCCCCCGTGACTCCCCTGACCTAATTCTTTTGCCTATATATTCACATATGTTCCCAAACCACCAGAAGCATCCACGAAAAGACTTTTCCACCGCCGCCACCTTCTGTACACGTGAGATCCCATCTAGGGACCTTTTCCGGCACCCTGCCGGAGGGGGATTCGATCATGGAGGGCTTCTACATCAACTCTATTGCCCTTCCGATGAAGCGTGAGTAGTTTACCTCAGACCTACGGGTCCATAGCTAGTAGCTAGATGGCTTCTTCTCTCTCTTTGGTTCTCAATACCATGTTCTCATCGTTGTTCTTGGAGATCTATCTGATGTAATATTCTTTTGCGGTGTGTTTGTCGAGATCCGATGAATTGTGGATTTATGATCAGCTTATCTATGAATATTATTTGAATCTTCTCTGAATTCTTATATGCATGATTTGATATCTTTGTATTTCTCTTCGAATTATCGGTTTGGTTTGGCCAACTAGATTGGTTTTTCTTGCAATGGGAAAAGTGCTTAGCTTTGGGTTCAATCTTGTGGTGTCCTTTCCCAGTGACAGTAGGGGCAGCAAGGCACGTATTGTATTGTTGCCATCGAGGATAAAAAGATGGGGTTTACATCATATTGCTTGAGTTTATTCCTCTACATCATGTCATCTTACTTAATGCGTTACTCTGTTCTTCACGAACTTAATACTCTAGATGCAGGCAGGAGTCGGTCGATGTGTGGAGTAATAGTAGTAGATGCAGAATCGTTTCGTTCTACTTGACATGGATGTGATGCCTATATTTCATAATCATTGCCTTGGATATCGTCATAACTTTGCGCTTTTGTATCAATTGCTCGACAGTAATTTGTTCACCCACCGTATTATTTGCTATCTTGAGAGAAGCCTCTAGTGAAACCTATGGCCCCCGGGTCTATTTTCCATCATATTACTTTCCGATCTACTATTTTGCAATCTTTTATTTTCAGATCTATAAACCAAAAAACCCCCAAAAAATTACTTTATCTTTTGTTTAGTTTTACATATCTCTATCAGATCTCACTTTTGCAAGTAACCGTGAAGGGATTGACAACCCCTTTATCGCGTTGGGTGCAAGTTGTTTGATTGTTTGTGCAGGTGCTAGGTGATTTGTGCGTTGTCTCCTACTGGATTGATACCTTGGTTCTCTAACTAAGGGAAATACTTATCTCTACTTTGCTGCATCACCCTTTCCTCTTCAAGGGAAAAACCAACGCAAGCTCAAGAAGTAGCACGCCTCCTCATCCGTGCTACGCGTGCGCCCTGCGGATCCCGTGCGCCTCCAGCGTGCAAGGTTCCACGCTCGCACGTCGAGCTCCGGCGAGCTCCTACGATTGGTCGTGCATGCCGGCGGTGGCCATACCCGAGCCGGCGTCGTGTCCTTGTCATGGTTTTTTTGCTGGACCGATTAGTTTAGGTGGTAGTTTAGGTTTAATTAGCGGGGCTGATAGCCAAATGCCCAGTGGGTCCGTTAGTGTTTGGTTAGTTTAGTTAGTGGGGTTAATAGCCCACTGCCAAGTGGGCCTCCATTAGTATTAGGTTAGCTGTTTAAATTAGTGAGCTCAAAAAAGTTGCTAAAAAAGTCAGCTCAGGAAAAGTTGTTTAAATTAGTTCCAGCGTTGCCATAGCCCAGTTTCAATGACATGTTGACCCTAGCCCTCCTGTTGACTAGTCCTTGTTGAGTGGGGCATCCAAACAGGGGCAAAAATGTCCAAAATGGCGCTCCGTCGTGGTCAAACGGCGTTGACCGGATGGAGCCGTGACGGAAGGGCATTCGGATGACCTTGGAGAAAAAACTAAGGGCAAAACTGAGCAGACTCGAAAAGTAAGGGCAAAACCCGTGGGTAGGAACCAACTAGGGACAAAAATGCAATTGTCCCCTTCGAGAAGTCGAACAATGATGTTACTACTTCTACAGTATCGAATCAACTGCTGCATGTCCTGTCCACCGCGTGGGCGAGGGAGAGCTTTTGTAGGAGTAGTAAAAGCAAAAGCCTCTCCTCGTCTGCGAGCCACCGCGCGCATGGGCGAGGGAGATGGCGTACTACTAGTAATCAAGCTTCTCCTTGTTGTACGAGTTGACGCGACACATCATAGCACGGGCCCCATATGCTTGCCTCTAAACTTGGCTAAAAGTCACACATTGTACAATATTTGCTACAACCTCTAACATTTACCCCACCACAAATTAAAATATATATTCCTCTCTTGACCAGATCAGCGTGCAAACTACAATAACCAGGATGACAGGTAGGGCCAGAAGATTATTTTAATCAAAAAAATGCTTCGAGACGGCCTCATAGCATGGAGCCGACTCCAACGATTTTAAGCTTAGAGGCACGGTACGCGCTATCCTAGACTATGTTGCTATACTACCTCCCCTATACATATGAAACTGCCACACGAGCGTTCGGGTTGCGCTTGGCTCTTCGCCTCTTCGGGAAGTCGAACAATGATGGTACTACTACAGTGGAGTACTACTAGTATGCTTCTGGCCATCTGACACCGAATGAACTGCTGCATGTCCACCGCGTGCGGGAGGGAGAGCGTGTAGCGAAAGCTTCTCTAGTCCTCCGAGCCACCACGCTCATGGGCGAGGGAGAGGGCATTGTAATCAAACTTCTTGTTGTACGAGTTGACGCGACACATCAAAGCAGTGCACTCGATATATTTCAATAATTTGCATTTACCGATGCATTAATTACAACGCATGCATGCATGCTGTGACTTTCCTTTTGATACTTGCATGTGTTGATTTAATGCACCTTGAAGTAGTATGAATATGTGATGGTAAAACTTTCTAATGCCCCGGCCCTAAAGCGAGAGATGGTGGTGCACGAGGAGGGCGAGATCATGCCAACGGAACAGGACCCGACGATGGAGCTCTCTATGGTCTCTATGGACCTCACCTTGCTCCACTACCCCTTGTGCCTCCGCCCCTTGAAGCCTCCAGTGTATGAGGTTCAAATACACCTCGTCCGTTCGGCTGATCGAGCAAGGTGCAAATTTCTTGATTGATGTATTGTTCGATTGATTTGTGTAGTGCAAGGGAGGGCACCTGGCCTGCGCGGACTGCTGCGGCGAGCATCCCGGGAACCAGCGGTAGTGCCAGAAGTGCGAGCACGGTGGTGGCTTCGACGTGTGGAACACGACGATGGACGCCGTCCTCTCCTCGGTGAGGGTGGAGTGCCCGCATGAAGGATGTGGGCTCTACGTCACTTACCACAAGCTCGCCGATCACCAGAGCGTGTGTCCGCTCGCGCCCTGCAAATTCCCCGTGCCCGTCTGCGACTACGAAGGCCCGCCTCCGGCGCTCCCCCACTACATCAGCACCATGCATCCCATGCCCGTGCACAAGATCCAGTACGGCAAGGTGCTCCAGCTGCAAGTGCCAGTGTCGGAGCAGCGGCTCTTGCTGTTCGCGGAGGAGGACGACCACGTGTTTTTCTTGGTCGGTGGCGTGCTCGACGTCGGTGCGCCTATCACCGTGTCGGTCGTCTGCATCAGAGCGGGGCCGTCCCCACCGCCGCACTACGCAGCCAAACTGTGGGCGAACGGCCCGCCGGGGGAGGCCAAAGGCAGGACCGACGCCGTCAAGGTGAAAATCGAGGTGACAAGCAGCAAGGATCCCGGCGCCATCGCCGTGTAGGAGATGACCTTCTTCACAGCTCCGCCCAAGCTGCTGGCCGGGGATGGGTTGTCGAGGATGGTGTCCCTCCACATTCAGATTGACAAGCTCACCTCCTAAATGATTCTACAGTGCCTTCTGTTTATCTTAGTAATATGCTAATATAGGGGTTAGCTTAGTCTACTTTACCTTAAGAGATGCTGGATTTTGGTGGTGATGCAGCAATTACTTCGACATCAGATCATCAGTTAAAATAATTTCCAACAGTGGAACGGATATTTTGTGTCTATTGGATATAAAGATCCTTTGGGTAAGAAGTATAAGGTGCTTATATGCTTGTTTGTTGAGGAAGTGTTGCATACTTCTGCGAGTTGACGCGACACATCAAAATAGTAGTACTACTAGTAGTACTCACCCGACTGCGCACCAGGCAGACGAAGCTCGTGTCGTGTTGGTGCCGTGTGTGGCCCGTACATTAACCAAAACAATTCGCCTCCAGCTTAGCCTCCGCGTTTTAAACTTCTCAATCTCAAGGCCAAGGAGGAACGGGAACCTGTGATAGAGCCAATCAAATGGTTGAGAACACTACAATTCATAGCTACAGATGTGTGTGTGAGAGAGGACGAGTGCGTGCGTGTGATACGTCTCCAACGCATGCTGTTATATTATCATTCTTGGATGTTTTACAATCATTTTATAGCAACTTTATATCATTTTTTGGGACTAACCTATTGACCCAGTGCCCAGTGCCAGTTGCTGTTTTTGCTTGTTTTTTACATCACAGGAAATCAATATCAAACGGAGTCCAAACACCGCGAAACTTTTTGTGGATTTTTTATGGACCAGAAGACATCCAATGGGCCAGAGCGGCACCTGGGGGGGTGCCCCGAGGGGGGCACAACCCACCAGGGTGCGCCTGGGGGCCCAGGCACGCCCAGGTGGGTTGTGCCCACCTCGGTGGCCTCTCGCACCCCCTCTTCGCCCTATAAATCATCAAATATTCCAAAAACCCTCGGGGTAACCCTAGATCAGAAGTTCCGCCGTCGCAAGGCTCTGTAGCCACGCAAAACCAATCTAGACCCCGTTCAGGCACCCTGCCGGAGGTGGAGATCATCACCGGTGGCCATCTTCATCATCCCGGCAACCACCACGATGAGGAGGGAGTAGTCCACCCTCGGGGCTGACGGTTTGTACCAGTAGCTATGTGTTTAATCTCTCTCTCTCTCGTGTTCTTGAGATGCACAATCTTGATGTATCGCGGGCTTTGTTAATATAGTCGGATCATATGGTGTTTTCCCCTCTCTATCTTGTTGTGATGAATTGAGTTTTCCCTTTGAGATTTTGTTTTATCAGATTGAATACTTTTATGGATTTGAGAGCACTTGATATATGTCTTGCATACGAATACTCGTGGTAACAATGGGGTATTATATTGATTCACTTGATATATGTTTTGGCACTCAAGTCGCAAATTCCCGAGGTGACATTGGGGTAATCTATGCATAGGGGTTGATGCACGTTCTTGTCTTTATTTCTCCGGTAGAAATCTTGGGGCACTCTTTGAGGTTCTTTGTGTTGGATTGAGCATTACGAATCTGAATTTGCTTTGGTGTCATTTTAATACGAACTCTTGGATAGATCGATCGGAAAGAATAGCTTTGAGGTGGTTTCGTACCCTACAAACAATTTATTCTTATGTTCTCCGCTAGATAGGAACTTTGGAGTGATTCTTCATCGCACGTTGAGGGATGGTTATATGATCCAATTATATTAGCATTGTTGAGAGATTGCACTAGCGAAAGTACGGACCCTAGGCCTTGTTTTCAAGCATTGCAATACCGTTTGTGCTCACTTTTGTCACTTGCTACCTTGCTGCTTTTATTTATTCAGATTATAAAAATATATTTCTACCATCCATATTACACTTTTATCACCATCTCTTCGCCGAACTAGTGCACCTATACAATTTTCCATTGTATTGGGTGTGTTGGGGACACAAGAGACTTTTTATTATTTGGTTGCAGGGTTGCTTGAGAGAGACCATCTTCATCCTACACCTCCCACGGATTGATAAACCTTAGGTCATCCACTTGAGGGAAATTTGCTACTGTCCTACAAAACTCTGCGCTTGGAGGCCCAACATGAGTCTACAAGAACAAGTTGTGTAGTAGACATCAAGCTCTTTTCTGGCGCCGTTGCCGGGGAGGTGAGTGCTTGAAGGTATATCTTTAGATCTTGCAATTGAATCTTTTTAGTTTCTTGTTTTATCACTAGTTTGGTTTGTAAAAGAAAACTACAAAAAAAATGGAATTGAGGTGGCCTCATATTATTCGTCTTTATCATGTCTTTCTTGAAAATGATGGAAAGGAAAATTGTGCTCAATTGATAGAAGAAGAATTCAATAAAATGTTTGGCATAAATGATGAGCACGATTGCAATGTTGTTGGTATGAATTCTTTGAATATTCATGATGCTAATGATATGCAAAGCCATAAGCTTGGGGATGCTATATTTGATGAAGATGATATTTTTAGTCCCCCAAGATTTGATGTGAAAATTTGTTATAATGATTGCATGCCTCCTATTTATGATGATTATATTGATGAATGTGGATTTGGAGATGTCATGACTTTATTTAGTGATGAATCTACTATTTTGGAGGAGGTTTCAATTGATTATGATGAGAACAAAGTTGCTATTTATGATAATTATGGTGATGACATGTATGCTATAAATAATAATGATAACCATGAAACTTGTCATCATGATTTTTATTTTCAATTGGATTCTGCAAATCAAATATCTCATGATAGTTATTTTATTGAGTTTTCTCCCACTACTATGAATGAGAATAAATTTGCTTATGTGAAGAATAATAAAATTTCTATGCTTGTGAATCATGAAAAGAATGCTTTATGTGATAGCTATATTGTTGAATTCATTCATGATGCTACTGAAAATTATGATGAGGGAGGGACTTATGCTTGTAGGAATTGCAATAATATCAAGTTTCCTCTCTTTATGTTGAAAGTTTTGAAGTTGCACTTGTTTTGCCTTCCTATGCTAGTTGATTCTTGCTTCCATAAATTGTTTGATCACAAAATCCCTATGCATAGGAAGTGGGTTAGACTTAAATGTGCTTGTCATGTGATTCATGATGCTCTCTTTATGTTTCAATTCTTATCTTTTATGTGAGCATCATTGAAATCATCATGCCTAACTCAAAAGGCATTAAAGAAAAGCGCTTGTTGGGAGACAACCCAACACTTATATCTACTGTTTTTGTGTGTTCACATGGTTATGCTACTGTAGTAATCATATTTTATTGCTTTTATTTCAATAAAGTACCAAGTAAAGCCTTTGGGATAGTGTGGATGATAGTTGACTTGATTCTTTGCAAAAACAGAAACTTTTGCACCCAGTAACATAATTGTTTAAATTCACTGGACCATTGAAAAATTCTGAATTTTTTACAGTTATTGTGCCTACAAATTTTCTACGTTGTACTAAGTTTTCAGAAATTTTTGAGTTACATAAGTATGACCTTAATTCAGATCTTTACGTACTCTTCTGTTTTTGACCGATTCTGTTTTCAATGCATAGTTTGCTTGTTTTATGGTTTCCATGGCTTATATTGCTTAATATAAGTTGTAGAAATTGTAGGGTATAGTAGGCATTGTGTGAGAACAATTATGAATCTTATCTTGACAGTACCAAAGTGAATGATTTATCTTTATCATACTAACCTATCTCACGAAGTTCCGTTAAGTTTTGTGTGATTGAAGTTTTCAAGTTTTGGGTGAGATATCGATATGAGGAGAATAAGGAGTGACAAGACCTTAATCTTGGGGATGCCCAAGGCACCCCAAGTTAATATTCAAGGAAGATCCAAGCAACTAAGCTTGGGGATGCCCCGGAAGGCATCTCTTCTTTCGTCTCCAACATTATCGGTAATCTTACTTGGGGCTATATTTTCATTCGTCACATGATATGTGTTTTGCTTGGAGGGTCATTTTATTTTATTATGATTTTCTTGCTGTTATTTAGAATAATGTTTTGCATCTCTTACTTCAATAAAAGTGGCAAGGATAGCCTTCACCATGCTTATTCTGCAAATATATGAGTTGCTGTTTCAAAACAGAAAGTTTATCGCTGTTGCAATAATTCTCCAGAAAAGTCAGAATGTGATAAAATGTTGAAACTTTTTGCACAATAAGATATGATAAATTTTATACAGTTTGGTAAATTTTAAGAATTTATGGAGTTAGGGAAGTATGAGTACAATTGCAATCTTTCAGACTGTCTTGTTTAGACAGATTGCTGTTATGTTTGCATTGTTTGCATATGTTTGCTTGTTTAATGATTCTATTTGAGGATAGGAGTATTAAATATGCAGAGGCATTTAGTATGCAATGTTGAATAATAATTTTAGTGATTTGCTACAGTAGAGAATGGTAAGGTGTTGCATTCATTTATACTAACTTATCTCATGAGTTCTTGTTGAGTTTTGTGTGGATGAAGTTTTTGACATTTAGGGAAACCGTGATATAAAAGGAATTAAGGAGACACAAAAGCTCAAGCTTGGGGATGCCCAAGGCATCCCAAGATAATATTTCAAGAAGTCTCAAGCATCTAAGCTTGCGGATGCCCCGGTAGGCATCCCACCTTTCTTCATCAACAATTATCGGTTAGTATCGGTTGAGCCTAAGTTTTTGCTTCTTCACATGAGTTGTATTATTCTTGGAATGTCATTTTGTCTTGTTTTGCTTGCTGTTTTAATAAAATACTTAGATCCGAAAGTTTTTAAATAAGAGAGAGTCCTCAAATTGCTACCCATTTACTTAACTACTCGTTTGATCTTCACTTATATCTTTTTGGAGTAGCTTGTCATTTACTCTTGTGCTTCACTTATATCCTATGAGTAAATTGTTGAATAAATTGAATATAATGAAGTTGAAATTATATGTTCATATCATGCCTAGTGGTAGCTTCACATTGGGTTTAGAAAGTGAAATCTTTTGAAGCTTTATAATCACAATATTGGTCATACAAGCAATTCATGAATGATTAATAGAAGGAAGAGAACTTTCACATGCAAATACACTATCTTGGAAATCTTTTGTGATTGTGACCCCCCATCAAAATATTATATGCCAAAATTGTTGACGTTGGACAAGGAAGACAACGTAATGATTTATGTTTGTTCATATTCACATAGAAGTTATATTGTCATAGATCCTTCAACATGTGGTGCTTGCCCCCCATCTTTGCTAGCCAAAATTCCGCACCAAGTAGAGATACTACTTGTGCATCCAAAAACCCTTAAACCCAAATCTTATTTTCAAGAGTCCACCATACCTACCTAAGGATTGAGTAAGATCCTTCAAGTAAGTTGTCATCGGTGCAATAAGGCAATAAAAATTGCTTCTAAAAGTGTTAGATCATTTAGTGTAAGAGAAAACTGAGAGTTGTACGAACTTGTGATAGCAAAGAATAAAAGAGACAGACTGCATAATAAAGGTTGCTATCATAAGGGGCAATATAACATGACGTTCTTTTGCACTAAGTGGTTGAGCATACAAACAAAAAGTGCATGGCAACCTATGCTTCCCTCTGCGAAGGGCCCACCTTTTACTTTTATGTATTTACTTTCATGCAAGAGTCAAAGTTTTTCTCTCTATTCCTTTTTATTTTTCTCTTTTGGCAAGCATCAGGTGGTGAGGAAAGATCTAGGCACATATATCCAGTTGGATATGGATAGCATGAGTTATTATTGTTGACATCACCATTGAGGTGAATACGTTGGGAGGCGAAATTATAAGCCCCTATCTTTCTATGTGTCCAGTTGAAACGTTTTGCTCATGTGTATGAGGTGAGTGTTAGCAATCATAGAAGACTATATGATGGTTGAGTATGTGGAGCTCTTACTTAGACTTTGTTGAATAAGTTGAATTGCAATTTCTTGGTGACTGAGAAGATAGGTTGTTGAGTTTCAAGAGAATTCATTGTTTGAACCTTAACATGTGAATTGGTTGCTACTTTAACATGAGAAGTTTTATAAGAAAGAATTGCTGTTATGATGCTAGGAAAAGTGATTGAAATTGGCATTGATCAAACTTGTGCACTTTGCTAGCATTCACACTTCATAAATTATTTCTTTTATCATTTACCTACTCGAGGACGAGTAGGAATTAAGCTTGGGGATGCTGATACGTCTCCAACGTATCTATAATTTATGAAGTATTCATGCTATTATATTATCATTCTTGGATGTTTTACAATCATTTTATAGAAACTTTATATCATTTTTTTGGGACTAACCTATTGACCCAGTGCCCAGTGCCAGTTGCTGTTTTTGCTTGTTTTTTACATCGCAGGAAATCAATTTCAAACAGAGTCCAAACACCGTGAAACTTTTTGTGGATTTTTTATGGACCAGAAGACATCCAATGGGCCAGAGCGGCACCAGGGGGGTGCCCCGAGGGGGGCACAACCCACCAGGGCGCGCCTGGGGGCCCAGGCATGCCCAGGTGGGTTGTGCCCACCTCGGTGGCCTCCCGCACCCCCTCTTCGCCCTATAAATCATCAAATATGCCAAAAACCCTCGGGGTAACCCTAGATCAGAAGTTCGGCCACCGCAAGGCTCTATAGCCACGCAAAACCAATCTAGACCCCATTCCGGCACCCTGCCGGAGGGGGAGATCATCACCGGTGGCCATCTTCATCATCCCGGCGACCACCACGATGAGGAGGAAGTAGTCCACCCTCGGGGCTGAGGGTTTGTACCAGTAGCTATGTGTTTAATCTCTCTCTCTCTCTCTCTCGTGTTCTTGAGATGCACAATCTTGATGTATCGCGGGCTTTGTTAATATAGTCGGATCATATGGTGTTTTCCCCTCTCTATCTTGTTGTGATGAATTGAGTTTTCCCTTTGAGATTTTTTTTTATTGGATTGAATACTTTTATGGATTTGAGAGCACTTGATATATGTCTTGCATACGAATACCCGTGGTGACAATGGGGTATTATATTGATTCACTTGATATATGTTTTGGCACTCAACTCATGGATTCCCGAGGTGACATTGGGGTAATCTATGCATAGGGGTTGATGCACGTTCTTGTCTTTATTTCTCCGGTAGAAATCTTGGGGCACTCTTTGAGGTTCTTTGTGTTGGATTGAGCATTACGAATCTCAATTTGCTTTGGTGTTATTTTAGTACGAACTCTTGGATAGATCGATCGGAAAGAATAGCTTTGAGGTGGTTTCGTACCCTACAAACAATTTATTCTTATGTTCTCCGCTAGATAGGAACTTTGGAGTGATTCTTCATCGCACGTTGAGGGATGGTTATATGATCCAATTATATTAGCATTGTTGAGAGATTGCACTAGCGAAAGTACGGACCCTAGGCCTTGTTTTCAAGCATTGCAATACCGTTTGTGCTCACTTTTGTCACTTGCTACCTTGCTGTTTTTATTTATTCAGATTATAAAAATATATTTCTACCATCCATATTACACTTTTATCACCATCTCTTCGCCGAACTAGTGCACCTATATAATTTTCCATTGTATTGGGTGTGTTGGGGACACAAGAGACTTTTTATTATTTGGTTGCAGGGTTGCTTGAGAGAGACCATCTTCATCCTACACTTCCCACGGATTGATAAACCTTAGGTCATCCACTTGAGGGAAATTTGCTACTGTCCTACAAAACTCTGCGCTTGGAGGCCCAACACGAGTCTACAAGAACAAGTTGTGTAGTAGACATCAGCGTGCACCTCTTCTCTTCATGTATAACGTACTAAACTCAGAGTACAAGTGTATGTGGGTGGCATCGACCTAGGGAGCTAGAGATGGTGCGTGCGAGAAGTCCCGAGAGACTAAGGTGTGTGCGTGGGAAAGAGGGAGAGAGATGATATGTGTCGATGTAATGCGTGTGAAAAAAAGACTAATCTATAGCTCGCCATGAGGCTATTCCTGGCGAACGCCCCAATAACCATAAGATATGTATTCGACGGTGCCAGTTACTGCATGTACACAGTAGTAGAAAAAGAAGTACCATGGCATATTACAAAACTGCTACACCATGGCCGAGAACGCGTGCCCATGTTACGCCATCCGGGAATAGTGCCGCACTTCGAAACTAGAACCGTCAATAAATTTTGAGCTTGCGTCTCGTCACATTCCAAATTACTACCATGCTATATTTAATTGCAAACCTGTTCACACCGATCAAAACCTAAACGGTTTCCCACTTAGGAGCGTATTAGTACTCGGTTATAAATACTCTACTTCAAGATGACTGCACATTCCTCCTCAACTCCTCATCCACAAAAACAAACAAGTCTTTCATCGTCGTTCCCTTGCGTCTGCCATGTCCCGCATGAGTTCTGGGTCGAGAGATTACTACCAGGGGAGGCGAGCATGGAAGCGGAAGCACGAGAGATGTCCCACCTCGCCACCGTAGCAGCCGACATGTCCCGCCGCACCGCCGTAGCAGCACAGAGGTCCCGCCGCGCCGCCGAAGCAGCACAGAGGTCCCGCCGCACCGTCGATGCAGCAGACTGGTCCGACCGCGCCGTGGAAGCAGCAGAGATGTCCCACCGCACCGCGAATGCAGCAGGAAGGTCCTCCCGCACCGTGGCGGCCTGGGAAAATGTCTCACGGGTAGGCGAGGACTCTCATAGGTGCATGCACGCTATGCTCGATGGCCTGATGGGTCAGATCTCCAGCTGGATGAAGCTGCAGGACGAGATGAATGCCTCGTTTGAAAATGCTACCGCCGTCATCCGGGGACTAGGGGAGGACAAGGCAAAGCTCCGCACCAAGCGCGACTTGCTGAGGGCGAAGATCGCCGGAAGAGCGAAGCAAGCGGAGGAGACCGCTGCCTTGTTGAAGAGGACGGGCATCATCGTCAAGAAACTTATGGACGAGAATGCCATGCTCCGCATCGAGCGTGAAAGGCTGGTGGAGGAATCCGTGGATGCTGCCAAGCAGCATATTAAGGACATGAAACTGATGAAAGAGATCATCGCCGCTCGCCGCGAGAACTAGTCTCCGTGACCTGCAGCGCATCAAGAAAGTAGAGATCAGCGAGCCAGATCGTTGTATGCGTCTTCCTTCTTATTTTGCCCTTGTGTATTTCGGGCGTAGCCGCATGTGGCTTTTTTATTTATCGTCCTAAATATGTAAGACAATTATTATCCTCTGTCATCGTCCTTGTATATTCATCAGTCTTGCTATATGTCGCAGTAGATGCTATATAGGTCCGTCGGATCTTACATCAAGATCCGTGCAAAATTTTCTTTTTTCTCTCTTAAATCTCAGTTGAGTGAGACATAGCCACGCCATTAAATAGGGCTCGGGCGCCATTAATGGATACCTTGGGAGAGAGGTGGGCGGCAGATGGAGGTCAAAGGGCTCTCCTCCTGATAAGCATGCGCAGGGGTCTGATCGCACGCCTCCCGTACTCAAATAGTTACCCCGCACGGCGCCTCCTAGCCAATAAAAAAAGGGGACGCGTGGCGGCACATAAATGGTAAGTAGAACGCCGACGGTTTCAATAATACTTGTGTTTCCAATTGTAACATGACAACACTTGTTCCAAAATGACTTTGTTGATTGTTAATGTGTGCGCCTTCACAAATCGGACAGCAAAATTACCACAACATGTTGGTGCCATGTCATGACACCAAGCCAAGTTTCATGATTTTCATGCATGTTTTGGATTTACAGGAATTAAAAAACCAAGTTTCTCAATGTTTTCGGCCGAGCCACGACGCCCAGATGTTTGAATTTCATTCCCATTTCTTGCATGGGACCTAGAAATTTACCCGAGGACACACATGTGATTTTTCAACCAATTTTGGTGCACTGGAGCATGTGCTTGTAGTTCAAATTTGAATTATGCACATTAAATGACCAGAAACTCAATTAATGTATAAAAAAGGCCAAACGAACCAGGAATAATTCCAAAATTTCACACGACACTCATATAGTTCTATGTTGCCTCTGTAAAGAAAATCAAGGGGGGCAGCGTATATCGTTTCGCACACAAAGGTGACACGTTCCCTCTCAGAACCATGAGCCTTCTTGAGAGAAGCTCCGGTTTGCAAGAAGCTTATACCAAAACTTGTTCCAATTCGGCCAAAATTTTTACCACAACATGTTAGTGCCATGACATGACACCATGCCAAGTTTCATGATTTTCAGGCGTGTTTTGGATTTACAAGAATTTAAAAACCAAGTTTCTCAATGTTCTCAGCCGAGCCACGATGCCCAGATGTTTGAATTTCATTCCCATTTCTTGCATGGGACCTAGAAATTCACCCGAGGATACACATGTTATTTTTCAACCAACTTTGGTGCACTGGAGCATGTGCTTGTAGTTCAAATTTGAATTATGCACATTAAATGACCAGAAACTCAATTAATGTATAAAAAAGGCCAAACGAACCTGAAATAATTCCAAAATTTAACAGGGCACTCATATAGTTCTATGTTGCCTCTGTAAAGAAAATCAGGGGGGAGGCAGCGTATATCATTTCGCACACAAAGGTGACACGTTCCCTCTCGGAACCACGAGGCTTCTTGAGAGAATCTCCGGATTGCAAGAAGCTTATACCAAAACTTGTCCCAATTCGGCCAAAATTTATACATATAAAAACAGGGTTTAGATTATCCTGAACATCTCGCTACCTAGACCAATGTACTGTGATTTGAATTCAACATAAAATGGATACAAATATTTGAATTGGAGATCGCATGGTACATGTAGTTCATATTGAAATATGATTACTACTATATGCATGTTTTCTGTTTTCAAGATAATATTTAAATGATGGTATAACTTGACAACAATCATATTCAAATAAGGAAAATTGATTCAAATTTAGTCCATATGGTAGACGACAATATATATATTCATATGGTGAAGTAAAATGTTCATATAAGATGGAAGATCAAAATGTAGAACTACATCCATTATAAACCGCAAGATCACCTACCGATATATTCGAATTCAACATAACGTGGATTCAAAAATTGAAATTCGAGATCCTGGCATTTGTAATCATATAAAAAGGGACATGACTCTTTCTTGTGGTGGGAATTTATTTGTTTTTTGTTGTTGTTGAGGGAAGTGCGAATTGATTTGGTACTGTACAGGCTAATCTTGTTCTCCCGATTTTGTTTACATTTTTCTTGTAGTTTTTTCAATGACATTTATAGCAATATACTAAAAGGGGACATGACTCTCTTGTGTCTTGTATGAATTGTTTTTTTGTACACGTTAAGTTTGTTCTGTCGAACATGGAATCCGTGCCTTGTTATCCCGAAATATTTCAAGGTCGAGTATCTTTTGTCTCTTTTGCTATGAAACTCCCACCTCTTCAACCCGCACCGCGCCTTGTTATCCCGAAATTTTGACGCTCGCGAAAACTCCCTCCTCATCCAAAATCGGTCCCGCAGCCCAGACACGCGAAATCCCCCTTCTACCCCTCAGCCGAAAATGCCGCCTCGACGTCGTGTGGTCAAAACCGGTGGGGGAACGTTCATAACTTACCCCACATTTTGGACAAGCGCGTCCCTAAGCCATGGCTCCCCCTACCTTCCCCTTCGCCCCCCATTCATACACCGAGGCCGCCAAAACCCATGAAACCCCACGCTCCTCCATCGGCCTCCCGATCGCCACCCAGCCGGAGACTCTTCCCCGACGACGTCATCCACAGCAATAGCTCGACGTCCCTCATCCACCGCACTGGATGAGGATCCGTCATTGATCTCGTCGTCCCGCCGGATCAGCCGCCCCGTCCTCCACCTCCAAGGAGCTGCCCCGACGTTCGCCTCGTCTATCGCGCCACCTCCATCCCCACAACGCCATCTTGACCTGCCCCACCGGAACCGCAGCACCCTCACCAATTCCTTCGATGAAGTCGAAGCCTACTTGGCGCCACCAAGGAGGTTTTGCACTCATCGCTGCATTTTATCTTTTATTTGATCTCACGGGGCTGCCGGTGCTCGATACCGAGCAGCCATGGCGGGTCTCCATCAACGGCGCCGTCGCCGGCCACTTCCTCCACGGCGTCTCTCCCCCATGTCGTTGCTTCCTCGGCGGCGAGTTCCACACCAGTACTAGCTGCTGCTGCTCCGGCTATCGCTTGCGCTGCTACTGCTGCTCCGGCTCTCGCTCGCGCTGCGGCTCTGTTCTTGCTGTCGGTCGCGCTACTGCGCTGCTCTAGCTTTCGTTCGTGCTGCTGCTCTGCTCTGCTATTGCTGTCGGTCGTGCTGCTGCTCCGCACTTGCTCTCGTTTATGCTGTTGCTCTGCTCTTGCTCTCGTTTGTGCTGCTGCTCTGCTCTGCTCTTGCTCTCGCTCGCTCGCGCTGCTGCTGCTGTTACACGACCCGCGGCAGCTACAGGGGTTGCTGCTTTAGCACTCACTCGCGGTGCTGCTGCATGAGTTGTTCTCTGCTAGTGCGTTCCCTGCTCGAGCGGCTGCTGATTTAGATCACTGCTTATCTGCTACTAGTGCTCGAACGCCCTAAACTTCTATTGCAATGCTCTACTACTAGTTCAATCAGTTTCGACAGTAAAATTCAGTTTCGACTGTAAAGTTTAGTTTCTTCAATTAAGTTCAGAGTAAACAGTATTTACAACATCTGTCGGAGCGGCCGTGGCGCGGCTGATGCATTTTACGTCTAGCACTTTTTGGTGATGTATTTTACATCATCTATTGCAGATGCTATGAGAGTCCCACTTCAGATTAACATTGTCTGTCTTGTCCTGCTTCAGCCTCGCCGTCGTACACCTCACCGGAGCTGCTCCAGCGACAGAACCGTCCATCACAGTGGAGCAGTACCCTCGGCACCGTCTCCAGAGGCCTTAGATCTTCTTCCCCGCCTCCGACAGTCACACCAGCATCACCATCCTCCACGTCCAACCCAATGATGCTGAGGTCGACAAGGCTATGCCAAAGAGGTTGTACATTCGTCGCATCACTTTGTTACTCTGCATTCAAGTCGATCCCTCAGGGATCCTTTGGTTCAAAGCAGTTGCAAATCTAGAAATAAATGAATCGTGGTCACAAAGTTAACAGGGAGAAAACTAAATGCTCTTTTGAACCACAATTTGAATCGGTTTAGCAAGATAGCCATTATATGATACTCATGTGGACCAAATCTAAGCTCACAAAATATTTCGAGGGCAGGCTTTAGCCTGTTGAAGACTGCCTACTAGAATCGCCACTGGTTCAAAGAAAAAGTGAAGGAAAACATAGGAATTGGAAACTTTACTATGGTACTACTATTCGTGCATTTGGTTAGAAGGAATGGAGCAAAGCAAAACTGGAGGATATTTTTTTCCTTTGGTGTCTCTTTCAAAGAAAAAATGTAGGAATTTTAATATCCACTTGGACGTCCTTTTCAAATTAATATGCATGAAGAACAGGACTAATTGCATTACTGGCATAATAAGATTCTTATTTTAAATTTTCATGTGGTTTGACTTTAAGTTGACCATGTTTCTCCTTTCATGTGTTCTTCCAATTTATGTGAACCAAACACCCAGGTTGACAGAAATCCTATGTTTGCAAATGCTCTGTTTTGCATGTGCATTCCTATCCTATTCCTGTGTTTTTCCTGTCCCTGCGTTTTTAGAACCCTCCTATTCTAAGGAGCCCTTACAGATTTACTTCATTTTCAGATAGGTGTCAAAGAAAACTCTATGTGTTATGTCCTGCTCCTGCCATACCGTCATCCACGCCACCTGAGGTGCACCATCGATGGAAGCGTTCACTGTAGCAGAGATTCCCCCTACAGACTTTCTTTTGCCGCCTCAGATCATCTTCCCCGTTGCCGGCAGCCACGCCAACTGCATTACCATCATCGACTGAGCAGATGAACCCGAGGACTACACAGTTGCGGAAGAGAGGTCGCACTCTTTTGTGTCTGCATACGTTATACATCGGTTATTATTACCTGCTACTTTATCGTCCTGTTCACCTCTTAGACTCCGAGTCAGGTCCTAACTAATGTTCAAACTTGAGTTTTAAAATGCCTGTGGGGCACATATCAAGGCAACAACGAATAGTATCTGTCTACTATCTGTTTCATCTAGGGTCTTCTATGTGGTTCATGTTGGGTGGGCAACAAACAGCAGATGATCCATCGTCTATCTTTTTAAACTGAAGCTATAATCTGCCTGCTATCATTAGTTTTGGATCTATCCACTCGTTTGCTACCATCAGTCTTGATTTCTGCATGCACCCCTTAGGCCTTACATAATCTAACTATGTTTTTTTATTATGCATGTCAGTTATTGTACACAATCGTACTGAACATGTAGAGAAAAAGAGAAGACCGTTACGTGGGAATATAATGTCATGCAGACGCCGCTCCATGGTGGGTGAAGTGGCCCCCCCTTTCCCCATTCCAGATTGTATTCCAGAGGAAGATAACTATTCAGAGGGGGATTCAGAGGGAGCCGACCACTCCTATTTACCCCCTGAGGTGTTTGTTCTAACCTGGCATGCTGATGTTGGTCATATCATGCATATGGCGCCTCGCATTGCTTACATTATACATCTACTATGTCATCAGCTTTGTTTAGATTTGCTTTGTGTGAATGCCACCTGTTCCTAAATATTTGTATATCATACTCCCACCGTTCCTAAATATTTGTCTTTTTAGAGATTTCAATAAGTGACTACATACGGAGCAAAATGAGTGAATCTACACTCTAAAATATGTCTATATACATCCGTATGTGGTAGTCCATTTGAAATCTCTAAAAAGGGAAATATTTAGGAACGGAGGGAGTATATGTGAATTATGCAATGCCATCTTCTTTAGCCAGGCATCATATACGTGAATCATGCAATGCCATCCTGTTTAGCCAGTCATCGTATATGTGAATTGTATCGTGCCATATTTTTTTCATAATGTATTCCATTTGTCAACAATGTTTATACATTCATCTACTCTTCCTGTGCATCAGCCATTTGAGTCGGTCATGGGAAAATCTGGAGTGAAAACAAGGTCTTCTGAGCAGTCAATGCTACCTATCGATGCAGATTTCTTGCTGGTTATAGATAGCTCCTCAGAGGAGGATTCAGAGACAGATGACGAGTCGTATTCCCCCCCTGAGGTGTATGCTCTAACTTGGCAGGGTTATATTGCTATTATCATGAATATGGTGTCTTGCATTGACATGCCATCTGCTTAGATTAGACATGCTTTGTGTGAATGCCTCCTGTTTGCTTTCTATATCAGATATGTGAATTATGCAATGCCATGTTTTTTAGCCAGTTATCATATATGTGAATTATGCACCGCCATGTAGCCAGGCATCATATATGTGAATTATCTCATGCCATCCTTTTTTTTCATTACGTATTCCATTTGTCAACAATCTGTGTATATTGAACTACTCTTCATGTGTATCAGCCATTTGAGCCGGTTATGAAAAAATCTGGAGTGAAAACATGGTCTTCAGAGCAGGCAATGGTACCTGTTGAAGCATATATCTCGATGGTTACAGGTAGCTCCTCAGAGGAGGATTCAGAGACAGATGACCAGTCCTATATGCCACCTGAGGTGTATGCTCTTAACTTGCAATATTTATATTTCTCATATCATGCATATGGTGTCTTGCATTGCTTAGTTTAGACATCATATACACAATATTCAATGCCATCTGCTTAGTTTAGAGATCATACATTCGAGTGCTAGCTGCTTAGTATATGAATCAATTATGTGAATTATATCATGCCATCCTGTATACTTATACAACATGTATGTGAATTATTTCATCCCAACCTATTTTAGAAAGACATCATATAGTTTTGTCATGTCATCCTGTTAGATACTCATCATATGTTGAATTATGCCATTATATCCTGTTAAGTTATCCATCATATATCTGAAACTGTGTCATGCTATCCTTTTTAGTTAGCCATCATATATGTGAAATTGTG
This sequence comes from Thinopyrum elongatum, assembly GCA_011799875.1. Taxonomy (NCBI): domain Eukaryota; kingdom Viridiplantae; phylum Streptophyta; class Magnoliopsida; order Poales; family Poaceae; genus Thinopyrum; species Thinopyrum elongatum. The sequence continues at coordinate 485,271,134 of CM022301.1, read as the reverse complement.
TCATGCTGTCCTGTTTGGTTAGACAACATATATGTGAATTACCACATCTGTCTATCATACAATGTCTGTACTTTCGATTTCTTTTCTTGTTTATCAGCCATTTGAATTGGAGGGGGTGATGGCAGTATCTAAGGGAGTAAAAACCCATTCTTCACAAAAGATGGTGCTACCCGTCGATGCAGATAGAACCATGGTTGTACTGGGCCACGAACTAGCCCCACCACACATAATCGAGACTCTTCCAGATTGTACACTTACACCGTTGGACTGAGAACCAGCTCCACCCCATCTAACCCCAACCCCAGCGCATAGTAACCCACTTCTAGTTGACACAACACCATGTCCACCACAAAGTACCCCCACACGAGCAGTTTGTAAAGCAACCGCACTGCCCAAAGCATGAAGACCACCACAGCGAATCCAAACTCCACGTTTAAAGTAGAAGAGCAACTATTCTCAGGTCAGATTTCGTAGCTATGGTCTATAGTCCTTTGCTCTTGCATCATCATATTTACTCATACCAACTAATTTCGAACTTGAAGGATCCAATTGAAACTCCAATGGCGCAACAGGTATGTTTTAAACCTATTTCTTTAACTGGATTGCTATTCTAACTTCTTGCTCTATGTTGATTTCAGTTTCAGTTGTATAAACAGTTATGTTCTCATGTCATGCACATTACAAGTGTTGCCAGTGCTGTGTAGTTTCCCACACTTATATTCTGTCTATGCTGCTGTGTCTTAAAAATATATGATTTGAACTGTCTCTCTATCTTGATTTGGCAACATAAACTAGAATGATATGGACAATACAGTGACCATAGTACATAGATATATGTTTGTTTCATGCTGTTATCCTGTCCACCTTACTACTGAACCGGTTTACCAAAATGAGTTTCATATACTACATGCTAAGCCTGTGATGTGTCTGCTTGTTTCTCTTGTAGAATGCGAACAAAATATTGGAGAAGAGCACCCCATTATGCAATGGTAAAGAAAGTAATGCAGATAAGGTTCAAGATAGTGAGACAACCCTGTTGGTCTCCAAGAAAGGTGATAAAAACTATCTTGTAGACAGTGAGACAACCCCAAAGTCCTGCATTGATGTAGTTTCGAGTTGCTGGCCACTACCGCTGGCACAAGCTCTTTGAACTCGCTGCCTGAATCACTTCGGCTTGTTCAGTCTCAGCTACAAGCTGAAAGACATCAGTCAGCTGTGCTGCGGCAAGAAGCCGAAGGACTGAGGAAGTTCCTGTAGAATTCATATGCATACTTTTTGGTGCAACAACAAGCGCTGGACGATTTTAGCGCCAAACAAGAGAAAACTAATAAGCTTGCTAAGCTTCTTGCTAGCATGGTGGGTATCCAGGATATCGTTTCTTGAGCTCTTCTGAAGTGGTTTCAGTTGTGGACTTGTTTTGCTGCCGCGTTTATTTTCACTGGTGGCCAATTTAGACGCCCAGTGTATGTAATATGTTGCTTTGTTCACTATATTTGCACTGGTGGTGAACTTTGATGCCCAGTGGATGTAATATTTGTAATAGCCGTAATAGCCTAGCGTAAGTTGCTTGCTTATTTATTTCCTTATTGTCTTGTTTATTTTTTTGCTGGTAGTCACTGCAGTTCTTTTTCCGCGGTAACCTTTTTATTTAGAAGTAGTCCTGCTGCCTGCTGTAGTTGGCCTCCTAAGGTTCGTATGATCCTTGGGCCTTCTATGGGCCGTAGATTCAATGGGACTTCTATGGGCCGTATGATCGATTGACCAAACATGGGCCATACTTTCGTGGACAATTAACGGACCGCAATATGAGCCGTAAACGGACTATAATGGGAATCATTTGTTTATGGGCCGTTAACAGGCCCATGTGTACAACGGGCTTAATTCGAACGGCAGGCATAACGGGTCGTTAATGGGCCATATGTGACGACGCCATGAAAACGGCCCAACGGATTAAAGGGCCACAGACGGGCCGACTTTAACCACGAGTTGAATTTGGCCCACAAGCGGAACAGGCCAGTAACGGTCCGTAAGTAATCGAATGCCGGAAATGAGCCCAATAATAAATGGGCCCTTATAAGGCCGAAAGATAACACGGGCTGAAATGGCCCAATGGAATAATGGGCCGTTAATGGGTATAAAGCTATATACTGTTCATTATGGGCTAGTTTCACCACGGGCCGTTTATGGGCCAAGATTTAGAAAGGGCCTCATATGGGCCGAAAGACGTCATGGGCCATACATGGGCCAGAAGTTACAACGGGTTGGAATCATATTGGACGGCCCATATGGCGCTACTGGGCCTAATTCGGATAGGTTATAACGGGTCGTGAGTTAGCGGGCTGTTAATGGGCTATATGCGAATAGGCCGTTAACAGGCCTTCGGTGGGCCGGGCCGCTACCTTTTGACTAAGTCAAACGGGCCAGACTTTTGACCTGAATGGGCCACTGTTGGGCCATGCCACATGTTGACGTATCATAGGTGTGTCCTGTCCATTCACTGGATGATATCTGTCCCAGCACTGAACTGACACGTGGATACTCCGGCGAATGAGAATTTTACACGTGGAAAATCCCCACTGGTTAGGGCTGTTAACGGGTTATCGGATCCAAACCGGAACCCGATAGCTTAACGGCGACCCGTTACGGTGGATACCACGTGTCGGTTACCCTTGACGAAAGCACTTCTATGACGCGTGATTTATCGTCATGGAAGTGGACACTTCCGTGATGATAATTTTGGTAATGTCATGGAACACTTCTACGACAGCACAGGTATGACTATCTTGATTCTGTCATAAAATCGTCATGGATGTACATGCATGACAGAAAACGTGACCTACTGTGACAAACACGTATCATCACGGAAGTGTATTTTTTTTGTAGTGTTAGATTCGATGAAAAATTTTAGGGTTAGGTTTCCGCCGAGCTCATCTCGGATCGACCAAAATGAATCTTTCGGTCCCACCGATTGGCCCAGGCCATTGCACTTAGTACAACTCGGTGCCACCGAAGCGTACTGATCGGTGAGACTGAAGGCAAAAACCTTAGTGAAACCCTAGCATCTCAGAGTCACCGAACCACGACTCGGTCTGACCGATCTTGTGTGTTTAGACTCTGTTATTGCTTTGGTGTCACCGAGATTTTCATGTTGGTAGCTCCGAAATGCTTTTCGCAGAAAACTAAAACTAAAGTTTTGATTCAAAGTTTTTGAAAAATCAGCTGCTTTTTGTGATGCTCATCCACTCTGCCCATACCTATCTATTCACAGGGTCTGTCTGCAAGATGTCTGATCCAAGTGACAGCCAGAACAGGTCAGAGGAGGAGGTTAATCTCAGTGAAGGCACAAGCCCTAGTGGAAGCTATGATGAGGGCAGCAGAAGCACTCCTAGCAATCTGCCCAAAGCTGCCACTAGACAAAGGAAGAAGAGAACCTCAAAAAGTGAGGAAGAGGACTTTGTGCTTGAAGAAGAGGTCACATCAAAGAAGAAAGTGCTCGAGAAGGAGTATGATGTTGCTGCTACCAAGCCAGGTCTCCAGAAGAAGGCCCCTGCAAAGAGAGTTCCTATGTCTAAGGCCAGGAAATCAATAGTTCCACAAGAGACTATGGAATTTACTCTTGAGCTAAGAGAAGAAGAAGAAGCTGCTGATGGGAAGACAAATAGGAAAGAGAGATTGAAGAAGACAATTGCCAGAGTGATTGGCAGACCATCCATGATGGTGGATGATGAAGATGAGGAGGAAGAGCCAGCTGCACCCCCTACCAAGTCTCAGAAGCTAATGGCAGATGCCATGAAATCTGCAGGTGCACCCTCCAAGTCCAAGCCCAAGCCTGCACCTAAGGCTGCTGCTCCCAAGAGATCCACAAGAAACATCCCTGCTGCTGAAAAGAATAAGGCCCCAGTGCCAGAGGTTCAAGAGGATGAAGAGCCACAAGTGCTCAGGAAGTTAAAGCCCAAGATTCCAGATCATGATGATGGACATCCAGTGGCTGAAAACATGAAGCTGAGGAAGGATAGTGGACTGAGACAATGGAGGAAAGCTGATCCATACTCAGTAAGGAGGAGAACAGCTATTGACTATTGTTTCCATACCAGAGAACAACAAGACTTTTATGAGACAGTGCTGCTTGAAAAGAAGCCCATCATAAGCAACATGAAGTGGGTGGATTGGAAGTACATAGATAACAATGAAGATTACTTCCCCCATGTTCATGAGAGCTTCAGGCTGACAGGTGTTGATGCTTTTGTTGGACAAAAGCTCACAAAATGGACTGATGAGATGGTAATGCAGTTTTATTCTACTGCAAACTTCTACCCAGATGGAAAAATTGTGTGGATGACTGAGGGCACTAGATACCAGTCATCAATCTCAGAGTGGGCTGCTCTTATCAATGCCCCTGAAGAAGGAGAAAATGACATTGATGTATATGGCAAACCCAGGATGGATCACAACACAATGGCACACATGTATAAGACCATTCCTGATGAGGCTTTGGATACACACAAGTTTGGCTCTATTTACTTTTTGCTTGCTGGTTTGGCCACCATAAACTATATCTTGAGGCACACCTTGTTGCCTAAATCTGGAGATAAGAGGATGATCTGTGGCCACTCCATCAACCTGCTTCACTTGTTTGATATACCACAGAAGTTCAAAGTCATGAGCCTGATTGTAGAGACAATCAAAAGGATTGTTGCTGATCAGAAGAGATCATGTGGATATGCACCACTGATGACCCACAAGTACAAGGGATCAATCATAGTCCTTTTGATAAGTAAAAGTGTCGAACCCAACGAGGAGCAGAAGGAAATGACAAGTGGTTTTCAACAAGGTATTTTCTGCAAGCACTGAAATAGTCGGTGACAAGTAGTTTGATAGAAAAATAATTTGTAACGAGCAAGTAACGGCAACGGTAAATAATATGCAGCAAGGTAGCCCAATCCTTTTGTGACAAAGGACAGGCCAAAATAGTCTCTTATAATAAGCAAAGCATTCTTGAGGGTACATGGGAATTTCACCATGTCACTTTCATCATGTTGGTTTGATTCGTGTTCGCTACTTTGATAATTGATATGTGGGTGGACCGGTGCTTAGGTGCTATTCTTGCTTGAACAAACCTCCTACTTATGATTAACCCTCTCGCAAGCATCCGCAACTACGAGAAAAGTATTAAGATAAAATCTAACCATAGCATTAAACTTTTGGATCCAAATCGGTCCCTTACGAAGTAGCGCATAAACTAGGGTTTAAGCTTCTGTCACTCTAGCAACCCATCATCTAATAACTACTCCACAATGCATTCCCTTAGGCCCAAATATGGTGAAGTGCCATGTAGACGATGTTCACATGACACCGCTAAGGGAATCACAACATACATATCATCAAAATATCGAACACATATCAAGTTCACATGATTACTTGCAACATGACTTCTCCCGTGACCTCAAGAACAAAAGTAACTACTCACAAATGATAATCATGCTCAAGATCAGCGGGGTATTAAATAGCATAATGGATATGAACATATAATCTTCCACCAAATAAACCATATAGTAATCAACTACAAGATGTAATCAACACTACTAGTCACCCACAAGTACCAATCTAAGATTCCGGTACAAAGATTGAACACAAGAGATGAACTAGGGTTTGAGAGGAGATGGTGCTGTTGAAGATGTTGATGGAGATGGCCCTCCCAAAGATGGGAGAGTTGTTGGTGATGATGATGGCGATGATTTCCCCCTCCGGGAGGGAAGTTCCCCCGGCGGAATCGCTCCGCCGGAGGGCAAAAGTGCTTATGCCCAAGTTCCGCCTCGAGACGGCGGCGCTTCATCCCGAAAGTCCCCTCCTGATTTTTTCTAGGTCAAAATGACCTATATAGCAGAAGATGAGCACCGGAGGTGGGCCGAGGAGGGCACAACCCACCAGGGCGCGCCTGGGGGGCCTGGCACGCCCAGGTGGGTTGTGCCCACCTGCTGGGCCGGTAGTTATTTGCTCCAGTATTTTTCATATTTTGCAAAATAATTCTCCGTAAATTTTCAGCTCATTTGGAGATGTGCATAATGGGTAACTCTGACGTAGCTTTTTCAGGTCCAGAATTCCAGCTGCCGGTATTCTCCCTCTTTGTGTAAACCTTGCATATTATGAAAGAAAAGGCATTAGAATTACTCCAAAAAGCATTATTCTACATAAAAAGATTATAAATAACAGTAGGTAAACATGATGCAAAATGGACGTATCAACTCCCCCAAGCTTAGACCTCGCTTGTCCTCAAGCGAAAAAATGAAATTGAAAAACAGGTTGTCAGATTCAGGGCTCCGCAGACCCAAGAAGGTTCGAACTCTGGGGCGTGTGCGAAGATCTCAACCTCTCAAGCCTCGAGCTTGTCGCCCTATAGCCTAGCCTCACCGGATACACGCTCGAGTGGGGAAGATGGACACGGAAGTTTACCCAGGTCCGGGCCACCTTGCGGTGTAAAACCCTACTCCTGCTTTGTAGTGGATTGGCCTCACGAGGAGGTTTGAGTATGAACTAGTACAATGGATGAGCTGCCTCGTGAGGGCTCGGGGGTGAGAATGAGTTGACCCCTTCTACAGTGGTGGCTAACCTATATTTATAGTGGCCTCAGTCCTCTTCCCTGGAAACTTAGGCGGGAAGGGATTCCACAATGGCCAATTTGAAAGGGGACAAGAGGTACATCCTATCCTGACAAAAGGTCATCTTCTCCTGCAAAGCTTCTGGTCGTGACGCAGTAGTGGGCTTGGCGATGACATCCGTCCTGCCGAGCTCGTGGACTTGGTCTCATTGCAACGGAATGGAAACCTTTGGGGGTTTCCTTGGGAACCCACGTCTGTCCTTGCTCCCTTAGCACCGAAAGGGAAATTGTCTCCTCTGTGCCCGCTGGCGCCCAACTGGCCTTGGTCGTCACGGCTCACGTCATCACAGCCTCGTGAGGCTGGGCACTTGCATAGAAATCTACGCTCCTCAGGAGGCCGCCTCGGGAGGCCGCTCCCTCTGGAGGTCTTGGTGTTTTCCGCCTCGCAAGACCAGGGCCCTCGCGAGGGTCTTGTCTTGAAGGTCTTGCTGCTGGGCCATACCAGGCCGTCGAGGGGGCCATGCTGTGGGCCGCAGGCAGGCAAGTCTGGGTACCCTGGTTCCCAGAATGCCGACAGTAGCCCTCGGGCCCAGGGCCCGCTTGGGCTGGCTCGAGGCGAAGCCAAGGGGCAAGGGCGAAGCGCCGCGGGCCCCAACCGCCTGCGGGCCAGGCTGACGCATGGCGCCCAACGGGACGCGGATGCCTCCGCTCCCCCACGTCGCCTCGGCAACTGCCCAGGCTGACAAAAGACTAGCACACACTGCTAAGCCATCATTGCTCCCTTTTGCCTTACCTCAGATCCCCTTCCTTCCGTCAAGAGCTTCTCCAGATCCAATCGCACTCCGCCTCCCTTTCTCCTCCTAGTCCAGCGCCGACGACTCCGCAGATGGCTCCCGAAAAGTAAATAAAACATTTTTCTTTAGTGATATTGAATATTTTTATGCAAAAAGAAGTCAAAACCCACCACGCAAGCCGCAAGCTCTCCCTCCTCTCCTGCGCCAGTGCTCGCCGCGTCCTCCATCGTCGATGAGGGGCATCTCGCCCCCGTGTTCCCGCATACAGCGAGCAATGACAATGAGCGGAATGAGACCATCATCTGGGCTGGCTCCACCGAGCAGAGGACCTTGGCGTGGATGGTTTATCCCTTCTTCCTCCACAACATCTTCGCGGGGCTCGTCCCACCTCTCTTCGAGTTCTTCGTCGCCGTCCTCGACCACTACAAGATCCAGGCTCTTCACCTCCAACGCAACTCCGTCCTCCTCCTGTCTGTCTTCGCGTTCTACTGCGAGGCCTTTGTGGGCGTGAAGCCCTCCGTGCCGCTCCTTCACCACTTCTTCAACCTGCGGCTGCACGATTTGACTCAGCACTCCGGCTGCGTATCCTTCGTCGCGGTCCACAAGAGCAACGTGCTCATGAGGGCCGGGAAGAAGGTGGAAGGCTTCCGGCACCGCTGGGTCTTCCTGGACACCGAAGGCCTCAACGAGCGGCTGGAGCTGCCGACCGAGCTGCTCGAGCGGCTTGAGAGGTGGAGCCATGAGAAGCTCACCGAGCCCCGGGCAGAGCCCGCCCTGAGGAAGATGACCTCGGATATGGAGGAGACGACGCTGACCGGGGGTATGCTTGTAAAGGAGTTCCTGACGCAGCGCCTGGCGCCGCTCCAGTCGCACACGCGCCCCATGTGGGAATACCAGGGCACGACGGACAACATCAGGCTACGCTCGGGGAGCCTGACGGGCGAGGAGCTGGACAGGGCCATGAACGTCCTGCTCACCAGCGACTCGGGGAACCTCCCGGAGGCCTACGTCCCGCTGTACCGCCATGATGATAGGGAGGATTGGGTCACCTCCATGCCCGACTTCAACGAGTTGGGGCTCGCGTCGCCTGAATACCCCAACTCCCCCGTGCCGGTGTCCTTCGGCAACAGCGTCGATGGAGTGGACGAGGAGGACTCGGAGGCGACCAAGGACGACGATGCCGTGACGGAGGTGTCCCCCCCCCCCGTCGCAGAGTGAGCTTCTCCGCCAGCTTGAGGACGACGATGACACCGACGAGCTCCCAGCCGCGGACTCCCCGCGCCCCATCAGGGCCCTCAGGAGGCCGAGGCCTACCCCCCGGACGCCGCCTGCATCCGGCCGGGCGACCCCGAAGAAAGGCGTGGCTACGCCCGCTTCGGAGGGCTCCGCAAGCGCAGGCAAGGCGGGAGAGGCGTCGGTCCCGCCTCCACCTGGCCCGCGAGCCGAAGACAAGGCAGCCGTTGCTGGGGCTGATGGGGTTCAGCCACCCGCGACCCCTCAGGGCGACCTCTCCGTCCCTCTGAGTGACGGCACCGCGTCGAGGCCGGCCGAGAAGCACCCTACCGACCCTCCAGGCATGACCCATGCCGCACCAGGGAAAGGCGGGGGCGCCCCGGCTCCAGCCAAGAAGGAGAAGAAGAGGACGTGGGTCGACCCTGACGAGTAAGTATCTTACCTTGTTTTCGGATTGTGCACGAATCGCCACTACACCCACAACACTCTCCTCCTAATGCCCAGGCTGGACGTCGTGGTGAAGAAGAGGAAGCAGAGCGTAGGGTCGAAGGAGCCCCTGGCCATGAGGGCACCGTCAATTCTAGACGTGGCCGCGGCGGGCGCGGAAGCGCACCAGGCCGGATTGGCGCAGCCCCCGGGCGCTCGGGCAGCACCACGCCCGAGCGTTTGAGTGCTCCATCCGCTCCTGGCGCCTCGCTGGCGCCGCTCGGAGGGACATCCGTCGAGGGTGCTGGTGCTCAGGAGCCGACGCCTCTCGCCGCTGCCGCGGTGGCTCCTGCGCGGGCGGAGGAGGCGATTCCTTGTCCCCTCGCGATGGAGCGCACCCCCGAGGATGTGGTGATGCACCCTTAGGAGTCAACCCCCGCAGGCCAGCCGGTTGCAAAGCCGTCCGCCCTTGTCGCGCCTTGATATGTCCATTTTGCATCATGTTTTCCTACTGTTATTTATGATGTTTTTATGCATAATAATGCTTTTTGGAGTAATTCTAATGCCTTTTCTCTCATAATATGCAAGGTATACATAAAGAGGGAGAATTCCAGCAGCTGGAAATCTGGACCTAAAAAAGCTACGTCAGGCTACCTATTCTGCACAACTCCAAATGAGCTGAAACTTCACGAGGATTTTTTATGGAATAAATAAGAAATATTGGAGCAAATAACTACCGGAGGGGGGCCACCTGGTGAGCACAAGACACCAGGGTGCGCCAGGCCCCCCAGGCGCGCCCTGGTGGGTTGTGCTCAGCCCAGCCCACCTCCGGTGCCCATCTTCTGGTATATAAGTCATTTTGACCTAGAAAAAATCAGGAGATGACTTTCAGGACGAAGCGCCGCCGTCTCGAGGTGGAACTTGGGCAGGAGCACTTTTGCCCTCCGGCGAAGCGATTCCGCCAGGGGAACTTCCCTCCCGGAGGGGTAAATCATCGTCATCATCATCACCAACAACTCTCCCATCTTGGGGAGGGCAATCTCCATCAACATCTTCAACAACACCATCTCCTCTCAAACCCTAGTTCATCTCTTGTGTTCAATCTTTGTACCGGAACTATAGATTGGTGCTTGTGGGTGACTAGTAGTGTTGATTACATCTTGTAGTTGATTACTATATGGTTTATTTGGTGGAAGATCATATGTTTAGATCCAATATGCTATTTAATACCCCTCTGATCTTGAGCATGATTATCATTTGTGAGTAGTTACTTTTGTTCTTGAGGTCACGGGAGAAATCATGTTGCAAGTAATCATGTGAACTTGATATGTGTTCGATATTTTGATAGTATGTGTGTTGTGATTCCCTTAGTGGTGTCATGTGAACGTCGACTACATGACACTTCACCATATTTGGGCCTAAGGGAATGCATTGTGGAGTAGTTATTAGATGATGGGTTGCGAGAGTGACAAAAGCTTAAACCCTAGTTTATGCGCTATTTCGTAATGGACCGATTGGATCCAAAAGTTTAATGCTATGGTTAGAATTTATTCTTAATACTTTTCTCGTAGTTGCGGATGCTTGCGAGGGGGTTAATCATAAGTAGGAGGTTTGTTCAAGTAAGAACAGCACCTAAGCACCGGTCCACCCACATATCAAATTATCAAAGTAGCGAACATGAATCAAACCAACATGATGAAAGTGACTAGATGAAATTCCCGTGTACCCTCAAGAACGCTTTGCTTATTATAAGAGACCATTTTGGCATGTCCTTTGCCTCAAAAGGATTGGGCTACCTTGCTGCACTTTTGTTACTACTATTGTTACTTGCTCGTTACAAATTATCTGGCTATCAAACTACTCTGCTACTTACAATTTCAGTACTTGCAGACATTACCTTGCTGAAAACCACTTGTCATTTCCTTCTGCTCCTCGTTGGGTTTGACACTCTTACTTATCGAAAAGGCTAAAATTGATCCCATATACTTGTGGGTCATCAAGGCTATTTTCTGGCACCATTGCCGGGGAGTGAAGCGCTTTTGGTAAGTGGAAATTGTGAGGAAAAATTATTACTACGTGCTGAAATTTATTGTCACTTGTTACTATGGAAAACAATCCTTTGAGGGGTTTGTTCGGGGTATCTTCACCTCGACCGGAACTACAATTAGTTACCCCTCAACCTACTGCACCTACTGAAAATATTGAATATGAAATTCCTTCGGGTATGATAGAACAACTGCTAGCTAATCCTTATGCAGGAGATGGAACCGAACATCCTGATATGCACTTGATATATGTGGAAGAAATTTGTGGATTGTTTAAGCTTGCAGGTTTACCCGGGGATGAAGTTAAGAAGAAGGTTTTCCCTTTATCTTTGAAGGGAATGGCATTGGCATGGTATAGGCTATGCGATGATATTGGATCTTGGAATTGGAATCGATTGAAATTGGAGTTTCACCAAAAAAATTATCCTATGCATCTAGTTCATCGTGACCGGAATTACATATATAATTTTTGGCCTCGTGAAGGAGAAAGTATCGCTCTAGCTTGGGGGAGGCTTAAGTCAATGTTATATTCATGCCCCAATCATGAGCTCTCAAGAGAAATTATTATTCAGAATTTTTATGCTCGGCTTTCTCGTGATGATCAATCCATGCTTGATACTTCTTGTACTGGTTCCTTTATGAAGAAGACCATTGAATTCCAGTGGGATCTTTTAGAAATAATTAAACGCAACTCTGAAGATTGGGAACTTGACGAAGGTAAAGAGTCAGGTATTAAGCTTAAGTATGATTGTGTTAAATCTTTTATGAATACCGATGCTTTTGAAAAGTTTAGCACTAAATATGGACTTGACTCTGAGATAGTAGCCTCGTTTTGTGAATCATTTGCTACTCATGTTGATCTCCCCAAGGAGAAGTGGTTTAAATATCACCCACCTATTAAAAAGGAAATTAAAGAACCGGTACCAGCTAAAGAGGAAACTATTATTTATAATGTTGATCCAGTTGTTCCTACTACTTATATTGAGAAACCACCTTTCCCTGTTAGGATAAAGGAACATGCTAAAGTTTCAACTGTGGTCAACAAAAGTTATATTAGAACACCTAAACCTGATGAACAAATCAAAGTAGAACCCAGTGTTCCTATGGTTAAGGATCTCCTTGAAGAAATGTGGCACCCCGGCTCAGAGGAAACCGGAACGCCCCGTATTCCAGCCCAGAGATAAGTCTTCTGGAATACGACACTGTTGGCATAGAACAAATCAGCTCTTTATTGCTATGGATAAGGTTACAAGGGTACATGGAATACATCGGCACGGCGACACTACGCCTGCCCAGGGTAGCTCTATGCTAACAGTGAAACAACCCGAGGAAGCGGAGTACCCTCGGTAGCGGAACAACGACAATAGTGGTGAACTCCACTCCGCAGGGACTCTGGCTGGAACGCGTATCCTAACTCACAAACTCGGAATCCTCGACAAGCAAGCAATCATGGCATGACCTGCAAACTGGCATGACACGCCAGGTGAGTACTTTGAATGTACTCGCAAGCTCACAGCAACCAAAGCAATCAAGACAAGCAACATCATGGCATTAACAGGTTAAACGGGTGTAAACATGGTGATGCTGGAACAATACAAGCATGGCATATCTGAGGTTTTTCATTTTTTTGCATAAACGTGCCGCACTATTGGCAGCATGGCACTGTTTACTCCAGGACGATTGAACTCTATCCAAAAAACCTGCATGGTTAATCCAAAAATTCTCGAAGCGAATTTTTTTGCTTTTCGGAATATTAGTTTCAATTTGCACGGCCCATGGAATGTGATCCGAGACCAGTTTGCCCAAAGGTGTGACTATCGTGTTAGGGAAAGTCTGAGTCCAGTGGCATGATGAAAATCACCAATCGAGCTGCTCAAGTAGCGGGTCATCCTGCATATTGCTCCACGTATATGATCATCCTTTGAGAGGGATTTCAATTAGCGCTTGAGCTCGGATGATGTCATTAAATAGGAAAATATCATTATTGTTTCCTCCAGGTTTATTTCTGTTTTGGGTAGATCTAATAAAGTTGTAATCTCCCACAAGTAACCAATCCTGAGTGTCTGGGATGTTTAGATCATACATCCAATCTGTGAAGGTTGGCGATCATCTCCTCGACATGGACCGTATATGTTATACAGCCTCCATGATTTACCAGACAATTTACAAGCGAAGGAGATACCAAGGGCAAAAGCATCCAAGAAATCTACTGTCCCGTCAAGCACCGCACCATTCCAAATGGTTACCAAGCCCCCAGAGGCCCCCCCGAGAAGGAACATACTCAAATTTATCAAATCGGCGAGGGCAGAAAGTTTTAATATAGGCTAGATCAAAAGAAGTGCGTTTAGTCTCTTGCAGACATATCACATTACATCCACTGGCATTGATAGCATTCCTAATAGCAAGAAGTTTATCATCTGAATTTATTCCTCTAATGTTCCACACCAAAATGCTCCATTGCTGGAGGGGCGGCATCGCAGCTCTTGATTAGGTGGAAGATGATGGCTCCTGTTCCTTCGAAGCCATAAGTTTGGCTGTGGAGACTTCTTCAGGGGGGATGCCGCAGCGCACAGCACCAATGTGCTGGAGGGTAGTGCTGGGAGTTGGAGGAGGCACTGTCTTCATAATTGCAGATGTAGTGTTTGTCTGATTAGGAGCTGTAGGAACATGACGTGGTTTAACTTTGCTTTTATTAATTTTACCTTCCGCCATGGATGGTGCCTTGAATCCATCGTACTTGTTAGTTCTGGCACTCCTACGAAGGTTGGTGGGATCAACCTTAACTCCCATTTTTTTCTTCTTCTCTCTGCGAGGATCGGCAAGTGTCATGGCATTGGGCATTGCATCCTCCTGTGGTGCCTCATTCTCAGTCATCTTGGTGGCAAAGTGCCCACTTGCTGCAGTCTCTAGTTCAGTCAGAGGCTGTTGCTTGTTGAGTAGCGGAGCAAAAGCCTCATCCCAACTCCTCTTGTCCAGCTTGAGTATGCGATCAGGTGCAGAAGGAGCTATTGGCGCATAGAAGTTCTTCAGTAATGCAGCAATGAATGTGTACTGAAGATTTGCACAAAATGCATGTGCCCCCATGTTCTCAGATTCTTCATAAAGGATCAAAGGAGGAGTTGGCTTATAAATGAACTTTCTGAAGAAAGCAAGCAGCTTTTTGAATGGTAGCACTCTGAAATTCATGACTTCTGCATCCCCACGAATAAAGCTGAACTGGCTGTTGTTGGATCCCATGACAATGTCATCAGCAGCCATCTCCACTTGAGCAACATGAGCATTCCAAGCAGCTAAGCCATCATCCTGAATGTTCTCCTTAGGTTCAACTCCATCCATCATGGAAGGCCCAGTGTATCCAGTGATCTCACGCCAGCTAACGCCAGCAATGGAAGGATCACACGTGTCCCGGGGCTGCAGCTGATTTGATTTGATTCTCCAGTATTGTGTATTTGGTACAGAATTGCGAGCAGACCGGACTTGCCTAGGGGGCGCGCGGGCCTTCCTAATGGAGCGAAAGCGTCCATTAATCTTAGGAACCCAAATATATTTGTGCGTATTTCTTTCCTGGGATTGATTATGTGGAGGAGGCATATTATCACTACTATTTAAGGAAGTAGGAACAATCCTGTTTGACCTTTTGGGCCTCCAACACATGCGGATGGCATCAGTGGACTGGCAATGGGGCGCACTGTGGCCCATATACTTGCAGAGTGGACAGATGATATGAGCCGGGCACTCAAAAAAAATATGATCTACGGCAGCATAAATAATGCAGCCATATGGGCCTGATTTTATCGAGTTAATAGGCTGGCCAGCATTGACAACTGAGCTATCTGTGCTATTACAGGGATCTGAGTCCCTAATCGGTTCCTCGTGAAAATCACACCTAGAGGCTAGATGGCCCAACTGATGACACGTGGAGCAGCAATTTAGGCGTGTATGAATTACCTCTGATGGTGGGACCGACTCAAGCGATGGAGCAAGGGGATTTCCTGCTTGTCCATTCTCATTCAAAACTGTAATTGGACACTGAGTGAACTAGATGGGCTGGAAGACCTGAGAAGCCTTTCAACTCCTAAGGCCAATTTTCGTCAAATTGTTAAAGCCCATCTTATCAAGCTAGTGCAGTTTCAGAATGAGTATTGGCGAAAACGTTGCACCATCAGATACATCAAATTTGGTGAGGAAAATACTAAACTCTTCCAATCTCTAGCTACTGAGAGATACCGGAGGAATTCAATTGCCTCGCTCAAACTTCCAGATGGATCAATTGCCACGGATCATAATACAAAGGAAGCAATCTTGTACACTGCATTCAGAGAGCGGTTGGGTACTGGCTCCACACCAGCGATGAAATTTGATCTCCAGAGAATCATCAAGAAAATCGATGGGTTGGATAGTCTGTCCGCACCATTCACCCATAAGGAGATCGATGAGGTTGTCAGATCCATGCCCGCTGACCGCGCCCCAGGCCCGGATGGTTTTAACGGAACATTTCTCAAATCTTGCTGGCACATCATCAAAGAAGACTTTTATAAGTTATGTGAGGATTTCTATGATGGTAATTTGGATCTCACCAGTGTCAACTCGGGCTTTATCACGCTGATACCGAAAATTCCTTCGCCCAAAACATCCAATGATTTCCGACCCATCACACTGCTGAGCTGCTGCATGAAAATCATCACGAAGGTCCTCGCCAATCGACTACAGAAACTCGTCCTGAAGATTGTTCATAAAAATCAATACGGATTCATCAGGACCCGAACGATCCAAGATTGTTTGGCGTGGGCATTTGAATACATATATCAATGCCAGTCCTCCAAGCAACCCATCATCCTCCTGAAGCTAGACTTTGCGAAGGCATTCGACACCATTGAACACTCGTCCATGATTGAGATAATGAGGCATATGGGTTTTTGTGACCGATGGTTGAACTGGATCAAAATGATCTTTAGCTCAGGGGCGTCGTCGGTCCTACTTAATGGGGTTCCTGGCCGATAATTTTTATGCAAGTGTGGTGTTCGCCAGGGGGATCCTCTCTCCCCGCTCATCTTCGTCCTCGCCGCGGACCTCTTGCAAGCAGCAATTAATGATGCGCACAGAAACGGCTTGATTCAACTGCCTATTCCAGGCAGACGATCGACGGATTACCCGATGATACAATACGCAGAGGACACCATTTTGATCATGCCTGCGTGCCCCACGCAAGTCGCTCACATGAAAGAGATCTTACTGGACTACGCTGACTCTATCGGGCTAAAGATCAACTTTCACAAGTCAATGATGATTCCGCTCAATGTACAGGGTGATCTAGTGAACCAATTGGCGCAGATACTGCAATGCTCCATTGGGACGACGCCGTTCACATATCTCGGGCTGCCGATGGGGACAACTAGGCCATCGGTGTCAGACCTTATGCCAGTGGTTGAAAGTGCCGAGCGCAAGCTATCCTCCTCCCTGTGTATGCTGAACCAGGGGAGCAAACTAACCCTGCTGAACTCGTTGATTACCTCGCTGATGATATATCCCATGTGCACCCTCAAACTTCCCCCGAAGATAGTGGAGTACCTAGACAAAATAAGAAGGAGATGCCTATGGCGCAAGAAAACAGAGAACGGTGAGTCTTGCAACTCGCTGGCAGCCTGGGATCTGGTGTGCAGGCCGAAATCACGTGGAGGGCTCGGAATTCTCGACATCAAAGTCCAAAACCAAGGGTTGCTGATGAAATTCCTGCACAGCTTCTACAATAAGAAAGATACGCCCTGGTGTGAACTAGTCTGGTCCACGTACTATGATGGTAAAATCCCGCATGTGGCTGAGGCCTGCGGATCATTTTGGTGGCGGGATGTAATGAACCTCAGCAACACATATCGTGGGATCACCCAGGTGACTGTCGAAGATGGTTCTACAGTCCTCTTCTAGAAGGATTTATGGCTTGAACAACCGCTAGAAGTTTCTCATCCCAGGGCTTTCTCATTTGTCAGAAATGAGGACTCTTCGGTGGCCGACTTCCTTGCGATGACCAACCTGCAAGAGGAGCTCTTTTTGCCCCTCTCCCTCGAAGTGAGAGATGAACTGCTGGAGTTACAGGAACTGACGGCGTACACGCACCCCGCCCAAGGGGAAAGCGATGTGTGGTCTTGTGTGTGGGGAGCCAAATACTCGTCTCGACAGTTCTATGCCTACTATTTCAGAAATGTGACTGCGGACGAAGCCTTTCGATGGATTTGGAAATCTAAATGCACAATGAAAATCAAAGTTTTCGCGTGGTTGATCGCGGCTAATCGCACTAACACTAAAAACATGCTGAGAAGGCGACACTGGAATGTTGCGGATGGAATCAACTGTGCCCTGTGTGGCAATGGGGAAGAGGAAACAGTGGAGCATCTATTTTTTGACTGTCCGTTCAGTGCTGAATGTTGGGGAGTGATCAGTGTGCAATGTGGAGACCCGGGTGACCGTCTGGCCAAAATCCACCAAGGCAGGGAAAAATGGACCCAACCCATGTTCATGGAAATCTTCATGACGGCGGCGTGGGCAATTTGGAATGAACGCAATGATAAAATATTCAGGAGCATCCCCAACTCTCTACCCTCCTGGAAGAAAAGGTTTAAGGCTGACTTTGCTCTTCTAGCTCACAGAGTCAAACCCTCCCTAGTGGGGTTCGTAGAGAGTTTTGTAACCTCCATTGTATAAGAGTAAATCTGTTTTAGTTGTAAAGATTAGTGTTTCTCCTTATCACGCCCTCACCATGTGATTGGATGGTGTGGAGATGGGATCAGAGGGCTCTCCAGTCTTGGATGTGCCCTGTGTACCCACACTATGTATATGGTGTGAAAAATGAATGAAAAATGTTAGTAGGAGCCTCTCCTACTGTCTTTGATTGATAAAAAAAATACAAGCATGGCATGGCATATGAGTAGGATGTCACTACATGCAACAGGTTGTAATCATTATGAGGCAACTTACTCTATTCGGGGTTACCTCGTAACCACCACATGCCGGAACTTACCATCGAGCTTGCCACATGATAGCCTCGGGATCAACCAAACTTGGTATTACAATACCGTAGAGATAACATGATCACAAGGAGCTTGATCTTTACCCGAGGTCACCACATAACACTATCAACCAAATCCGGTATCCACGATACCACTGTGATCCTCTCGTGATCACGATCAACCAATGTCTGTATCCTCGATACCACGGTGATCCTCTCGCGATCACATAAAGATCAACCAACTTCTTTCTCATCGAACGGGGTTGTTATAAGCAAGATTATTATACTGTTGACCCATATTGTGTCCTACTACGAACTGTGCCCATGACCGAGGACACGGCTATCGATAGATAATACACTCTGCAGAGGTTAGTACACTGTACCCACACCACGGAACTCATGGCCTCGTGCTCCCATTCGGGTGGACCAACAATGTTCCGACAAAACCCAGTCTATTGCATGGCACTCTCCCGGCCACTCCGACACACTCCCCTTTGGGCTATGTCATGGGTGACCCCAGTGTCCTTCCGACACCTGCCACCGTCATGGCCAAACAAAACTGTCCCAAACGGGGACCTGGATCCAATAACTCAACTGGGTTCACAAGGTTATAGCCGCCTACCTGATCAGGGTAGCACGCACTCATAACCTTCCCTAGTTGGAGGTACTTAAGAGAGGCATGATAATAGACCGAATTAGGGCTGCCCCATCCCAGCAGGTGTGGTTGCACTGGTGAGCTCGATTCAGTCCGCACTATGACTCAGCCAACAGGTGTTCAAGTTCGATTAACATCCGGTTAAATTTGAATGGTGATGTGCTGAGCCCTGATAACAGGATGAACCATAACAACTGATAAAGAAACAAGCAGACATGTCATCATCTTAGCATGAACTACTGCCAGTGTTAACCATGAGCATAATGCTACCAACGAGTACTTGATAACTAGGAAGATGCACATGAGCATAGAACATGAGCATAGAACATAAGCATATATAGTAGTTTCAGACAGAATAACATGCACACATTAAATAACTATTCAATTAGGAAACCATAGCTACTGCAAATCCATCATGCAAGTGGTTGTCATGGCTTGCCTGGGGATGAAGGAACCATCGGGAAGAAGTGCGGAGAGTCCGCGGAGACGATTGCCGGAAACAGTTCTCTCTCGGAGGGGCTGTTTATGGACAAGGGCAAAATGGTCATTTCCACTATGGAAACACATGATGAGAATAGTACCAACATGACGGGCTCGAAGAGACGAAGACGTGGGCTTTGGAATCACCTCAGTTGGAGTTACGGATGAGAAGGTGTGGTGGTTTTTCTGCCAGGGACCTTTCTATAACTATATTATTTGCATCCGGGTCCCTGCCAGTAAATCCACTGATAAAAGAGAAAGTGCACTGTGCACTTGTGCTGATCCGGACCGAAACTGGCTGCTGCTGCCGCTGCTATTGGGCTGTCCCGTAGCGCTGCTGCGCATCTCGTTTTAAAAAAAATGACGGGCCACTGTGGGCTAGGCCCACCTTATCTTCCCTCCCTCTCCTTCTTCCTCCATCGAACAGAGCAGAGAAGCAGAGGAGGGGTGATCGGCCTGGCCAACTCCGGTGGTCCCCGACCGAGCTCCGGCCACCGGTGAGATGGGGAGACGAAGCCGCATCCCCCTGGACGCGAAGCGGCCGCCGGGAAGCACCGAGACGAACAGAGCACCAGCCGTGGCGGAGGACGGCTTCGGGTGCCGGCGGGTTTGCAGCCATGATGGCTCCGGCGAGGGGGCAAGGTAATGGAGGGGATCGCCGGGCCTTGGGTGAGCTCCTAGTGGTGGTGGGATGGAGAATGAGAGGGCGGCTCGCCGGAATTTAGCCGGGCGTCGGTGGCGGCCACGGTGGCCAAACGGGGCAGGGAGGAGCTCCGAGGCTCGGAAGAGAGGCTAGGGAAGGGTAGTCAAGTGTGGTGAAGCTGGTGGTCTGCTCGGGAGGGGCTCTGGAGGCCTATTTATAGGCGAGCGGTGGGGGAGGCCGAGCACAGCCGCGGTGACATGTGCACCGGCGTCCTGGAGCTTCGGGAGCTCGCCCGGAGGAGGGAAGAGGCTTCCAGGACGATCACGGATGGGCGGAGAGGGCTCGGGCAAGGTCGAGAGAGCTTGGGAGGACGAGGGCGACTGGACGCGACGGCGATAGAGAAGACAGGTCATGGGCGCGGTGGCTGCACCGTGAAGGAGGGGACGGGAGACGGGGAGACTTATCCAGGGAGGAAGAGGACGACGAGGGGGAGCTGTTAGACATGACAAGGCGTGCGGAAATGACGAGCAGAGGAGGGGCCCGAGCAAACGACATCCAGCTTGTGTCCATGGCGTGCCAGGGCGGTGGTCACCGCATGAACCATGGCATACAGAGCTCCCTGGCCGGTCAATTCATGACCAGAGTGTTGTCCT
Source organism: Thinopyrum elongatum (assembly GCA_011799875.1). Taxonomy (NCBI): domain Eukaryota; kingdom Viridiplantae; phylum Streptophyta; class Magnoliopsida; order Poales; family Poaceae; genus Thinopyrum; species Thinopyrum elongatum. Next base: position 485,250,610 of record CM022301.1, on the reverse strand, counting down.
TCCAAAGAACAGTCCCTGGGAGGTGATGGATCGAAGAAACGCACTGTGGTTAGATGTGAATGATCCTCTGAAGTTGGCTGTAGCAAACTGTTGCATGAGACTGTGATCAACAGGGAGGTGATAAGGACCAAAGCTAGTGTCTGGGAGGTTTAGATTAGGAGGGACTACAGTCCTGTGAAGTTTGGAAGAATTTGGACGAATATTTGTCATAGTTGCTTCACAACTGCCCAAACTGGTCCAGAAAATGAATCATGAAGTGTCACTCACATAGAGTAACCATTTGAGCTGAAATTTGGTGGAGACCAGTTATTTGGATACATGAACACACTGTAAAAATTTCATACCATTTGGACACACCAAAATGGTACTTCCTTCACAGTGGTCCTCTCTGGACAAAAACTAGAAGAAATTCTAGAGAAATATTGGGTAGATGAAATGAGCCCAAATTTTGTGGAGATGGATTATATGGATAGGAGAATGTTCTGGTAAAATTTCAGCAATTATGAAGCAATCTAAAATATAGTTGCTTCATAACCAAAAATAATGACCAGAAACAAAGATTGGAAGGTGTGCTCATATATATGATGGGATGATGCTCAAATTTTGTGGAGAGCTATTATTTGGGCATATGAAGGATCTTGCAAAATTTCAGCTCATTTTGATATTCCTAGATTGCACTTCCTTCACAAGGCCTCTGTTTGAACAGAAACTTTGAAAAATTGCTCAGGAATATTCACTAGGCAAATGAAGTTGAAAATTGTCATGTGGCAATTTTATGGATAGGAAAGAGTGTCCAAAAAGTTTGGGGTCAAACAAACAAAGATAAATAGCACTTCCTTCACAAAGTGCCATTTAGGGCAGAATAGGAAAAGGATTATTTGGGAATTATTTTGGAACATGGCAAGGAGTATTTTGACATATCTGAGGAATATATGACCCAAACAATTTATGGGAATTATTTGGGAATCCTTGGAATGATGGAAATGTGGGTTGCTTCACAACCCAGAGCAGACAGGGTTATTCCTTTAATAGAAAAAGGAATTTTCCCAAGAAAAAGAATACTGGGATTGGGCCAAGATGGAAATGGCAAGGTCTTGGGATGGTTTTGAGGTTGACAAGCCACTTGGGAGAGGAATCAAAGGTGATCTCTCCAGGTTTCAAGACCACTAAGCCACAGAAAAGCAAATCCAGACCGAAATCGAAAGAAAAAGAAAATGGGCAAAATCCAGGGTGTTACAAACCTACCCCCTTTAAAGAAATCTCGTCCTCGAGATTTGGTTGCTCAGGGGTCAAGCATGAATATTCCCACATGAGGAAACCGTTTCCAACTCGGGTTCCCTTTTGCCTTTGTATTATGTCCCCACTGGATATCATCTGACTCACTGCCTGGCTTCGGGGTAGTTTGTTTCACTGGAACCTTTTTCTGGCAAATCTTACCTCATATGTTACTCCGACTTTAATCCTTTTATGCTTGCCAACTTATCTGAATGCGATGAGCTATCCTGACTGAAATACCTGTCCTTCTCGCAAGCCCGATAGTTGTTCCTTATGGACGTGTCAGGTATGATGAAGTCCAATACGGACGACCGTCCAATGAGTTGTGAACAGATTCTCTAGGTGGACACGAAATCTTTTACTCATTGCACTGGGTGGCTTCGGATGGTTGTGTGTCCCCTAGGTTCAGAAAAGGACTGTGAATCGTACCATTCTCCTGGCGGAATCTGACTTCTCGCAACGATTGCGGGAACATCTTGGGTACCTCCATGGTCTTGAACATCGCATTTGTACCAAAGACTCGATTGTCACCTGTCGTGACCAGCATAAAGGTGTACGGCCTTATAACGGTATTATCTGCGGACTTGACTGACGGTGGTCCCGGCAGCAGAACCTTGTTCACGGCAGGTTAGTCTTTTAACTGATTCCCCTAGGTGAGGACACATGCTCCGAGACAGTTGTCAACCTTCTGATCGTTCCATCGGTTGGCACCTCTAAGTGAATAGTAGGCTATGTAACGCTTTAACATGGTTGCTAAAATCAAACTGCTGAACTGACCCTTCGGTCTCACCTGACGGACTTGGATGCCTTCTTCTGACAATTCTGAGCATACATAGCTGGCTGAACGGGTTGACTCGATATGGGGCCCTTGCAAATGGAATAGACCCCGTGGGTGTGTATCCATGGTGATCGGTACCGAACCAGACTGTTTTGAGTATCTATACCATGTTGCTCTTGCAACCATTATCATACCTGTATGGCCAATCTTTCTCCTTCATTATGGTTCTCTTTGCCTGGATCCTTAGCCGAAAGAGCTTGGCCTGATGTGTTCTTGATTCTTCGGATGACCATGGTACTGCCAGGTACACTATTCTGGCAGGCATATTACTTTACAAGTTGTAGCTGCAGGGTAACGACCGTCTGAACCCTTGTATGAAACCGGTAAATAAACCAGTAGCCGCCAGAACGGTCTTTACAACTCAGATCTGGGACAATTACTGGAATAACTCAACCCCGACTCAAGATGGCTGAAAAGCAGCTCAGAGCATGAGACGGTGTTGATAAAAAGAATGTAGCAGTTCCCTAAGACGGCCGAAAAACAGCTCAGAGCATAGGGTCACTGCTACGGAAAGAAATTCAATAGCTGCCCGAGACGGCCGAAAAGCAGCTCAGAACACGGGCCAGTCGTTGAAAAGAGAAAATAAAAGTCAGCATCCACCCCGGATGGCCGGAAACAGCCCAGAACACAGACGTGGTGCCGTCACCAAAGAAAGGCAGGCAAGGGTTCGGTAGCATCCCATACAGCTCACTATCCATAAGTTGTTGGTCATCCCACTGAAGTGTATAACTGGCGTTCTTCTTCTTCTTACATAGCTCATGCAATAGTCGGATTCTCACCAGGCTGGCAACATTGTATGAGTAACTCATATGACTTTGGCAGCATGTCCACCATATCTATTGAGTATATGCAGCTGAGCGCTTGGTTCCTGAGGCAGGCTTGTGTCCTGACTGATTTTTGCCTTCTGACCCAACTGTTGCGGATTTGACTTTTGGGATGCATGGGCATATGCTGACAACTGACTGGAAAACATCTTGTACTGTTATGGATATGATGCCTTACTGGCGAAGGTTGCTTAGCTTGTATTGAAAGCGATCGAGAGTATCTTGCTGAGGAAGACGGAATGGCTTGCACCTGAAGCTTCTGCCGGAATAGCGTGCTAAAGAAGACTGGGTACCGTACCTCGGAAGCTTTTCCCCCTCAATGACTTACTGGGGAAGACTTGGTACCTTATGCTGAAAACTGTTGTGGTAGCTTACTGAAGAAGCCTGAGTATCTTGTACTGGAAGATACCCATGTGCCGTACTAAGGAAGATAGAGGAACCTTGCGTCGTAAGCTTCCCTGGTAGCTTGCGAAGAAAGACTGGGTTGCTTACATCTGAAGCTTCTCTTAGTGACATGCAGACTGAATACGGATATACATATATATCCCTTAATGTTTCAGCTGCTGGTTACTTGTTGTAGGAAGAACGTTATTCGACTATCCTTCTTGTTGAGCACTAAGTTCATATCATATGCTGGCTTGCTTCCGGGATATAGCTGGTCCAAATCGTACTCATAGAAGACTCCAACCTTATATGTGAACCATACCTTTGACCCGAAGTGTACTGCTGATCATGCACACATCTTTGCCTTCTTGCTGATTTGATTATTACTGCTGTGAAGATTGCATTGATGTATACTTGATGCTGATAACCAATCCAGCCAGGATATCATTTATGTTCAGGCCCGATATTCCCGATATAATGCAGCCTGCTGAAAATTCCATATTGCTGAGCTGAGCTTCCAAATGACTGTCTCTTCACTGATTCCTTGAGTCCGGTGTCGGGGAGCAACTTCCATAAGGGAAAATAAGGTAACACCAAGGGCCCAAAGAAAGAAGCAAAAGAAACTACTAAAATAAAAGCACACAAAGCAACAAGATCACACACAAGCAATATCATATACTACAGCTATTCACAACAATAATATGCATTCCTACTTAAACACACAAATCTCGCAAGAACTCCGGTATTACGGTCTAACATGCTGTGGCGATGTGCACAAAAATGAATCCACGCGTGGAAAGAGTTGGTGTAAACAAAGCTACACCAAACAGGGGCTTAACACGGTTGCAGCTGGACGGACACGGCGGTAAGAACAGACTTGGTGATCATGTATCAGAACACAAAGGTCACGACCACATCATCATCAAGCGGACGAAAGGGAACCGTACTCGTCTAGAGAATGGGTGGCAGGGTAGGATAGAGGTGAAAAGAAAGGCTTGCGGCATTGCCCTTTTCTGATAACTAGGGTCAGTAAGGGTTGCCAAAGTGATGAGTTAGATGGCATGATCCGGGGTAGAATCATGTCTATCACCGAAACTATAGGAGTGGCTGAATAGGATATATTGGTGTGGTACCAGTGCATCAATCCTGCAAGTGATCGACAACACCAAGCACCTTGGCATCACTCCGCTGGGACGAAGATGACACCACCCAAGGAGCAAATATGCAGCTGGAGGGTGCAGGTAGTGAATCAAAACCAATGCCACCTACACTCACCAGATCCATCGTTAGTGATAATTAATCTATATGCATGCTATGCACAAACAAATGCAACAAACAAGTGCAGCAAACCAACTGGATCCTATACTACCGGTTACTAATGCTGGCGTGGTCTAGGGCGTCCTACAGCCAGACCTGCTCTGATACCAATGCTTGTGGCACCCCGGCTCAGAGGAAACCGGAACGCCCCATATTCCAGCCCAGAGACAAGTCTTCTGGAATACGACCCTGTTGGCATAGAACAAATCAGCTCTTTATTGCTATGGATAAGGTTACAAGGGTACATGGAATACATCGGCACGGCGACACTATGCCTGCCCAGGGTAGCTCTATGCTAAAAGTGAAACAACCCGAGGAAGCGGAGTACCCTCGGCAGCGAAACAACAACAGCAGTGGTGAACTCCACTCCGCAGGGACTCTGGCTGGAACGCGTATCCTAACTCGCAAACTCGGAATCCTTGACAAGCAAGCAATCATGGCATGACATGCAAACTGGCATGACACGCCAGGTGAGTACTTTGAATGTACTCGCAAGCTCAGAGCAACCAAAGCAATCAAGACAAGCAACAGCATGGCATTAACAGGTTAAACGGGCGTAAACATGGTGATGCTGGAACAATACAAGCATGGCATGGCATATGAGCAGGATGTCACTACATGCAACAGGTTGAAATCATTATGAGGCAACTTACTCTATTCGGGGTTACCTCGTAACCACCACATGCCGGAACTTACCATCGAGCGTGCCACATGATAGCCTCGGGACCAACCAAACTTGGTATTACAATACCGTAGTGATAACGTGATCACAAGGAGCTTGATCTTTACCCGAGGTCACCACATAACACTATCAACCAAATCCAGTATCCATGATACCACTGTGATTCTCTCGTGATCATGATCAACCAACGTCGGTATCCTCGATACCACGGTGATCCTCTCGCGATCACATAAAGATCAACCAACTTCTTTCTCATCGAACGGGGTTGTTATAAGCAAGCTTATTATACTGTTGACCCATAGTGTGTCCTACTACGAACTATGCCCATGACCGAGGACGCGGCTATCGATAGATAATACACTTTGCAGAGGTTAGTACACTGTACCCACACCACGGAACTCATGGCCTCGTGCTCCCATTCGGGTGGACCAACAATGTTCCGACAAAACCCAGTCTATTGCATGGCACTCTCCCGGCCACTTCGACACACTCCCCTTTGGGCTATGTCATGGGTGACCCCTGTGTCCTTCCGACACCTGCCATCGTCGTGGCCAAACAAAACTGTCCCAAACGGGGACCTGGATCCAATAACTCAACTGGGTTCACAAGGTTATAGCCGCCTACCTGATCAGGGTAGCACGCACTCATAACCTTCCCTAGTTGGAGGTACCAGCGAGAGGCATGAAAATAGACCAAATTAGGGCTGCCCCATCCCAGCAGGTGTGGTTGCACTGGTGAGCTCGATTCAGTCCGCACTATGACTCAACCAACAAGTGTTCAAGTTCGATTAACATCCGGTTAAATTTGAATGGTGATGTGCTGAGCCCTGATAACAGGATGAACCATAACAACTGATAAAGAAACAAGCAAACATGTCATCATCTTAGCATGAACTACTGCCAGTGTTAACCATGAGCATAATGCTACCAACGAGTACTTGATAACTAGCAAGATGGACATGAGCATAGAACATGAGCATAGAACATAAGCATATATAGTAGTTTCAGACAGAATAACATGCACACATTAAATAACTATTAAAGTAGGAAACCATAGCTATTGCAAATCCATCATGCAAGTGGCTGTCGTGGCTTGCCTGGGGATGAAGGAACCATCGGGAAGAAGTGCGGAGAGTCCGCGGAGACGATTGCCGGAAACAGTTCTCTCTCGGAGGGGCTGTTTATGGACAAGGGCAAAATGGTCATTTCCACTATGGAAACACATGATGAGAATAGTACCAACATGACGGGCTCGAAGAGACGAAGACGTGGGCTTTGGAATCACCTCAGTTGGAGTTACGGATGAGAAGGTGTGGTGGTTTTTCTGCCAGGAACCTTTCTGTAACTATATTATTTGCATCCAGGCCCCTGCCAGTAAATCCACTAATAAAAGAGAAAGTGCACTGTGCACTTGGGCTGATCCGGACCGAAACAGGCTGCTGCCGCTGCTGCTATTGGGCCGGCCCGTAGCGCTGCTGCCCATCTCGTTAAAAAAAAACAACGGGCCACTGTGGGCTAGGCCCACCTTATCTTCCCTTCCTCTCCTTCTTCCTCCATCGAACAAAGTAGAGAAGTAGAGGAGGGACGAAGCCGCATCCCCCTAGACGCGAAGCGGCCGCCCGGAAGCACCGAGACGAACAGAGCACCAGCCGGCGGGTTCGCAACCATGATGGCTCCGACGAGGGGGCAAGGTAATGGAGGGGATCGCCGGGCCTTGGGTGAGCTCCTAGTGGTGGTGGGATGGAGAATGAGAAGGCGGCTCGCCGAAATTTAGCCAGGCGTCGGCGGCGGCCACGGTGGCCAAACGGGGCAGGGAGGAGCTCCGAGGCTCGGAAGAGAGGCTAGGGAGGGGTAGTCAAGTGTGGTGAAGCTGGTGGTCTGCTCGGGAGGGGCTCTGGAGGCCTATTTATAGGCGAGCGGCGGGGGAGGCCGAGCACGGCCGCGGTGACACGTGCACCGGTGTTCCGGAGCTTCGGGAGCTCGCCCGGAGGAGGGAAGAGGCTTCCAGGACGATCACGGAGGGGCGGAGAGGGCTCGGGCAAGGTCGAGAGAGCTCGGGAGGACGAGGGCGACTGGACGCGACGGCGACAGAGAAGACAGGTCATGGGCGCGGTGGCTGCACCAAGAAGGAGGGGACGGGAGAGGGGGAGACTTATCCAGGGAGGAAGAGGACGACGAGGGGGAGCTGTTAGACATGACGAGGCGTGCGGAAACGACGAGCAGAGGAGGGGCCCGAGCAAACGACATCCAGCTCGCATCCATGGCGTGCCAGGGTGGTGGTCACCGCGTGAACCATGGCATACAGAGCTCCCTGGCCGGTCAAATCATGTCCAGAGTGTTGTCCTTCCAAAGAACAGTCCCTGGGAGGTGATGGATCGAAGAAACGCACTATGGTTAGATGTGAATGATCCTCTGAAGTTGGCTATAGCAAACTGTTGCATGAGACTGTGATCAACAGGGAGGTGATAAGGACCAAAGCTAGTGTCTGGGAGGTTTAGATTAGGAGGGACTACAGTCCTGTGAAGTTTGGAAGAATTTGGACGAATATTTGTCATAGTTGCTTCACAACTGCCCAAACTGGTCCAGAAAATGAATCATGAAGTGTCACTCACATAGAGTAACCATTTGAGCTGAAATTTGGTGGAGACCAGTTATTTGGATACATGAACACACTGTAAAAATTTCATACCATTTGGACACACCAAAATGGTACTTCCTTCACAGTGGTCCTCTCTGGACAAAAATTAGGAGAAATTCTAGAGAAATATTGGTTAGATGAAATGATCCCAAATTTTGTGGAGATGGATTATATGGATAGAAGAATGTTCTGGTAAAATTTCAGCAATTATGAAGCAATCTAAAATATAGTTGCTTCATAACCAAAAATAATGACCAGAAACAAAGATTGGAAGGTGTGCTCATATAGATAATGGGATGATGCTCAAATTTTGTGGCGAGATATTATTTGGGCATATGAAGGATCTTGCAAAATTTCAGCTCATTTGGATATTCCTAGATTGCACTTCCTTCACAAGGCCTCTGTTTGAACAGAAACTTTGAAAAATTGCTCAGGAATATTCACTAGGCAAATGAAGTTGAAATTTGGCATGTGGCAATGATATGGATAGGAAAGAGTGTCCAAAAAGTTTGGGATCAAACAAACAAAGATAAATAGCACTTCTTTCACAAAGTGCCATTTAGGGCAGAATAGGAAAAGGATTATTTGGGAATTATTTTGGAACATGGCAAGGAGTATTTTGACATATCTGAGGAATATATGACCCAAAAAATTTATGGGAATTATTTGGGAATCCTTGGAATGATGGAAATGTGGGTTGTTTCACAACCCAGAGCAGACAGGGTTATTCCTTTAATAGAAAAAGGAATTTTCCCAAGAAAAAGAATATTGGGATTGGGCCAAGATGGAAATGGCAAGGTCTTGGGATGGTTTTGAGGTTGACAAGCCACTTGGGAGAGGAATCAAAGGTGATCTCTCCAGGTTTCAAGACCACTAAGCTACAGAAAAGCAAATCCAGACCGAAATCGAAAGAAAAAGAAAATGGGCAAAATCCAGGGTGTTACAAGAAAACATAGATGGGCATGTTATTTACTTCTGTAATGAAGCTACTAGAATTGTCAAACCTGATAAGTCAGATATTCGTAGACCCATTGTTGGCATGCCCGTTGTCTCTATTAAAATAGGAGATCACTGTTATCATGGTTTATGCGACATAGGTGCTAGCGTGAGTGCTATTCCCTTTACCTTATATCAAGAAATTATGAATGACATAGCACCCGCTGAGATAGAAGACATAGATGTTACTAGTAAACTTGCTAATAGAGACACCATATCACCAATTGGGATTGTTAGAGATGTTGAAGTCTTGTGTGGGAAAATAAAATACCCTAGTGATTTTCTTGTTCTTGGTTCCCCACAAGATGATTTTTGTCCCATTATCTTCGGTAGACCTTTCTTGAACACCGTTAATGCTAAAATAGATTGTAAGAAACAAATTGTCGGTGTCAGTTTTGGTGATGAGTCTCATGAGTTTAACTTTTCCAAGTTTAGTAGAAAACCTCATAAAAAAGAATTGCCTAGTAAGGATGAAATAATTGGTCTTGCTTCTATTGCTGTGCCTCCTACTGATCCCTTAGAACAATATCTGCTAGACCATGAAAATGATTTGCATGTGCATGAAAGAATTGAAATAGATAAGATTTTCTTTGAACAACGTCCTCTACTTAAACACAATTTGCCTATTGAAACTCTAGGAGGTCCTCCTCCACCTAAAGGTGATCCTGTGTTTGAATTAAAACAATTGCCAGACACTTTGAAATATGCTTATCTTGATGAGAAAAATATATATCCTATTATTATTAGTGCTAACCTTTCAGAACATGAAGAAGAAAGATTATTGAAAGTTCTAAGGAAGCACCGAGCTGCTATTGGATATACTCTTGATGATCTTAAGGGCATTAGTCCCACTATGTCAGCACAAAATTAATATGGAACCTGATGCTAAACCCGTTGTTTTTCACCAACGTCGGTTAAATCCGAAGATGAAAGAAGTGGTAAGAACGGAAATATTAAAACTCCTGGAAGCAGGTATAATCTATCCTATAGCTGATAGTAGATGGGTAAGTCCTGTTCATTGTGTCCCTAAGAAGGGAGGAATTACTGTTGTTCCTAATGATAAAAATGAACTCATCCCACAAAGAATTGTTACAGGCTATAGAATGGTGATTGATTTTAGAAAATTAAACAAAGCAACTAGAAAAGATCATTACCCTCTGCCTTTTATTGATCAAATGCTAGAAAGATTATCTAAGCACACATATTTTTGTTTCCTTGATGGATATTCTGGTTTTTCACAAATACCTGTTTCTCAACCTGATCAAGAAAAGACCACTTTCACTTGTTCCTTTGGAACTTATGCTTATAGACATATGCCTTTTGGTTTATGCAATGCACCTGCTACCTTTCAAAGATGTATGACAACTATATTCTCTGACTTTTGTGAAAAGATTGTTGAGGTTTTCATGGATGACTTTTCTGTTTATGGGAAGTCTTTTGATGGTTGTTTAAGCAACCTTGATCGAGTTTTGCAGAGATGTCAGCAAACAAATCTTGTCTTGAATTGGGAGAAGTGCCACTTTATGGCTAATGAAGGTATTGTTTTGGGCCATAAAATTTCTGAAAGAGGTATTGAGGTGGACAAAGCTAAGGTTGATGCAATTGAAAAATGCCATGTCCTAAAGATATCAAAGGTATTCGTAGTTTCCTTGGTCATGCTGGTTTCTATAGGAGATTTATCAAAGACTTTTCTAAAATTTCTAGGCCTCTTACAAATCTTTTGCAAAAGGACACTCCTTTCGTTTTTTATGATGATTGTTTAGAAGCCTTCGAAACACTCAAGAAAGCCTTAATTACTGCACCTATTGTTCAACCACCTGATTGGAACTTGCCTTTTGAAATTATGTGTGATGCTAGTGATTATGCTGTTGGTGCTGTTCTAGGACAAAGAGTTGATAAGAAACTAATTGTTATCCATTATGCTAGTAAAACTCTAGACAGTGCCCAACGAAATTATGCTACTACTGAAAAAGAATTCTTAGCAGTTGTGTTTGCTTGTGATAAATTTAGATCCTACATTGTTGATTCTAAAGTGACTGTTCACACCGATCATGCAACTATAAAATATCTTATGGAAAAGAAAGATGCTAAACCTAGACTCATTAGGTGGGTTCTCTTGCTACAAGAATTTGATTTGAATATTACTGATAGAAAAGGAGCAGAGAATCCCGTAGCTGATAACTTGTCTAGGCTTGAAAATGTCCTTGATGACCCACTACCTATTGATGATAGCTTTCCTGATGAGAAGTTAGCTGCAATAAATGTTTCTAATAACACTCCTTGGTATGCTGATTATGCTAATTACATTGTTGCTAAATATTTACCACCTAGCTTTACATACCAACAAAAGAAAAAAATCTTCTATGATTTAAGACATTACTTCTGGGATGACCCACATCTTTATAAAGAAGGAGTAGATGGTATTATTAGACGTTGTGTACCTGAGCATGAACATGGACAAATCCTACGGAAATGTCACTCCGAAGCTTATGGAGGACATCATGCGGGAGACAGAACTGCTCATAAGGTATTGCAATCTGGTTTTTATTGGCCTACTCTCTTCAAGGATGCTCGTAAGTTCGTCTTATCTTGTGATGAATGTCAAAGAATAGGTAATATCGGTAAGCATCAAGAAATGCCTATGAATTATTCTCTTGCTGTTGAACCATTTGATGTTTGGGGGTTTGATTTCGTGGGACCTTTTCCTTCCTCTAATGGGTATACTCATATTTTGGTTGCTGTTGATTATGTTACTAAGTGGGTAGAAGCTATTCCAACCAGTAGTGCTGATCACAACACCTCTATTAAAATGCTTAAGGAAGTTATTTTCCCAAGGTTTGGAGTCCCTAGATATTTAATGACTGATGGTGGTTCACACTTTATTCATGGTGCTTTCCGTAAACTGCTTGCCAAGCATGATGTTAACCATAGAATTGCATCACCCTATCATCCTCAGTCTAGTGGTCAAGTTGAACTTAGCAATAGAGAAATAAAATTAATTTTGCAAAAGACAGTCAATAGGTCCCGGAAGAATTGGTCTAAGAAATTAGATGATGCACTTTGGGCTTATAGAACAGCATATAAAAATCCTATGGGTATGTCTCCTTATAAAATGGTTTATGGAAAAGCTTGTCATTTTCCTCTTGAGTTAGAACATAAAGCATATTGGGCAATTAAAGAACTCAACTATGATTTCAAACTTGCCGGTGAAAAGATGTTATTTGATATTAGCTCATTAGATGAATGGAGAACCCAAGCTTATGAAAATGCCAAGTTATTTAAAGAAAAGTTAAAAGATGGCATGATAAAAGAATCCAAAAGTGTGAGTTCAAAGTTGGAGAATATGTTCTTTTGTACAACTCTCGTTTCAGATTCTTTGCAGGAAAACTCCTCTCCAAATGGGAAGGACCCTATGTTATCGAGGAGGTTTATCGGTTTGGAGCTATCAAAATAAAGAATGCCGAAGGTACTAACCCGAAGGTTGTTAATGGGCAATGAATAAAACATTATATCTCAGGTACACCCATTAATGTTGAAAGTAATATTATCCAAACTATGACACCGGAAGAACACATAAAAGAGTCCTTCCGGAACACTCCAGAATCGTGAAAAAGAGGAGGTACGTGATACGGTAAGTAAACGGACTCCAAAAAATCCGCAGAAATATTTTTTGTCAGTTTTGGAATATTTAGAAAATTAGGAAAATAAGAAGCAACCAGGAAGGCACCCCTGGTGGGCACAAGACACCAAGGCGCGCCTGGCTTGCCAGGCGCGCCCAGGTGGGTTGTGCCCACCTCGGGTACCTTCCGGACTCCGTTTTTCTTCCGTTTGCTTGTTTCCCAAGATAAAAAAATCTTTATATACCCCCCGAACCTATTGACCTCCGTATCGCGGAGAAATCTCCTGTTTTCTTTTCCTTGCTGTTTTCTGACAGATCTGAAATTATGTCATCTCAAGATTCGGAGGGTGAGAGCTATGTTGCTGATTATATCGCAAACCCTAAGGTTTATAGGGATGTGGAGCACTATAGCTGGACTTCGGAGGAAGAAGAAGACTATGATCCTAAGAGGGATGAGGAGACCAACTCAGGCGAGGATGAAGCCCCATTGCCTCAACCTAGGGACATGCATATTGAATTTAAGAAGTCGAGTCTCCCCGACAAAGCAAAGAAGCCTAAGATCCAGTTTATTCCCTTTCGTCTCTTGCAGGAAAACAAGCAAGATTTATGTAAAAAGGTATTGGAGCTTGAGCAAGAGATCGGTGAATTAAAGGATGAGAATTCTGTCCTCAAGCATAAGCTACGAAAGAAAGACAAACCCTCTACCTCATCACCACCACCTCCTTCTTCATCACCAAAAGAAAATTGAGTATCGGGTATGGGCACTCCCCTTGGCTTCCGCCAAGCTTGGGGGAGGTGCCCCGGTATCGTATCACCCCCCATTATCTTTTGCCTTTACTTTTCTTAGTTCGATCCATGGTTATCTTTTGCTTAAGATGCATAAAAGTTTAGGTCGACCCTTTCTTTTTGAGAGCTTGCTTAGTAATTCATCCTTGTAATCGTGTGCGAGATATATAATAAAGTTTAGCTTGAGTTTTTGCTTTCTTTACTTTCATGTTTCAATAAAGAGAAAGGAAATAAATGAAAAAGATCATATGCTAATCTTATGGTAAGTAATGACACCACATAAGGAAAAGTATAAGCAGAAAATTTTATTAGAGATTGACAAACATAGCATTAGTCAATGATGCAACTCATGAAAGAATTAATAAGGGAAGAGAAGATTCACATATAAATACACTATCATGGAAATCTTTTGTGATTGCGAGCCCCCATCAAAATATTATATGCCAAAATTGTGGACGTTGGACAAGGAAGACAACTTAATGATTCATGTTTGTTCATATTCACATAGAAGTTTTATTGTCATAGATCCTTCAACATGTGGTGCTTGCCCCCATCTTTGCTAGCCAAAATTCCACACTAAGAAGAGATACTACTTGTGCATCCAAAAAACCCTTAAACCCAAATCTTATTTTCGAGAGTCCACCATATCTACCTATGGATTGAGTAAGATCCTTCAAGTAAGTTGTCATCGGTGCAATAAGGCAATAAAAATTGCTTCTAAAAGTGTGAGATCATTTAGTGTAAGAGAAAATTGAGTGTTGTACGAACTTGTGATGGTGAAGAATAAAAGCGGCAGACTGCATAATAAAGGTTGCCATCACAAGGGGAAATATAACATGACGTTCTTTTGCATTAAGGGGTTGAGCATACAAACAAATAAGCGCATGGCAACCTCTGCTTCCCTCTGCGAAGGGCCTATCTTTTACTTTTATGTATTTACTTTTATGCAAGAGTCAAAGTTCTTCTCTCTTTTCCTTTTATTTTTCTCCTTTGGCAAGCATCATGTGGTGAGGAAAGATCTAGGCACATATGTCCAGTTGAATATGGGTAGCATGAGTTATTATTGTTGACATCACCCTTGAGGTGAATACGTTGGGAGGCGAAACTATAAGCCCCTATCTTTCTATGTGTCCGGTTGAAACGTTTTTCTCATGTGTATGCGGTGAGTGTTAGCAATCATAGAAGACTATATGATGGTTGAGTATGTGGACTTGCCTAAAGGCTCCGATACGTGACCCTTCCTGAAAAGATGATGAATTGTAGTTGCAAAGTTGACTAAGCACATAGTTTATTGGTTTCTAATAGAGTTTATGCTTTATACTTCGATTGTATGATGAATTGTTACTTATTCATGAGAAGTCTATGATAAAAGTTTTATGTTAAAGTTTGTTGTTGTTATAATAAAACTACATGATTCTTCTATGTCCGTATTTTTTTCTTTATCGACACCTCTCTCTCTAAGCATGTGGACATGTTTTTCGATTTCGGTTTTCGCTTGAGGACAAGCGAGGTCTAAGCTTGGGGGAGTTGATACGTCCATTTTGCATCATGTTTTCCTAGTGTTATTTATGATGTTTTTATGCATAATAATGCTTTTTGGAGTAATTCTAATGCCTTTTCTCTCATAATATGCAAGGTATACACAAAGAGGGAGAATTCCGACAACTGGAAATCTGGACATGAAAAAGCTACGTCAGGCTACCTATTCTGCACAACTCCAAATGAGCTGAAACTTCACGAGGATTTTTTATGGAATAAATAAGAAATATTGGAGCAAAGAACTATCGGAGGGGGGCCACCTGGTGAGCACAAGACACCAGGGCGCGCTAGGCCCCCAGGCGCGCCCTGGTGGGTTGTGCTCAGCCCAGCCAACCTCCGGTGCCCATATTCTAGTATATAAGTCATTTTGACCTAGAAAAAATCAAGAGAGGACTTTCGGGACGAAGCGCCGCCGTCTCGAGGCGGGACTTGGGCAGGAGCACTTTTGCCCTCCGGCGAAGCGATTCCGCCGGGGGAACTTCCCTCCCGGAGGGGGAAATCATCGTCATCATCATCACCAACAACTCTCCCATCTTGGGGAGGGCAATCTCCATCAACATCTTCAACATCACCATCTCCTCTCAAACCCTAGTTCATCTCTTGTGTTCAATCTTTGTACCGGAACTATAGATTGGTGCTCGTGGGTGAGTAGTAGTGTTGATTACATCTTGTAGTTGATTACTATATGGTTTATTTGGTGGAAGATCATATGTTCAGATCCAATATGCTATTTAATACCCCTCTGATCTTGCGCATGATTATCATTTGTGAGTAGTTACTTTTGTTCTTGAGGTCACGGGAGAAATCATGTTGCAAGTAATCATGTGAACTTGATATGTGTTCGATATTTTGATAGTATGTGTGTTGTGATTCCCTTAGTGGTGTCATGTGAACGTCGACTACATGACACTTCACCATATTTAGGCCTAAGGGAATGCATTATGGAGTAGTTATTAGATGATGGGTTGCGAGAGTGACAGAAGCTTAAACCCTAGTTTATGCGCTATTCCGTAAGGGACCGATTGGATCCAAAAGTTTAATGCTATGGTTAGAATTTATTCTTAATACTTTTCTCGTAGTTGCGGATGCTTGCGAGGGGGTTAATCATAAGTAGGAGGTTTGTTCAAGTAAGAACAACACCTAAGCACCGGTCCACCCACATATCAAATTATCAAAGTAGCGAACACGAATCAAACCAACATGATGAAAGTGACTAGATGAAATTCCCATGTACCTTCAAAAACGCTTTGCTTATTATAAGAGACCATTTTGGCCTGTCCTTTGCCTCAAAAGGATTGGGCTACCTTGCTGCACTTTTGTTACTACTATTGTTACTTGCTCGTTACAAATTATCTGGCTATCAAACTACTCTGCTACCTACAATTTCAGTACTTGCAAGCATTACCTTGCTGAAAACCGCTTGTCATTTCCTTCTGCTCCTCGTTGGGTTCGACACTCTTACTTATCGATAAGTCTACAATTGATCCCATATACTTGTGGGTCATCACGCCTGAGGGGGGCTCAGAGCCTCCGGTGCCCCTAGCTGTCCATGCCCTCGCTTCCTTGGCTGTGGTGGCAGTTGACGCACCTGTGCCGCCTCCTTGCCAGTCCCTCGCGCTGGCAAACTACGGCCCCCTTGTCAGGCCCGAGGCCCTGGAGGAAGCCTTCGTCTCGCTCGACCAACTCTAGCCGACCTCCAAGACGCCAATAGATGCCTTGTGAGGGAACGCCTGGGGCTTGTCTCGGGGTGGCTCCAGGCCAACACATCCGCCAGGACGGCCTG
Source organism: Thinopyrum elongatum (assembly GCA_011799875.1). Classification (NCBI taxonomy): domain Eukaryota; kingdom Viridiplantae; phylum Streptophyta; class Magnoliopsida; order Poales; family Poaceae; genus Thinopyrum; species Thinopyrum elongatum. The sequence goes on along the minus strand of CM022301.1, from coordinate 485,233,930 downwards.
AAACCAGGCTGACGCCGCCACCGCAGAGAGCAGGAGGGAAGCCTCCGAAGCCATGGGGGCTCGCAACGCAGCGCTGGCCAGCGCAGCGTCCGCCGAGAAGCGCTGCCACAAGGTAGAAGCCGAGCTGAAGACCCTTCGGGAGGAGCAGGCCGCGCACACTCAATGACTCCAACGGCAGGAGGAGGACCTCAAGGCCCGTGAACCGAAGCTCGCCGATCGCGATGCGATGCTGGCCTAGGTGACCATCGACCAGGCTGCGGAGCAGGACCGCCTGGCCAAGATGAAGGAGGAGGTGGACAAGGTCCAGGCGTCCCATGCTTAGCACATCTCTGAGGCGACAGCCCATATGGAGGCCCGGGAGAAGGTCCTTGCTGCCGCCGAGGGGAAAGCAGCCGCGGAGTGCATCGCCTTCCCCTCCCTTTTACTTAGGCTCCGCCAGGCACTGCAATCCATCTGCGGGGGAGGATTTGAAAAGCCGCTGGTGACCCCTGAGGGTGGCTTCGTAGGGCTCTCTTTTGAGCTCGCCGAAGCGCTTGAGGGTGCTGCCGCCAGGGTGGATGCCACCCTGGAGGAGGAGTGCTGCTCACTCTTCACTGCGACTGTGACGTGCGTCTTCAGCCAACTCTATCTCCAGGACCCGGGCTTCAACTTCGACACGCTGATCCGTCTAGTTGCTTCTGAGGACCGCTTCGCCGCTGCGGAGGCCGTGAAGGATCACGTGGACGCGTTGCTGAAGAAGTTTCTCTGTGTTTCTGACGCCGAGACTCTGGTGGTGGCAGCCAGTGGCGGCAGCGATGTCGACGACATGTCAGGCGGCGGCAACGATCATGGCGGCGATGGCCCCTCTCCTTAGATCTTAACCTGCAACATCTACCGTGCGTCATGGAGGCGTCATACGTTCTGTTTGAATTTGTGGAACACTTTGTGCTTGTAATAACTGTTAGGACTCCACGATTTCCCTATTCGTGCTTGGTTTCTTTCTTGTTTGCTTTTGTGCTCTCCATCGGCAGGGCCCAGCCCCACGCATACCTCGACCGCTGTTGGGGTGTCCAGATCGCCAGGATGACACCATGGGGCGAGGGCTACGTGACTAGTGAGGCCCCTGACTCGTGGTGCTCAGGAGGTCCCCCTTGACGTACGAGCAGCCCTCGTGAAAGAAACGCACGCAACGGCGAGGTTAATCCGGAGCCCCCATACCTCTTCTTGTGAGCCTTTGCCTGGGGGGGGGGGACGCGAGAAGACCAGTGCGCATCAGGCCTGGCCTGAGGGTAGCCCCGTGTCCAGCCCCCTCGCGCGTGCTTCCCAGGGAAATGCTGCATAACAAAGCCATGTGAACAGCCGAAAGGCCATCCCGAGGTTGGTACAACCGCTAGGGCTCCCTCGGTTGTTTATCCACCAGCGTGGAGCATGGTGCTTCCACTTTGGCGTGGGCATAGCTGCTCCTCGACCGTGTCGTCCGCCATCGCGGAGCATGGGGCTTCCACTTGTGCATGGGCATAGTCGCTCCTCGACCGTGTCGTCCGTCAGCGCAGAGCATGGGGCTTCCACTTGTGCGTGGGCATAGTCGCTCCTCAACCATGTCGTCCGCCAGCGTGGAGCATGGGGCTTCCACTTGTGTGTGGGCATAGTCGCTCCTCGACCGTGTCGTCCGCCAGCGCAGAGCATGGGGCTTCCACTTGTGCGTGGGTGGGAGTTCCCTCGGGGGGAGACTCCGGGGCATGTACAGCCCCATTCGTACACGTGGCTAGCACGGCAGAACTGGAGGAGGTGTATTTGGGCACCCGTGAGCCAGCGCGGGACTCACGAGGCCGTACCTCAAGGCGGGTTGCGCCTGAATCTTGTTGCGTGGGGCGCGTATATGAAACCTGTGTAGTAGGGCGACCTGCGCCGAACGAACCTCCGGAGGCTATCACATGAGAAGGCCGAACACCAAAGACCCCAGGAGGTGACATGTACGGGACCGGCCCGCCAGATAGAGGTCTGCCATTGGATTTATCGACGCTGCAGGGACGGACCCGAGCACAGACGCTGTGCCTAGTCTTCTCATGCAACGATCCCACAGAGAAACACCTGGCGCGCGGCTCCCGCGACGGTGAAGCGCCAAACTGTGGTTGTACGAACCGGGCCACACGCCCTTACTCATCTACATGCGATTAGCTCATGTGAGAACAAGGCACCAAGGACGGGTGACGCGCATGGGAGCTGGCCTATGGGACAGAGCTCAGTCGCTTGGGTTTAACAACGCTGCAGGGACGGACCCGAGCACAGACGCCGTGCCAGTCCTTAATCATGAGGCGGTCGCGGGCGGGTTTGTGAGGGCACAACGACATTCGTGGTGACGAAGCACCGGACATGCAGGTTGGAATACTTAGGAAATTCATAAAGGCAGAGCCAGTTCTGATACATGCGCAAGATGATACAGCTGCGGGGGCGGGCCCTAGCAGCCTGAGGATGATGCAGCCCAAGGGGTGCCCTCAATCTAAGCAAACCAAAAAGTCACCTGGCACCAGTGTTGTAGAAGTGTCGAGGTAGCTGAGGACGCGTGCTGCGAGAGCTGCTCCTCATGAGCTGGGCGTCTCCGAAGGCCGGTTGAGCTCATGAGGCCCGCCGGGCTCGCGAGGGTTCGGAACCTCCTCCGACATGACCGCCTGCTGCCTGGCCTCATGAGCCGCCAGGGCACGCTGCACGAAGTGCTGGTACGAGGCGCCCATGTTCAACAGGCCAAACGACATGCAGACGTAGTTGTAGGGGTAGCTCCCACTCCGTCCGACACGGGACGGCCCGAAGAGGTCCTATGAAGCGGCCCTGTTAAGGCCCGGGATGTTGGCGCAGACGCGCAACTCGCTGCCCATGTCAGGGGCCGCAGCTGCACCGGGAGGCCGTGCAGGGCGGCGCTCGCCGTGCATGGCCCTTGCCTCCCGAACCTCCTGGATCGCCTTGGTGATGAACTCTCGTGCACCTGGCGCCTCGCGCCGTGCGTCTTGCACGTGGGGACGCACATCAAAGCACGCCTCCAAGTGGTGCCCGAGCACCTCCCTTGTCGCACTGGTTAGGTCGGAGGCTCTCCAGACAGAAGCTCCTAGGCCCGTCCCGAGGGAAGCGCCAGGCACGCCTTCCTATGCGGGAGGAAGGGGTGCCCCAGCAGTGGGCACGGAGCCCGAGGCGCCACGGGCGCACCAGCCTCCTGATGACTCTTGAGGAGGAGCTGCTTCTTCCTCTTGGGGGTGGTTTCCGGAGCTAGGACGGCGCCCTCGTCATCCGGGTTGTCAGCCGATGTGGCTTGGTAGGCGCGCTCGAGGGAGCACACTGTATCCTTCTCATCGCGGGCGACCGTGATGATGCTGCCACTCCCTGGCATCTTGAGGACATTGTAGCCATGGTGGGTTGCTGCCATGAACTTGGCAAGGGCTAGATACCCCAGGATGGCGTTGTATAGGAGGCCGATGTGGGCGACGTCAAAGTCGATGAGCTCGGTGTGGTAGTTGTCGCGCTTGCCGAAGGTGACTGGGAGGCGTATCTGCCCCAGGGGGACGTGTGGAGCCGTCGGTCACTCCTGATAAAGGCTTGGTTGGCGGGAGCTAATCATAAGGCACTTGGAGCATCTCGAACGTCTTGATAGAGAGGACATTGAGCCCCGCGTCATCATCGATGAGGGTCTTGGTGACGAGGACGTTGTTGATGGTGGGCGTGCAGAGCATGGGAAGCGCGCCTCCAGCGGCCGAGCACTTGAGGTGGTCCTTGGAGTCAAAAATGATAAGTGTACTGTGACCATTTGAGAGGACGCGCGGCCTCGAGCCTGGGGAGGGCCGCGTTCACCTCACGAGCGAACTGCTTGAAGATGCGATGCGAGGCTGGGGCCTGAGCACCGCCCAGGATGCAAGCGATAGCATGAGGTTCTTAGAAGCCCCCAGCCCTGTCATCCTGCCGGTTGTCGTCGTTGCCCTGAGGATGGAGGGAGGCCGACATTGCCCTAAGGACGGGCCTCACGAGGCTGGTCACGCCAGGGCCCGTCGTGAGGCTCATCACGCCAACGGTCCTCGCGAGGCTGGTCGCGCCAGTCCTAGCAAGGGTCACGGTTGTCCCAGCGGCCTCCGTCGCGACCTCCTCCATGGCCGTAGCCACGGTCACCCCGCTCGAGGCGGCGACCGAGGAGCCCCTCGCGGAGGGCCCTGAGCTCCTGGCAGTCGTTGGTGTTGTGGATGTGGACATTGTGGAAGATGCAGAATGGGTGGTTGCCTCGGGGAGGTTTGTCATGGTCGCGACCATGCTTCATCTCAGGTTCAGCCACAAGCACGGCAGGACCCTTGCGCTTTGCCTCCTTAGCCTTGGCCTTCTTGTCTTCAGGATCGGCCTCCGGAAGCTCAAGGAGGGAGAGGCGGCCTTCCTCGGCCCTTGCGCACTTGTTCGCCATGTTGAACATCTCCAGGGCCGAGCACAGGTCCTCGTGGATGGCGAGCTCCTCCTTCATCTTGACATCCCGGATGCCCTCAGAGAATGCTGAGATGATGGCCTCGTCCGACGCCTTCGGAATCTTGAGGCGAACGTTCATGAAATGTTGTATGTACTTGTGTAGGGTCTCGCCCGGCTGCTGCTTCACGCGCCGCAGGTCGCCCACTGCGGGAGCGCGGTCGCGGGTACCCTGGAAGTTGGCGATGAAGCGCTCACGGAGCTCCTCCCAGGAGGAGATCGACCCCTCCGAGAGGTTCAGGAGCCAAGAGCGCGCGCCGTCCTTGAGGGCCATGGGGAACCAGTTCGCCATGACCTTGTCATCTCCGTTGGATGCCTCGATGCTCAGCGTGTAGAGCTGGAGGAATTCCACGGGGTTGGGGGTGCCCTCATAGCACGGAGGCAGGTCTGGCTTGAACTTGCCGGGCCAGACGACGCGGCGCAGCTCCGGGGTGAAGGCACGGTAGCCCGCCGCTCTCACAGGAGCAGCGCGCACGGGGTGAGCTCAGTCCTGTCGCCCACACACTGCAACCTTCGGCGGCGCGCGGTCCTAACGCTGGCGCTGAGGCGCCGGGAGCGCATGCGCATCGGCTTGTGGCCGCTGGACCACCTGGCAGCTTGCTTCATCACGCGCCGGCGCTCCGCGCGGCGGGTCACGCTGAGGTGCATCACACCTGGGCTCGGGGTCGGTGCCACGCAGAGGTGGAGGAGGAGGCGTGCCATGAGCCACGTTGCTCGCCTGGGATGGCGGGGGGAGGAGAGAGCGGGACGGTGCAGGGGCCTCGCTGGCGGCGTTGACGAGCTCGGTGATGCGGCCAAGCCAGTCATCGTAGAGGTCGTTGGCGGGGCGATAACGCAGGAGCTCACGCGCCATGAGCAGCACAGCCTGCGCGTTTGCTGGCCCGCGGCGAGCATGGGAAGACGATGCTGTGGTTGGAGTAGGTGATGGAGTGGCGGTGCGGCCGTCACGCTGCACGGAGGGTGGCAGCGATGAATCCTACTACTCGTGAGCAGTGGGGTCAGTGGCAGTGTTGGCTGCAGGGGAGGCAGAGCGGCGAGGAGCGCCATTGCCCACGGGTGCCACCTGGGTGACATGAGCGGCTCGGCGCTCGGCGCGGACACGACGTGCGTCGGCCATGGGGGTGACGGAATGGAGGTGAAGCGAAGGTGGAAGAAGGACTTCGATAGGCCCCTACCTGGTGCGCCAAATGTCAGATTCAGGGCTCCGCAGACCCAAGAAGGTTCGAACTCTGGGGCATGTGCGAAGATCTCAACCTCTCAAGCCTCGAGCTCGTCGCCCTATAGCCTAGCCTCACTGGATACACGCTCGAGCGGGGAAGAAGATGGACACGGCAGTTTACCCAGGTTCGGGCCACCTTGCGGTGTAAAACCCTACTCCTGCTTTGTGGTGGATTGGCCTCACGAGGAGGTTTGAGGATGAACTAGTACAATGGATGAGCTGCCTCATGAGGGCTCGGGGGGTGAGAATGAGTCGACCCCTTCTACGGTGGTGCCTAACCTATATTTATAGTGGCCTCGGTCCTCTTCCCTGGAAACTTAGGCGGGAAGGGATTCCACAACGACCATTTTGAAAGGGGACAACAGGTACATCCTATCCTGACAAAAGGTGGTCTTCTCCTGCAAAGCTTCTGGTCGCGGCGCAGCAGTGGGCTCGGTGATGACATCCATCCTGCCGAGCTCGTGGTCTTGGTCTCGTTGCACAAGAATGGAAACCTTTGGGGGATTCCTTGGGAACCCACGTCTATCATTGCTCCCTTAGCACCGAAAGGGAAACTGTCTCCTCTGCACCCACTGGCGCCCGCCTGGCCTTGGTCATCATGGCTCTCGTCATCGCAGCCTCGTGAGGCTGGGCACTTGCATAGAAATCTCTGCTCCTCGCGAGGCCGCCTGGGGAGGCCGCTCCCTCTGGAGGTCTTGGTGTCGTCTGCCATGCGAGAACAGGGCCCTCGCGTGGGTCTTGTCTTGAAGGTCTTGCTGTTGGGTCGTACCAGGCCGTCGAGGGAGCCACGCCATGGGCCGCAAGCAGGCAAGTCTGGGTACCCTGGTTCCCAGAATGCCGACACATGCCCACATGCTTAGAGAGAGAAAGGTGTCGATAAAAACAAAATACAGACATAGAAGCATCATGCATATTATTATAACAGCAAGGAACTTTAACATAAAACCTTATAACACAAATTCTATCATATAATTTCTCATGAACAAGTAACAATTCATCACAACATTGATGTATAAAGCATAAACCTTATTGACAACCAACAAACTATGTTCTTAGTCAACTTTGCAACTACAATTCATCATATTTTCAGGAAGGGTCGCGTATCGGAGCCTTTTGGCAATTCCACATACTCAACCATCATTTAATCTTCTATGATTGCTAACACTCACAACATACCCATGAACAAAAAGTTTCAACCGGACACATAGAAAGATAGGGGCTTATAGTTTCGCCTCCCAACGAATTTCACCAAATCCTTTTGTGACAAAGGACATGCCAAAATGGTCTCTTATAATAAGCAAAGGGTTCTTGAGGGTACACGGGAATTTCACCATGTCACTTTCATCATGTTGGTTTGATTCGTGTTCGCTACTTTGATAATTTGATATGTGGGTGGACCGGTGCTTAGGTGCTATTCTTACTTGAACAAACCTCCTACTTATGATTAACCCTCTCGCAAGCATCCGCAACTATGACAAAAGTATTAAGATAAAATCTAACCATAGCATTAAACTTTTGGATCCAAATCGGTCCCTTACGAAGTAGCGCATAAACTAGGGTTTAAGCTTCTGTCACTCTAGCAACCCATCATCTAATAACTACTCCACAATGCATTCCCTTAGGCCCAAATATGATGAAGTGCCATGTAGTCGACGTTCACATGACACCACTAAGGGAATCACAACATACATATCATCAAAATATCGAACACATATCAAGTTCACATGATTACTTGCAACATGACTTCTCCCGTGACCTCAAGAACAAAAGTAACTACTGACAATGATAATCATGCTCAAGATCAGAGGGGTATTAAGTAGCATAATGGATCTAAACATATAATCTTCCACCAAATAAAACATATAGTAATCAACTACAAGATTTAATCAACACCACTAGTCACCCACAAGTACCAATCTAAGATTCTGGTACAAAGATTGAACACAAGAGATTAACTAGGAATTGAGAGGAGATGGTGCTGTTGAATATGTTGATGGACATGGCCCTCCCAAAGATGGGAGAGTTGTTGGTGATGACGATGGCGATGATTTCCCCCTCCGGGAGGGAAGTTCACCCGGCGGAATCGCTCCGCCGGAGGGCAAAAGTGCTCCTGCCCAAGTTTCGCCTCGAGACGGCGGCGCTTCATCCCGAAAGTCCCCTCCTGATTTTTCTAGGTCAAAATGACCTATATACCAGAAGATGGGCACCGGAGGTGGGCCGAGGAGGGCACAACCCACCAGGGCGTGCCTGGGGGGCCTGGCGCGCCCAGGTGGGTTGTGCCCACCTGGTGGGCCTCCACCGGTAGTTATTTGCTCTAGTATTTTTCATATATTGCAAAATAATTCTCCGTAAATTTTCAGCTCATTTGGAGATGTGCAGAATAGGTAACTCTGACATAGCTTTTTTAGGTCCAGAATTCCAGCTGCCGGTATTCTCCCTCTTTGTGTAAACCTTGCATATTATGAGAGAAAAGGCATTAGAATTACTCCAAAAAGCATTATTATGCATAAAAACATTATAAATAACAGTAGGTAAACATGATGTAAAATGGACGTATCAACTCCCCCAAGCTTAGACCTCGCTTGTCCTCAAGCGAAAAACCGAAATCGAAAAACATGCCCACATGCTTAGAGGGAGAGAGGTGTTGATAAAAACAAAATACGGAGATAGAAGCATCATGCATATTATTATAACATCAAGGAACTTTAACATAAAACTTTATCACACAAGTTTTATCATATAACTTCTCATGAACAAGTAACAATTCATCACAACATTGAAGTATAAAGCATAAACCTTATTGAAAACCAACAAACTATGTTCTCAGTCAACTTTGCAACTACAATTCATCATATTTTCAGGAAGGGTCACGTATCGGAGCCTTTTGGCAAGTCCACATACTCAACCATCATTTAATCTTTTATGATTGCTAACACTCACAGCATACCCATGAACAAAAAGTTTCAACCAGACACATAGAAAGATAGGGGCTTATAGTTTCGCCTCCCAACGAATTCACCTCAAGGGTGATGTCAACAATAATAACTCATGCCCACCCATATCCAACTGGATATATGTGCCTAGATCTTTCCTCACCACATGTTGCTTGCCAAAAGAGAAAATAAAAAGGAATAGGAAAGAATACTTTGACTCTTACATAAAAGTAAATGCATAAAAGTAAAAGATAGGCCCTTCGCAGAGGGTAGCAGAGGTTGTTATGCGCTTATTCGTTTGTATGCCAAATCCCTTAATGCAAAAGAATGTCACGTTATATTGCCCCTTATCATAGCAACCTTTATTATGCAGTGCGTCGCTTTTATTATTTTGCCATCATAAGTTCGTACAATGCTCAATTTTCTCTTACACTAAACAATCCAACACTTTTAGAAGCAATTTTTATTGCCTTATTGTACCAATGACAATTTACTTGAAGGATCTTACTCAATCCATAGGTAGATATGGTGGACTCCCAAAAAGATTTTGGGTTTAAGGGTTTTTGGACGCACAAGTAGTATCTCTATTTAGTGCGGAGTTTTTGTCTAGAAAAGGTATTGAGCAAGCATCACATGTTGAAGGATCTATGACAATATAACTTCTATGTGAATATGAACAAACATAAATCATTACGTTGTCTTCCTTGTCCAACATCAACAATTTTGACACAAAATATTTAATGGGGCTCACAATCATAAAAGATGTCCAAGATAGTGTATTTGCATGTGAATCTTCTCTTCCCTTATTAATTCTTTCATGAATTGCATCATTGACCAATGCTATGTTTGTCAATCTCCAATAAATTTTACCACTTATACTTTTCTTTATGTGATGTCATTACTTACCATAAGATTAGCATATGATCTTTTTCATTTATTTTCCTTTCTTTTTATTGAAACAAAAGAGTAAAGAAACAAAACTCAAACTACTCTTTATTATATATCTCGCACACGATTACATAGATAGGTAGATCACTAAGCAAGCACTCAAAAAGAAAGGATCAAACTAAACTTTTATTCAACTAAATCATAGGATAACTAAAGATCGAACTAAAATTGATAAAGGCAAAGATAGTGGTGGTGATACGATACCGGGGCACCTCCCCCAAGCTTGGCACAAGCCAAGGGGAGTGCCCATGCCATGAACTCAAGTTTCTTTTGGTGGAGAAGATGATGAAGGCGGTGGTGATGTAGAAGCGGGCTTATCCTCCGGCTTCCATGGCAGCGGCTCACCGTCATAAGAAGAAGCGCGAGTCTCACGAGTCCTGCAACTGGAAGCTAAACTCATACCTTTAAATCTCACCTCATATTCAAAGACTTGATTTTGGAGATCATAGATTTGGCTTTGCAGAAAATTGATTTGCTCGTTGAAGGTGAAGACGATGTCCTTCATGGATTTGTCATCCACCCTGAGATCACAGGTGTAATCCGCGTTCATGAGGTGATTGGCATTGAGTCCACGTTCCACCTTCCCCTTGCACTTGAAAACCTCTTGCTCCATAGCTTCGAGCCTAGCCTCCACGGTTCCCGTCCCCTTGGGACCCTAGACGTCCCGGATGTGGAGCACCCCCTCACACATCTCAATGGCTTGAGGGTGCTGCATCACCTCCCGCAAATACGGGTTGATGACATTCTCGAAGAACTTGTCCTTGGAGGAGCTCGAAGCGGCCATGGCGATCTAGATCTGTCAGAAAACAACAAGAAAGAAGAATAGAAGATTTCTTCGTGATACGGTGGTCAATACGTTCGGGGGGTATATAAAGATTTTTTATCTTGGGAAACAAGCAAACAAGAGGAAAACAGAGTCGGGAAGGTTCCCGAGGTGGGCACAACCCACCTGGGCGTGCCAGGGGGCCCAGGCGCGCCCTGGTGTCTTGTGCCCTCCTCGGTTGCCTTCTTAGTTGTTTCTTATTTTCCTCATTTTTGTAATATTCCAAAACTGACAGAAAATATTTTTGCGGATTTTTCGGAGTCCGTTTACTTACCGTATCACGTACCTCCTCTTTTTTAGTATTATGGAGTGTTCCGGAAGGTTTCTTTTATGTGTTCCTCCGGTGTTATGGTTTGGATAATATTGCTTTCAACATTAATGGGCGTACCTGAGATATAGTGTTTAATTATTTGCCCATTGACCACCTTCGGGTTAGTACCTTCGACATTATTGATTTTGATAGCTCCAGAGCGATAAACCTCCTCGATAATATATGGTCCTTCCCATTTAGAGAGGAGTTTTCCTGCAAAGAATCTAAAACAAGAGTTGTACAAAAGAACATATTCTCCAACCTTTGAATTCCCGCTTTTGGATTCTTTTGTCATGCCATCTTTTAACTCTTTCTTTAAATAATTTGGCATTTTCATAAGCTTGGGTTCTCCATTCATCTAATGAGCTAATATCAAATAACCTCTTTTCACCGGCAAGTTTAAAATCATAGTTGAGTTCTTTAATTGCCCAATATGCTTTATGTTCTAACTCTAGAGGCAAATGACAAGCTTTTCCATATACCATTTTATAGGGAGACATACCCATAGGATTTTTATATGCCGTTCTGTAGGCCCATAGTTGAGTTCTTTTATACCTTGATCGTCGGGTTCAATAAATGCTCTGGGATCAATAAATGCATCATCATCATCACTATCATGAATGAAGTGCTCATCGGGTTCAGCGGCATCAACATGTGGAAGGCCACCTTTGTGTAATCGATCAAGCATTGACAAGTCATCCACAACAGTAACCTCTTCTTGTTCCGGCTCAGGGGTGAAGTCAGATTCACTGTCGCTGTCTACTTCAATGAAAGGATTGTTGCATTAGCCGCAAATTAGATGAAGAAATGAGAATGGTCTAATGGAAATTGCCGTTTGTTTGAACCAAGAGATGAAACCGGAAAGCCGCCTCCTTGCTTTGCTAGAAGCTCATACACTTTGATGGATTCCTTTTCGATCTCCGCTCCATCCAAGAATTTGGCAACATATCGACTGTATCAAATATCCGGGAATAAGGGATTTTCAAAGGAATTAGAAGTTGCGAAACAATGTACCACGATAACTTACTCGATGTACGGCCGCACTTCTGTTAGGTTGTTGAAGATATACAATGAAATGGTCCGCCATTCTTCGACATCCAACGATATTGGTTTAGAAGCACTGTCTGGTGTGAGATTCCCTTTGAATAGGCTGAGGTTGGATCCACCTTTTTTAGGGTCGCTAGCATTGTACCGATGCTTCGGATTATGCAAATGATGATTTTTGGCTTCGTAGTGTGTTGTCACGAAGTTTGCCGCCTCCTCAGTAATGAATGCCTCAGCCATCGATGCTTCAATTCTACGTTTATTTTTACATTTTGCTCGGAGCGTCTTCTGCATCGTCTCAGTTGCGTAGCACCAACGATTTTGCACGGGTCCCCCAATCTTGCCTCGGTCGGGAGATGCAAAATCAAGTGTTCATTGGATTAAAGAAGCCCGGCGGAAAGATCTTCTCTAACTTGCAGATCAACTCCGGTGCCAACTCTTCCATTTCTTCTAGCACGGCAGGCGATAGTTCTTTCGCACAAAGAACACGGAAGAAATAGCTCAGCTCTGCCAGTACTAGCCATTCATCCTCAGGGATAAAGCCACGCAACATCACCGGCATTACCCGCTCAATCCATATGTGCCAATCATGACTCTTGAGACCAAATATTTTCAATTTTTCAAGACTCGCACCCCTCTTTAGATTCACTGCATACCCATCAGGGAACATCAACTGCATTTTCACCCACAAGATAATTTCCCTCATAGCTGGCCTTCCAAGATTGAACCATGCCTTTGGCTTCATCCAGTTCTGCTTTCCTTTCGGTTCTTTCATGTTTTGTAACCGTCTATCACATAGCGCCTCTTGATTGACTCTAGCCTTAGTATTATCCTTTGACTTCCCCTCTATGCCGAACAATGTACCAAATAGGGCCTCGGCTATATTCTTTTCAGTGTGCATCACGTCGATGTTGTGTGGGCAAAGGAGGTCTTTGAAGTAAGGCAGATCCCACAAGCATGTCTTGTGAGTCCAGGCGTGTTCCGAATTATAACCCTTGAAATACCCTGGACGCTCTGGATCTGGCTCGAGAGCGTTTAACTGATCCAGGGTCTCTTGGCCTGTCAACGGAGGTGGTGCAGAGTTTTTGACAACTCTACCTTTGATGAAGTTCTTCTTGTCTTTCCTGAACTTATGGCGAGGATCTAGGAACTGTCTTTGCAAGTCGAAGCAAGAAAACTTGTGACCCGCCTGCAGCCAATGAAACTCAAGAGCTGCCTTGCATCTGGGGCACGGGAACCTTCCATGCACACACCAGCCAATGAATAGTGCATACACCGGCAAGTCATGCGTCGAGTACATGTACTAGACACGCATTATGAAGTTCTATTTGCTAAAGGCGTCGTATGTCTTGAACCCATTATCCCAAGCTTCTTGCAATTCGTCCTTAAGCGGCTGCATGTACACATTCATATTCTTCCCCGGATAGTTCGGCCCTGGAATTATCAACGTCAGGAAAATGTTCTTTCTTTGCATAATCTGTCCGAGGGGGGGGGGGGGGAGATTGAGTGGAATGACAAATATGGGCCAACAACTATATTGGGTTGCCATCAGACCAAACACACTGAACCCATCCGTGCTGATGGTGACTCGAGGATGCCTTGGATCTGCCGCTTTTTGCTCATGTAATGCATCGAAGCGCTTCCACGCTTCACCATCCGATGTGTGTACCATCATCAGATTCCCATCTGCATCTAGTTTGGTTCTTTTGCCCGTTTTGTGCCATGTCATCTGTCTGGCCGTCTCTTCGACCATGAAAAGACATTGAAGTCTTGGTACGATTGGCATATACCGAAGAACATTAACGGGGATTTTGGTCTGCGTCTTCTCACCCATACCGTTGTCTACCACAACATACCTGGAAGACTTGCAAATGGGACAATAGTTCAAGTCCGCATACTCAAGCCTAAATAAGGCACATCCTATCTCACAGGCATGTATCTTCTCATAGGGCATCTTAAGTGCATGGAGGATTTTGTCTGACTGGTACAGGTTTGCAGGCATTACATTGCCTTTGGGTAGAAAGCGTCCAAATACTGTCATCATCGCGTCATAGCATTCTCTCCCCAAGTTGAATTGAGCCTTCAGAGCCATTATTTGTGAGATGGCATCCATCTAACAAAGCTCAGTGTGCTCATGGAGAGGACATTTTGAAGACTCCAACATTTCATTGAAGGCCTTTGCAGATTCCTCCATCTCATCGTCCGAATCCCGAGCATCATCAAAGTTTTGCACCATGTCTTCCATCCTGGTACCATGCTCGTCGGTGCGACGATGAACCACCTCAGCTCTGGCACGTTGGGTAGACTCACCATGAAATGTCCACACCGTATAACCGGGCGTAAAACCACTCTTCTGCAGGTGTTTGCCCATTTCATCCTCTGTCCTCTTTTCCCCATTGTTGCACCGGACACAGGGGCACCAGTTTTTCCTTTGGCCATTTGCAAATGCGGCTTTCACAAACCCCTTGGTTTTTGTTAACCATTCATTGGTAATGTCTTTCTGACTAGTGTGACCGGTGTACATCCACGCACGATCACTCATCTTGCTTAGCTACTAGACAGACAATAAATATATATATAATTCAACATGTATATTCATTAGTTAATCTAGTTTGTCAATTTTATTACGTCCATGCAACCTACACTCTAATAGGTAAAGATAGGTCCTAATCCCACCCGAGTATGTGTAGATTGAGTACGTTCTCCATGCTCTACCCCATTCTGAGACAAAATTTCGGCAGCACCTCCCTGCTGTTCTCCTGATACACGTCTCGGCAAAAAGCCGAGAGAATGTGCATCCGGAGAACAACAGGGAGGCACTGACGAAATTTTGTCTCGGAATGGGGTAGAGCATGGAGAACGTACCCAATCTACACATACTCGGGCTGTCCGTGGAAATCGCTGGACAATCCGAATGAGTTACGGTGATAAATATGCAACTGAATGCATATTTATCGATGCAACCCTTTCGGACGGGAGACACATACTGGTTACGCGACTGTAGTTACCTAGCTAGTGTCATCGGCACGAAGGCCGGAACAGAGCAAATAATTAAGGGGGGAGGAGGAGATGTCATTTGTGCTCACCCACGAATGCAGGGGCGGAGCTCGTCGAACACCAAACCCTCGCAGCGATGAAACAACTGCACATTGAAATCGAAAGATGAGTAACATAGCACATTGAAATCGACCCTCGACCCATCGACCCCTCGGCGACCCCTCGACCCCTCGGCGACCCTCGGCCCTCGACCCCTCGACTCTCGACCCCTCGGCGACCCCTCGACCCCTCGGCGACCCTCGACCTTCTTTTCCTTCTTTTCTTTCTTTTTCTACTTTTTCTACGTCTTTTTTTTATCATCTTCTTCTTCCTCTTCTTCCTCTTCTTCTTCTTATTTTTTTCATCTTTCTTCTTTCTTCTTAGCCTAAACCAAACGTAAACTAAACTAAACTAAATCTAAACCTAAACCTAAAAAAAAGAAAAAAACCTAAACCTAAACCTAAAATAAATTAAATATAAACCTAAACCTAAAACTAAACTAAATCTAACTAAACTAACTACACTAACATAGAAAAGTTGAAAAAAAAGAAGGGAGGGGGCTCACCGGAGTGGTGGAGGTGGAGGCCGATGGAGGAGGGGGCGGGGCGGCCTGGGTACCGTGGCGGGGGCACAAATGGGCGGGGTGGGGTGGGGGGCGACGGGGTGGCGGGGCGCGGCGGGGGCGACGGGCGGCCGGATGGTGCGACGGGGGGGGGTTGCGGGCGGGCGGGGCGGCGGGGAGCGGCGGGCACGATGTGGTAGTGGGGTGGTGCGGCGGGGGGGGGGAGGGTGTGGGGCGCGACTGGGCGGCGGAGGCTCGACGGGGCTCGCTGGCCTGCGGGTGGGGTGCGGGTCGCGGCGGGGGCGACAGGCGGCGGCGGGGTGCCGAGCGCGGGCAGAGAGAGAGGGGAGAGAGAGAGGGGGGTGGGGCCGGGGAGAGAGAGGGAGGGGGTTACCGTTAGTTTGGATGGGCCAACCTCTTTGCTGTCTGCTAGCGGACAACAAAGAATCTTTGCCGTCCGCTAGCAGACGGCAAAGAGGTTGGGGGATGGGCCATTATAGCGTTGCCCTAAAATGGACCCCACTCGACCTCTTTGCCGTCTGCTAGCATACAGCAAAGATTCTTTGCCGTCCGCTAGCCGACGGCAAAGTATTGACTGACGGCAAATTGCACCTTTGCCATCAGCCAGTTCTTTGCCGTCTGCTTTTTGTGGGCTGACGGCAAAGACCTTCTTTGTCGTCCGCTAGCAGACGGCAAAGAGATGACTGATGGAAAATTCTCTGTTTCCAGTAGTGTAACCTATTAACCTAGAGCCCAGTGCTAGTTTTTGGTTTTTTCCTTGTTTTTGAGTTTTACAGAAAAGGAATATCAAACGGAGTCCAAATGGAATAAAACTTTACGATGATTTTTCTTGGACTAGAAGACAACCACGAAGCTTGGAGAGGGGGTCAGATGATGGCTGAGGAGGCCACAAGCCTGCCAGGCGCGCCCTAGGGGGGCGCCCTGAGGGCTTGTGGGCCCCTTGGTTGTCCTCCAACCCTAATTCTTGCGCTATAAATTGCCAAATGTTACCCCAACACCAGAAGCATCCACCAAAATACTTTTCCGCCGCCGCAAGCCTCTGTTCCCGTGAGATCCCATCTTGGGGCCTTTTCCGGCGATCTGCCGAAGGGGGATTCGATCATGGAGGGCCTCTACATCAACCTTGCTGCCCTACCGATGATGCATGAGTAGTTTACCATAGACCTATGGGTCCATAGCTAGTAGCTAGATGGCTTCTTCTCTCTCTTTGATCTTCAATACAATGTTCTCCTCGATGTTCTTGGAGATCTATTCGATGTAATACTTTTTTGCGGTATGTTTGTTGAGATTCAATGAATTGTGGATTTATGATCAGATTATCTATGAATATTATTTGAGTCTTCTCTGATCTCTTTTATGGTGATTAAGATATCTTTGTATTTCTCTTCGAACTATCAGTTTGGTTTGGCAAACTAGATTGGTTTTTCTTGCAATTGGAGAGGTGCTTAGTTTTGAGTTCAATCTTGCGGTGTCCTCACCCAATGGTAGAAGGGGTAGCGAGGCACGTATTGTATTGTTGCCATCGAGGATAAAAAGATGGGTTTTCATCATATAGCTTGAGTTTATCCCTCTACATCATGTCATCTTGCTTAAAGCGTTGCTCTGTTCTTATGAACTTAATACTCTAGATGCAGGCAGGAGTCGGTCGATGTGTGGAGTAATAGTAGTAGATGCAGAATCATTTTGGTCTACTTGTCACAGACGTGATGCCTATATTCATGATCATTGCCTTAGATATTGTCATAACTTTGCGCTTTTCTATCAATTGCTCAACAGTATTTTGTTCACCCACCATATGCTATCTGTCAGATTCAGGGCTCCGCAGACCCAAGAAGGTTTGAACCCTATGGCGTGTGCGAAGATCTCAACCTCTCAAACCTCGAGCTCATCGCCCTACAGCCTAGCCTAGCCGGATCCGCATGAGCGGGGAAGGAGATGAACACGACAGTTTACCCAGGTTCGGGCCACCTTGCGGTGTAAAACCCTACTCCTGCTTTGTGGTGGATTGACCTCATGAGGAGGTTGAGCATGAACTAGTACAGTGGATGAGCTGCCTCGCGAGGGCCTAGGGGTGAGAATGAGTCGACCTCTTCTACGGTGGTGGCTAACCTCTATTTATAGTGGCCTCGGTCCTCTTCCCTGGAAACTTAGGCGGGAAGGGATACCACAATGGCCAATTTGAAAGCGGACAAGAGGTACACCCTATCCTGACCAAAGGTGGTCTTCTCCTGCAATGCTTCTGGTCGTGACGTGGCTGTGGGCTCGGCGATGACATCCGTCCTGCCGAGCTCGTGGTCTTGGTCTTGTTGCACCGGAATGGAAACCTTTGGAGGGATCCTTGGGAACCCACGTCTGTCCTTGCTCCCTTAGTGCCAAAAGGGAAACTGTCTCCTCTACACCCGCTGGCGCCCGCCTGGCCTTGGTCGTCATGGCTCACGTCATCGCAGCCTCGTGAGGCTGGGTACTTGCATAGGAAACTCCACTCCTCGGGAGGCAGCCTGGGGAGGCCGCTCCTTTGGAGGTCTTGGTGTCATCCGCCTCGCGAGGCCAGGGGGCCCTCGCGAGGGTCTTGTCTTGGTAGTCTTGCAGATGGGCCGTACCAGGCCGTCGAAGGAGCCACGCCATGGGCCGTAGGCAGGCAAGTCTGGGTACCCTGGTTCCTAGAATGCCGACAGTAGTCCCCGGGCCCAAGGCGCGCTCGGGCTGGCTTCAAGGCGAAGCCAAAGGGCAAGGGCGAAGCACCGCGGGGCCCAAACCGCCTGTGGGCTAGGCTTGACGCGTAGCGTTTGACGGGACGTGGGCGCCTGCACTTCCCCACGCTGCCTCAGCAACTGCCCAGACTGACAAAAGACTGGTGCATGCTGCTAAGCCATCATTCCTCCCTTCCGCCTTGCCTCAGATCCCCTTCCTTCTGTCGAGAGTTTCTCCAGATCCAATCGCACTCCGCCTCCCTTTCTCCTCCTACTCCGGCGCCAGCGACTCCGCGGATGGCTCCCGAGAAGTCGAAACCCACAACGCAAGCCACAAGCTCTTCCTCCTTCCCTGCACCAGCGCTTGGCGTGTCCTCCATCGCCGAGGAGGGGCATCTCGCCCCCGTGCTCCTGCAGACGGCGAGCGACGACAACGAGTGGAACGAGACCATCGTCTTGGCTGGCTCCGCCGAGCAGAGGACCTTGGCGCGGACGGTTTATCCCTTCTTCCTCCACAGTGTGTTCGCGGGGCTCGTCCCGCCTTTCTCCGAGTTCTTCGTTGCCGTCCTCGACCACTACAAGATCCAGGCTCTTCACCTTCAACCCAACTCCGTCCTCCTCCTGTCCATCTTTGCCTTCTACTGCGAGTCATTTGTGGGCGTGAGGCCCTCTATGCCACTCCTTCGCCACTTCTTCAGCTTGCGGATGCACAATTTGACTCAGTGCTCTGGCTACGTGTCCTTCATCGCGGTCAATAAGAGAAACGTGCTCATGAGGGTCGGGAAGAAGGTGGAAGGCTTCCGACACCGCTAGGTCTTCCTGGACACCGGAAGCCTCAACGAGCGGCTGGAGCTGCTGACTGAGCTGCCCGAGCAGCTCGAGGGGTGGAGCCATGAGAAGTTCTCCGACCCCCGGGCAGAGCCTGTCCTGAGGAAGATGACCTCGGATATGGAAGCCAAGGCGCTGACGGGGGGCATGCTTGTGAAGGAGTTCCTGACACAGCGCCTGGCGCCGCTCTAGTCGCACTCGCGCCCCATGTGGGAATTCCAGGGCGTGACGGATGACATCAGGCTGCGCTTGGGGAGCCTGACGGGCGAGGAGCTGGACAAGGCCATGAACGTCTTGCTCAACAGCGACCCGGGGAACCTCCCGGAGGCCTACGTCCCGCCGTACTCCCGCGACGACAGGGAGGACTTGGTCGCCTCCATGCCCGTCTTCAACGAGCTAGGGATCGCGTCGCCTGAACACCCCAACTCCCCCATGCCGGTGTCCTCCGGCAACAATGTCGACGAGGCGGGCGTGGAGGACTCAGAGGCGACCGAGGACGACGACGCCGTGATGGAGGTGTCCCCCTTGTCACAGAGCGAGCTTCTCCGCCAGCTTGAGGAGGATGACGACACCGATGAACCCCTAGCCGCGGACTCCCCGCGCCCCACAAGGGTCCTCAAGAGGACGAGGCCTTCCCCCCGAACGCCGCCTGGATCCGGCCGGGCGACCCTGAAGAAAGGCGCGACTGCATCCGCTCTAGAGGGCTGCCCAAGCACAGGTAAGGCGGGAGAGGCGTCGGTCCCGCCTTCGCCTGGCCCACAAGCCAAAGACGAAGCAGCCGCCGCTAGGGCTGACGGGGTCCAGCCGGCCGTGGCTCCTCAGGGCAATCCCTCTGCATTTCCAGGCGGCGGCACTGTGCCGGGGCTGGCTGGAGAGCGCCCCATCAATCTCCCAAGCACGACCCAGGCCGCGTTGTCGGATTCAGGGCTTCGCAGACCCAAAGAAGGTTTGAACTCTGGGGCGTGTGCGAAGAACTCAACCTATCCAACCAACCAACCCGTCACCCTACAGCCTAGCTCGATGGATCAAGGAAGGAGATGGACACGGCAGTTTACCTAGGTTCGGGACACCTTGCGATGTAAGACCCTACTCCTGCTTTGGGGTTGATTGGCCTCACGAGGGGCTAAGGATGAACAAGTACAAGGGATGAACAACCTCATGAGGTCTGCTTTGATGAGGGTGGCAAGGATCCAATCCGGTCTCTTCTCGTCTCTCTCGTCCTATGGTGGTGGCTAACCTATATTTATAGTGGCCTTGGTCCTCTTCCCCAAAACTTAGGTGGGAAGGGATTCCACAACAGCCAATTTGAAAGGGGACAAGCAGTACATCTTATCCTGATGAAAGGTGGTCTTCGCCTGCAAAGCTTCTGGGCGTGACGCTGCGGTGGGCTCGGCGATGACATCCGTCCTGCCGAGTTGGCGACCTTGGTCTTGTTGCACTGGAATGGAAACCTTTGCTTGTGTCCTCAGGAACCCACGCCTGCGCTTGCCTCCTTAGCACCAAAGAGGAAACTATCTTCTCTGCGCCCGCTGGCACCCGCCTGGCCTTGGTCATCACGGCTTGCGTCACTGCAACCTCGTGAGGTTGGATACCTGCATAGAAATCTCCACTCCTCAGGAGGCAGCCTGGAGAGGCCACTCCCTCAGGAGGTCTTGGCGCTGTCTGCCTCGCGAGGGCCTTGTCTTGTTGGTGTTGAAACTGGGCCGTACCAGGCCGTCGATGGAGCCACGCCGTGGGCCGCAGGCAGGCAAGTCTGGGTACCCTGGTTCCCAGAACACCGACAGTAGCCCCCGGGCCTAAGGCACGCTCGGACTTGGCTTCGAGGCGAAGCGCCGCGGGCCCCAATCACCTACGGGCCAGGCTGACGCGTGGCACTTGATGGGATGTGGGCGTCGACGATATTCTTCAAGTTCTTCGGGGAGGATGGCCGCCGCCTGGAGTGTTGACCCACGGGAGGCGATCGAGGCGGCGACCCCCTCACAGGCCGGCAAATTGGCGAGGCCCCTCGCGGTGAACTTGCCCTTGGCCTTGTCCTTGATTCCTCCAACAGCAGCGACGCCTCCTCCGAACCAAGCTTAAGTGACGACGACAGCTACGAGCCGCCGCACCATCGCGCTCGGGCTTGAGGGAGGAATGGCGCCGGCCAGGCGTCATGGGCGACACCGCCTAGGTCGCGATCCTCAGGAGGTCCTTTCCTTTCGTTTCATTCCTGCGCAAAAGTCATGAAGGGCCCCTTGGGGGTGTGTAAAGATCGTGACACTTTTGTCTTAATGTTAGCGTCCCCAACTTATGTTGTGTTTGCGTCTCTCGCTTGGGCACGGTTCCCCCTTTTTATTCTCGTGGTAGCTTAGTGCTCTACGCCTATAGGACCCAGTCCCCAGGCAAGCTTCGGCCATCACTGGTATGCCAGGTCATGATGCCGTGGTCAAGGCCAGGAGGTGAGCGGCTCGAGGTCTGGTAAGAGCCCCCAAGGCGCGATGCTCAGGAGGTCCCCTTTGGCGCCCAAGCGGCTCCCAAAGGACTGAAAGGGGAGTTCCCTTGCCCGAGCGAAATCACGAGAGATGAAACGCCGATTATGGGGTTCGCGCCTAGGTGTGCGAAGCGACTTATCTTGGCGAGCCTGCACGGTCTCCTTGCCGCGAGGGCGAGCTTCTTGTGCGACGTAGGCCGCGCCTTTCTCCCGACGGTGCCCCCCTTTCTTTTGTAGGGCCCCTACCGACTCCATCTCCCCCGCTCGTCAGGCTGCTCTACGTCCTCGGGACCTGGCTCTTGAGTGAGGCTCGGCCGCCGCTGGTATGCCAGGTCGTGATGCCGTGGTCAAGGCCAGGGGGTGAGGGCTCGAGGGCCGGTAGGAGCCCCTGAGGCACGGTGCTCAAGGCCCCCTCTTTAACATGCAAGCGATTTGCGTGAGAAAAGAGTGGCTGGCTCCGAGGGGGTACCTAGGAGGGGATGCGCCCCATGGCACGTAGCGCGGTATCCTTCCTCGGTGGCGAGGTGTTGGCGAAGCTGCTCATGATCCTGCCTCTGGAGGTTCCCATCTCTGAGGCTCCAGCAGCAGAAGTCGAAAGCGGTGAGGATGGTGGCAGCGTTGTCGATGAGGGGCTTCCAACGAGCGGGGCAGGTGGCGGCAGTGGCGTTCCTTCTTAGTTTTACCCTACAACATTCACCGTGCCTCGTGGAGGCGTAAGACTTCTGTTTAAGCTTGTGGAACAATATGTGCTTGTAATAATTATTAGGACCCCATGGTTTCCTTATTGCACCAAGTTTCCTTCGTGCTTGCTTTTGTGCTCTGCGTCGGCAGGGCCCAGCCCCGCGCATACCTCGACCGCCGTTGGGGCGTCCGGATCACAAGGACAACACCAAGGGGCGAGGGGCTACGTGACTAGTGAGGCCCCTGAGTTGCGATGCTTAGGAGGTCCCCCTTGACGTGCGAGCAGCCCTCATGAAGGAAACGTGGATGCCGGGGTGTAAGACTTCACGCTCTGCGTCGGCAGGGCCCAGCCTCGTGCATACCTCGACCGCCATTGGGGCATCCAGATCACCAGGACGACACCAAGGGGCGAGGGGCTACGTGACTAGTGAGGCCCCTGAGTCGCGATGCTCAGGAGGTCCCCCTTGACGTGCGAGCAGTCCTCATGAAGGAAACATGGACGCCGGGGTGTAAGACTTCGCGCTCTGCGTCAGCAGGGCCCAGCCCCGCGCATACCTCGACCACCGTTGGGGCATCCGGATCACCAGGACGACACCAAGGGGCGAGGGGCTATGTGATTAGTGAGGCCCCCGAGTCGCGATGCTCAGGAGGTCCCCCTTGACGTGTGAGTAGCCCTCATACCTTTGACCACCAGCTTTCACCTGGGGGAACGCGAGAAGACCAGGTACCCAGACCTGGTAGGGTAGCGTGTGCCAGGCGGGGCCTGAGCATAGCACCCATGTCTAGCCCCCTCGCGCGATCCTCCCGAGGGGGAAGCTGTGGGGTGTTGCCGATCGTAGAGCCGAGAGGCTATCCTGAGGTTGGTGCGGCCGCGAGGGCGCCCTCAGTTGTTTATTCACCAGCGTGGAGCATGGTGCTTCCACTTTATCGTGGGCATAGTCGCTCCTCGACCGTGTCGTCTGCCAGCGCGGAGCATGGGGCTTCCACTAGTACGTGGGTGGGACTTCCCGCTGGGGGAGACTCCGGGGCGTGTACATCCCTGTTCGTACGCGTGGCTAGCATGGCAGAACTGGAGGAGGTGTATCTGGGCACTCGTGAGCCAGCGCGGGACTCGCGAGGCCCTACCTCAAGGTGGGTTGCGCCTGATTTTTGCGGCGCGGGGCACGCGTAAGAAACCCGCGGGGCAATGGGGGGTCCTGCGCTGAATGCCCCTCCAGAGGTTATCTCATGAGAAGGCCGGACACCAATGACCCCAGGAGGTGACATGAATGGGGCCGGCCCACCAGACAGAGCTCAGCCATTGGTTTTATCGATGGTGCAGGGACGGACCCGAGCACAGACGTTGTGCCAAGTCTTCTCATGCAACGATCCCACGGAAAAATAGCTGGCGCATGGCTCCCGCTGCAGTGAAGCGCCGAACTGCGGTTGTACGAACCGGGCCGTGCGCCCACACTTGCCCACACGTGATTAGCTCATGAGAGAACAAGGCACCAAGGACCACGGGAGGTGATGCGCACGGGAGCTGGCCCGCGGGACAGAGCTCGATCGCTTGGGTTTGTCGACGCTGCAGGGACGAACCCGAGCACAGACGCCGTGCCAGTCCTTAATCATGTGGCGGTCGCGGGCGGATTCGCGAGGGCGCAGCGACATCATAGTGATGAAGCACCGGACAGGCAGTTGAGATACTTAGGAAACTCATGAAAGCAAAGCCAGTTCTACCTGAGGATGATGCAGCCCGAGGGGCGCCCTCAGTTGAACAAACCAAAAAGTCACCTGGCACCATCATTATAGAAGTGTTGAAGTAGCTGAAGACACGTACTGCAGAGATCGCTCCTCACGAGCCGACTGGCTCCTGAGCCCCGGGAGGCTCCGAAGGTCCGGGGGGCTCGTGAGGGTCCGTCACCTCCCAGCATGAGGCGCTGGTGCGAGGCAGCCATGTTCAGTAGGCCGAACGGCATGTGGACGTAGCTGCAGGGGCAGTCCCCACTCCGTCCAACGTGGGACGGCCAGAAGAGCTCCTGAGAAGCAACTGTGTTGAGACCTGGGATGTTGACGCAGATGCGCAGCTCGCTACCCATGTCAGGGGTGGCAGCTGCACTGGATGATGTGGGGTGATGCTCGCCACGCATGGCTCGCACCTCCCGAAGCTCCTCGATTGCCTTGGTGATGAACTCCTGAGCGCCTGGCGCCCCGCACCTTGCGCCTTGCTCACGGAGGCGCGCGTCGAAGCACGCCCCCACGTGGTGCCCGAACGCCTCCCTCATGACACTGGTCAGGTCAGAGGCCCTCCAGATGAGAGCCCTCGAGCCCATCCCGAGAGGGGCGCCGGGCACGCCTTCCTATGCGAGAGGAAAGGGCGCCCCAGCGGTGGGCGCGGGGCCTGAGGCACGACCGTCGGGCGCCCCAGCCTCCTGACGGCCCTTTTGGAGGAGC
The DNA here is from genome assembly GCA_011799875.1 of Thinopyrum elongatum. Classification (NCBI taxonomy): domain Eukaryota; kingdom Viridiplantae; phylum Streptophyta; class Magnoliopsida; order Poales; family Poaceae; genus Thinopyrum; species Thinopyrum elongatum. The sequence goes on along the minus strand of CM022301.1, from coordinate 485,209,465 downwards.
TGCTTCTTCTTCTTGGGGATGGCCTCAGGAGTTCGAACGGCGCCCTCGTTGTTTGAGTTCTCGACTGCCGCAGCCTGGAAGTTGGCGATGAAGCGCTCGCGTAGCTCGTCCCAGGAGGAGATCGACCCCGCCGGGAGGTTCAGGAGCCAAGAACGCGCGCCATCCTTGAGGGCCATGGGGAACCAGTTCGCCATGACCTTGTCGTTGCCGATTGCTGCCTCGATACTTAGCTCATAGAGCTGGAGGAACTCAGCGGGGTTGGGGGTGCCGTCGTAGCGTGGAGGCAGATCCGGCTTGAATTTGCTGGGCCAGACGACACGGCGCAGCTCCGGGGTGAAAGCACGGCAGCCTGCCGCACTCACAGGGGCCGGTCGTAGGGGAGGAGCCTGATCTCGACGCCCGCGCGCTGCTGCCTCTGGCGGTACGTGGTCTTGACATGGCGGTGCTGGCAGCGCACGCGCTTCTCCTTGGGCCCGCTGCACCACCTGGCAGCTTTCTTCATCGCGCGCTGGCACCCTGCACGGCGGGTCACGTTGGGGTGCCTCTCGCCTGGGCTCGGGGTCCGTGCCGTGCAGAGGAGGAGGAGGAGGCGCGCCGTGAGCCACATCGCCCGCCAGGGACGGCGGGGGACGGGGCGAATGGGACGGTGCAGGGGCCTCGCCAGCGGCGTTGACGAGTTCAGCGATGCGGGTGAGCCAGTCGTCATAGAGGTCGTTGGCCGGACGATAGCATAGAAGCTCGCGCGCCGTGAGCAGCGTAGACTGTGCATTCGCCGGCCCACGACAGCCATGAGAAGATGACGCCATGGCTGGAGTGGGTGATGGAGTCGCGGTGCGGCCGTCGTGCTGCACGGACGGTGGCAGCGACGAGTCCTACTGTTCGTGGGTAGCAGGGTCGGTGGCGGCGTTAGCCACCGGGGAGGCAGAGCGGCGAGGGCGCCATTGCCCGCGGGTGCTGTCTGGGCGACACAAGCGGCCCGGCACTCGGCATGATGCGTGAGTAGTTTACCTCAGACCTACGGGTCCATAGCTAGTAGCTAGATGGCTTCTTCTCTCTCTTTGATTCTCAATACAACGTTCTCCTTGATGTTCTTGGAGATCTATCCGATGTAATCTTCTTTTGCGGTGTGTTTGTCGAGATCTGATGAATTGTGGATTTATGATCAACTTATTTATGAATATTATTTGAACCTTCTCTAAATTCTTTTATGCATGATTTAATATCTTTGTATTTCTCTTCGAATTATCGGTTTGGTTTGGCCAACTAGATTGGTTTTTCTTGCAATGGGAGAGGTGCTTAGCTTTGGGTTCAATCTTGCGTGATTTCACCTAGTGACAAAGTAGGGGTGGCGAGACACGTATTGCATTGTTGCCATCGAGGATAAAAAGATGGGGTTTTAATCATATTGCTTGAGCTAATTCCTCTACATCATGTCATCTTACTTAAGGCGTTACTCCGTTCTTTATGAACTTAATACTCTAGATGCATGCTGGATAGCGGTCGATGTGTGGAGCAATAGTAGTAGATGCAGGCAGGAGTCGGTCTACTTGACACAGACGTGATGCCTATATGCATAATCATTGCCTTGGATATCATCATAACTTTGCGCTTTTCTATCAATTGCTCGACAGTAATTTGTTCACCCACCGTATTATTTGCTTTCATGAGAGAAGCCTCTAGTGAAACCTATGGCCCCCGGGTCTATTTTCCAGCATATTACTTTCCGATCTACTATTTTGCAATCTTTTATTTTCAGATCTATATACCAAAAAAAACACCAAAAAAGTTTTATCTTTTGTTTATCTATCTCTATCAGATCTCAGTTTTGCAATCAACCGTGAAGAGATTGACAACCCCTTTATCGCGTTGGGTGCAAGTGTTTGATTGTTTGTGCAGGTGTTGGTGATTTGTGCGTTCTTCTCCTACTGGATTGATACCTTGCACTACAAAAAAAAAGACACATCCATGACATTTTGGGCCGAACGAAATTTTTTTCTGTCATGCTTATGACACTTCTATGACGATAATTGTGACAAAACCCGGTATCATCATAGATGTGGTGGGCTCCTACTTCTATGACAAAAAATGATGACAGAAAATGGGCTTTTCGTCCTGGGCGGGCCGGAGACGCAACTGCTTGACATTCTTTGGGCCGTCCATGACGGAAAAAATCGTGGTAGAAGCAAGGGCGAGGAAAATATCGGGGAGTTCCCGGTTATGGTGGGTGGTTGGGGCCGAGCGATGCACGGAGGGATTGCGCGTTTCTCTCGTACATGTACGTGCGTGGGTGCGAGGCATTGGGCTCTAACTGAACCCGAGCGAGGTGTTCGCCTACTGAACCCGAGTGATTGCACTGCAGGCTACGCGTTACTGAACCCGAGCGATTGATCGATCTGGCTGTTAACTGAACCCAATCGAGTGATTCCTTCGCTACTGCTGCTAACTGAAGCCGATCGAACCTGCTGCCTCTTGATGAACAATGAGTGCTGTTGGGGGTTGGATGAACAGTTCCCGGTGGGGGTTGGATGAACAGGACCCCGTGGTAGTAGAGGCCGTTGCTGTTGGATGAACAGGACCCCGATCGAGCCGGTTGGGGGTGGATGAACAGGACCCCGTGGAGGGCTGGATGAACAGTAGCCGGTGGAGGGCTGGTTGAACAGTAGCCGGTGGTGGGCTGGATGAACAGTAGCCCGTGGAGGGGTGGTTGAACAGGACCCCGTGGAGAGGGCTGGTTGAACAGTAGCTGGTGGAGGAGCAGTGGAGGCTGGATGAACAGGAGCCAGTGGATGAACAGTAGCTGGTGGAGGCAGGAGGGAGACGCCGTGGATGAACAGTCGCAGGTGGAGGCTGGAGGAGGTCGACGGTGGATGAATAGTAGCCCATGGAGGCTGGAGCGAGGCAGTATACGGTGGATAAAAAGTAGCCCATTGAGTCCCGTTTTGCGGTACGCCACACCCCTCCCGATGAACAGGACCCCCGTTTCGACCGTAGGAGGTCGAAGAGAAGTCCGTTTCCTCCGTTTTGCGGTACGCCACACCCCTCCCAATCAACATGACCCCGTTTCGACCGTAGGCAATCGAACACAAGTCCGTTTCCTCCGTTTTGCGGTACGCCAGACCCCTCCCGGTGAACAGGATCCTGTTTCGACCGTAGGTGGTCGAACACAAGGCCGTTTCCTCCGTTCTACGGTACGCCAGGCCTTGTTTCGGCCGTTCCGTCCAAGCCGGTTGGCTCCTGATGAACACGACGCATTCCGTTGTCTCCCGATGAACACGACGCAGTTTCTCCATTCCGACCCAGCCGGTTGGTTGCCAATGAACAGGACACCGTCGCTGCCTCTCCATGTACACGAGCCCTGGCCGTACGTATGCGCGAGTAGGCATTCGAGACCCCGCCCGTATGTACGTACATGGCCGTATTTACATTCTTGCACCCTGGCTGTACGTACGTGTACACGATATTGACGGGACTGCGTGACATGCTACGTCCGCGCCTCTACTACGACATGTGCCCTTCCTTACTCGGCCACGGTTCATCGCTGCAGCCTGCAGACAGACCGATCGACCAGTATGTACATACATGTTCGTGACCAGAATGACAACGCTACGTACGCTTTGACCAGGTGGGTCTCGACTGTCAGGGAGGATAAGGAGGCACTTCCTTGCGTGCAAAGATGTAGCTGGTGGGTCCCAGCAGTCAGGGGGGAAACATTTTTTCGTGAAATACGGTGGCCTGTCCGGTGGGTCCCTGCTGTCAGGTGGAGGAATCATTATTTTGCGCGTAATAAGGAGGCACTTCCTTGCTGCGGTCGTGGACCCAGCTGTCAGCTTCTCCATGTATAGTACTCTTCCGATGGAAGTCTTTCCTTGACCACATTGACCACGCCGCGCCGAGAGCACCAAGGCGGTGGATGACGGCGAGGCCTAGGAAGGGGACTATGCAGAGCCGGGGAAGACGCGGCAGTGGATGCCCACACGGAGAGGAGTACGAGGGTTGACTAGTTCGGTTGCGGTGTGAGGCTGCCGTCGCCGCAGAATAACAGGGGTTGTGGGTGAGTAGAGGGATGGCCTGGCCAGCGGTGGGAGTAGTAGGGTGCGGAGAGGCCTCCGCGGCAACACAGCCGGCCACGGGAGGCAGGAGCACGCGGTGGGTTGGATCGTTGGAGCAAGAAAATCAGAGGTTGAAGAAGCAGGACGACCGTTGGATGTTAAGAATCCAACGGTCACATGTGATAGAATCATTTGTTGACTAAGTTGACAACGCCCTCCGTACATGTCAACTTAGTAGGGCCACAAGTCAGCCTCCAAATCTGGTGGGCCCCAGCTGTCATGGGGAGCACTCGTTATTTTTTGCTTAATAAGGAGGCACTTCCTTCCGTGCCAAGATATAGCTGGTGGGTCCCAACTGTCATTGGGAGGATTCATTCTTTTTGGTGTAATAAGGAGGTACTTGCTTGCGTGCGGCCATGGACCATGTGGGTCCCAACTGTCAGCCTCTCCATGTACATCCCTCTTCCGATGTTGTCGTTTGTTGACAACGTTGACCACACCGTGCCGAGAACACCAGCGCGATGGATGACAGCGAGACCCAGGAAGGGAATGACCCGGAGGTGGCGAAGCCACAGCAGTGGAGGGATGTGGGTGAGTAGAGGGATGGCCTGCCAGCGGTGGGAGTAGTAGGGGGCGGTGAGGCCTGCGCGGCTGCACAGCCGACCACGGGAGGCGAGAGCAGGCGGTCCTGCCGACGCTGGATTTGGCGGCTGGAGCAAGAAGATCAGAGATTGAAGAAGCACGACGGTCGTTGGATTGACATCCAACGGTTACGTCTGCTAGAATCGTTTGTTGACGTATATAATAAGTAAAAAAAATCTTGCATACACGTCAACTTAATAGGCCCACAAGTCAGATCATTACATATTTTTTAATAATTTACAGCTCATTGCAACTTCTTATGCAATTTATTGCAGTCTGTTTTTTTGTTGGCCAGGGCCAGGGTTTAAAATTTAAATGAAATTTCGCATATTTCTATGGGGTCCAAACTATTTTTAATACCGAAATGTCGAGCCAGATTTAAATGACTTTGAAGATATATTTAAATTAGGTTAAAGCCCAGTGAAATTGGAATCTGAAAATGTGAAAAAATTCAGAAATTATAAAGTAATTGCCAATTTATCATCTGTTTTTTTATATTTACAGCCCATTTCATATTACTTTCAATATTTACAGCCGTCTTGAAAGAGTTGCAGCCCATCAGGGCGTAGAAAAATAAGTAGGCCTGGATTGGGTATTCTTCAGAAAAAATAAATTGGGCTCATTTTCACAAAGAAAAAATAGTTGGGCTGGTCATGTGGTGAACGTAAAATATAAGCCCGGGCTAGACGGGCCACAACCCAGTTGAAACCCTGCTCCGTCTCAACAATAACAAAAAAAATACTGCTCGAGCAGCTACGTCCCAGGTGTCAGCCGATCTTGTGCTGTTCTCTTGTCTATTGACTATATACGCTGACAATGTCGTGGGTCCCAGATGTCAGGAAACCACTAGGAGGAAGCATTTTCTTTTTCTATACACTGACAATGGAGTACATATAACAAAAAATGAAAAACTTCCTTGCGTACGGCCATGGACATGGTGGGACCCTACTATCATCCTCTCCACGTATAGTCCTCTCCCGATTCCTCTTGTTTGTTGACCATGTTGACAACACGAGAGGGCGGCGCCGCAGCGAGCGCACCAAAGCACGCGGAGGACGACGACGAGGCCTCGGACGTCGGTGTTAATGATTTAGGAGACGATGGGGCGGTGATGCGTGCGCTGAGGCGCAGCCAGCCCTGGGAGGCAGAAGCAGGCGGCCCCGCCGGCGCTGGTTTGGTTTTGGCGGCTGGAGGGAGACAGGACTGAAGAAACATGACAGACTGTAAAAGCAGCAGGAGTACTTAACAACCTTAACTGAAACCAGCAGGGGCACTTAACAACCTTAGCTAAAAGCAGTATGAGTACTTATACAGGTTCAACCGCACAAAGCACGCCTCGAACAGTGCTACTTTGCCTACAGTTAACCAAGGGTGAGGCCACCAAGCCCCAGGACAAGGCCCAGGCACCACCCCGCGCATCCACAACCTTCTGAAAAGCGGCTTCATCTTGCAATGTGGTCAATAAACAGGATATTCGCTTTAGAGCCATGGAAAAGCATGAGCATAACCTTCTGTCCTATTCTCCAAGATGGACGGGCCTTCATTATTTGAGACCACCCATGAATAAGTATCTTTTCACCTCCAAGGGGAATCGAGTAGGTCGACATAAACATCATGTTGTGACCAAGTGCAAGTCTGACCCGACCATGGTCAGGCATCTGTATAGGAACAATAGAACTGGGCAGTTTCTGTTTCAAGAAGATCAGAGCTGTAAAACTGTGTATAAGCAAGAGTTTATGAACAACATATATAACATAAAACAGCTCGTACCATAAGTTTCTCGACATAGTTGGACCTGTTCAACATGTGCAGCAGTGGCACACATATCCCACGTGGCCTTCCACCATTGAAACGCCCCACAAGGACCTCAAGACAATCAATAAAGTGTAGGAACTTGTGGATGTCGTCCCAGTCAACTTCAGTGCCATCAGTTACAGTCGAGTTCTTGTAGAATAACAAACGAGTAGCGTGCTTAACTTTGAAATAACCTACACGTGCCACCAATTATAAGAAATATTAGTTAGAAGTAGCATCTTCGTGAGAGAAGGGAATCACAAATCGTTGCTACTTCTAAAGTTAAATTGTGATTAGTTAGACAGAATAGGTGGATCAAGAAGTAATCGAGGCAACAAGCAAGAACCAGATACAAAACTAACATGGATGAACTACTGGAACAACACCGGGGTGGAAGATCACAGTGAAGATGAGACCAGATTCTGCTATTTCCATCAACATTCGTGCGCCAACTTTCAGTCCGTAACACTTGAGAAAGTTTATCCAAGTTCGGCCATAAAAAAAGCAGCGATCTTCTTGGTTCATGAGCCCAACTCGGAACTTATATCCATGGCTTGTCTTCAATGTGACCATTAAACTAGTGTATTCAGTTATGGCAAGGCCATCCATCTTGAGTACATGTGTTCTGGCAGAGCAAGGAATGCACTGCAAGAAAAATAATATGAGAACACAATGTATTCGCTATCCAAATCTAGAAATAATTTCCTCCTTCATGTCAGTGTTGACCATGGTACTAGTACCTTTTATCCAAATATACCAATCCAAATTAGTCGACAGCATGTTCAAAAAACCCCACCCTCCCGGATAGAAAAGAGGATTCTAGGAACATACTGTGCGCGTTTTAAAATCCTGTGTTAGGATGAGAAGGAACAAGTGTGGCGTCTCACCGAGGGCGCAGAAACCTGTAGGGTCCTCGCACTTTGGGCACTACAAATGAAACACACTAGATTCAGTAGGAAGAAAAATGCATCAATGGCGGCGACTGCCATCCTAGGATTACCTGCGACCAAGGGACTTGGATTTATCGGGGATGGATGAAGAATTTGTACCTGGTTCTCCATGAGAAAACCCAATGCAATCGCCGAGAGGGGGTTTTCTCTGAACAAGCAGATGAGGGAAAAGGGGATTCAGGCCCAGTGAAATATTGCTGCTTCGTTCGTCCAACTTACTGCTAAAGCTGGAAAGGTGGGGTTTTTTGTGATTTGACGGCTCATTGGGCATTACTATGGCGCTACGACTGGGGTGAGTCTACCGTGCAGTTGTGCACTCTAATTTGGTGCATGGAACATGGACCCCGTTGCCGGATTCCCCACATATCAGCGAAAGGAAGTAGAAAGGCAGGAGTAACTAGTTACACATAAATATATTTCTGACAGAGAGATACTCCCTCTGTAAAGAAATATAAAAATCTTTTATATCACAACTTTATACATAAGAAAAATCAAGGGGAATATATATAACATAATATGGGGGTTCAGCTGAGAATATAATACTCAGACAGGCTCATGGTTCTGGACTTTGGGCCACAGGCCAGTGGGCCTGCATGTTTGGGGGCCCATGTGTTCTAACTCAGTGCATTTCATATTGCAAGCGATCGGTACGGCGCTGGTTTTAGATGCGGTCGCAAGGCGAATACAGAAAATTGAATAAAACACGGCAGCTGTTAGAATGAAATCGAACAACAGTTCCTAACCAGCAATCAGAGTTGCAATTCTTTCACGATATCCTACGTGATAAATAATACCATCGTACTACTTATACACACAGGACACTTGTTTCACCATGCCATATTATTACATCAAAATCTCTCGGAGGATAGATCAGTTCGGCAGTTGCGTGCTGCTACTAAAGAATTTCAAAGTTGATTTGGACCAGCTCTCCTTGTCGAGAAAGTTCGATTTTGACATCATCCCCTACCAAAAGATTTGATTTAGATTTGAACCTTGACCATCCTTTAGCATCAATCATCATGCGACCATCCTTTGTACTTACGGTATATTGAGCAGGTTCATTCACACCAAGGCTGCACATGGTAAGAGAAACTTGGCCACGGTCGCCCAGATTGTTGAACGACTCCCTCGTTGCTCTAGGAATTCTCTGTTTGCAAACAAGAAGACATACACAAACAGTTAGATCAACACAGTGAATCATGTGAAACAACATGGAAAGAAAAAAGAACGAACCACTTGGGCGGCCAATGCTTACCAAGAAGGTGGAGATGTCGGTTTTTGTAAGGACTTTGGTATATGCAGTGCAAACTGCAGCCCAATCTGTTGCCAGTGCAACTGCTAGTTCCGTTGCCGGAGCAGATGGAAGTGCAACTTCCAGTGTTGGTGCAGGTGCCGGAACCGTTGCTGGTGCCCGTGCCGGTGCGACTGGTAGTGCCGCTGCTGCTGCCGGAGATGGTGCTCCTTGTGGAGCTGGTGCCGGTGTCAGAGCAGGTGCTGGTGTCGATGCCCGATCCTCCGGTAGATCAGCCTGATCCACTGACGCGGTCGGTGCCCAATCCTCAGGTGGATCAGACTGAGCTGCTGCCGCTGTCAGTGCTAGAGCAAGTGCCGCCAGAGAAGGTGTCGGTGCTCGATCCGTTGCTGAAGGTGGTACCGATGTGCGAGACGGCAGCGATCGTCTCTGGTCTGCTATGATCAGCTTTCTAACTTGACTAGGCTCCGTGACCTTGATCCAGTCTTTTTCTTCATTTCTTTTAAACACGAGAAGGACTAATTGTGGCGTCTTTGTTAAACCAAACTGCAGTTCATCATAGGGCTTCAGATTGTACTCAGACAACAGACTAATCCAATTGTGTCCAGTAATATAAGTGATGGACAGTGCCTTCGTTACTGACACGACATAAGAAGTGAAACGTGCAAAAATAACCATCATAGAGCAAACCAAACGGTTTATTCTGTGACGAATGTCACATGGCAAAACCTGCATCGTAAAATTGCAGCAAAAGTAAGAAAACATGACATTAAATCAATAAGATTTAGATAGTAAATCAATAAGGTTTACTTGATGTGACACGAGTGAATCCTTACCAAGAAATCACTATGTTCAAGTTCTAAACAGAAGATTGATCGTCCAATTACGCGTGGCATGCAGGGGCCCCGCTTACTCCCACAAGCAGGACAGTCCAAAGGTCGTGACAAATCGTATGGACCGAACATCCATGGGACTGGAAATCCTGGTGGGTGCGATAAACCCTGCAATGCATACAGATATTGGAGTGTAACCATAATTGATAAACCGTCCTCACAAAAAAGATGATCTGGATACTTCAAAATATACAGACTGAATTGAGTGGACAAACATTAACATAGACTGTTCTCAGGACTCACCACACAACAAAAGCGGTAGTACTAAACAATACAAGGTTCACACACACAAATCAAGTACTGAACAATAGTACTTACTACAGACAAGCAAAGTTGTACTAATTAAACTCTGCAGACTATTTCTTGCCACCGACCTACGGGATGAACCCCGCATAACTGACTAGGCCATGGACTTCGTGAGAGATGTCTACCAGCACCAGCACCATCTCCTCAACCTTGGAGAACCTAACAGAGTGGTCTTTCCACTCATAAACATGATGATGAAGACAGTCCGCATCAGATTTGTCGGGAAGCTTTACAAGAACCACACCCTTCGTAATCGAAGGCAAAGCCAGGAAATTGTTGTGGTGAAGTACACCCTCGAGAACAAGCCTGACAACAATGCTACAGGAAAACACTAGTTCAGGACACGTGGTGACAAGGACACAACAACTGGATAGTTTAGCAGTAGAACTCATGCTCAGGTCTTCCAGTTCACACGGCATGACTTTGAGAACTTCATCTCCACCGCGGACCTGGTTCTAATTCAAACAGAAACCAAATATTTTATTACTACCTCTGTTCAGAAATATGAGATGATTTTTGATATTTTACTCCATATAAGACTACGTATACGCACAGAAATGAGTGAACAAAGACACTAGAACATGTCTTCAAAGGCATGAGAGCAGAGGGATTACTTGCAATATCCATAACACAAGTTACTGAGGCTAATATACTCTCTTCAAAGGTAGCATTGATGTTCATAAAGTAGTTGAAAGTAATCTATAAGAAATCAGTGTCAACCTCTCGCATGTTTTGGTCAAAAGAGGAATTTAGAACCGTCATTTGGCACACAAAAATCACATGCAAGATCACCCAGAAAGTTGTACTACTAGTACTAGTACTGCGTGTTAGATGAAAAAACACGATCAGGATCGAGAAAAAGATCGTCAAGAAGAGATATTACCTAGACTTGCTTAATGAGGGATCCTGGAGAGGGGGCCTTGAACAGGGCGATGGCCTTGAGCTTGTCTGCGGTAGTCTCGGCGAGGTGCTTGCGCTTCTTCGTACCCTGAGCCTCGACGGTTTTGGCCAGAGCCATAGACATCACTTCGGCCGGTGCTCCAGGGTCCATCAAGAAACTGTCAAATAGAAATAAAAGAAAAGAAACCATAATCACAAACCCAAAAGAAGAACAGAGAGGGAGTTATAGGATCAGTGTCGGGGTTGCAAGACTGGGCCTTGGCTAGAATCAACACCATTGATGCGCTCACCTTTCCTTCTTTGGGAGAGAAGAACAATGGCAGAAGTAGGTCGGGGTTTTCTTGAAGAAATGAGGAACAAGATGAGGGAGAAACGAGTTGGGGTTTTCTTCAAGAGAGGAAGCTGAGGGAGAAGAGTGAAATGATGGTTGCTTCGTCCGTCCAACTTACTGCTGGAAAGGTGGGGGTTTTGTGATTTGACGGCTCATTGGGCATTACTGCAGCGCTTCGATCGGGATAGTCTATTGTACAGTTGGGCACTCTAGTACGGAGTAATTTAGCGCATGGCTAGTGGACCCTGATGCTGGCTGTCCCACATGTCGGCGAAAGTGAGTAGCAAGGTTCCCGACGACCGTCGAGGAGGATCCGCACGGTAGAGCGTGTCCACTGTTTCTGAAGAAAAAAATGATTACAGCAAGCGTTTCCACTCTTACGACGGAGGAGTGCGAAACACGGCAGCCACTTGAACTTACACAGTGCTCCTACTACTAGGCATGTGCAGTGGTTCATATGTCAGTACTACATAATCTTGTTGCTAGTGTAGTAAGATATGACGATAACAAATGATGTTGTGCGCATGTCAACTATATGAACAGTAATGTGACATAGTACCCCTTTTTTGACTGTCCGGTCGAGAATGAATGGTGAGATCAATGTTAACAAAACTAGGTCTACAGCGCACGGAGAGTATGGTGCTACAGTACTCCACGGAACATGAACCATATTAAGCACGAATCAGTGTTAGGCAGGGTGTACGAAGGGTGCATGGGATGGGAGCAAAAGTTCCCTTCTCGACCCACTTTTGGGTGTTTGGCAGAGTTCATGAAGGGTGCATGAGTCCACACTAGTAGGTTAACACAAATACACTAGGAGCATGCATGAAGAGGGGTGCTGAGATGAGCATGCACGACGAGGGAACAACTATATTGAGATGAGAATGCAAATAAACACACCCACACGCTTTGTGCTACAGTGACTGATCTACACCATCTGAGTTTGATCCAACGGTCATGTTGCGCCGAGACATGGACATGCCATGTAGAGGACGCCTAAACAACACCGAAGTCCCTCTGCTTCTCAAGGCGCACGACGTTGGTGATGCAGGGTGCCACCGCCCGCAGAGCCCGCTCCCGGTCGACGGGAGCCAGCTCGTCAAAGACGGCGTCCAATGGCACGAATGGATTCTGGTGACGGAGCCCTGAGAGGATTCACCCGGCAACGGCGACGGCAGCCCGCAACCCCTCCTTGTCCAGCTCCGCCCCCACCATCACATGGAGATGGCTGAGCTTCTCAGAGATATAGGTGAAGAAGGAGACCAGGTCAGGAAGCCACAGCTCGTTGAAGTTGACAGGGTGGTCGAACGGGTTTAGCCCGACGCCCGGCATGGTCGCGCTGGCACGACGGTAGGCATCATGCAGCTGCAACACGTGCGTGGCAACAGGGTCCATCAAGTGGCTGAGGTGATCCTGGACCTCATCACGATAGGCCCGCTCGCGCTCCAGCCGGCTCGCCTGACTGCCTATCGTATCTCCTGCTTTCTGCAGCAACGCCGGCGACGCCTCGAGCATCTTTGTGGTGGATGCCTGCCGCTTTTGAAGCTTCATGAACTCCCGCACATAAAGGAGGAGCATGGCACTCCTCTCCTCCTTGAGCTCACGGAGCTCCACGTCCTTGGCCCTGAGCTCCGCATCCTTGGCCTGGAGCTCCTGTGTCAGGCGCCTCACCTCAGACTCCGTGATCTGGTGCGCCGCCATGGAACCAGGTAGAAGCAATGGGGAGAGGAAGCAAAGGGGGTGAAACGGCTGAAAGGCAATGCAATCTACGGGAAGGCAGAGGGAACCAACCGAGGAGCGGGGTGAATCTTTTGGTTTTAACCATGGGAAAACACCAGTCGACGACTTTTCACATCAGGGAGCAGTGGGTTTTACAGGCGGAGTCATCGTGACTAATTGCTGCCGCGCCTTCTCCCATCAATAAAAAAATTAAAAATCCTACCGCGCCTGCCGCACCCAAAGATCAGAGCAACGCCGCGGTGGATATTTAAATTTACCTGCCGGCAAGGAGATAAAAAAAGGGGTGAAAAAACAAATATGGCGGCGGCCTAGCTAATCGATCGCACTAGCCCAACTAGCTAGCCACCGTGCTTCACTGATGTACTCGGCGGGAAAGGTGGTCTTTCGTGATTTGATGACTCATTTACTTGCTTTGGCACTACGACCGAGGAGGACCCAGAAAACGCGCGGTAGGGCGTCCCACGTCTCGGCAAGGAAGAAAATATGCGTGCACCACCCTGGAGGACCCCGAAACCGCGCGGTAGGGTGTGCCACGTCTCGGCACGGAGGAAAAATGTGCGTGTAAAAATATACTGTATTAGACGTACTACCTATGGTTCAACCTCGGGACCCAGCCAGTCGGTCAAAAACACCCCACTAGCCACACAGCTTCATCATGCTAACGTGGCACGGAGGATAGGTGTGGTTAGCTTCGTCTCGAGCAGCCACAATGTCTCTTGTTCTAGGCGATTCTTCTATTTTCCAAGCTTTTTTTAGTTATAATAACACCATGGCAAGCTAGTGCCGCTCTTCGTGTGTGCCCGTGCATCTAAAGGTTAGACGATGGAGAGGAGAGAGAGATCGCAGACATGGGACTCACCAGTAAGTGACTCAACGGTCATGCACGTGTTGACGAGCCACTCCCTCTACTCTACTCAACGTAACACTGTATAAAATCAAGTTATGGGACAAAGCCAACAACCATTGTTGTTTCAGGCTATCGACTTATGCTTTGTAGTCCAGGTTGCCAGTTCGAATCTTGTCTTTCAGATTTGTTAGTTTTAGGTCCAAATTTGATCAATAACAAGTGGGACCCCCGTGTGTTGTTTCGATATTTCAGTGTAGGATGGTTTTTTTGAACAAACACTTTGCGCGGTTAGACAAGTAACAACACGAGTTACACGTATTTTGCAAGTTTAGGAACAAAAATGACAGCGGCATAGAATATCACATCCACCCCGCAGCTTAGATCCTATGGTGGTACGAGTTTTTACGTTGTTGGAACTGAGATCCAATGGCTTGGGAGTAGTCTTTGTAATTATGCGCAATTTCCAAACTCTCCAAGGGTTTTTTTGCAAATAAAACATTCAGGCCTCGTGTGTGCCGCTGCATCTTGTATCCAACGGCTCCCTGTTGCTCATATTAGGTGCTCCCCGTAGCTTAATTAGCCGCTACGGTGATACGAGCATCTAGGTCATATGATCTGTGATCAGATGCCACATGCGTAGTACTTGTACTTTCTGCGCAATTCCCAAACTCTCTCAGGCGTATATTGCAAAAACATTCAAACCTCCTACTGTGAGCCGTTAGATCTCCGGGAACTCGTATCACCATAGAATCTACGGTGCGGGAGCACCTCATATTCTCCCGTGCGAGAAAACATCAGGTGCTCTCGCAGCTTGGATGCTACGGTGATACGAGCTTCAAGGTCGTTTGATCTAAGATCCAATGGCATCTGAGCAGTCTTTGTGCTTGTAAGCAGTGGCCGAACTCTTTGGGGGTTTTTCTGCAAAAAACATTCGAACCACCGAGGAGTTGTTGGATTACAGATCCAATGGCTTCAAAGAGCTTGTATCACCAAAGCATCTAAGGTGTGGTAGCACATGATATTCTTACATACAGGAGAATATGAGGTCCTCCTTCATCTTAGATGCTACGGTGATACGAGCTTTGAGGTCGTTGGATATGGGATCCATGGGCATCTGAGTAGTTTTTGTACAAATTGTGTGCAATTCTCAAACTCATTAAGGTTTCCTGTAAAAATATTAAGACATCCTGTGAGCTGCAATATCTCAGATCTACAAGCTCCAAGCAACTCGTATCAGCATATAGCATCTAAGGTGTGGGGGCACATGATATTCTCCCGGGGAGGGGGGGTTGCACAACCAATCGGTGTTTGGGAGGGTGGGGACAAATATAATGTTCAAATAATATAATCTAACCAATCCTAAATAGAGCTTCACAATTTTATCTAAGGTCGAGGGGTTAACCCCCGACAATCTACATAGCTCCGCCTAAACACAACATTTGCATGTATTTAGTACTAGACTTAATATTCATGCTTCAGTTTCCTGTTCATTTTAAATATTGAATTGAGGACCATGCATGTCTTACATTTTACTCCCTTCATTCCTAAATATTAGTCTTTTTAGAGATTTCAAATGGATTGCCACATACGGATGTATATAGACATATTTTAGAGCGTAGATTCACTCATTTTGCTCCGTATGTAGTCACTTGTTGAAATCTCTAAAAGATAAATATTTACGAACAGAGGGAGTATTTTTGAATTCGTGTCATGCATGCATGATTTGGAAAAATAGATGCACTATACTTACTGGATTGTTGTTGTATTCGTGTGTGTGTGTATGTGGTCATATGCTTGATACATACAAAGTTTTCTCACCACCATACCGTTCATCTTTTAAATTTGAATTTGCAATGAAAAACTTACTAGGGATACCATGAAATGTGAAATCCACGTTGACATCACTATATCACAAACTCACTCTAATTCAAGAACTCGTCATAAATCAATTACCACATTGAGATTACTATTTGCAAGGAAAATACGGGCATTGTAATACATATAGATTCGTTCGGCAATTTAAAAGATTCCTTTCGTATTCTCGAATGGTAGCACCCAACGGCGTACCAGCCAGACCCGGGCTCGTGTTGATCCTAAAAAAAACCCAGACTCATGTCCTTCTGGTGGCATGCGTGGTATGCACATTAGCCAACCCCAACCAGTCGAGCCTCCGCGTTTCGACTCGAAATATCTGGCGGCCAGAATTCCAGCCCTAGGAAATTCCCCGCATGTCCCCGGTCCATAATGACTACCGATGAACAATGGAGGAATGCTTTAGTAACTAGACAACATTACCTACCGTGCCGAGCACGGTTCAATTCCCTCAGTCGCCGCTACCCAAGGTCACTCGTCAACTCCATTGCCTAGTACTAATAGGAGTACTACACCAGGATGAGCACAGAATTGAGCCCCGTTTGTTCCTGCCTAGTACTTGAGTTAATATATCAGGCAATGCACTGGTACGGAGGGATTATCCTTTTACTCTGCATAAATAACTTGTCTGAAGTCTAACTAAGCAAAATGTTTGACCAAATCCTTTCTTAAGAAATATTAACATCTACAACAGTAAAGATGTATCGCTTGAAAATTTATTGCATGATGCAAGTTATGATATTGTTTCGAATCCTGGATTTTAAATTTCAGAAAATCCAAAAGTGACTGGAAATTCATGAAACTGAACATGGTCTCGTGATATGGCACAAATATTCCTACGTAATTTTTTTTCTTCAATTTGAGACAAGCTGCTTATGAGAAGTTGCACAAATGAAGAGCCAAGGTATTTTGGAACAAAGACCTGTCACGTTAAGGTGAACGCTTTCACTATTCAAACCATGGGCGTTTACGTGCCGCCACGAGTCCCGCTTCTCATCGGCAGGTGCCGTCCAAGCAAGCGTGTGAGTCGACGGGAGGCGTGCGAGCAGACCGCTGCGCCGGCTGACCGGGAGGCGTGCGAGCAGGCCGCTGTGCAGGCTCACCGGGAGGCGAGCCCTTTGACCAGGCTCCGCCACCCACCTTCGTCCCAACTGGCCCCACTTTTAATGCCGTTGGCGCTGCAGTTTAAAATCACCCCCGCACTACCCGGTATCGCTACAATCTTCTCTCTTCCTCTCCGATTCTCCTGTCGTCTACCTCCAACCAGCCTGACCTAACCGTACGCCATGCCGCATCACGATGCTCTGCCCTTAGTCTTCCAGTTTCCTGACGAAGACACCCAGCCGGAGTCTCAAGAACATAAGGCGCTTTGGGACGAGCTTGAACTGGCCTTGCGGGAAGACGCCGCGCCTGTCCTCGCTCCCGTTCCGGCTCCCGTCGCCCCGACTACGCCAGCGCCCATCCCCGTGGCATTGATGGGCTGGGAGCCGCACATTGTCGCCAAGCTTGATGCCACGGGGTTCCACAAGGTTCCCGCCGACTTTCACGCGCCCATGCACCTGCCAGCGCATGCGCCTGCTCGTGCACTGACGTGCGCGCCTGTGCCGGTGCCCGTGCACACGAATGTCTCCGCCGCGCCGTTGCCAGCGCCTGTCCCCGGGCGGGTGCCAGTGCCCCCCTCAGCGGCATGGGTGGCCGCCGTCGACCGCTTCCTTGTACCAACGCCAGTCGCGTTCTCCCGCCAGTTGACTCGCTCCTGGAGACCGAAGTCCAGAACATTCTGGCCTTCCTTGAAGCTAGGGCCAACGTCCAGGAGTACGCCAACAACGGCGCAAGACGCTTCGATCGCTGTCGCCGTCGGTCAGTGGCCCGATGACACACAGAGCATGGCGGAGGAGCCGCTTCCCACCGCAAGACGCCCCTGCCGCCGCCGTGTAATGTAAATTTGCCATGAAAAACGTTCGGATTGTCATGCTTAAAATCCGAACATTTATCATTTCTGTTTATTTTAGATCGATCATCGTATGAATGTAAAGTCGGAGTCTGACTGAATGAAATCTATGGTTTGATCGATTGAATGTTCTGCTAGAGCCGTATCAAATTAAATATAAAACGTCGTCAAGCCACATGTATTCCTTCTCATCGCAAACATTTCATATTAAATACCACGTCAATTCCAAATATTTTCTTAGGGAAGACAATTCCAAATACTTGTAGGGTGCGACCAGTCCCCTTGTTCGAGCACTAGGCGATACATCTATTTACCAACGCATTTAATTATTACGGAGTAGTAGATAAATAGTACTAGATAACTTGTCCGTCACGGTCACTTTTGTTCCTAAACTTGTTACATGTATAATCTATATCTATACCATCTATACCAAAGGGGCAGATCCAATTAATCTCGGCCATCAAATCATGTCAATCCAATGACCTAGACTGCTTCAATGTCGAGCGCTCAACACGTTTAGCATGCAGTTAATTTCATGCCAAACATAGTGCTAATCACATAATAACACGCAAATAATATCCTACTTAATATCCGCATGCACTTAATATACTTCCAAATTAATGTGCATTGCACGTACACATTGACTAGTACTACTAGTATGTGAAACTGGTGCCGTAACTTGTGAACGCGTCCAGATATGGTTAACAGCCACATCGCCCGCGAGTTCTTCGTGTTTGCCCGTGCGTCTAAACATAGAAGGGGAGGAGAGAGAGAGCAGACATGGAACCCACCAGTAAGTGAAGGCGAATAGTACGTGCTAACGAGCCGGTCCAACTAATGTACTAAAAATAATATTAAAACATGTTATCCATTAAATATGTTGTGGTAATATAAAAATATTATATCAACAAAGGGGGGGGGTACAACAAACGTTGCTGTACTATGTTGCCTATTGACGTGCTGCTTGAAGGCCCTGGTCGCATGTTCGATCCTCGTCCTTTTTAATTTTTAGATTATATATGGGTCCAAATTTGTTTCATGACAGGTGGGCCCCTCGGTTTGTAGTTTGTAGCACTTTAATTTGTGGGTCGAAATTTGTTCCATTACAGGTAGACTATCGGTGTGTAGTTTTTTAGCTTATTTGTAATAATTAAAGAGAACAACAGAGTTTTTTGCAAAAATACCATGGTGTGACGTTGAAGGTGAGAAAGGACATTGAGAGAGCGATGACCGAGCCAGGGGGAAATCAATTGGGGGAGGTGCGGGGGTTGCAACGGTGTTTGGAGTAGTTGTGGGTCGAATGCTACGAAAATACAATCTATACCCACCGGAATAAATGCCTTCACAAATTAATCCAAGGTTGGAGTCCCCCTCGCAATGTAAATAGCTCCGGCTCTGCGAGGGATGGAGAGGTAGCTTCAATGTGTGGAAGATACAGCGTGAGAAAGTGAGGTCAATCGAGACACGGATAGATAGAGAGACAAAGTGAGTGTGGTCCGGCATTCGTTGAAAAGATATATATGCTCTGGAGAGATATTGTTCAATTGAGCTTTTGGGAAGGGGAGGGCTGTAAGATAGAGCTTGAGAGATGACCCAGTCACAGACATGTAGATATATTTTGTGCATGGGAGGAAGCAAGGTCAATCGATTACATATATAAAGGGAGAGAGATTGAGCGAGTGTGGGTCGTCGTGCGATCGAAAGAGTGAGATGGGTTGGAGAGAGTGACCTAGATAGACAATGTGCGTGAGAGAGTATACAATATGAATATGTCGAATTGGGCTCAAACATGGATATATATCGTTTGTGTCCGAGAAAGAGCGAGGTCAATCGAGACATACAGAGAGAGAGAGAGAGAGAGAGAGAGAGAGAGAGCGAGCGTGGCCCGCCATGAGGTCGAAAGAGTGGGGGCGGCTTGGATGGACTGACCTAGATAGACAATCTGCGTGAGAGAGTATGGAGTGTGTCGATCGAGGCCCGAACAGGGAGATATATCATTTGTCTGTGAAAGAAAGCGAGGTTAATCGAGACTTAGATAAAGAGAGAGAGATTGAGCGAGTGTGGCCCGCCGTGCGGAAGAAAGAGTGAGACAGTCTCGAGAGAGTGACCTAGATAGACAACGTGCGTGCGTGCGTAGGAGAGGGGGGGTCTAGATAGACAATGCATGTATCTAGTGAGAGAGGGTGGGAGGGAGAGAGAGAGAGCTCGGCATGGAGTGCAATGGCGGGTGTGTGAGGTAGATACATTTGGTAACAGAGTGGAAAAAGGGGGTTGTGTAGTTGAGAGAGTTAGAGATAGCTTCCTAAGGTGGTTAGGTGAGGAAGATTGATCAATACAGGAAGTATGTAGCGTGTGTGCCGAGGGGGGTGGGGCTAAAAACAGCATTTGAATGTAGATAGTACGAGACTTAATACCGACGTTTCAATTTAGTGTACATTGTAAGACTTGAATTGAGGACCATGTATACGGCTTCCGTAATTATTTCGAATTCGTGGCATACTAGGTTTGGAAAAGTTGACATTGACTCGATTGTTGTGCTATTTTGTAGGTCATATGTTTGAATCCATCCAAAGTTTTCTCACTACCATGGTTTTCATCATATACATATGAATTTGTATTAAAAAAGTAGCGTGGATACCGTGAAATGCGAAATCCACGTTAGAATTGGAGATCGCTATGTGACACACACTGTAATTCAAATAACTGCTCATTAATTAATTTATAGTATCTCATTTCGAATGACTAATTATTTGCAAGGAAAACACGGGCATGGTAATACATACAGATTCATTTGCAAATAAAAGAAGATTCATTTGCATTCTCAAATGTAGGCGCACCAGGCAGACCAGGGTCGTGCCGTGGTGGTTGCGTGTGTCGTACGGACGCTAGCACCCAGCCACCCACCCCCTCCCTCCCTCCCCCCCCCCCCCCCCCACACACGAAAAAGAACAACGCCAAAATAAGTTCGCGCTTCCACGTTTCGGATTGAAATATCTAGCGGCCCCAATTCCAGCCTTGGAAAATCTCCCTTCTCCACCGTCCCCTTCCGCGCTCAGAGCGCTCAAATCCCTAATTCGCTGCCAACCCAAGCAAAGTTCAAATCACCCCTCGTCTCGTCTCTTTCCCCAGCTCTGTGCCGGACGACGACGACGAAGACGACGGTCGCGGTTCACCACCGCACCGGAGCTACCTCATCTACACCCTCGTCCACCGCACCGGGTGGTCCACCGACAACGTCGGCCGCCGCAATCGACGTGCCTCACAGACACCGACTTCCACCGCATCACGTGCGCTTCACCGACGCCATCTCCCACCTCACCGGGGCTACTTCACCGAGCACATCGTCGCACCTCCGCCCCCCGAGGTCGTTGGGGCTTCACCAACGGTCTCGTCCACCGCATCATAGCGCTCCGCTGCCACTCAAGATCTGCATCCATGCGTGGCCAGCCAAGGCCAGCGCATCACCCTCAACGGCTCTGAAGTGACCCACACTCTAGCTAGGTGAGCATGCCCAAATGCCGGCCCGAACTAGGTATCCACATATCACTCCCTTGTGCACTGTTCCGACGATGTTTGGATATCCTTTCACTGCTCTCTTAGCTTACACGCCTATGCAACTCTGACTTTAACTCTTATTTCTTCTGGAGATATCATCTGAAACAAGCAAAACCATTTTTTAGCGAAGCATGATGGCGCTACGGGATCTGGTACACATCCTGCACACCGGTATAACCTTGTAAGTACCTGTCCTCCGGTACAACAGCAAGGTCAATTCCTCTTATTTGATCAACCATTCGCCGTGTCAAAAATGCAGAGGGGGATGCAAGGAGCACAAGGCCTGCACATCCAAGCAAGTGGTAACATGGACTTGTACATGGAACATCCCAAGCGCAAGCAGAGCTGCAGTGAGCCTATACAACGAGCTAGCGTAAGTCCCTACATTTCATTTAATTCGTATTGGCCTGCGTGTATGATTTGTGTGCAGTGGCGGATCCACGAATTCAAGTTACCAGGGGCAAAAATTTAACTTAAAAAAATATGAAGGCACTTGCACTCCGGAAACCAACATAACTTGAGAAATGTGAAGCTACATGCACTTTGAAAACCAGCTAATGATCCAAAGTAGTTCGAGATTATAAAACACTAAATGATGTAAGCACCAAAAAACACAAAATGCAACATGGTGTACAAGGACTACTAACATGGTATGTACCTGCTTGAATTATTCGTTCTCTGGCTGAAAATATCGAAGTGTAATTGCACCTATAACCAGTGCGCAAACTGCATATCAATATATCTATCCTGCACAAGTATGCCAATAGTTTCAAACAACAGATTAGAAAAGTATTTATGCTACGTTGTCATGATACGGGGACTTTCTGGTAGATGGCCTCGACATTTCCTCAAGCCCTGAAAATGTACTATAATTTGCTTGTCATCAATGCCTGCAAATCTCTATGTCTCTCTCAACATAGTAGATCATCATGAGACACTAAATCCTTCAATGGGAGCTTGCAAAATGCTTGCATTAGATCCCTCATTAGACACTATATGTTCATCACCAGGAGCATGTAAAATGTTCGCATCAAATCCTTCATTAGGAGTCTGTTCATTAGACACTTCAGGCTCAAGAACAACATGAGCTTGTATGTTTGCACCGGAAACATGATTAGATACATCAGGTTCAGTCAGTTCAGTATTTATTGGGGGAGTTATAAAATAAGCAGAAATTGGTTTCATTTTCTCATAGATTCCCTACATACAAGCAGTTTTACAACACCGTCAGGTTTAACTATTGGCCAGAAATTGAACAGTTGAATTAGATATAATCAGGGATGTGATGTACCTTCTTGTTGCGCATGCTGCTCTTGCAAGCTACGACTGTTCATTTGCGCAAGCTCGATGCCATGCCCGTGCTGCCGCCGCTGCCTCCCACGCAGGCTACACCCAGGGTTGGATCTTCATCTTCTTGTCCTTCCATTTGCTTGAAGCTCGGCGAATGGCGTCCAACGAGGGCACGACGAAGTGCTGTGTCGGTCTGTCTAGCGGCGGCTAGGTTAGGAGCGAACCAGACTGGAGGCTGGAGCGAACGAATTGGGATTTTTCCTGCTGTCGATCGATATGGGAGGCGCTCATTTGGGCCGCGAGCCTGCTATAGGGCCTGCCTTGCACTTACGTTATTGGCCCATCCAAATTGAAATGTTTTTCTTTATTTTTTACATTGCCTGCTCGTGCGTTTGGACGAACAAAACTAGCCTGGGCCAACCTGGACGACTCAAACTAGGTGCACACTTTCCAGCCACCCGAGGCGGCCGCCCATACCAGCCCCTACGGTGGCGTCGCCCCTTTTTGCATGTATGATTGGGGTAGTGAAAAATATTCCAGTGGCGCTTTTGATTTACCCACAGAATGGTTGAATTGCTTGTTTCTATGAACTGAGTTCGTCAATAATGTGAAGGATGCCAGTCTTTTCATCCTATTGTAGATTGCTTAGATCTCGATATGCCAAATGTAATCGCATGAAATATACAGTAAAAGCCAGTGTGATGTGTGTGGCTACAACTAGTCTGACAACCCGTCCTCATATTGACGCACCATCTTATCAGATTAACCATTCGACTTACCAATGCAGTGTGGGAAGAAAGAAGTATTGGGACTGCGTATCTAAGCAATTGATGCCATGGACTCCTTCGTAGAACCTTGTAAGCGAAAAAGAAGTTGCAGTGTGCCTGTACAAAGAGCTAGCGTAAGTTCAGTTACCTGCTTCTCGGAATTTTAGTTAGCCACTTATTGCAAAATTGTTCAATTATGTTGCTTGGCTTAATTTAGTTTGCTACCGATTACATAATGCCATAGCCTGTTAATCCTATTATAGACTGCGCCTATCTATGTGTTTGATACTTACTGTTAAGAATTACCTGTTTGCCTGAACTTAAATAGCTACTTAAGCATGTAGATAGCTGGTCATATGTACTTCTAGAGTGCAGCAGAATTCACGTGTAATTTATATTTGATACCCTGTTTGTATAAATGGTTTGCTATTATCACTTTTAGAACTAGTAATGTTTGCATGTTCATAGATAGACAACTGTTAGGTTTATATGAGGGGCACCGTCTTTTTAACTTATATATATATGTGTTGGAATCATTTTGCTTACATCAAAGAAATTTACAGATGTCTGTGTTGCTGGTAAACGGTACCGACTTGTTACTTTAATACGTTGCCAAGAACCTGTTAGTTTTACTAGTTCATGTGTAATTAAATACATTGCCAAAACTGGTTAGTTTTACTAGTTTGATGTTAGTTTCTAATGGCTCTTGCAACACTTTATTTATGATTGCTAACATTCAAGTTTGCAGGATCCAACTGAAACTCCATTGGCACAACAGGTATGTTTTCATAAACTACCTTGTTTACCTGGTTTGCTGCTGTAACTTGTTGCTGTAATCATCTTACCAACTTCAAGTTTTCAGGATCCAATTAGAAGTCCAATTGCACAGCAGGTACATTTTCAAAAATATATTTGTGTAACAGGTTTGCTGCTGTAACTTGTTGCTCTAATCAAGTTACTGACTACTCAAGTTTTCAGGATCCAAGAGAAACTCCAATGCCACAACAGGTTCCTTTTGCAAAACTTGTTTGTTTAACTGCTTTGCTGCTGCAAACGGTTGCTCTAATCACGTTACTGGCTACTCAACTTTTCAGGATCCAAGAGAAACTCCAATGCCACAACAGGTACCTTTTGCAAAACTTGTTTGTTTAACTGCTTTGCTGCTGCAACCGGTTACAATGATGTTAATAACTACTTTTCAGCATCCAATTGAAACTCTTTAATTCCTTGTTTGTTTAACTGGTTTGCTGTTATAACTCCCAGTTGAGATGTTTTGCTAACCTCAACTTTTCGGAATCCAATCGGAACTTTAATGGCAAAACAGGTTAGCCCAAGATCAAAGAGCAAGGTCCCTATGGACGTTGTATCATCCCACATTAGTGGCACCGGCCCAATCGTGCATCATGAATTGCCAACTGCTGATGCTCTAGAGGCTAAACTATTGGTAGAAAGAGATTTTGCTTCTGCACTTAGAGATGAAGTTGACATGTTGAGGAAGCAAACAACACAATCACAAGCAGTACTCAAGACAACCATTAAATATTTGGTGGATTTCAAAACGAAGCAAGCTGAGACTGACCGCATTGTTAAGGTCCTAAAGGAAAAAAGGAAATTAAATTCCCGCTTGGTAAATCATAGGTGAAATGTTCTTTCTATCGTTGAATAACCTTTGTGTTGTTTGTTCATGTAATTGATCAAACCATTTGTTTTAGAGATCATGTAATAATTTTTTTTTGTTTTTTGGTTTGTAATTTTTTTTAGCACAAGTCTGTATTAATTGATAAGACTCTAAGACATTTCATTTTGATTGCTGTGCCAGACCTACAAATATGCCAATCGGGCTGAATGTGCATTCAGCAATAATAGTAGTATAGATGGTCCTTAAGTGGCACGCATCTGAACGGGCCAAGATGCTGTACTAAATTCGCTAAAAAAAGGATGCTCTTCTAGCAAAAAAAGTACAGCGGGCTGGCTTATGTATGTTAGTTGATATTATTGATCCATAAGTGTTTATATGTCTGTTAGTTTTGTACATTATTGGTTGATTGACTCGGGATTTGAATCTCGATACATCGCTTGTGTACATATCTAAATGGGAGTACACATTATGTTGCGTGTGACACTTGAGTTGGACATAAAGTGGTTTCAAATATTCGAATTCACCTTAAACTGGATTCTAGCTTCTGAATTAGAGTATCAGCATTTGTAAATCATATTCATATATGCAGTGGAATACATCTTTGTCGTGCTTTTGAAGATATATAAAAACACATAGAATGATTTATAAAGATTCGTATAGGAATACAAAATGGATTCGAATTTAGTTGCCAGGATAAACGTCGATGCTTATTGTCCCAAAATTCGAAAGAAGCGGCAAAATGTCCACTCCCATGTCAGCTGCCCGAAGCCAGTGTTTGGGAGATGGAAATTACTGTCTACCCCTTACACGGACAATTCATCAGCCCGATTTGCACTGCTCTCAATAGGGGTAGGTTAGTAACTTCAATTAGACATGCACGACCGCCTCTGAGCCCATTCCGATACGTTGGGCGCCAAACATGGGCGGCAAAACACATTTGATTCAAGCTCGTCCGAAAGACCTCTGTCTCTCCCTCCATTTCCCCATTCATACATGGTGGGCGGCAAAACAAACTCGACTCGGCCGAAATTGATGTAGGCAAATATTTTCAATAGGGGCAGGTTTGTAACTTCACTCAGACGTGACACAACCGCCCTACCTGTCAGCCCCATTCATACACCGTGGGCACCAACCGTGGGCACCAAAACACCCTCTCCTCGCCCGAAATCGCTCTGGGTAAATATTGGGGAGATGCGAGATTACCGTCCTATCCCCAACCGACGAGACGTCCAAATTTTAAACGGGGGCTAAGTTCGTAACTTTCCCATATTTCAGACATGCGCGTCCCAAAAACATGTTTCCCCGTACCTCTCCCTCCATTTTCCCATTCATACACCGTCCGCGCTAGAACACCATCCCCACACCAGCCTCCTCCGTCCGCCACCCCATCCATCGCCGCCATCCTCCACCCCATCCATCGCCACCCTCCTCCACCATGCCGGAGCGCCTACCAAGACTGCGTCATCCACTGCTAGAGATGGACGTTTCTCATCCACGGCGACGGACCAGGAACCTTGCATCGCGTCCTCTCGCTTCATCGGCGCCGTCGTCCTCTTTGCCGGGGCCGCTCACACGACCTTCTCGTCCACCGCAACGGGACTTATCCCCCGATGCACCTGTCTACCGTCGCAGATCTGCTTCAATGCCATCGACAGCCATCGCACCCCCGATGCCTACACGGCGCCACAAGAGAGGTGGTACTTCATATCTGCTGAACTTTTTGATCTCAACCAGAAAATAGATCGTAACTTGGTTACTGTACTTTCTTTTCAACTCTTAGAATTTAGTTCTTAGTTCGAAGCAAACAATGGATGCTAAATAGCATTTCTGCGGTTTGCAGCTTTAAATCTGCCATGGCACAGTCATAATAGGGTTTAATTGATCATGCTTAGGGTTTAATTGATCATGTTGGTTCCATGGTGGTTTCTTTAATAGAAATCGGATGGGAAACCCTCTTTTGCTCAAAAAAAAATGCTTAGGGTTTCCCCCTTTTATGATCACTATACGATCAGCATACGTGCTTCGTGTCATAATAGCACTGCTCCACCCATCAAGCTAAACAAGCTTAGTTGTTCAAATACGAATCTGATATTATTAAAACAGAGCCGTTTAATTGGTCAGCTAAATGTTCCTAATTTAGTTTCAAAAATGCATGTACGCCGCTCGGGTGTCTATCTACAGGGTGCTCATGGTGGGTCGCGGCCCACCCTGGGATTTTGGGTCGGCCCAGGCCCCGATTCCCCTCTGTTCTGCAGCGCTTCCGATCTCTACTCGCCCCCAGCCGCCTGCCTCGCCGGTGACTTGCCTTCCTCAGACGGCATGACTCTAGGAGGAGACGCCAGACTAACAGGAGGTCAGGAGCCGCTCGCCCAACAACGTCACCGCTGCCCGCGTGCGCCGCCGTGCCTACCTTCCCAGTCCGTTCAGGGCTCAGGCGTGCAGCAGCCACTAAGCCAACCCGATTTATTCTGAGATACGTCCTCAACACTCAGCAACCACTCCTCATCACCCATTTTCTAATTGATTCATTACTCATTAGGCAGGACTGTCATTAGGGTTTGTTGTGTATTGAGTGCTACCTACACTTAATGGTTCAGATGTATTTCAGTAATCTTTAGTACCTGTAAAGTTCACAGGGTTTCAAAATTTTGGCCCTAGGAACAGACACTAGTCATTTTGGATTGTTGGTCATAGTGACATTGACCCAGATTACTACTGCAGGCCAGGTTTGTTGACAATTTTACTTGTCTTTCTTACTCATTCGATATGATATCCAATTATTCACGTCGATTAGTTGCAAACAATAAATGCTAGACCAACTTCTTGATTCAGATTTTGGATGGTCTCTTACTACAGTTACAATTCTGCATACTTGTCCTAGTCATCTCACAAGTAATGATTGATTCACTACATCTATGCTTGCCTTGTCATATTTGTTGTCAATATTCTTTTAGGGTGGACCACCCTGTTTCAAAATACTGGAACCGCAGACATGAGAGAATAGTATTTCTCTGTGTGATCTCTTCCATCATGTGTGGGCAACGAACACTGCATTGTATAGAAAGAAAGTGTCATTTCCACCTTTTACATAGACTACGATCTTTTACATGGAATACAATCTGCCTACTTGCTTTGTGTCACACTACCAGCACTCCACCCTTGAAACTAAACATTATGCCACTCATAATTCCTTAGTTTATTTGTTCAAATATGAATTTGATATGATTCTAATGTTCCTACTTCAGTTTTGAAATGTGTGTCTGCCTGTTATAGAGACATAAGAGGTTTGTATTTCTGTGTGTGGTCTGGTCAGCACGGTTGGGGGGTGAACTTTGCATATGCAGGGGTTTATAGGAAGACACTCTTCGAGTTGAATCCGCAATGCATTCCATAGATAATCTGACTACTTTTTATGTTTTCATGAATCTCAGATACTGAACAACATCATAATGATTATGAGCTTGCACGCATGAAAAGAATAAAGCAGAACAATGCCATGGCTGTCAAACTTGGCATTAAGGGACTGAAATCAAGTCTAGATGCAATGCAATGCAAACGCTCTCCACCTACAGATTCATGCTTAGAATATGATCCTAACAGTGGTTCTGAGCTAGAGGGAGACCTAAGTCAATGTAGCTCCCTAGTGGAGGAGTCAGAGGCAGATGCCCTATCTTATTCACCCATCAAGGTGCTTGCTCTAACTTTCCAAGGTTATATTGGTCGCACATATCTTGCAACTGATGCTTTGCATTGCTTCTACTTTGTTGCACTGCCATTAGCTTAGTTTACACATCGTGTATGTGAATACGCCCTGCCTATCCATTTTCAGTACATATTCCATCTGTCATCATACCATATTTATCCATTCAAATGTTGTTCTTGTGTATCAGACATTCAAAAGGAAGA
Source organism: Thinopyrum elongatum (assembly GCA_011799875.1). Taxonomy (NCBI): domain Eukaryota; kingdom Viridiplantae; phylum Streptophyta; class Magnoliopsida; order Poales; family Poaceae; genus Thinopyrum; species Thinopyrum elongatum. Next base: position 485,180,781 of record CM022301.1, on the reverse strand, counting down.
GGGCTATTGCTAATCGTGGAGGAGCACGAGCAAAGTATTGGGAAAAGGTAGTGACACCTGATAAATCAAATACCCATTAGGTGTAGTTGCAATATCACCTGACCCACAAAACACGGCCCCAACTCTAGGAGACTCTAGCCCTACTACACTGGTCATCTCTGATGCCCCAACTCAGTAGACCCCAACTGCAGCAAACAGTATGATGATGCCAGTTGACATAGCACCAGCTCTACGACGCAAAACCCTCATTCCAGCAAAGAGTACACCAAATCCAGTTGGCAAATCCCTTTTTGAACAAGAGAGAGCCCCAATTGCAGCAAATAGGACCCCTGTTCCATTTCTTCCCAGTTTAGAAGATGAAGCTTATATTGTTGTCAGGAACTTTGTGCACATCTTTCCTTCATGGAAAGATTATACCACAGACACAAAACAATTTCCAGTCTTCCTCCGCAACTTACGCGTAAGTGATGTACTAATGTTATTCACGGTGATTACTGCATATGTTTCTGCCGACAGAAGACACAAGATTTCATTCTTTTAAATAGGCGAGGACCAAACTGGATTGGCAAGACGAGCAAGGGTTGGTTGCGCTTTTCAAGCACTCATTGATGAAGTATCGTTCCTACCTGAGGGAAGCGCACTTCGATGGCAAGCCTCTAAACAAAATTTCTGTAAAGTCTTCGTTGCTACATTTATCAGACAGTGACTGGAATAATCTTGTTACACAATGGTCTCGTCTGCAGCGTAAGGTACTGTCTATGATATCACATCACAATTTGAACTACATTTCTGCATGTGCCTTAACGTCTCACTTGTACGAAAACTATTTGCAGAAGAACATTTATTCTCAAGGGACCACAGAATCTCGCAACTATACTGCACACTGCATTGCTCTTGTGAGTACATCTTGCCCTGTATGACCATACTTACTTTCATAGCTGGTTGATTATGTAGCATCACTGCACATGTTAGCCTCGTTATCGTTCATTTGGTGGACATTATAAGATCTGTATGGACTCTTACATAAATTTAGAATCAACCCAATGCTTTTGAAGAGGTTTAGCTCTGCAGTCCTCTTGTAAGGACTGAACGTCATCTATCACTGTACTTACATTAACAGCTACTCCCTCCGTCCCATAATATAAGAACATTTTGTACAGTACAGCAGTGTTCAAAACACTCTTATATTATGGGAAGAGGGATTGGTTCATTGTGTAGGATTCTGCATCTTATCTCCCTCGCCCACCATTTACTAAAAAATATCAGATCTATATTTAATATTACCAAAAAGTTGAATACACAGACAATGCCAGTGCAGAAGTGTAGCCCATTGCTCTTGCCTGTACATTTTGTCCTGTAACGCTTGTACTTCCAAGGATTGGTAGTTGATTATGTAGCATCAATCTACATCTTATCTTCATTATCCTCTATCCCTTCCAGTATTATCATATCTATAATTACTCTCTACAAAATGTAGAGTACAGGCAATGCTTATGAAGAAGATTATGTGCTAAAATTCTTGAGTTATCCTTCCCTTGACATGGAGAAGGGCATTATAAAGCCGGTGTTAACTGTTAATGTAAGTCAGTCCTTCTAAAGCCTTTATCCTCAACTGCTGTTTAATTTGCTCATACTCCCTATCGTTAACTGCTGTTTAGTTTGCTGTTTCTATCAAAATGCATGTTCGCAACAACCGTAAGTTCCACGTTTTACTTGTAAAACTAAATTCCTTATTCATACCATGCACATTACTCAATACTCCCTATATGTATGCTTGTTTTTGTGGATCTATAATCCAGTGTGTGGTGAAGCAGCCCACGTTTGCACCTTGTCTATTTTATCTTACTGATGTGGCTGATGATATGAACAACATGCCATGCACATTAACCAAAATAGATACAATGATTGTCTTTGCCCTTCATCTATGCTTGTTATGTTGACATGGTAATCCAGTAGTGTGGTGAAGCTCCCCGCATTATGAACAATGCCAAATTATGCTATTGATATTTTGAACTTACTCTTTATTTTATAATTTGAAATTGGATGGAATTGACAGCACAGTTATCATCTTTGTTTATACACGTGCAAAACCTGTCATCTCTCTGCTTGTTTCAGGGTGATATGCCTGATGGCATGCACAAGTCTGCTGAAGGCTGTGAGACAAACCCAACATATATTGCAGCAAAGAAGGTAAAACATCTTGAAGATAGCGAGACAACCCCAAAGTCTTGTCTTGATGCAGTGTTCAAGTTACTTGAGACTAGCAGTCAAACAAGCTCACATAATTCACTGTCTGAATCAGTTCGACTTCTTCAGTCCCAAGTTCTAGCAGAAAGGCATTCTGCAACTCAACTTCGACTTGATGTCCTATCTCTAAGAAAGATTGCGGAGAACACCAATGAGAACCTCATTGCTAAACAGCTACACCTGGAAGCTATGACCGACATGCTAGGCCGGTCTCACAGCCTTGCTCAGCAGCTTGCGCAGCAGTTCCCGCGCAAGGCTAACCTTTCTTGAACTGTCTTGGAAGTGGTCTTGGTTCAGTATTATTTTGTTACGCTGCAATGGCGCCCAGTTTTTGTAATCTGCTTCTACGTTGCGCTTTATGATCACTGGTGGCGAACTTCGATGCCCAGTGGATGTAATATACCATAAATCCTTTATTGTATAGTGTAGGTTTATTCTAGGTTACTATGCCATAATTTCTTTATTGTATAGAGTAGGTTTGTTCTTAATTCCTACTAGTTACTGCCATCATTCGCTATCTAAAAAAAATGGAGAAAATCTGATGTAGTCGACCGGGCCGAAACATTCGCCTATAACGGGCCTACTTTTTAGCGGGCCACAATTGGGCCGCCCTGCAACTTTCTTGGGCCTGAAAGGCCATTAGGGCCTTCACACTTTGCGCCAGGCCCACAACTTACACGAGCCTATATTCGGCCCAAAGTTTAGTTGGGCCTTTAGTGGACCCAGCGCTTAGTTGGGCCCATGTAGCTTTGGGCCATTAACAGGTTGAATATTCTGCTGGCCTGTTACGGCCCAGAAGAAACCATGGGCCTTTAGCAGGCCGAAATGCATGTTGGGCCTCAATTTTCACTAGTCATCGATGGGCCTTCAGCAGGCTGAAATGTAGACTGGGCCTTTTTTGGCCTAGTTATATGACGGGCCATTACCAGGCCGAAACATATCTCGGGCCTTAGTTGGCCCACTAATATCATGGGCCTTTAAGAGGCTGAAAGCTTAGTAGAAGCATCAACAGGCCGAATTATACGACAGGCCTTTAATAGGCCCAAAGTCATGTTGGGCTGAACTGTTGCCACCTTTATCACGGGCCGTTAGAGGACCGAATGTTGCGTCGGACCATATATGGCCCATGGGCAGCACGGGCCATTCCCAGGCCGAAAGACACACCGGGATGAAATGGGCCCATGTCTACATCGGGCCTCTAACAGGCCGAAATGTCACTGGGCCATAATTGGGCCCAAATATTCGGCGAACAATTAACGGGCCAGATCTGGCTTCAGGCCGTAAATGGGCCATGTTTAAACAGGTTGTTATTGGGCTGGCCCACTAGTACCTGAGTAAATACTACAGGCCTTTGAATGGGCCGGCCTTTTTAACCTATATGGGCCTCTGTTGGGCCCTGCCACATGTTGACGTAGCATAGGCATGTCTCCTCCATTGGACGGACAACATCTGGCCCACCGAGGAGCAGACACGTGTTTCCTCCAGCCAACGATGATTTTACATATGGAAAATCCCCATTGGTCCGGGCTGTTAACGGGTAATCGGATCCAAACTGGAACCCGATAGCTTAACGGCGACTCGTTACGGTGGATGCCACGTGTCGGTTACCCTTGACGAAAGCACTTCCATGACGCGCCATTTATCGTCATGGAAGTGGACACTTCCGTGATGGTAATTTTGGTATTGTCATGGAACACTTCTACGATAGCACAAGTATGACTATCTTGATTCTGTCATAAAATCGTCATGGATGTACATGCATGACAAAAAACTTGACCTACTGTGACAAACACGTATCATCACGGAAGTGTATTTTTTTTTGTAGTGTTGGTTCTTAACTGTGGGAAATATTTACCTCTACTGTGCTGCATCACCCTTTCCTCTTCAAGGGAAAAACCAACACAAGCTCAAGAAGTAGCAGGACGACGGTAGCATTATAAGATGATCTCTTTACTTAATTTCAAGATAAATGTGTTCTCCCTAAGTACGCGCCGTTGCGAACGTTCGTTGTTTCGAAGCACCTCATGATGATCGGGTTTGATAGACTCTACGTTCGCATACAACGGGTGTAAGCCAGTTTTACACATGCAGAATATTTGGGTTAAACTTGATGAGCCTAGCATGTACAGACATGGCCTCGGAACAAAGGAGCCTGAAAGGTCGAACATGAGTCATATAGTAGATATGATCAACATGGAGATGTTCACCGTTGATGACCACCCCATCTCACATGATGATCGGACATGGGTTGGTTGATATGGATCATGTAAACACTTAGACAACTTGAGGGATGTTGATTTAAGTGGGAGTTCACTAGTAATTTGATTAACTGAACTAATTATCATGAACATAGTCTAAATTGTCTTTGCAAAATTATGTTGTAGATCAATAGCTCGTGTTGTAGCTCCCTGTTTTAATACCTTCCTAGAGAAAGACTAAGTTGAAAGATATTGTAAGCATTTATGCGGACTAGGTCCGTAGTCTGAGGATTATCCTCACTACTGCATAGAAGGCTTATGTCCTTGATGCACCACTGGGCGCGCCAACCCCTCTTGCGTCATCTGTGGATGTTGTGAACGTCTGGCAGGCACGTTCTAATGACTACTCGATAGTTCAGTGCACCATGCTTTATGGCTTAGAATCGGGGCTCCAAAGATGTTTTGAGCACCACGAAACATATGACATGTTCCAGGAGCTAAAATTGGTATTTCAGGCTCATGCCCGGGTTGAGAGGTATGAGACCTTTGACAAGTTCTTTAGCTACAAGATGGAGGAGAACAGCTAAGTTACTGAGCATGTACTCAGAGTGTCTGGGTGCTACAATCGTTTGAATCAAGTGGGATTTAATCTTCCAGATAAGACACCGGTTGACAAAGTTTTCCAGTCACTGTCACCAAGCCATAAGGGTTTTGTGATGAACTATAATATGCAAGGGATGGAGAAAACGATCCCCGAGCTATTCGCGATGCTTAAGGCTGTGAAGGTAGAAATCAAGAAAGAGCATCAAGTGTTGATGGTTAATAATGATGGGGAACGAAGCATGAAAATCAAAAAATTTCCTACGAAACACCCAATATGTAATCTAGGAGATGTATATCAACGAGAGGGGAGTGGTGTCTACATACCCTTGTAGACCGAAAGCATTAACGATCTAGAGATCTTGGTTGGCGTAGTCGTACTCGCGTCGCGATCCAATCCTATCCAAGTACCGCATGTGCGGCACCTCCGAGTTTAGCACACGTACGGCTTGGAGGCGTCCTCACCTTCTTGATCCAGCACCCTGCCGGAGGGGGAAACCATCACCGGAGGAGGTAGATGAGATCTGAACCAACACGATGATGTCTACTATGCAACCTTCTTCTTGTAGACTTGTGTTGGGACTCCAAGCGCAGAGTTTTGTAGGACAGTAGCAAATTTCCCTCAAGTGGATGACCTAAGGTTTATCAATCCGTGGGAGGCGTAGGATGAAGATAGTCTCTCTCAAACAACCCTGCAACCAAATAACAAAGAGTCTCTTGTGTCCCCAACACACCCAATACAATGGTAAATTGTATAGGTGCACTAGTTCGGCGAAGAGATGGTGATACAAGTGTAATATGGATGGTAGATATAGGTTTTTGTAATCTGAAAATGTAAAAACAGCAAGGTGACTAGTAACAAAATTGAGTAAACACGGTATTGCAATGCCTGGAAACAAGGCCTAGGGTTCATACTTTCACTAGCGCAAGTTCTCTCAACAATGATAACATAATTAGATCATATGGCAATCCCTCAACGTGCGACAAAAGTCACTCCAAAGTTCCTATCGTGGAGAGCATAAGATGAAATTGCTTGTAGGGTACGAAACCACCTCAAAGTTATTCTTTCCGATCAATCCATTGAGCTATTCCTATAAGTGTCACAAACTGCCCTAGAGTTCGTAGTAAAATAACACCATATGACACACATCAATCAACCCTAATGTCACCTAGATACTCCAATGTCACCACAAGTTTCCGTGAGTCAATTATTCGATATGCATCAAACAACTTCAGATTCATAATATTCAATCCAACACAAAGAACCTCAAAGAGTGCCACAAGATTCCTACCAGAGAAATAAGGACGAAAACGTGCATCAACCCCTATGCATAGATGACCCCAATGTCACCTCGGGAATTCCCGATCTAGGTTTATTTCTGGAGGTTTTGGGATTTATAGGAGGTGTTAGCGTCGGGGACAAGTAAAGGGGGCCCACGAGGCGATGACAAGGCAGGGGGGCGCGCCCTAGGGGGGCGCCCTCCACCCTTGTGGTTGCCTCGGGACTCTTCTCCGATATCTTTTTGTTCCAGTGTTTTTTATATTTTCCAAAAATATTCTACGTAAATTTTCAGCTCATTCCGAGAACTTTTATTTCTGCACAAAAAATGACACCACGGTAGTTCTGCTAAAAACAGCGTCAGTCCGGGTTAGTTCTAATCAAATCATATAAAATTGTTGTAAACATGGCATGAATACTTCATAAATTATAGATACGTTGGACGTATCAGCATCCTCAAGCTTAATTCCTGCTCGTCCTCGAGTAGGTAAATGATAAAAGAAATAATTTATGAAGTGTGAATGCTAGCAAGTGCACAAGTTTGATCAATGAAAATTTCAATCACTTTTTCTAGCATCATTATATATCATAAACAGTAGTCATCTCATAAAACTTCTCATGATCAAGTAGCAAGCTATTCACATGCTAAAGCATAGACCATAAACTTTCTTGAAAACTAACAAACTATGTTCTCAGTCATCAAACAATTACAATTCATCTTATTTTCAGGAAGGGTCTATGTAAGAGCTTTGATTTAGCAAATCCCACATACTCAACTATCATATAGTCTTCCATGATTGCTACCACTCAAAGCATATTTTTAGAACAAATAGTATCCATTGAACACTGAGAAAGATAGGGGCTTAATGTTTTGCCTCCCAACTTATTTATCATATAGATAATTGTCAACAATAATAATTCATGATCAAATATGTTTGAATGGCCATATATGCTTAGATCTTTCCCCACCACATGATGCTTGCCAACTAAAGAGTAGGTTGGAATGAGAAGGAATATTACTATCTCTTGCATAAAAGTAAAAGATAGGCCCATCGCAGAGGGAAGCAGGGATTTGCAGAGGTGCCAGAGCTCGAAGCTTTTAAAACAAAGATGAATATAATTTTGAGAAGTATGCTTTCATTGTCAACGTAACGACCGAGAGTTCCCAATATCTTCCATACTAGACACATTATAGGCAGTTTCCAAACAGAAAGGTAAAGTTTTTACTCCCCCTCCACCAACAATCACACTCCACGGCTGGTCCGAAACAACGGGTACCGTCCATACCAACAACAGTCCTGGGGGAGTTTTGTTTAAATTATTTGTGATTTTGTTTTTGATCTTTTGATCATAGGACTGGGCATCCCAATTACCAGCCAGTCTCTCGTGAATGATAAGTGAATAAACACTCATCGTGAGAATAACCCACCTAGCATGGAAGATACTGACAGCCCCTAGTCGCTACATGAGCGATTCGGGCATACAAAATAGATTATTATTTGAAGGTTTAGAGTTTGGCACATGCAAATTTACTTGGAACGGCGGGTAAATACCACATATAGGAAGATATGGTGGACACTCATGGAAGAAACTTGGTTCAAGGAGTTTGGATGCACAAGCAGTATTCCCGCTTAGTACAGAAATTTTAGATAGCAAAAGATTCTAAATAGCAAGCACCACATGTTGGAGGATCCATAACAATATAACTTCTATACAAATATACCCAAGCATAACTCATTATGTTGTCTTCCTTGTCCAACTTCAACTAATTTGATCAAGTTTGAAAATAATTAATGGAGCTCACAATCATAGAAGATGTCCAAGATAGTATATTTATATGTGAAATCTCTCTTCCTTCAATATTCTTTCATGAATTGTTCAAGTGACCAATACTATGTTTGCTATCTTTCAATAAATTTACCACCTATACTTCTTATATGTGAAGTCATTACTCCCCAAGGTATAAGCATATGAAGCATATATAATTTCAGATTTATGATATTCAATTCATTCAACCATTTACTCATAGGATATATGTGAAGCACACGAGTAAATGACAAACTACTCCAAAAAGATATACGTGAAGATCAATGAGTAGTCAAATAATTAAGTAGCTATGTGAAGACTCTCTCTCAAAAATAATAATTTAGATCTTAAGTATTTTATTCAAACAGCAAGCAAAATAAAATAAAATGACATTCTAAGGATAGCACATATCATGTGAAGAAGCAAAAACTTAGGCTCAACCAAAACTGACCGATCATTGTTGAAGAAGAAAGGTGGGATGCCAACCGGGGCATCCCCAAGCTTAGATGCTTGAGACTTCTTAAAATATTATCTAGGGATGCCTTGGGCATCCCCAAGCTTGAGCTTTTGTGTCTCCTTAATTCCTTTTGTATCATGGTTTCCCTAATTCTTAAAAACTTCATCCACACAAAACTCAACAAGAACTCGTGAGATAAGTTAGTATAAATCAATGCACAACCTTATCATTCTCTACTGTAGAAAATCACTAAAATTATAATTTGACATTGCATACTAAATGCCTCTGCATATTTAATACTCCTATCCTCAAATAGAATCGTTAAACAAGCAAACATATGCAAACAATGCAAACATAACAGCAATCCGTCTAAACAGGACAGCTTGTGAAGATTGCAATTGTACTCATACTTACCTAACTCCAACAATTCTGAAAAATTACCACACTGTAGAAAATTTGTTGTTACTCATTGTGTAAAAAATTTCAAGATTTTATCACGTTCTTAATTTCCAGAAGAATTCAGACAATGATAGAAAACTTTTTGTTTTCAAAACAGCAACATATAGACTTGCAAAATAAGCATGGTAAAGGTTACACTTGACCTTTTTATTGAACTAAAAGGTGAAAAACATTACTCTAAGTAACACCAAGTAACTACTAATAAAATAAAATGACGCTCCAAGCAAAACTCATATCATGTGGTGAATAAAAATATAGCCTCAAGTAAATTTACCGATGGATTGAAGACGAAAGAGGGGATGCCATCCGGGGCATCCCCAAGATTAGATGCTTCGTTGTCCTTGAATATTACCTTGGGGTGCCTTGGTCATCCCCAATATTAGGCTCTTGCCACTCCTTATTCGATAGTCCATCTAATCTTTACCCAAAACTTGAAAACTTCACAACACAAAACTCAACAGAAAACTCGTAAGCTCCATTAGTATAATAAAACAAATCATTCACTTTGGTACTGTCAAGACAAGATTCAAAATTTTTATCACATGATGCCTACTGTACCCTATCATTTCTACATTTTATATTAAGCAATATAAGCCATAGAAACTAGAAAACAAGCAAACTATGCATCAAAAACAGAATCTGTCAAAAACAGAACAGTCTACGAAGATCTGAATTGAAATCATACATATGTAACTCCAAAAATTCTAAAAAATTAGGAAAACATAGAAAATTTGTATACCAATCAACTGTAAAAATTTCATAATGTTTCCACGTTCCAGTAAAATATAGGAATTTCTGTACTGGACGCAAAAGTTTCTGTTTTTGCACAGAATCAGGTTAACTATCATCCACACTACCCCAAAGGCTTTACTTGGCACTTTATTGAAACAAAACCTATAAAACTTGATTACTACAGTAACTTAATCATGTGAACACACAAAAACAGTAGGGGTAAATATTGGGTTTTCTCCCAACAAGCGCTTTTCTTTAATGCCTTTTTAGCTAGGCATGATGATTTCAATGATGCTCACATAAAAGATAAGAATTGAAACATAACGGGAGCATCCTGAAGCATATGACTAGTACATTTAAGTCTAACCCACTTCCTATTCATAGGGATTTTGTGAGAAAACAATTTATGGGAACAAGAATCAACTATCATAGGAAGGCAAAACAAGCAAAACTTCAAGATTTTCAACATAAAGAGAGGAAACTTGATATTATTGCAATTCCTACAAGCATATATTCCCCCCTCATAATAATTTTCAGTAGCATCATCAATGAATTAAACAATATAACTATCACATAAAGCATTCTTTTCATGATCCTCAAGCATAGAAATTTTATTACTCTTCACATAAGCAAATTTATTCTCATGAATAGTAGTGGGAGCAAACTCAACAAAATAACTATCATGTGAGGCATAATCCAATTGAAAATTAAAATCATGATGACAAGTTTCATGGTTATCATTATTCTTTATAGCATACATGTCATCACAATAATCATCATAGATAGCAACTTTGTTTTCATAATCAATTGAAACCTCTTCCAAAATAGTGGATTCATCACTAAATAAAGTCATGACCTCTCCAAATCCACTTTTATCAATATTGTGAAAAGATTCAACACCCTCCAAAATAGTGGGATCATTAGTACCTAGAGTTGACACTCTTCCAAACACACTTTCATCAATATAATCATCATAAATAGGAGGCATGCTATCATCATAATAATTTTGCTCATCAAAACTTGGGGGACTAAAAATATCATCTTCATCAAACATAGAATCCCCAAGCTTGTAGCTTTGCATATCATTAGCATCATGGATATTCAAAGAATTCATACCAACAACATTGCAATCATGCTCATCATTCAAAGATTTAGTGCCAAACAATTTATAGACTTCTTCTTATAACACTTGAGCACAATTTTTCTTCCCATCATTTTCACGAAAGACATTAAAAAGATGAAGCATATGAGGCAACCTCAATTCCATTATTTTTTGTAGTTTTCTTTTATAAACTAAACTAGTGATAAAACAAGAAACTAAAAGATTCGATTGCAAGATCTAAAGATATACCTTCAAGCACTAACCTCCCCAGCAACGGTGCTAGAAAAGAGCTTCGTTGACGGGATGTGAGTGCCGCTTACCTAGCCTCCCCGGCAACGGCGCCAGAAAAGAGCTTGATGTCTACTACGCAACCTTCTTCTTGTAGACTCGTGTTGGGCCTCCAAGCGCAGAGTTTTGTAGGACAGTAGCAAATTTCCCTCAAGTGGATGACCTAAGGTTTATCAATCCGTGGGAGGCGTAGGATGAAGATAGTCTCTCTCAAACAACCCTGCACCCAAATAACAAAGAGTCTCTTGTGTCCCCAACACACCCAATACAATGGTAAATTGTATAGGTGCGCTAGTTCGGCGAAGAGATGGTGATACAAGTGTAATATGGATGGCAGATATAGATTTTTGTAATCTGAAAATATAAAAACAGCAAGGTAACTAGTAACAGAAGTGAGCAAAAACGGTATTGCAATGCTTGGAAACAAGGCCTAGGGTTCATACTTTCACTAGCGCAAGTTCTCTCAACAATGATAACATAATTAGATCATATGGCAATCCCTCAACGTGTGACAAAAGTCACTCCAAAGTTCCTATCGCGGAGAACATAAGATGAAATTGCTTCTAGGGTACGAAACCACCTCAAAGTTATTCTGTTTGATCAATCCATTGAGCTATTCCTATAAGTGTCACAAACAGCCCTAGAGTTTGTAGTAAAATAACACCATATGACACACATCAATCAACCCTAATGTCACCTAGATACTCCAATGTCACCACAAGTATCCGTGGGTCAATTATATGATATGCATCAAACAACTTCAGATTCATAATATTCAATCCAACACAAAGAACCTCAAAGAGTGCCCCAAGATTCCTACCAAAGAAACAAGGATGAAAATGTGCATCAACCCCTATTCATAGATTACCCCAATATCACCTCGGGAATCTGCGAGTTGAGTGCCAAAACATACATCAAGTGAATCAATAGAACACCCCATTGTCACCACGAGTATCCCACGCAAGACATACATCAAGTGTTCTCAAATCCATAATAGTATTCAATCCGATAATAGTGAAACCTCAAAGGTAAAACTCAATTCATCACAAGAAGGTAGAGGGGGAGAAACACCATATGATCCAACTATAATAGCAAAGCTCGCGGTACATCAAGATTGTGCCAAATCAAGAACACGAGAGAGAGAGATCAAACACATAGCTACTGGTACATACCCTCAGCCCCGAGGGTGAACTACTCCCTCCTCGTCATGGAGACCGCTGGGATGATGAAGATGGCCTCCGGTGATGGTTTCCCCCTCCGGCAGGGTGCCGGAACAGGCTCCCGATTGGTTTTCGATGGCTACAGAGGCTTGCGGCGGTGGAACTCCCGATCTAGGTTTATTTCTGGAGGTTTTGGGATTTATAGGAGGTGTTGGCGTCGGGGACAAGTCAAGGGGGCCCACGAGGCGACGACAAGGCTGGGGGGCGCGCCCTAGGGGGGGCACCCTCCACCCTTGTGGTTGCCTCGGGACTCTTCTCCGATATCTTTTTGTTCCAGTATTTTTTATATTTTCCAAAAATATTCTCCGTAAATTTTCAGCTTGTTCCGAGAACTTTTATTTCTGCACAAAAAACGACACCACGGTAGTTCTGCTGAAAACAGCGTCAGTCCGGGTTAGTTCTAATCAAATCATAACAAAATCATATAAAATTGTTGTAAACATGGCATGAATACTTCATAAATTATAGATACGTTGGAGACATATCACACGACGGCGTGGTGGTGGTGGTGGCAGCGGAACTCCGGCAGGGCTTCGCCAAGCGCGTACCAATGAAACGTGGGAGGAGTTGGGAGAGGTAACGGGCAAGGGTCGAAGGGGGGCTGCCCCTAATGCCTCCCCACCTTTATATAGGCGTGGAGGGGGCTGGTGGCTTGCCCTCCAAGGCCCTAGTGTCGTTGGTCAAAGGGGGAGGAAAGAAATCCCTCTTTTCCTTCTCCACCAATTGCTATCCCCCCTTTTTAGAGATTCTGATCTTATCCCTTTGAGATATGATACTATTCCTTTTAAGGAGGATCTTGGTGCGCCTAGACCAGGGTTGTGGGCACTTTCCCCATGTGGGTGGGCCCCACTCTGGAACCTTCTAGAACCTTCCCGGTACAATACAGAAAAAACTCGAACTTTTTCCGGAACCCCGATAACAACTTTCCATATCTGAATCTTTACCTATGGACTATTCTAGAGCTCCTCGTGATGTCCAGGATCTCATCCGGCACTCCGAACAACCTTCAGACTTTCCACTATTAATATCTCAACACTACCCAGCACTACCGAATGTTAAGCGTGCGACCCTACGGGTTCGAGAATCATGTAGACATGACCGAGACTCCTCTTCGGTCAATAACCAATAGCGGGACCTAGATGCCAATATTGATTCCTACATATTCAACGAAGATCTTTATCGATTGAACCACGATGTAAAGGATTCAGTCAATCCCGTATGCAATTCCCTTTGTCCGGTGATATGTTACTTGTCCGAGATTTGATCGTCGGTATCTCCATACCTAGTTCAATCTCGTTACCGGCAAGTCTCTTTACTCGTTCCGTAATACAAGATCCCGTGACTAAACCCATTAGTCACATGAAGCTTCTTATGATGTTGTGTTACCGAGAGGGCCCAGATATATCTCTTCGTCACACGGAGTGACAAATCCTAGTCTCGATCCATGCAACTCAACAAACGCCTTCGGAGATACCTGTAGAGCACCTTTATGATCACCCAGTTATGAAGTGACGTCTGATAGCACACAAGGCATTCCTTCGATATCCGAGAGTGGCATGATCTCATGGTCTAAGGAATTGATACTTGACATGAAGAAAGCTATAGCAAATAAAAAGCAATACGATCTGTTGCTAAGCTTACGGTTGGGTCTTGTCCATCACATCATTCTCCTAATGATGTGATCCCATTATCAAATGACAACTCATGTCTATGGTTAGGAAACCATAACCACCTTTGATCAACGAGCTAGTTTAGTAGAGGCTTACTAGGGACACGGTGTAGTTTATGTATTCACACATGTATTTAAGTTTCCGGTCAATACAATTCTAGCATGAATAATAAACATTTATCATAATGAGAAATATGATAATAACCATTTTATTATTGCTTATAGGGCATATTTCCAACAGTCACCCACTTGCACTAGAGTCAATAATCTAGTTCACATCACTATGTGATTAACACCCAATGAGTTCTGGGGTTTGATCATGCTTTGCTTGTGAGAGAGGTTTTAGTCAACGGGCCTCACTACCAAAAAAGACACATCCGTGACATTTTGGCCCGAACAAAAAGTTTTTCTGTCATGCTTATGACACTTCTATGATGATAATTGTGACAAAACCACGTATCATCATATATGTGGTGGGCTCCTACTTCTATGACAAAAAATCATGATAGAAAATGGGCTTTTCATCCTGGGCGGGCCGGGGTCGCACCTGCATGACATTCTTTGGGCCGTCCATGATGGAAAAATTCATGGTAGAAGCGAGGGCGAGGAAAATTTCGGGAAGTTCCCGGTTACGGTGGGTGGTCAGGGCCGAGTGTGAAGGAAATATGCCCTAGAGGCAATAATAAAGTTATTATTTTATTTCCTTATGTCATGATAAATGTTTATTATTCATGCTAGAATTGTATTAACCGGAAACTTGATACATGTGTGAATACATAGACAAAATAGAGTGTCACTAGTATGCCTCTACTTGACTAGCTCGTTAATCAAAGATGGTTATGTTTCCTAACCATAGACATGAGTTGTCATTTGATTAACGGGATCACATCATTAGGAGAATGATGTGATTGACTTGACCCATTTCGTTAGCTTAGCACTTGATCGTTTAGTATGTTGCTATTGCTTTCTTCATGACTTATACATGTTCCTATGACTATGAGATTATGCAACTCCCGTTTACCGGAGGAACACTTTGTGTGCTACCAAACGTCACAACGTTACTGGGTGATTATAAAGGTGCTCTACAGGTGTCTCCGAAGGTACTTGTTGAGTTGGCGTATTTCGAGATTAGGATTTGTCACTCCGATTGTCGGAGAGGTATCTCTGGGCCCATTCGGTAATGCACATCACTATAAGCCTTGCAAGCATTGTAACTAATGAGTTAGTTGCGGGATGATGTATTACGGAACGAGTAAAGATACTTGCTGGTAACGAGATTGAACTAGGTATTGAGATACCGACGATCGAATCACGGGCAAGTAACATACCGATGACAAAGGGAACAACGTATGTTGTTATGCGGTTTGACCGATAAAGATCTTCGTAGAATATGTGGGAGCCAATATGAGCATCCATGTTCCGCTATTGGTTATTGACCGGAGACGTGTCTCGGTCATGTCTACATAGTTCTCGAACCCGTAGGGTCCACACGCTTAAAGTTCGGTGACGATCGGTATTATGAGTTTATGTGATTTGATGACCGAAGTTTGTTCAGAGTCCCGGATGAGATCTGAGACATGACAAGGAGTCTCGAAATGGTCGAGAGGTAAAGATCGATATATTGGAAGGATATATTCGGACATCGGAAAGGTTCCGAGTGATTCGGGTATTTTTCGGAGTACCGGAGAGTTACGGGAATTCGTATTGGGCCTTAATGGGCCATACGGGAAAGGAGAGAAAGGCCTCAAGGGTGGCTGCGCCCCTTCCCCATGGACTGGTCCGAATTGGACTAGGGAAAGGTGGCACCCCCTTCCTTCCTTCTCCTTCTCCCTTCCCCTTTTCCTATTCCATGTGGGAGGTGGAATCCTACTAGGACTAGGGAGTCCTAGTAGGACTCCACACCTTGGGCGCGCCCTGTGAGGGCCGGCCTCCTCCTCCCTCCATCCTTTATATACGTGGCCAGGGGGCACCCCATAGACACAACAATTGATCATTGATCTCTTAGCCGTGTGCGGTGCCCCCCTCCACCATAATCCACCTCGATCATATCATAGCGGTGCTTAGGCGAAGCCCTGCGTCGGTAGCATCATCATCACCGTCACCACGCCGTCGTGCTGACGAAACTCTCCTGTGAAGCTTTGCTGGATCGGAGCTCACGGGACGTCATCAAGTTGAACATGTGCTGAACTCGAAGGTGCCGTGCGTTCGGTACTTGGATCGGTCGGATCATGAAGACGTACGACTACATCAACCGCGTTGTGCTAACGCTTCCGCTTTCGGTCTACGAGGGTACGTGGACACACTCTCCCCTCTTGTTGCTATGCATCACCATGATCCTGTGTGTGCGTAGGAAACTTTTGAAATTACTACGTTCCCCAACAGTGGCATCCGAGCCTGGTTTTATGCGTAGATGTTATATGCACGAGTAGAACACAAGTGAGTTGTGGGCGATACAAGTCATACTGCTTACCAGCATGTCACACTTTGGTTCGGCGGTATTGTTGGATGAAGCGGCCCGGACCGACATTACGCGTACGCTTACGCGAGACTGGTTTTACCGCCGTGCTTTGCACACAGGTGACAAGCGGGTGTCAGTTTCTCCAACTTTAGTTGAACCGAGTGTGGCTACGCCCGGTCCTTGTGAAGGTTAAAACAGCACTAACTTGACGAACTATCATTGTGGTTTTGATGCGTAGGAAAGAACGGTTCTTGCTCAGCCCATAGCAGCCACGTAAAACTTGCAACAACAAAGTAGAGGACGTCTAACTTGTTTTTGCAGGGCATGTTGTGATGTGATATGGTCAAGACATGATGCTATATTTTATTGTATGAGATGATCATGTTTTGTAACTGAGTTATCGGCAACTGGCAGGAGCCGTATGGTTGTCGCTTTATTGTATGCAATGCAATCGCCCTGTAATTGCTTTACTTTATCACTAAGCGGTAGCGATAGTCGTAGAAGCAATAGTTGGCGAGACGACAACGATGCTACGATGGAGATCAAGGTGTCGCACCAGTAATGATGGTGATCATGACGGTGCTTCGGAGATGGAGATCACAAGCACAAGATGATGATGGCCATATCATATCACTTATATTGATTGCATGTGATGTTTATCCTTTATGCATCTTATTTTGCTTTGTTTGACAGTAGCATTATAAGATGATCTCTCACTAAATTTCAAGGTAAAAGTGTTCTCCCTGAGTATGCACCATTGCCAAAGTTCGTCGTGCCGAGACACCACGTGATGATCGGGTGTGATAAGCTCAACGTTCATCTACAACGGGTGCAAGCCCGTTTTGCACACGCAGAATACTCGGGTTAAACTTGATGAGCCTAGCATATGCAGATATGGCCTCGGAACACTGAGACCGAAAGGTCGAGCGTGAATCATATAGTAGATATGATGAACATAGTGATGTTCACCATTGAAAACTACTCCATTTCACGTGATGATCGGTTATGGTTTAGTTGATTTGGATCACGTGATCACTTAGATGATTAGAGAGATATCTATCTAAGTGGGAGTTCTTGAGTAATATGATTAATTGAACTTAAATTTATCATGAACTTAGTCCTGGTAGTATTTGCAAATTATGTTGTAGATAAATAGCTCGCGTATAGCTCCCCAGTTTTATTTTTGATATGTTCCTAGAGAAAACTAAGTTGAAAGATGATAGTAGCAATGATGCGGACTAGTTCCGTGATCTGAGGATTATCCTCATTGCTGCACAGAAGAATTATGTCCTTGATGCACCGCTAGGTGACAGACCTATTGCAGGAGCAGATGCAAACGTTATGAACGTTTAGCAAGCTCGATATGATTACTACTTGATAGTTTAGTGCGCCATGATTTACGGCTTAGAACCAGGACTTCAAAAACATTTTGAACGCCACGGAGCATATGAGATGTTCCAAGAGCTGAAATCGGTATTTCAGACTCATGCCCGTGTTGAGAGGTATGAGACCTCTGACAAATACTTTGCCTACAAGATGGAGGAGAATAGCTCAATCAGTGAGCATGTGCTCAGAATTTCTGAGTACTACAGTTGCTTGAATCAAGTGGGAGTTGATCTTCTAGATAAGATAGTAATTGACAAAATTCTCTAGTCACTATCACCAAGTTACTAGAACTTCGTGATGAACTATAAAATGCAAGGGATGACAAAAATGATTCCCGAGCTCTTCGTGATGCTGAAATCAATGAAGGAAGAAATCAATAAAGAGCATCAAGTGTTGATGGTTAACAAGACCACTAGTTTCAAGAAAAGGGCAAAGGAAAGAAGGGGAACTTCAAGAAGAATAGCAAGCAAGTTGCTACTCCCGGGAAGAAGTCCAAGTCTGGACCTAAGCCTGAAACTGAGTGCTTCTACTGCAAAGGGACTGGTCACTGGAAGCGGAACTGCCCCAAGTATTTGGCGGATAAGAAGGATGGCAAAGTGAACAAAAGTATATTTGATATACATGTTATTGATGTGTATTTTACTAGTGTTCATAGTAGCCCCTGGGTATTTGATACCGGTTTCAGTTGCTATGATTAGTAACTCGAAACAGGTGTTGCAAAATGAACAGAGACTAGTTGAGGACGAGGTGACGATGTGCGTTGGAAGAGATTCCAAGGTTGATAAGATCACCATCGCACACTCCCTCTATTTTCGGGATTAGTGTTGAACCTAAATAAATGTTATTTGGTGTTTGCGTTGAGCATGAATATGATTGGATCATGTTTATTGCAAAATAAATGTTATTTGGTGTTTGCGTTGAGCATGAATATGATTGGATCATGTTTATTGCAATATGGTTATTCATTTAAGTCAGAGAATAATTGTTGTTCTGTTTACATGAATAAAAACCTTCTATGGTCATACACCCAATGTAAATGGTTTATTGAATCTCGATCGTAGTGATACACATATTCATAATATTGAAGCCAAAAGATGCAAAGTTAGTAATGATAGTGCAACTTATTTGTGGCACTGCCGTTTAGGTCATATTGGTGTAAAGCGCATGAAGAAACTCCATACTGATGGACTTTTGGAATCACTTGATTATGAATCATTTGATGCTTTCGAACCATGCCTCATGGGCAAGATGACTAAAACTCCGTTCGCCGGAACAATGGAGCGAGCTACGGACTTATTGGAAATAATACATACCGATGTATGAGGTCCGATGAGTATTGAGGCTCGCGGCGGGTATCGTTATTTTCTGACCTTCACAGATGATTTGAGCAGATATGGGTATATCTACTTAATGAAACACAAGTCTGAAACGTTTGAAAAGTCCAAAGAGGCAAATATTTGAGTTATGAGTTTGGTCTTCATTTAAAAATGTGGAATAGTTTCGCAACTCTCTCCACTTGGAACACCACAGCGTAATGGTGTGTCCGAACGTCGTAACCGTACTTTATTAGATATGGTGCGATCTATGATGTCTCTTACCGATTTACCACTATCGTTTTGGGGTTATGCATTAGAGACAGCTGCATTCACGTTTAATAGGGCACCATCTAAATCCGTTGAGACGACACCGTATGAACTGTGGTTTGGCAAGAAACCTAAGCGTCGTTTCTTAAAGTTTGGGGCTGCGATGCTTATGTGAAAAAGCTTCAGCCTAATAAGCTCGAACCCAAATCGGAGAAGTGCGTCTTCATAGGATACCCAAAAGAAACTGTTGGGTACACCTTCTACCACAGATCCGAAGGCAAGATATTTGTTGCTAAGAATGGATCCTTTCTAGAGAAGGAGTTTCTCTCGAAAGAAGTGAGTGGGAGGAAAGTAGAACTTGATGAGGTAGTGGTACCTTCTCTTGAATTGGAAAGTAGTTCATCACAGAAATCAGTTCCAGTGATGCCTACACCAATTAGTGAGGAAGCTAATGATGATGATCATGAAACTTCAGATCAAGTTACTACAGAACCTTGTAGGTCAACCAGAGTACGTTCCGCTCTAGAGTGGTACGGTAATCCTGTTCTGGAAGTCATGTTACTAGACCATGACGAACCTACGAACTATGAGGAAGCGATGATGAGCCCAGATTCCGCGAAATGGCTTGAGGCCATGAAATCTGAGATGGGATCCATGTATGAGAACAAAGTATGGACTTTGGTTGACTTGCCCGATGATCGGCAAGTCATTGAGAATAAATGGATCTTCAAGAGGAAGACAGACGCTGATAGTAGTGTTTCTATCTACAAAGCTCGAATTGTCGCAAAAGGTTTTCGACAAGTTCAAGGTGTTGACTACGATGAGATTTTCTCACTCGTATCGATGCTTAAGTCTGTCCGAATCATGTTAGCAATTGCCGCATTTTATGAAATCTGGAAAATGGATGTCAAAACTACATTTCTTTAATGGATTTATTAAATAAGAGTTGTATATGATGCAACCAGAAGGTTTTATCAATCCTAAAGGTGCTAACAAAGTGTGCAAGCTCCAGCGATCCATCTATGGACTGGTGCAAGCATCTCAGAGTTGGAATATACGCTTTGATAAGGTGATCAAAGCATATGGTTTTATACAGACTTATGGTGAAGCATGTATTTACAAGAAAGTGAGTGGGAGCTCTGTAGCATTTCTGATATTATATGTGGATGACATATTGCTGATTGGAAATGATATAGAATTTCTGGATAGCATAGAAGGATACTTGAATAAGAATTTTTCAATAAAAGACCTCGGTGAAGCTGCTTAAGTATTGAGCATCAAGATCTATAGGGATAGATCGAGACGCTTAATAAGACTTTCACAAAGCACATACCTTGACAAAGTTTTGAAGGAGTTCAAAAGTATCAGTCAAAGAAAGAGTTCTTGCCTGTATTCAAGGTATAAAGTTGAGTAAGACTCAAAGCAAGACCACGGCAGAAGATAGAGAGAGAATGAAAGTCATTCCCTATGCCTCAGCCATAGGTTCTATAAAGTATGCCATGCTATGTACCAGACCAGTTGTGTGCCTTGCTATGAGTTTAGCAAGGAGGTACGATAGTGATCTAGGGATAGATCACTAGATAGCGGTCAAAGTTATCCTTAGTTACCTAAGAGGACTAAGGAAATATTTCTCGGTTATGGAGGTGATAAAAGAGTTCGTCGTAAAAGGTTACGTCGATGCAAGCTTTTACACCGATCCAGATGACTCAGAGTCTCAATCTGGATACATATTGAAAGTGGGAGCAATTAGCTAGAGTAGCTCCGTGCAGAGCATTGTAAACATAGAAATTTGCAAAATACATACGGATCTGAATGTGGCAGACCCGTTGACTAAACTTCTCTCACAAGCAAAACTTGATCACACCTTAGTACTCTTTGGGTGTTAAACACATGGCGATGTGAACTAGATTATTGACTCTAGTAAACCCTTTGAGTGTTGGTCACATAGCGATGTGAACTATGGGTGTTAATCACATGGTGATGTGAACTATTGGTGTTAAATCACATGGCGATGTGAACTAGATTATTGACTCTAGTGCAAGTGGGAGACTAAAGGAAATATGCCCTAGAGACAATAATAAAGTTATTATTTTATTTCCTTATGTCATGATAAATGTTTATTATTCATGCTAGAATTGTATTAACCGGAAACTTGATACAGGTGTGAATGCATAGACAAAATAGAGTGTCACTAGTATGCCTCTACTTGACTAGCTCGTTAATCAAAGATGGTTATGTTTCCTAACCATAGACATGAGTTGTCATTTGATTAACGGGATCACATCATTAGGAGAATGATGTGATTGACTTGACCCATTCCGTTAGCTTAGCACTTGATCGTTTAGTATGTTGCTATTGCTTTCTTCATGACTTATACATGTTCCTATGACTATGAGATTATGCAACTCCCGCTTACCGGAGGAACACTTTGTGTGCTACCAAACGTCACAACGTAAATGGGTGATTATAAAGGTGCTCTACAGGTGTCTCCAAAGGTACTTGTTGAGTTGGCGTATTTCGAGATTAGGATTTGTCACTCCGATTGTCGGAGAGGTATCTCTGGGCCCACTCGGTAATGCACATCACTATAAGCCTTGCAAGCATTATAACTAATGAGTTAGTTGCGGGATGATGTATTACGGAACGAGTAAAGATACTTGCCGGTAACGAGATTGAACTAGGTATTGAGATACCGACTATCGAATCTCGGGCAAGTAACATACCGATGACAAAGGGAACAACGTATGTTGTTATGCGGTTTGACCGATAAAGATCTTCATAGAATATGTGGGAGCCAATATGAGCATCCAGGTTCCGCTATTGGTTATTGACCGGAGACGTGTCTTGGTCATGTCTACATAGTTCTTGAACCCGTAGGGTCCGCACGCTTAAAGTTCGGTGACGATCGGTATTATGAGTTTATGTGATTTGATGACCGAAGTTTGTTCGGAGTCCCGGATGAGATCGGGGACATCACGAGGAGTCTCGAAATGGTCGAGAGGTAAAGATCGATATATTGGAAGGCTATATTCGGACATCGGAAAGGTTCCGAGTGATTCGGATATTTTTTGGAGTACCGGAGAGTTACGGGAATTCGTATTGGGCCTTAATGGGCCATACGGGAAAGGAGAGAAAGGCCTGAAGGGTGGCTGCGCCCCTTCCCCATGGACTGGTCCGAATTGGACTAGGGAAAGGGGGCGCCCCCTTCCTTCCTTCTCCTTCTCCTTCTCCCTTCCCCTTTTCCTATTCCATGTGGGAGGTGGAATCCTACTAGGACTAGGGAGTCCTAGTAGGACTCCACACCTTGGGCGCGCCCTGTGAGGGCTGGCCTCCTCCTCCCTCCATCCTTTATATACGTGGCCAGGGGGCACCCCATAGACACAACAATTGATCATTGATCTCTTAGCCGTGTGTGGTGCCCCCTTCCACCATAATCCACCTCGATCATATCGTAGCGGTGCTTAGGCGAAGCCCTGCGTCGGTAGCATCATCATCACCGTCACCCCGCCGTCGTGCTGACGAAACTCTCCTGTGAAGCTTTGCTGGATCGGAGCTCACGGGACGTCATCGAGTTGAACGTGTGCTGAACTCGGAGGTGCCGTGCGTTCGGTACTTGGATCGGTCGGATCGTGAAGACGTACGACTACATCAACCGCGTTGTGCTAACACTTCCGCTTTCGGTCTACGAGGGTACGTGGACACACTCTCCCCTCTCGTTGCTATGCATCACCATGATCCTGTGTGTGCGTAGGAAATTTTTGAAATTACTACATTCCCCAACAGAGTGATGCACGGAGGTTTGCGCGTTTCTCTCGTACACGTACGCGCGTGTGATACGTCTCAAATGTATCTATAATTTTGCTTGTTCCATGCTGTTATATTATCATTCTTGGATGTTTTACAATCATTTTATAGCAACTTTATATCATTTTTTGGGACTAACCTATTGACATAGTGCCCAGTGCCAGTTGTTGTTTTTTGCTTGTTTTTTAATTCACAGAAAATCAATACCAAACGGAGTCCAAATGCAGCGAAACTTTTTAGAGATTTTTTCTGGACCAGAAGACACCTGTTGGGCCAAAGAAGTACCAGAGGGGGGCTCCGAAGGGAGCACAACCCACCTGGGCGCGCTTGGGGGCCCAGGCGCGCCCTGGTGGGTTGTGCCCACCTCGGCCGCCTCCCGCACCGCCTCTTTGCTCTATAAATACCCCGAAAATCCAAAAACCCTAGGGGAGTGGACGAAACACAATTCCAGCCGCTGCAAGTTCCAGAACCACCAGATCCAATCTACACACCATCACAGAGGGGTTCATCATCCTCATTGGTGCCTCTCCGATGATGCGTGAGTAGTTCATTGTGGACCTACGGGTCCGTAGTTAGTAGCTAGATGGCTTCCTCTCTCTCTCTCTTTTGATTCTCAATACAATGGTCTCTTGGAGATCTATTTGATGTAACTCTTTTTGTGGTGTGTTTGTTGGGATCCGATGAACTTTGAGTTTATGATCAGATCTATTTATCCATGAAATTTATTTGAGTTTCTTTGATCTCTTATATGCATGATTACTTATAGCCTCATATTTCTTCTTCAAATCTTTGGTTTAGTTAGGCCAACTAGATCAATTTTTCTTGCCATGGGAAGAGGTGCTTTGTGATGGGTTCGGTCGTGCGGTGTTCTTCCCTAGTGACAGAAGGGGAAGCAAGACACGTATTGATCGTTGCTATTAAGGATAACAAGATGGGGTCTATTCCTACATGAATAGATCTTGTATACATCATGTCATCGTTCTTATTGCATTACTCTGTTTTTTCATGAACTTAATACACTAGATGCATGTTGGATAGCGGTCGATGTGTGGAGTAATAGTAGTAGATGCAGGCAGGAGTTGGTCTACTAATCTTGGACGTGATGCCTATATAATGATCATTGCCTGGATATCATCATGATTATTTGAAGTTCTATCAATTGCCCAACAGCAATTTGTTTACCCGTCGTATGCTATTTTCTCGAGAGAAGTCAGTAGTGAAATCTACGACCCCTGGGTCTATTCTTTATCATATTTGCTTTGAGACCTATTTTTATTTGCTTTTGTTTTTAGATCTATTATTCTAAAAACCCAAAAATACTTTCCTGCACTTTTTCTTTATTGATTTTATTTTGTTCTATCGGGAGATCTATTTATCTAAATGTGGCACCCCGGCTCAGAGAAATCGGAACGCCCCGTATTCTAGCCCAGAGATCGAGGTGAAGTCTTCTGGAATACGGCACTGCTTAGCATAGAACAAACCAGCTTTCTATTACAACACGAATATGAATACAAGGTCTCCGATATTACAATGAATAACACCAGCACGGCGATGCTACGCCAACCACAGTTGCTCTATGCAAGTAGCATAACAACTAGAGGCAGCGGAACCTCTACTTGCAGTGGAACAACGAACGACGATGATGGACTCCAATCCACTGGAACTCTGGCTGGAACGTTTATCCTAGCTCGCGAACACAGGAACCACACCAAACAAGCAAGCAAACTCAACACGACCTGCAAACTGGCATGACACGCCAGATCAGTACATTGAATGTACTTGCAAGCTCACAATAACCAAAAGCAGTCAAGACAAACAACAGCATGGCATTAGCAGGTTAAAGCAATCATGAGCACGATACTAACAGAACAACATGGCATGCACAAGGTGAATATCATACAACTTTAGCATGGTATGAGCATATGAACATGATGATACTACATGCAACAGGTTAACATTCGCATGCACCAACTTATTCTTGCTCGATGGATACCTCGTAACCATCTCATACATCCACTTACCAACCTCGGTATCCATGATACTGTCGTGATCCTCTCACGATCACCTAAAAAACAACCAACTTCGGTATCCATGATACCTCCGTGATCCTCTCTCGATCACAACCAAACTCTTTCTCATCATCGAACCGGGGTTATTATCAATCAAGTTATTATTATAGTTGGCTCATAGTGTGACCGACTATGAACTGGGCCCATATCCGCGGGCGCGGCTATCAATAGATTAAACACACACTCTGCAGAGGTTAGTACATTGTACCCACACCACGGAATCCATGGCCTCGCACTCACATTCGGGTGGACTAACGACATTCCGACAAAACCGATCTATTGCCATCACACTCTCCCAGCCACTCCGACAAAGTCCCCTTTGGGCTAAGTCTTGGGTGGCCCCGTGTCAACTCGTGACACCCAATGGCCACCGTCGTGGCAAAACATAAACGGTCCCAAACGGGGACAAGGATCCTTACAAACAACAATGGGCACACAAGGTTTATGTCCGCCTACCTGATCAAGGTAGCGCGCGCCCATAACCTTCCCTCGTTGGAGGCACCAGCGAGAGGCATGACAATAGACCGCATTAGGGCCTTCCCATAAAAGGCAAATGTGGCTGCACTGGTCAGCTCGATTTGATGGCACCATGACTCAGCCAACAGTTGTTCAAGTTCATTATTATTCGGTTAAACTTGAATGCAATAAGCTGAGCCATATTAAAATAACATGATGCAACTACAATGCATGAGCATGATATCAACATAAGCATGGAGGTGCAATAATATCATCGAGCATAACAGCAGTGAAACATTTAACCAAATGAGCATGGCATACTGACGAGCATAAGTATAACACTACCCATGAGCATAGCATGACTACTAGCATCATAAATAAATACCATGCAAGAACATAGCAAGAACACTACCAAGTAAGCATGTAACCAGCTAGATGCAAAGGGACATGCATAGCAATGGTACTGGATAACAGACGACTAGCATGCATCAGGATGAACACCTCTGCTACCAGCATGTAATACTACTACCAAGCATAACATGTGAACATGATACTAGCAAGTAGTACAAGATAACAAGATGCATCGGAACATAGCATGAAGGTGAACATGAATCCACGAGCATAACCGAAACAACGACAGTAGTAGCAAACAAGTAGACAGATAGCGGGCAAACTTTTATTAAATATTCAAGTAGAAACCATGGCTACTGCATGGCTATCATGCAAGTGGCTGTTGTGTCTTGCCTGGGGGTGATGGAGACTCTGGGAAGAAGTGCGGTGAAGCCGCAAAATGATTGGCCGGACGTGCTTCTCTCTCGAAGGGGGCTGATTAGAATCAAGGGCAAAATGGTCATTTTCACTATGGGACCACCTAGTGAAAATGTTACCAACAGAAAGATCTCGATGAGACGAAGAAGTGGGCATTGGTTTCACCTCGCTCGGAGTTATGGTCGCGGAGATACGAAGGGTGGAAGTTCAGGGACTAATCTATAAATATTTTTATCACCAACGGGTCCCTGAGTGGATAAGACAGAAACGGATTTGAGAAAATGCGTTTTCGGAACAGAGAAAGCGCGTTCTTAGCCGCAGTAGAGAAAAATATGTTTCCAGAGGAGAAAACGCCTTTCTCTCTGAAGCACTTCAAGAATACGTTTTCAGATAAAAGAAAACGTATTTGCCAGAATACGTTTTCACTTAACTGAGCTGGCAGGGGGGTGTCCCACTGGCGCGTGGGGCCCAGAGGCAGGGGAGGGGGCCAGCGCTCGTCTTCTTCCTCTGCTCGGTCCCCCCCCCCCCGAGCAAGACAGAGGCGAGGCGAGGCAGGACGATGGCCGGCGACGGGGCGGGCTGCTCCGGCCACCGCGGGACAAGGTGAGGGCACCGGCGGCTTCGTGGGACGGCGCCACGCCCGTTCTGATGGGAAGGAGGCGCCGGAGAGGAGCGGGAGAGACGGCGCCGCGAGGGGAACAGAGAGGCGCCAGCGGCGGCCGACTAGGGGCACGGCGACCTCGGGGCACTCCGGCGAGGGGAGAGGGGGTGGGGCAGCTCTCTGGGAGGAGGGGGACTCGGTGGAGGTGGTGGAATGGCGAGAGGAGGATTGTGGTGGCCGGAAACGATGAAGGCCGGCGATGGCCGAGGCGAACTCCGGCGAGATGTGGTCACTCCGGTGGACTAGATAGGCGGGGGAGGGAGTGGGGAGGTGCGGAAGGACCCGGGGGTGCTATATATAGCCGAGGAAGAAGTCTCTAGAGCTCACGGGCGAGCTCGAGCAGTGCTCTAATGGAGGACAGGGGCTGGACGCGGCACGGGCACAGCTGCCAGCGCTCGGCGACGGCGAAATAGGAGGGGGCCTGGGCACGAGACGATGCAGAGGCTCACGGGGGAGCTCCTGGACAAGGTTGGATGTCGAGACAACGAGGGAACGGACGAGCACAGTGGCCGGAACGAGCCAGAGCTTGCCATTAGCGTGACGCAAGCGTGATCACCTCGTGCACTGGTGCAAGCGACGCGTTCTGGCCAGGCCGACCATGTCCAGTGGATGGACCTTGCTACCCTTAGTCCAAACAAAGAAATAATTCGGTCCAGGGGCAAAGAAGAGATTGGCAGGAGGGTCCAAAACATCTCAGTAGCAAAGTGTTTGTGCTGTGCTGTGGGGACACAAGCTTGGGAATGAAGGAATGGATTTGTCTGGTGATGATCACATACTAAGATGACTGAGATGACCAAGAATCAGCTTAAGAGGAAGGGTTTAGAGGGTACTTGCTGTAGAAAGCATCATAAGGGCTAGGTTAAGAGATGATGAAGTAGCACTCACATAATTGCTAGGAATGAGCTGAAAATTTGGCATGGCATAATGATTTGGAGAAATGAAGATGCTCAAAAAGTTTCATGCCATTTGGATGAACCAAACTAGCACTTGCTTCATAAAGCATCTCCCTGGACAGAAACTTGGAAAAATTGCACAGGGCAATTGGCTAGATGAAATGAGCCAAAACTTGGTGGAGAGAGTTGATATGGATAGGAGAATGTCCTGGTAAATTTTCAGCTTAAATGAAGCAATATAAATATATGGTGGCTTCACAAACTGAAAATCTGACTAGAAACCAAGATTTGGAGCTGGGCTCACATAGATGAGTTACATGAGCTCAAATTTGTTGGAGAGTGATGATTTGATCATATTAAGGACCTTGCAAAATTTCAACTCATTTGGATATGCCTAGCTTGTACTTCCTTCACACAGGCTTCCCTCAGACAGGAACTTTGAAAAATTGCTCAGGAATCTTTACTAGGAAAATTGAGTTGAATTTTGTCATGGGGCAATTATATGGACAGGAAAAGGTGTCCAAAAAGTTTGGGGTCAAACAAGCAAAGATAAATGACACTTCCTTTTCAAAAAGCCACTTAGGGCAGAATCAGAAAAGGAATATTTGTGAATTATCTTTGATGATACCAAGGAAGAATTTTGACATATTTGAGGAATATATGACCCAAACAATTTATGAGAATTATTTGAGAATTTTGGGAGTGACAGAAATATAGGTTGCTTCACAACCTAGGGTTACAAAGAATTATTCCTTTAATAGAAAAGGAATATTCCCAAGAAAATGAATATTGGAATTGGGTCAAGGATGAAAATGACATGATCTTGGGATGATGATGAGGATGACAAGCCACTATAAAACCTAGGAAGACATGATCTTCCCAAGTTTTAGAACCACATAGCCACCGAAAAACAATTCAAAACAAGAAATCCAAGAAAATCATCAGAAAAAGAAAAGGGCAAAATCCAGGGTGTTACAAACCTTCCCCCCTTAAAGAAATCTCGTCCTCGAGATTTGGTTGCTCAGGGATAAATAAATATTCCGACTTGAAGAATCCGTTTCCAACTCGGGCTTCTCTTATTTCCTTATATTATGTTCCCACCGAATTGCATCTGACTGACTGCCTTGATCTGGGGTGGTTTGCTTCACCGTATCTGACATACTAACAGGACTTCCCTCATATGTTCCTGTTTATACTGAACCAAATTTTCTTTCATATCTGCTGGCTTAGCTGAGGTCCGAAAAATTATCATTACTGACATACGTGTCCTTCTCGATATTGATCCTTGCTGGAGATGTTATTCTCGTATCGACTACCGAGAATATTCCACGAAGTGGGGAACACATCTTCCCGTGGAACAAGGAATCTCTTCTATCCAGGCATCAGGTTCCTCGAATATGTGCATGCCTTCTGGGTTCAACACATTGATGTGAATCATACCTGTTCTTCTAATGGATTCTGACATCTTGTAGGAGTTTCTGACTTATCTTGACTGGCTTCACAGTCTTGAGTATCCAATCTGTACCAAAGGTTTGACTGTCGCTTGACGTGACTGATAGAAAAATGCACCATCTCCTAATGATAACATTTGCAGACTTGACTGGCGGTGATCCCATTCACGGCAGGCTATTCTTTAATCTATTCCCATATGTGAGAGCACATGCTTTGTGATTTAATACTCTGATTCTTCATTTTCATTTTCTTTATCTGGATTTTTAACTGAAAGAGTGGGCCCTTATATATCCTTGACTATTTTCGTGGCCTTGAGTACTGTCATGCGCAATATCTTGCAATTCATACTTTGGTCTCGAGTCTCGGGATATTTATCCAGTTCACGTGTGATTGTACGGATCTCATTACTGTTGTCGACTATGCCTGGCAGTGACAGGATTAATAGCACCACCTTGTCGGATGCGCGGGGCTGATCTTGATATTTACTGCTGAGATGGTGTCTCAATGTTGTCTTTCTTCAAGACTTGTCGATTCTTGCATCACCCACTGTTTTTCCTTCACTTGCATATCCAGTGAGGTTGTCGGATGTGTACCATGAATTCTTCCTTGTGCGAGGGACTTGCATGAACTTGATAGCATACTCATTGTATGAAGAACTATCTGATTCTCGAGGCATACCTTTGTTCTGACTGATTCTTGTTTCTGACTTAACTATTGCAGATCTGCCACTTGGAAACACTGTCATATGCTGACAACTCATAGTTTAATATCTTGTACCAGTGCCGTACTAAATAAGATTGGATTGCTTGCGTTGGAAACCACCAGGATATCATGCTGAGGAAGACTAGATGGCTTGTGCTCGAAGCCTTCGGCGGATAGCTTGCTGGGGAAGACTGGGTAGCGTACCTTAGAAGCTTCCCCCTTAAAGACTTGCTAGGGAAGACTCGGTACCTTATGCCAGAAGCTTTTACAGTACCTTATCAAGAAGACTGAATATCTTGCACGGGAATCCATTCATACCTTGCTGATGCAGACTGAGGAATCTTGCCTTGTACGCTTCACTGAGAAATATTGTGCTGCTTTTCTTGCGAATGGAATGACATATATATATATATATATATCCTTGTCATTCCGGCTGCTGATAACTTGTATAACAAGGATTGTCTGACCATCCTTGCTTACTGAATTCATTGCATCTTTGGACAGACTTTTGGGTGTCGCATGTTTTAAATATGACTCATGGCAGAATCAATCATTGTGTACGGACCATACCTTTGACTTGAAATGCATGTTGGACTTGGATCCAATTTTGTTCTCCTGCTGGTTTAATCATTGCTGCAATAAAGATGTATCTCTGAGGGGTGCTTGTTACTGAAAGTCTGAGCAGAATATAACTTGTATTCAGATCGAATGTCTGCAATACAATGCTGTCAGCTAAAAATCTCATTGTTTTTAACTGAGTTCCTTGGTGTATATCTTTACTTCTCATGGCTTCTTCTGATCTGGTGTCGGTTGATGAGCAATTTTCCATAAGGGGGTAACACCAAAGATTCAAATAAAGAAGCACGAGAAAACATTTTATTGCCACAAAGCACATATCAAACAAGCTACAAAACTACTCCACACAGGCACACACAAGCATGATACTACAGCAGATGCACATGCACCACACGAAGGACTACACCCTACGCTTGAGCAAATGCTTGGGAGCTGACGAAGAAGCTAAGGGAGTAGCGAGTGGAACTGCCGACTCCGAAACTCCAGAGGGATGAGGTGGAGGGGTTGGAGAAGTTGGCGGAGACTGAGGTAGGGAAACACCAAGCAATCTCCTGGCTCGAATGACGTCTCGGACTAACTCGGAAATAAGAAGACACTCGGGCGTCATGTAATGGGACATGGCGAGGATAGTCGGGTCATCTTGAGGGTTGACAGAGGGGAACTTGATCCGCTTAGGATTCTCGACGATGGTGGGATAATATTAATAAGCACGGTTCTCTTGCACCATGCTCTCTTGATGACGAAGACCGGTGATTCCTGCCATTGCGGCAAGCTGAACGACACGCTCGGCGGTAGCGCCGTAACCATCGTGGAAACTATAGGTGCACTTACCAACAGGAATCAAGGCTGACAGATGGACATGAGCAACATACTCCAGAGTTCTTCCTCCGGCAAAAAACTGGAATACTTGGTAATGAGGTGGATCTCCATGGGGATAAATGCTACGCCACATATCACCAAGGAGGGTGGCAAAGCCGAGAGGTGCAGGAGTGAGACTGAACGCAATAGGAACAGCACCGGGAGCTCTAGGGAGGGCACTGAACTCATGAAAGCTGACCGCCATCTACGCATGAAACAGGGGTTAGGGGTAACCGAATAAGACTATATGCAGCAAACAAATGCAACAACCAAATGCAGCAAGCAAGGGCAACAACCAGACCCTATACTACCGTTTTCTAACATTCCAGCGGACTAGGACGCTCTACAGCCAGACCTGCTCTGATACCAAGCCCTGTGGCTCCCCGGCTCAGAGAAACCAGAACGCCCCGTATTCCAGCCCAGAGATCGAGGTGAAGTCTTCTGTAATACGACACTGCTTAGCATAGAACAAACCAGCTTTCTATTACAACACGAATATGAATACAAGGTCTCCGATATTACAATGAATAACACCGGCACGGCGGCGCTACGCCAACCACAGTTGCTCTTTGCAAGCAGCATAACAACTCGAGGCAGCAGAACCTCTACTGGCAGCGAAACAATGAACGATGATGATGGACTCCAATCCGTAGGGACTCTGGCTGGAACGTTTATCCTAGCTCGCAAACACAGGAACCACAGCAAACAAGCAAGCAAACTCGGCACGACCTCCAAACTGGCATGACACGCCAGGTCAGTACATTGAATGTACTTGCAAGCTCACAATAACCAAAAGCAGTCAAGACAAACAACAGCATGGCATTAGCAGGTTAAAGCAATCATGAGCATGATACTAACAGAACAACATGGCATGCACAAGGTGAACATGATACAACTTTAGCATGGCATGAGCATATGAACATGATGATACTACATGCAACAGGTTAACATTCACATGCACCAACTTACTCTTGCTCAGCG
Organism: Thinopyrum elongatum; assembly: GCA_011799875.1. NCBI lineage: Eukaryota > Viridiplantae > Streptophyta > Magnoliopsida > Poales > Poaceae > Thinopyrum > Thinopyrum elongatum. Next base: position 485,148,077 of record CM022301.1, on the reverse strand, counting down.
GATACCTTGTAACCATCTCATACATCCACTTACCAACCTCGGTATCCATGATACCGTCGTGATCCTCTCACGATCACATAAAAATCAACCAACTTCGGTATCCATGATACCTCCGTGATCCTCTCTCGATCACAACCAAACTCTTTCTCATCATCGAACCGGGGTTATTATCAATCAAGTTATTATTATAGTTGGCTCATAGTGTGACCGACTACAAACTGGGCCCATATCCTCGGGCGCGGCTATCGATAGATTAAACACACACTCTGTAGAGGTTAGTACATTGTACCCACACCACGGAATCCATGGCCTCGCACTCCCATTTGGGTGGACAAACGGCATTCCGACAAAACCGATCTATTGCCATCACACTCTCCCAGCCACTCCGACAAAGTCCCCTTTGGGCTAAGTCCTGGGTGGCCCCGTGTCAACTCGTGACACCCAATGGCCACCGTCGTGGCAAAACATAAACGGTCCCAAACAGGGACAAGGATCCTTACAACAACAATGGGCACACAAGGTTTATGTCCGCCTACCTGATCAGGGTAGCGCGCGCCCATAACCTTTCCTCGTTGGAGGCATCGGCGAGAGGCATGACAATAGACCGCATTAGGGCCTTCCCATAAAAGGTAAATGTGGCTGCACTGGTCAGCTCGATTTGGTGGCACTATGACTCAGCCAACAGTTGTTCAAGTTCATTATTATCCGGTTAAACTTGAATGCAATAAGCTGAGCCATATTAAAATAACATGATGCAACTACAATGCATGAGCATGATATCAACATAAGCATGGAGGTGCAACAATATCATCGAGCATAACTACAATGAAACACTTAACCAAATGAGCATGGCATACTGACGAGCATAAGTATAACACTACCCATGAGCATAGCATGACTACTAGCATCATAAATAAATACCATGCAAGAACATAGCAAGAACACTACCAAGTAAGCATGTAACCAGCTAGATGCAAAGGGACATGCATAACAACGGTACTGGATAATAGACGACCAGCATGCATCACGATGAACACCTCTGCTACCAGCATGTAATACTACTACCAAGCATAACATGTGAACATGATACTAGCAAGTAGTACAAGATAACAAGATGCATCGGAACATAGCATGAAGGTGAACATGAATCCACGAGCATAACCGAAACAACGACAGTAGTAGCAAACAAGCAGACAGATAGCGGGCAAACTTTTATTAAATATTCAAGTAGAAACCATGGCTACTGCATGGCTATCATGCAAGTGGCTGTTGTGGCTTGCCTGGGGGTGATGGAGACTCCGGAAAGAAGTGCGGTGAAGCCGCGGAATGATTTGCCGGACGTGCTTCTCTCTCGAAGGGGGCTGATTAGAAGCAAGGGCAAAATGGTCATTTTCAATGTGGGACCACCTAGTTAAAATGTTACCAACAGAAAGATCTCGACGAGACGAAGAAGTTGGCATTGGTTTCACCTCGATCGGAGTTACGGTCGCGGAGATACGTAGGGTGGAAGTTCAGGGACTAATCTATGAATATTTTTATCACCAACGGGTCCCTGAGTGGATAAGACAGAAACGGATTTGAGAAAATATGTTTTCGGAATAGAGAAAGCGCGTTCTTGGCCGCAGTAGAGAAAAATACGTTTTCCAGAAGAGAAAACGCCTTCCTCTCTGAAGCACTTCAAGAATACGTTTTCAGATAAAAGAAAACGTATTTACCAGAATACGTTTTCACTTAACTGAGCTGGCTGGGGGTGTGCCACTGGCGCGTGGGGCCCAGAGGCAGGGGAAGGGGCCAGCGCTCGTCTTCTTCCTCTGCTCGGTCCCCCCCGAGCGAGACAGAGGCGAGGTGAGGTAGGACGATGGCCGGCGACGGGGCGGGCTACTCCGGCCACCGCGGGATAAGGCGAGGGCACCGGCGGCTTCGTGGGACGGTGCCACGCCCGTTCTGATGGGAAGGAGGCGCCGGAGTGGAGCGGGAGGGACGGCGCCGCGAGGGGAACAGAGAGGCGCTGGCGGCGGCCGACTAGGGGCACGTCGACCTCGGGGCACTCCGGCGAGGGAGAGGGGGTGGGGCGGCTCTCTGGGAGGAGGGGGACTCGGTGGAGGTGGTAGAACGGCGAGAGGAGGACTGTGGCGGCCAGAAACGATGAAGGCCGGCGATGGCCGAGGCGAACTCCTGCGAGATGTGGTCGCTCCGGTGGACTAGAGAGGCGGGGGAGGGAGTGGGGAGGTGCGGAAGGACCCGGGGGTGCTATATATAGCTGAGGAAGAAGTCTCAAGAGCTCATGGGCGAGCTCGAGCAGTGTTCTAATGGAGGACAGGGGCTGGACGCGGCATGGGCATGGCTGCCAGTGCTCGACGATGGCAAAACAGGAGGGGGCCCGGGCATGGGAGGATGCAGAGGCTCACGGGGGAGCTCCTGGACAAGGTTGGACGTCGATACGACGAGGGAACGGACAAGCACAGTGGCCAGAATGAGCCAGAGCTTGCCATTAGCGTGACGCAAGTGTGATCACCGCGTGCACTGGTGCAAGCGGTGCGTTCTGGCCAGACCGACCGTGTCCAGTGGATGGACCTTGCTACCCTTAGTCCAAACAAAGAAATAATTCGGTCCAGGGGCAAAGAAGAGATTGGCAGGAGGTTCCAAAACATCTCAGCAGCAAAGTTTTTGTGCTGTGCTATGGGGACACAAGCTTGGGAATGAAGGAATGGATTTGTTTGGTGATGATCACATACTAAGATGAATGAGATGACCAAGAATCAGCTTAAGAGGAAGGGTTTAGAGGGTACTTGCTGTAGAAAGCATCATAAGGGCCAGATTAAGAGATGATGAAGTAGCACTCACATAAGTGCTGGGAATGAGCTGAAAATTTGGCATGGCATGATGATTTGGAGAAATGAAGATGCTCAAAAAGTTTCATGCCATTTGGATGAACCAAACTAGCACTTGCTTCATAAAGCATCTCCTTGGACAGAAACTTGGAAAAATTGCACAAGACAATTGGCTAGATGAAATGAGCCAAAACATGGTGGAGAGAATTGATATGGATAGGAGAATGTCTTGGTAAATTTTCAGCTTAAATGAAGCAATATAAAAATATGGTGGCTTCACGAACTGAAAATCTGACCAGAAACCAAGATTTGAAGCTGGGCTCACATAGATGAGTTAAATGAGCTCAATTTTGGTGGAGAGTGATGATTTGATCATATGAAGGACCTTGCAAAATTTCAACTCATTTGGATATGCCTAGCTTGTACTTCCTTCACACAGGCTTCCCTCAGACCGGAACTTTGAAAAATTGCTCAGGAATATTTACTAGGCAAATTGAGTTGAATTTTGGCATGGCACAATTTTATGGACATGAAAAGGTGTCCAAAAAGTTTGGGGTCAAACAAGTAAAGATAAATGACACTTCCTTTTCAAAAAGCCACTTAGGGCAGAATCAGAAAAGGAATATTTGTGAATTATCTTTGATGATGACAAGGAAGGATTTTTACATATTTGAGGAATATATGACCCAAACAATTTATGAGAATTATTTGGGAATTTTGGGAGTGACAGAAATATAGGTTGCTTCACAACCTAGGGTTAAAAAGAATTATTCCTTTAATAGAAAATGAATGTTCCCAAGAAGATGAATATTGGAATTGGGTCAAGGATGAAAATGACATGATCTTGGGATGATGATGAGGATGACAAGCCACTATAAAACCTAGAAATACATGATCTTCCTAAGTTTCAGAACCACATAGCCACAGAAAAACAATTCAAAACAAGAAATCCAAGAAAATCATCAGAAAAAGAAAAGGGCAAAATCCAGGGTGTTACACTAAATTCATACAAACCAATCTATCTTTTACCCAGGCGGGATTGACAACCCCTCTTACGCGTCGGGTTGCACGTATTTGTTCTTTGTGTGTAGGTGCAGTTTACATAGTGTTACTTGGTTCTCCTACTGGTTCGATAACCTTGGTTTCATCACTGAGGAAAATACCTACCGTAGCTGTGCTGCATCATCCCTTCCTCTTCGAGGAAAAACTGACGCCGTTGCCGGGGAGGATCAAGTCAAGATAGTCTCCTGTCAACTAGCCATTTCTGGTGCCGTTGCCGGGGAGACATCATCAACATCTATCAGATTCCTAATCACAAATCTCATCTCCTTGCAATTTATATTATTTGCCATTTACCTCTCGTTTTCATCTCCCCCACTTCACAAAAATTTGCCATTTTATTCGCCCTCTTTTTCGTTCGCCGTTTTCTCGTCAGATCTGTTTTTGTGTGCAATCTTGTTTGCTTAGTCACGATGACTCAAGAGAACACCAAGATGTTTGATTTTTCCAATACCAATAACAATGATTTTACTAGCACTCCGATTGCTCCTCCCGGCACTAGTGCGGAATCTTGTGATATCAATGTCGCTTTGTTGAATCTTGTTATGAAAGATCAATTTTCCAGTACTCCTAATGAGGATGCCATGTCCCATCTTCACACATTCGTAGAATTATGCGATATGCAAAAGAAAATATGTGCACAATGATATTGTGAAGGTGAAATTATTTCCGTTTTTTTTGCGAGATCGCGCAAAAATTTGGTTTTCTTCTTTGCCTCGCAATAGTATCGATTCTTGGGATAAGTGCAAAGATGCTTTCATTACTAAGTATTTTCTGCCCGCAAAAATTATTTATCTTAGAACTCAAATCATGAATTTTAAGCAACTTGAGCATGAACATGTTGTGCAATCTTGGGAGAGAATGAAATTGATGCTAAGAAATTGTCCTACTCATGGTTTAAATCTTTGGATGATCATACAAATTTTTTATGCGGGATTGAATTTTGTTTCTAGAAATCTTTTAGATTCCGCCGCGGTTGGTACTTTTATGGAAATTACTTTGGGTGAAGCTACTAAATTGCTTGATAATATTATAGCAAATTATTCACAATGGCATGCCGAAAGGGCTCCTACTAGTAAAAAAGTTAATTCGGTTGAAGAAATAAATTCTTTGAGTGAAAAAGTTGATGCTCTTATGAAATTGGTTGTTAATAAAAGTGCTCCTATTGATCTTAATGTTGTGACTTTGTCTACTTTGATTGAGCAAAATAGTGATTCCGTAGATGTGAATTTTATCTAGCGAAACAATTTTAATAACAATGCTTATAGAGGTAATTTTAATCCTAGGCCATTTCCTGGAAATTCCTCTAATAATTATGGTGGTTCCTATGGTAATCCTTCTTATAATAATAATAGGAACACCTCTGATCTTGAGAATAATATTAAAGAATTTATCAATGCTCAAAAGGTTTTCAATAATATGATAGAAGAAAAGTTGAATAAGATTGATGATATGTCTAGAAGCATTGATAGGATTTCTCATGATGTAGGAAATCTCAGGTTGAAAATTTTTGTGCCCAAGGTTGAGGAATCAATTAAATCTTTATATGTATCTATGGATGAAAGTAAGAAAAGAACCGCTATGCTTAGAGATAAAAGAGCATTTTTAGAAAGAGCATTTTCTAGTGATTGCTTTCATAAAAATGAAGATCTTAAAGTGATTGGTGTTTCTTCTATTGATTCCTTATTTAGTAAAATTAAAATTGATGATGAAGGGACTGAAGAAGAGTCAATTTTAGCTAGAAGGCGTCCTGATAATTTGGAGGGTGAAAATCTTGATGAAAAAATTGATAAAAGTGGGTTTGGAGAGGTCAAAACTTTAACTAGTGATGGGCCCACTCTTTTGGATTACAAAGACTTTAATTATGATAGTTGCTCTTTGATTGATTATATTTCTTTATGGCAATCCATGATTAATTCACCCCATGCTTATGAACAAAATAAAGCTTTTACTAAACATATTGTTGATGCTATGATGAAAGCTTTTAAAAAAAGTTGGAATTAGAGATCTCAATTCCTAGAAAATTACATGATCAATGGGAACCCACCATCAAAGTCAAGATCAAAAATTATGAGTGTTTTTCTTTATGTGATTTGGGTGCTAGTGTTTCCACAATTCCGAAGTGTTTATGTGATGTGCTTGGTCTTACCAATATTGAAGAGTGTTGTTTAAATTTGCACTTGGCGGATTCTACTATTAAAAATCCTTTGGGAAGAATTAATGATGTTCTTATTCTTGCAAATAGGAATTATGTTCCCATAGATTCTATTGTTCTTGATATTGATTGCAACCCGTCTTGTCCAATTATACTTGGTAGACCGTTTTTACGTACTATCGGTGCCGTGATTGATATGAAAGAAGGCAATATTAAATTTCAGTTTCCACTAAGAAAGGGTATGGAACACTTCCCTAGAACAAGAATTAAGCCACCATATGAATCAATCATGAGGGCATCCTATGGATCTAGAACTAAAGATGACAATACTTGAATCTATGCTTTATGCCTAGCTAGGGGCATAAAACGATAGCGCTTGTTGGGAGGCAACCCAATGAATAAAATTTATTTTTGCCTTTTTCTTTCTGTTCTTGAGTGTTTGCACAATTATGCCTCTGTTATGATTGTGTTTTTTATGTTTTAATTAGTGTTTATGCCAGGTAAAGCCTTTGGGATAGCTTTGGTGATAATTGATTGATTTTGTTGAAAAATAGAAACTTTTGCGTCCAGTAAAATAATTGTCTAGATTCACAGGAGCAACAACAAATTCTGAATATTTTACACAACATAGACATACGAATTGCCTATGTTTTCATAATTTTTCAGAATTTTTGGAGTTACATAAGTATGAGAACAATTCACATCTTTACAGACTGTTCTATTTTTGATAGATTCTGTTTTCTTTGCATTGTGTGCTTATTTTGATGATTCTATGGATTGTATCAGGGGGTATAAGCCATGGAAAAGTTAGAAATACAGTAGATATATTGCAATAACAAAATTTGAATGGGTTTTCTATAGTACTTAAAGTAAATATTGGTTTTCTTATACTAACGGATCTCACGAAGGTTTTGTTAAGTTTTGTGTGATTGAAGTTTTCAAGTTTTGGGTGAGATCACGATGGATGAAGGAATAAGGAGTAAGAAGAGCCTAAGCTTGGGGATTCCCCATGGCACCCTAAGGCAATATTCAAGGAGAAACAAGCAACTAAGCTTGGGGATGCCCCGAGTGGCATCCCCTCTTTCTTCTAACGGCCATCGGTATTTTACTTGGAGCTATATTTTTATTCGTCACATATCATGAGTTTTGCTTGGAGCGTCTTGTATTATATGAGTCTTTGCTTTTTTTGCTTTTTAGTTTGTCACAAGTATCCTGGCTTGACACACCTATTTGAGAGAGCCAAAATTATGCTATGATTTGTTAGAATTGCTCTTTAAGCTTCACTTAAATTTTTTGAGCTATGGAATTGATCTAGTGCTTCACTTATATCTTATTGAGCACGGTGTGGTTTAATACTTTTGAAGAAATGCTCTCATGCTTCACTTAGATTTATTTGAGAGTTAGAAATTTTTGAAGAAATTCTCTCATTCTTCACTTATATTATTTTGAGAGACGAAAATTTTTATGCTCATGTTCTTCACTTAGATTTGTTTGAGCTATGGAAAGCAACATATGAAATTAGTCCCAAAGTGATAGATATTCAAGAGGGATATAATAAAAAAATTCATGAAGATCATTGGACAAAATAAACTTGATTCTTTGTAATAGTTTTGAGATATGATGAAAGTGATATGTGAGTCATGTTGATGAGTAATTGTGCTTTAGTGAGAATATTGGTGTTAAGGGTTGTGATTCCCTATGCAAGCACGAAAGTCAATAGTTATGCAATGAAATTACATCCTACTTGTGGTGCATTATTCGGTGTTAGTTATGCTCAATGCTCGTTTATGTGATTTTTCATTTCTTGGTTGGATGCTTCTCAATCTTTTTGCTAGCCTTCACTTGTACTAAGTAGGAATACTACTTGTGCATCTAAAATCCTTAAACCCAATTTTGCCATATGAGTCCACCATACCTACCTATATGCGGTATTTCCGTGCTGTTCTAAGCAAATTTGTATGTGCCATCTCTAATTTTCAAAATAATTTCCTTTTTGTGTGCTCGTACCGCTCATGAAATGGTAGGGGGTGGCTGATATTTTTCCATGCTAGATGTGTTATTCTCAAGATGAGTGTTTATTCACTTGTCATTGCATGAGAGTACGGCAAAGGTATTTAGGATGCCCAGTCCCGAAATGAAAAATGAATTTACTTTATGTTGTCAAATAATAAATTCCTTGGAAAGTGTTGGTATGGACGGCACCCGTGGATACGGCTAGCCGTGGAATGTGAAAGTATGGTGGAAAAGGAATAAACTTTATTTTCTGTTTGGGAACCGCCTATGTTATATCTAGCATGGAAAGTATTGGGAACTACTCGATCGTTTTCGTTGACAGGAAAAGCATGCCACCCAAAATGTTTTATCTCTATTTTTTTTCTTTGAGCTCTGGCACCTCTACAAATCCCTACTTCCCTCTGCGAAGGGCCTTTCTATTTACTTTACGTAATTTTTATTTTTATTTGAGTCTCCATCTTCTCTTATAAAGCACCAACTAAGGGGCACTATGATCGTACTTGAGCATTGGATGTAGCTAATATGCGAGTGTGTTTCATGAATGGATCAATGAGTGAGCATGATGGGCTAGGGATAACTTGCTTTAGTGTTGATATTTTGAAAGACATGGTTGCTTGTTGATATGCTTGAGTATTGAAATCTTCATGTCAAAACTAGACTATTGCTTTGAACCATATAAAAGTCCAAATGTCCATGCTACAAAAGAAAATAATATGTGATGAACATGTTAGGCAGCATTCCAGATCAAAAATTCTGTTTTTATCATTTACCTACTTGAGGATGAGTAGGAATTAAGCTTGGGAATGCTGATACGTCTCCAACGTATCTATAATTTTTGCTTGTTCCATGCTGTTATATTATCATTCTTGGATGTTTTACAATCATTTTATAGCAACTTTATATCATTTTTTGGGACTAACCTATTGACATAGTGCCCAGTGCCAGTTGTTGTTTTTTGCTTGTTGTTTACTTCGCAGAAAATCAATACCAAACGGAGTCCAAACACAGCGAAACTTTTTGGAGATTTTTTTTGGATAAGAAGACACCTGTTGGGCCAAAGAGGTACCAGAGGGGGGCTCCGAGGGGAGCACAACCCACCTGGGCATGCCTGGGGGCCCAGGCGCGCCCTGGTGGGTTGTGCCCACCTCGGCCGCCTCCCGCACCGCCTCTTTGCTCTATAAATACCCCGAAAATCAAATAACCCTAGGGGAGTGGACGAAACACAATTCCAGCCACCGCAAGTTCCAGAACCACCAGATCCAATCTAGACACCATCACGGAGGGGTTCATCCTCCTCATTGGTGCCTCTCCGATGATGCGTGGGTAGTTCATTGTAGACCTACGAGTCTGTAGTTAGTAGCTAGATGGCTTCCTCTTTTTCTTTTGATTCTCGATACAATGGTCTCTTGAAGATCTATTTGATGTAATTATTTTTGCGGTGTGTTTGTTGGGATCTGATGAACTTTGAGTTTATGATCAGATCTATTTATCCATGAAAGTTATTTGAGTTTCTTTGACCTCTTATATGCATGATTACTTATAGCCTCGTATTTCTTCTTCGAATCTTTGATTTAGTTAGGCCAACTAGATCGATTTTTCTTGCCATGGGAAGAGGTGCTTTGTGATGGGTTGTAACACCCCAAAAATTCAACCATGATTTTATTAAATAAAATTTGGCCAGGACTAAAATTTTGAATTTTACTAGGTCTCTTACTAATTTCAGAACCATTTTCTATTTCTGTTATTCCAAAAATTCTCCCCTCCATATAGCAATTTTTGGAAATAATATTGTGGCTTTGGTAGTTCTCTTAAGACATTTCAATTATAGTTTAATAACAGTAAGAATTATTTTCATAATAAAAATTGCCCAAAAACAATTCCTTTAATAGCTATTTCAATACTTTAAATGCCTTTGTTGCACTACAACCATTTTAAATAATTCTTTTTAAATTTCACAAAAATTATGAGAGGTCATATGATGCCTATATGTCACCTTGGTGCAAAAACCCAACTTGGTATTTTGAAAATTTTGAGTGAAACATCCTCTTTTCAATTCTACTCTATTTTTGAGTTTCAACTACAACCCCATTTTTCCTTGATCCATTAAGTCTGGAAATTTTCCACCTTGTGGTACTTCCAACTAAACTCTTAAGTCCAGAAGATCAGCACCATTTGAAACTCTTAAGACCACCAAATGTTCTCCCCAAGTTCTGGCCCATAACTGAATTCTTGTAAAACTTGCACTTGCAAGTTATTCCTTCTGCCAAACAAACTCCACCATCAACTATGTCATCCAATGAGACATTATGCTGCCAATTTTCACATTCAACGGAATTCTCTAGATGTCCCTAGCATTTCATCAAACACCTTGTTGGCATGACTGAAATCTTGCAAACTTTTGAAACCCCTGTGCCACTTAGTCCTCTTGCATAACAAACATGTCCAACATCCTTTCCATCCAGTCATGTGCCACCCTGACAAAATTTAGCTCAATTGGATCATGCTAGGTCCCTGTGGCAATTCGTCAAACACATTGCGCGCGTGTCCAGAGCACGCACTGTGTGTCCAGAGCGCGCATATTGCACGCCCAGGACGCCGCCGCTCCTGTGCATCGCCCACGCCACAGCAGTTGCCTCCCCTGGCTCGCTCTACCTCCTCGCTGATCACCCACACCCGCTGCAGCCTTCCCGCACCCCCCCTTGACCCTAGCACCGGCCAAGCGCCGCCCGCGCCGACCACGGCAGCCGCCGTCTCGGGCACGCCACCGCCCAAGATGCGTGGCTCGCCCCAGAGCCAGCCAGCATGCCTCTCCATCACTTCAAGCCGCCACCGCCCTCACCAACCGCGCCGGCCAGCTATCGCTATCTCCGCCGCCAACGCCGCCTTTTCTGATACGCCACCGCCCGAGCCAAACGAAGCCGCCAGCTCACCCTAGCATTAACCGCCACCTACCCAAGCTCATCTGTTGCACCGGCCTCCCCACCGATTTCGGCCACCGCCCACAACCACCTTTCCGACGCAGTTATGGCGATCACCGACGTGTTCGTTCTCTGGAGATCGCAGGAACCGACGTCCGCTCCCTATAAAAGCCACCTCAAGCTCACCCCTCTGGTGGGCAGCCTCTCCTCGCCTCTGTAAACCACCTCAAGCAATCGAAACGACCAAATGTGGCCGTCTCCCTCGTCTCCGGCAATTTCTGCCGCCGCCACCGCCCCGGCGATTCCGAGCTAGCTACGGCCTCCCCCTCTCCACTATCTTCACCAGAAGGCTCGCCTTGAACCCACAAACCTTTCCCCCCTCTCAATTTGGCTTGGGAGCCACTGTAGGCGAAGTCCCCATTCCGTCCGACACCGTCATCCGTTGGGATCCTCGCCGCACTCCACTCCGACCATTCCCGGCGCTGGCCAGACCACCTACGGGCGCGGGATGGAGTGGCGGATCCGTCCCGACCGTCGCCTGAGGCCACTGAGCTCTTCATCGATGGCGGCGAGCAACGCCGGAGCTCCTCCTTTGTTCGGTCCAAACACACAAGAGGAGGGGGACGAAGACCAGTCAAACCTGACTGGTGGGCCCGAGGGGCCCACCGACAGTGACCAAGGGTCGGGACCCATGTTCGTAAGTGAAGACGTAATCAGCGGATACGCCTTCGACGTCGCTGCTTCCCGCGCAACTGATCGGCTGGGCCGGTCCAGTGGCGCCACCCGGCTATGTTACGCCTTGGGCACCCCTCTGCCTTCTCTCTTTTTCTTTTCCAGCAAAACTAAAATATTTCCACAGCCACTATTACAAGTCCAAATTTGATGATTCAAATTTCTAAAGATTCCTAAAATCTTGCTCTATTAAACTTGCTAGGGTGAACATTTTTCATAAGCTTAGTTTTTTGTTGCGTCTATTAAAAAGTCCATTTAGTCATTTATCCCAGCTCAGTAATTCCATAAGTAATTTATATGAACTCCAAATAATTTGATTTTTTTCTGGTATTTCTAATTTTTCATCTAGTTTATGTTAGTATTTATTTAAAAAAAATCCAGACAACTTTTTTTAGCTCTGTTTAAACTCTATGTGGTGATTTAAATATTTTTGAAAATAGGAAATGGAGGGGAGATAAATATTTCAAACTTTTGGAGTGCACCCAACACTTCTGCGTGCTCAAGGCAATCATTTTGAACACTTGATATGGTGAATTGCATAGTATTATTTGCATCATGATTATGTTGAATTCAAATAAAACTTGCACATGGCTATACTTGCATGCATGATCCCCTGACAATATTTTGTCTCTGTTCAAATATGAAATATGAGTATGCATGGTTATTTCACCTATCACATATGCCATGTTGGTCTGGACTAATCTGCAGGAAGTATCAGTCACGAGAAAAGTGATCGTGAGACTGAAAACTCGTTGTTACGAGAATGATCGGTGTGGGCATGTTGGAGCATGCAAGGGTTGTGGCCCTGTTTGGTATTGCTGTTGAAAGAATACTTTTTTTTGCTAACCACTGCAGGAAATATTTGAGCCTCCTGAGTCGACCGTAGATCGAGTCTTGTTCCAGTAACCCCCATACTTGATTCGTGCTGCCACTTGTCCCTGCCACAGGTGGGGTATGGTTTAGTAAGTTGTTGACCCCTTTCCATGCACACACCACATAGAGGGCTACGATGAGGGTTTCCAGGGCCATGGACTAAATCCTGTCATCGGGTCAGGGGGCAGGGGTGTTTCCGGTTGTGTCCGAGAGGGGGGCACCCCTTGGAATCCACGCGTATTAATAGTGATCCCATGCTACTCGAGATTGTTGACTCCCCGACTTAGAGTTTTTCTGGAACGATGCTTTGGGTAATTCCTGGCATCTGGACGGTTAATCTGGTGTGTGCTAGTCAGGTGTGTTTTCAACCAAAGACCGTAATGGGAATTAGTCAGTGTCACGGTACTGACTAAAGAAATCCTATACTTGTGGGTAAAGAGTACACCCTCTGCAGAGTTTAAACCTATTCGAATAGACATGTCCGCGGTTAAGGACTACAGTCTGGGTTGGTCAAGTGTCGGTCTTAGTGTCGGTCTTCGGAGGAAATAATTAAAATGTGCCTGAATTATTTTGCAGGATAATTATTGTCACCCTGATGCTACCATGAATATTTTTGCTATGCATATTAATATTATTGTGGTTATGCATATTAATGTGGACTAACCCATTTCTCTTATTTTATTTTCCTGAGTGTCTCAGGGGCTGGCTAGACTACTCCGGGCATTCGGTTTTATTTTCAAGACCTCTTCGTGGCGTCCCTCGAGTTCTCAGGCGGTCTGTCACGCCACTACTCTTGTGGACACCCGATTGGCATTTCTTTTCAAGACCGACCCTGGCGTCACTTTTTGACACCCGACTGGCATTTCTTTTCAAGACCTCTTCGTGGCGTCCCTCGAGTTCCCAGGCGGTCTATCACGCCACTACTCTTGTGGACACCCGATTGGCATTTCTCTTCAAGACCTACCGTGGTGTCACTTTAGACATCCGACCGGCATTTCTTTTATTTTATTTTATTTTATTTTCCTTTAACTTTCCTTGTCTATCACTAACATTTTTATATATTCATTTATTTGTACATGCTAATATTGTATAATGCCATGATTTAATTCCTGTCAGCATGCATTTAATATATATATAGCCCAGCATGAGCATACACATATAGTTTGGTTCATCATGATCATATATTTTTATCTGCTGCATTCGGTATATCTTTTGTTCATGATGTTTGTGAGTACATTCCAACATACTCACAGGCTTGTCCCTGGCTATTTACTTGGCCAGGTCAGAAGTTCTACCTGCAGTACCACAGCGACGACCGTGCGGAGCCTAGGATAGCAGCCACGCGGATAGGAATTATGCGGGTAATAGTAGTAGATGCAGGCAGGAGTCGGTCTACTAATCTTGGACGTGATGCCTATATAATGATCATTGCCTGGATATCATCATAATTATTTGAAGTTCTATCAATTGCCCAACAGTAATTTGTTTACCCGTCGTATGCTATTTTCTCGAGAGAAGCCACTAGTGAAATCTACGGCCCCCGGGTTTATTCTTTATCATATTTGCTTTGAGATCTATTTTTATTTGCTTTTGTTTTCAGATCTATTATTCTAAAAACCCAAAAATACTTTGCTGCACTTTTTATTTATTTATTTTATTTTGTTCTATCGGGAGATCTATTTATCCAAAATCATACAAACCAATCTATCTTTTACCCAGGAGGGATTGACAACCCCTCTTACGCGCCGGGTTGCAAGTATTTGTTCTTTGTGTGCAGGTACCGTTTACATAGTGTTGCTTGGTTCTCCTACTGGTTCGATAACCTTGGTTTCATCACTGAGGGAAATACCTACCGTAGCTGTGCTGCATCATCCCTTCCTCTTCGGGGAAAAACTGACGCGGACACGAGCCTTCAACGTGTGTTCGAGGCGTTGGGCTCTAACTGAACCCGAGTGATTGCACTAGCTACGTTACTGAACCCGAGCGATCGATCCCTTGGCTGTTAACTGAACCCGAGCTATTCCTTCACTACTGCTGCTAACTGAAGGCGATCGAACCTGCTGCCTCTTCATGAACAGTGACCGTTGTTGGGGGTTGGATGAACAGTTCCCGGTGGGGGTTGGATGAACAGGACCCCGTGGTAGTAGAGGTCATTGCCGCTGGATGAACAGGGCCCCGATAGAGAGGAGGCCGCCACACACCCGAGCCGGTTGGGGGTGGATGAACAGGACCCCGTGGAGGGGTGGTTGAACAGTAGCCCGTGGAGGCTGGATGAACAGGACCCCGTGGAGGGCTGGTTGAATAGTAGCCGGTGGAGGCTGGATGAACAAGTCCCCGTGGATGAACAGTAGCTGGTGGAGGCAGGAGGAAGTCGACGGTGGATGAACAGTAGCAGGTGGAGGCTGGAGGAAGTCGACGGTGGATGAATAGTAGCCCGTGGAGGCTGGAGGAAGTCGACGATGGATGAACAGTAGCCCATCGAGGCTGGAGCGAGGCAGTAGACGGTGGATGAATGGTAGCCCGTGGAGTCCCATTTTGTGGTACGCCACACCCCTCCCGATGAATAGGGCCCCATTTCAACTGTAGGCGCTCCAACACAAGTCCGTTTCCTCCATTTTGCGGTACGCCACACCCCTCCCGATCAACAGCACCCCGTTTCGACCGTAGGAGCTCCAACACAAGTTTGTTTCCTCTGTTTTGCAGTACGCCAGACCCCTCCCGCTGAACAGGATCCAGTTTCGACCGTAGCCGGTCGAACAGAAGGCCGTTTCCTCCATACTGCGGTACACCAGACCCCATTTCGGCTGTTCCGTCCAAGCCAGTTGGCTCCCGATGAACATGACGCATTTCATTGCCTCCCGATGAACACGATGTAGTTTCTCCGTTTCGACCCAGCCGGTTGGCTTCCGATGAACAGGACGCCGTCGGTGCCGTTCGTTGCCTCTCTATGTACACGAGCCCTGGCCGTACATATGCGCGAGTAGGCGTTCGAGACCCCACCCGTATGTACGTACGTGGCCGTATTTTTTGGCATGTGGCTGTACGTATGTGTACACGGTTTAGAAGGGACTGCCTGAACTGCTACGTCAGGGGCTCTACTACTACACGTGCCGCTACTTGCTCGGCCATGATTCATTGTTGCAGAGAAACCGATCGACCAGTATGTACGTACACGTTCGCGAGCAGAATGACAACGCTACGTACGCTTTAACCAGGTGGGTCCCGGCTGTCAGGGAGGATAAGGAGGAACTTCCTTGCGTGCGAAGTTATTGATGGTGGGTCCGAGCTGTCAGGGGGAGGATTCTTTTTTTTCGCCTAATATGGAGGCACTTCCTTACATCTGAAGATATAGCTGATGAGTCCCAGCTGTCAGGGGGGAAACGTTTTTTCGCAAAATACAGCTAAGCCAAAATACATAGGCCCTTCCGGTAGGTTCCCGCTGTCAGGTGGAGGAATCATTATTTTGCGCGTAATAAGGAGGCACTGCCTTGCTGCGGTCGTGGACCCAGCTGTCAGCCTCTCCACGTGCAGTCCTCTTCCGATGTAAGTCGTTCCTTGACCATGTTGACCACGCCGCAGCAAGACCACCAAGGAAGGGAATGACCCGGAGCCGGGAAGACTCGGCAGTTGTTTCCCACGCGGAGGTGAGTACGAGGGTTTACTGGTTGGGCTCCAGTGTGAGGCTGCCGTCGCCGGAGAATAACAGGAGGTCTGTGTGAGTACAGGGATGGCCAGGCCAGTGATGGGAGTAGGGTGGGGCGGTGAGGCCTGCGCGATAGCAGAGCCAGCCACGGGAGGCAGGAGCAGGCGGCCCGACCAGCGCTGGTTCGGGTGGCTGGAGCAAGAAGACCAGAGGTTGAAGAAGCACGACGGTCGTTGGATGGACATCGTATGGTCACTGCAGCTAGAATCGTTTATATTAACTAAGTTTACAAAGCCCTCTGTCCGCGTCAACTTAGTAGGCCCACAAGTCAGCCTCCAAATATGGTGGGTCCTAGCTAGCAGGGGGGGTATTCATTTTTTTGTGCGTAATAAGGAGGCACTTCCTTGCATGCGAAGATATACCTGGTGGGTCCAAGCTGTCAGCAAGAGGAATGTTTTTTTCACGAAATACAGAGGCCCTTCTGGTGGGTCCCCGTTGTCAGGTGGAGGAATCATTATTTTGCGCATCATAAGGAGGCACTTCCTTGCGTGTGGCCGTGGACCCAGCTGTCAGCCTCTCCACGTACAGTCCTCTTGTTGGGATCTACGGTAGGGTGCGTCGACTGCAAATTAAAAATCCTACGTGCAGAACAACCAAGAACATGCTATGGGAGATGGATCATAGATCGTTACCACTAGACACGCAGTGCCGTGCAGTGGAAGCAGAGATGGGGCAGCACGTCTCCTCCTCGCATCGGTGATCTCCCGCGAACAGCGAAGCCCCGGGAACGGCGATCTCCCATGAACAGCGAAGCCCCGGAAACGATGATCTCTCATGAATGATAATCTCCTGCAGACAGGTTCGCCTGAGCGGCGCAAGTGCACCGCCTCTAACGGTATCCGCGCGTGCAGGAGGAACGTCGTGTGGCGGACTGCTAGGTCCGATCACACAACCGACGGTGAGTGGAGGTGGCTATTCGCAACACATGCAAACCATAGTGACAGCACCGAAGCGATCAACCGCATGAGTGTGCTGCACACCCACTATATATAGGCATTCGTCGTGGGCTCAACACTTGGGCCTCGCATGAATCCTAAAGCCCACAAGTCTACTCGGCCATGATCCAAGTTCAGCTCGGATCATATCTGATCAGTGTCCTCGGATCCGACCTCGTAGGTTCCTTCCCCTAAGTGCGTGACCCCTTAGGTTCAAGTTGGCTTGGTCATAGTTCGGATCACCTCCGACCTGCACGGTTGGTAGCGGCCTCTAGCAAGGCGTGCCGACCACCAAGTAGACTATGAAGCTGGTTAGGCAAACCTGTACATCACACTTCCATTCCTTTTGCCACATGATATATGTTGTCGGGCTCAAGGCGAGTCTGTCACCCTTGTGCTAGCCCGGCCTCTTTCTCGTTCCAGTGATGCCGACCACAAACCGGATTATCTCATAATCCTTGTCACATGGCCATGCTTATCCTGGTCGGATCACACGAGGGGCCCAGAGTATATCTCTCCTGATCGGAGGGGCAAATCCCATCTTGCTCGACCATGTCTCGCAGCATGGGTCTGGACAAGCCCGAAACCTATCTTTGTAACTACCCAGTCATGGAGTAGCGTTTGGTTGGCCCAAAGCAAGTCTGTCACCATCCCGAGTACATGCGCCAGCTCAGGTCTTAGGACATATAACGTATGTTGTACTAGAGACTCATAGATGACATATCACTGCGTCTCATAGTTGGGTCTGTCCGACTCAGACCTTACCTCGACTCGGATCCGACTATATCGAATCCGACCAGATCCTTCCGAGTCCATATTATCTGGTTAGCATCCAATGCTCCATGGCTAGTGAGACCAAGCCATCGACCATGTCATATGCTAGTCTAGTCGGCTGCATGTCCACACAGCCCTTTCGACTAGGGACCTTTTAGGACAGTCATCATACAATGCATAGTCCCACAAACAAGTCACATACTTGCTGATACACATCATTGATAATGTCTGACGATTATCTTTATTCATAAACACATAGGAAATATCATCATACATGATTGCCTCTAGGGCATATCTCCAACACCTCTTCCGATGGATGTCGTTCGTTGACCATGTTGACCACGCCGCGCCTAGAGCACCCGGACGGTGGACGACGGCGTGGCCTAGGAAGGAACGACACGAAGCTAGGGAAGACTCGGCAGTTGTTTCCCACACAAAGGGGAGTACGAGGGTTTACTGGTTCGTCTGCCGTTGCCGGAGACTAACAACAGGTGTGGGTGAGTAGAAGGATGGTCGGGCCAGCGATGGGAGTAGGGTGGGGCGGTGAGGCCTGCGCGGCAGCACAACCGGCCACAGGAGGAGGGAGCAGGCCGTCCCGCCGGCACTGGTTGGAGCAGCCAGAGCAGGAAGAGCAGAGATTGAAGAAGCATGATGGCCGTTGGATGCCACTACAAAAAAAAGACACATCCGTGACATTTTGGGCCGAACGAATTTTTTTCTGTCATGTTTATGACACTTCTATGATGATAATTGTGACAAAACCCGGTATCATCATAGATACGGTGGGCTCCTACTTCTATGACAAAAAATCATGACAGAAAATGGGCTTTTCGTCCTGGGTGGGCCGGAGACGCAGCTGCATGACATTCTTTGGGCCGTCCATGACGGAAAAAACCGTGGTAGAAGCGAGGGCGAGGAAAATATCGGGGAGTTCCCGGTTACGGTGGGTGGTCGGGGCCGAGCGATGCACAGAGGGATTGCGCGTTTCTCTCGTACATGTACGAGCATGGGTGCGAGGTGTTGGGCTCTAACTGAACCCGAGCGAGGCGTTCGCGTACTGAACCCGAGCGATTGCACTGCAGGCTACGCGTTACTGAACCCAAGCGATCGATCGATCTGGCTGTTAACTGAACCCGATCGAGTGATTCCTTCACTACTGCTCCTAACTGAAGCCGATCGAACCTGCTGCCTCTTGATGAACAGTGAGCGTTGTTGGGGGTTGGATGAACAGTTCCCGGTGGGGGTTGGATGAACAGGACCCCGTGGTAGTAGAGGCCGTTGCCGCTGGATGAACAGGACCCCGATCGAGCCGGTTGAGGGTGGATGAACAGGACCCCATGGAGGGCTGGTTGAACAGTAACTGGTGGAGGGCTGGATGAACAGTAGCCCGTGGAGGGGTGGTTGAACAGTAGCCGGTGGAGGAGCAGTGGAGGCTGCATGAACACGAGCCCGTGGATGAACAGTAGCTAGTGGAGGCAGGAGGGAGACGCCGTGGATGAACAGTCGCAGGTGGAGGCTGGAGGAGGTCGACGGTGGATGAACAGTAGCCCATGGAGGCTGGAGCGAGGCAGTAGACAGTGGATGAACAGTAGCCCGTGGAGTCCCGTTTTGCGGTACGCCACCCCCCTCCCGATGAACAGGACCCCTGTTTCGACCGTAGGAGGTCGAAGAGAAGTCCATTTCCTCCGTTTTGCGGTACGCTACAACCCTCCCGATCAACAGGACCCTGTTTCGACCGTAGGTACTCGAACAGAAGTCCATTTCCTCTGTTTTATGGTACGCAAAACCATTCCCGATGAACAGGACCCCGTATCGACCGTTCACGGTTGAACAGAAGGCCCGTTTCCTCTGGTCTGCGGTACGCCAGGCCTCGTTTCAGCTGTTCCGTCCAAGCCGGTTGGCTCCCGATGAACACGACGTATTCTGTTGCCTCCCGATGAACACGACGATGTGGTTTCTCCATTCCGACCCAGCCGGTTGGCTGCCGACGCCGTCGCTGCTCTCCGTTGCCTCTCCATGTACACGAGCCCTGGCCGTACAGCGCGAGTAGGCGTTCGAGACCCCGCCCGTATGTATGTACGTGGCCGTATTTACTTTCTTGCACCCTGGCTGTACGTACATGTACACGATATTGACGGGACTGCGTCACATGCTACGTCCGCGCCACTACTACGACACGTGCCCTTCCTTACTCGGCCACGGTTCATCGCTGCAGCCTGCAGACAGACCGATCGACCAGTATGTACGTACACGTTCGCGACCTGAATGACAACGCTACGTACGCTTCGACCCGGTGGGTCCTGACTGTCAGGGAGGATAAGGAGGCACTTCCTTGCATGTGAAGATATAGCTGGTGGGTCCCAGCTGTCAGGGGGAGAATCATTTTTTTGCCCGTAATATGGACGCACTTCCTTGCATGCAAAGATGTAGCTGGTGGGTCCCAGCAGTCAGGGGGGAAACGTTTTTTTTGCGAAATACGGTGGCCCGTCCAGTGGGTCCCTGCTGTCAGGTGGAGGAATCATTATTTTGCGCGTAATAAGGAGGCACTTCCTTGCTGCGGCCGTGGACCCAGCTGTCAGCCTCTCCACGTACAGTACTCTTCCGATGGAAACCTTTCCTTGACCACATTGACCACGCCGCGCCAAGAGCACCAAGGCGGTGGACGACGGCAAGGCCTAGGAAGGGGACGACAAGGAGTCAGGGAAGACACGGCAGAGGATGCCCACGCAGAGAGGAGTACGAGGGTTGACTGGTTCGGCTGCGGTGTGAGGCTGCCAACACCACAGGGGTTGTGGGTGAGTAGAGGGATGGCCTGGCCAGAGGTTGGAGTAGGGTGGGGTGGTCAAGCCTGCGCGGCAGTAGAGCCGGCCACGAGAGGCAGGAGCAGGCGGCACGACCGGCGCTGGTTTGGGCGGCTGGAGCAAGAAGACCAGAGGTTGAAGAAGCACTACGGCCATTGGATGGACATCGTACGGTCGCTGGAGCTAGAATCGTTCATATTGACTAAGTTGACAAAGCCCTCCGTCCGCGTGAACTTAGTAGACCCACAAGTCAGCCTCCCACTATGGTGGGTCCCAGCTAGCAGGGGGAGTATTCATTTTTTTGTGCGTAATAAGGAGGCACTTCCTTGCGTGCGAAGATATAGCTGGTGGGTCCGAGCTATCAGCGGGCGGAACATTTTTTTCACGAAATACAGAGGCCCTACCGGTGGGTCCCAGCTGTTAGGTGGAGGAATCATTATTTTGTGCGTAATAAGGAGGCATTTCCTTGTGTGCGGCCGTGGACCCAGCTTTCAGCCTCTCCACGTACAGTCCACTTCCGATGGATGTCGTTCGTTGCCCACGTTGACCATGCCACGCCGAGAGCACCAGGGCGGTGGACGACGGCGAGGCCTAGGAAGGGAACGACACGGAGCCAGGGAAGACTCGGCAGTTGTTTCCCACGCAGAGGGGAGTACGAGGGTTTACTGGTTCGTCTGCCGTCTCCGGAGAATAACAGCAGGTGTGGGTGAGTAGAGGGATGGCCAGGCCAGCGATGGGAGTAGGGTGGGGTGGTGAGGCCTGCGCGGCAGCACAGCCGTCCACGGGAGGAGGGAGCAGGCAGTCCCGCCGGCGCTTGTTTGAGCGGCTGGAGCAGGAAGAGCAGAGATTGAAGAAGCACGACGGCCGTTGGATGGACATCCAACAGTCACTGCTCTCGTGCGTTGACTAAGTTAACACGGCGTAGCGTGTGCGTCAACCTTTTTTTTAGGAAAGCGTACGCGTCAACCTACAGTAGGCGCACAAGTTAGCCTCAAATCTGTGGAAAACAGCATACAACACATCTGCCATTATTTCTAATAATTTACAACCCATTTGCTAATTATTAAGAATTTTTTTGGAGCCCATATTCTTTTTGTTAGCATTACAGCCCATATTATGGCCACGGTTAAAATATTATACGAAATTTTGCATATTTCGGTGCGGTCCGAACTGTTTCTAATCCCGAAATTTCGAGTCACATTCAAACTAATTTGAAAAATAAATTCATATCAATATAAAATCCGAATAATTGTCCACGCATAAAAATCACTGGAATTTAAAATCTCGAAATGAAAAAAAGTAATTTGAAACTAATTGCCGGTTTGATGTGTTTTAAAAATGTACAGCACATTTCTCATTACTGATAGCCCATTTTCTCGTCTTGAAAGAACATTAGCCCAGCAGGGCTGACAAAGCAAGTAGGCCTCGGTTGGGTATTCTGCAAAAGAACAAAAAAACTGGGCTAGCCATTTTCAGAAAGAAAAAAAACTACTAGGCTGGTCTTGTGGTAAACATAAAAGAAAAGGCTGGCTAGACAGGCCAGAGTGCCCCGCACAGCCCAGTTGACACCCTGCTTCCGTCTCAAAAACAAAAATAACTGGGCAAGCTACTGGGTCCCTAGTGTCAGCCGCTCGTTGTGCAATTCTCTCGTTTATTAACTACATTGACAATGGCATGGGACCCAGATGTCAGAAATCCATTAGGAGGAACCATTTTTTTGGCTTGAAATAAGGAGGCACTTGCTTGCGTACTGCCATGACCCTGGTGGGTCCCTGCTGTCATCCTCTCCACCTACAATCATCTCCTGATTGTGTACGCGCCAACCTAGTAGGCCCACAAGTCAGCCTCTAAACCCGTGGCGGACAAATACAGCCCATTTAAAAAAATAATAGCCCATTCCATACGTTCACATGGAAAGTTCAACATTCAGAGCAAAGTAACAGGTCTGATCAGATATAGAGTACTGAACTTCCACGTTGACAACCATCATAGCCAAGTTAACTATCTACTCCCACTAATACTCTAGTGTACAAGTACTGACTTACTCCTAGCTAACTAGATGATGTCGGCCGCCATCTGCGGTACACGCTAAATGCCGGCACCGACGTCCTCCTCCTCGCCTCGGACTTGCCGGAGGTGCGATAGGGCGCGTTGCTCGCGCGCGTTGGCCCTTTCCATGCCGGCATGGTCCACCGAAGCTTCGGCTTCTAAGAGGGAAACCCGCTTGACGAGCTGGTAGTAAAATTCGACGTCGCGCACACGTGCATGCCTGATAGCCTCTAGGGCTATTTGCCGGGCGCCGGCCTCCATGTAGTCGGCCCAGTCGCGGGCGCTCTGCTCGTGACTCAAAGCGGCAGTGTGCTGCTGCTCCATGCCCCGCTGGCGGGACAAATCGGCGATACGCTGCTCCTCCGCCAGGCGGTCGTGCTCCAACAAGTCCTCGTACTCCGCATTGCCATCTAAAGACCGATAGAATGCCTCCTCCCTCCGTCTTCCTTCCCGTGAATCACCGAACACTAGCTCCGGGGCTGAGCGCCTCTGGCGTCACCTATTGCGGATGGTCGGGGGCATGACGGACGTGGCGAGAGCGAGGGCAAGTGGCGAGCGACGTCGGGCCGGTGGGGGTTGTGAGGGGAGCCGATAGGGCGAGTTGGGTGACAGTGCTACCGGAGAACGCCGAGAACCAGTAATTATAGGCGGAAGGTAGGTGAAGCAGCGTGTCGCGGGAAACGCGACGGTCATCAGAATTCAATGCATAAGCAGGCATGGCTTAGTGCGCCAGCTTACCGTGGAAAACTGGAAAATTTGATGTGACGTCCCGTCCCGTCAGTGGTGCGTCCCGTCTGTGCTGGATCGCACATCGGCATGACGGTCAAATGAGTGCACTCGAATCATCCAGATGAGGTACTCCCTCATCAAAAATTATTCCACCAATCATCATCTACCTTGGTTGGTGAGATTTTTGAATTGAGCCCTGCAAACCGGAAAGGAGGTAGTACGTGCGTGATCCGCTATTTATTCGTGTAGGATCGGGTAGGTCGGATAGTGTACGTGTAGGATCGCATTAGCTGATGAACGTTCGCTGGGAGATAAGGCATTTGCGAACATTTTTGTTGGCAGTTTCTTCAGATTCGCATGGCATTTTCTTCAGAACAGCTTGTCAGTTTCTTTAGAGGTAGGCATTTTTATTCAAAAAACTGCCACTTCGAATCTTGCGTCGCAACTAAAACTGCCAGGAGCGTATTAGTAGGCTAGCTAGTGATCGATTAGTAACTTGTAAACACTAAGTGAACAGAAATAAGGAACTGCTAGTAACTTGTAAACACTGAGAACACAGAAATAAGGATCATGCTGTGCACTGTAGTCAGAGCTGATCCGTTTGAATGTTCACACGAGACTCACAGGCCTGGCATTGTAATATGTTCACATTAGTAGCCCAAATTCACAACCAACTAGTATGATTCCCATATATAAGATCAACATGTTAATGCATCTCAATGATTCACAGATCATATACAAATATGTAGCTCCAATAGCAAAGATCTAGAAAAAACATATGTTCTTCCTACTAACATGGATGCTTCTCTGGGCCAACATTCAGTACAGAGTGAAAGACAAATTTATTTGTGAAGTCTACAATTCTTCTTGCAAACGTAAGTGGTTTCACCAACAGCTGGAACCATGAGAATGAACCACACATGATGGAGGAACATCCACTGCAATATGATTTGGTCTTCTCTTGATCACACGGCGAGACTATTTTCAGAATACAAACTTTAACTTAGGCAAAATGATGCCCATTGTATAATCAGACCAAAGCAATGAAGCACCTAGTGTTGGCCAATAAATAGTATAGCACTACTTTTGTGCAGTCCATGAAGTGACTATCCAATCTTTCTGTGTCTATTCTCAAATGGCACTGCATGCAGTGACTATACTATTCTTTTGTGCAGTTCCACCAAAATTGCGGTCACTTTGTTTGTTTGCCAAATAGCAACGGGCAGACATCTATCTGCACAAATATCAAGGAGCTAGTAAACATATACCCCACCTTGTATTTTCGGTTTAAACACGTCTCTTCCGCTTAGCATCTATCATGTTTTGCACTGGACAATTTGATACTGTCATGTTTTGCCCTGGACAATTTCGTACTGAATTGATTTGTTGGTACAGAGCAGAAATATAGCGCCTATTCTTCATCAGACCAAGGATATCCATGTTCGCAGTGATGGAAGAGGTGAAATCGATACAACCGTAATTGAGCATCCAATCATTGAATCATGTCCTGCACCTCCAATGTAGGTCCACCCTGCCAATACGTGCAAACCACTAATATTACTATCTAATGACAGTACAAAAAGAGTAGCAAAATAGTAGCAAACCATGTACCTTCGTAATGAACAGCTCATAGTGCCACCAATTGGATATAACGGTTTGGAAGAAAACATGCTCCTAATTTTGAACCATTTGGTCTTTTTATGCAGTTCCACTAAAATCGAGCATCCCTGTTTGCATAGATATTGAAAGTGTGATTACTATAAAAGTGGCACTAGTTGAAGCATAGACTCACAAATATAAGCATTCCAATTTCCTAATGGGAAAAGGTAGCAAGACTGTT
The DNA here is from genome assembly GCA_011799875.1 of Thinopyrum elongatum. NCBI lineage: Eukaryota > Viridiplantae > Streptophyta > Magnoliopsida > Poales > Poaceae > Thinopyrum > Thinopyrum elongatum. Next base: position 485,122,665 of record CM022301.1, on the reverse strand, counting down.
TCTAACCACCTGTTTGAAGGAATAAATAAGGCAACGGCGGCTGATGTCAGGAAGGCATACATAGTATTTTCTTAAAAACTAAACCATTCCTGACCTTTCCTCTTCTTTTAAGCATATTTTGTGCAGTTCAACTAAAATAAAATGCCATCACCGCCTTGACAATTCAGTGACACTGTACAAAAAGAAATGACTTAACATTACATCATGATGTCAGGTATGTAATCGACAGGCATTAGAGACAAACATACAGACCTCCTCCGATAACATAATGAACATTAATTTTAACAAAGGTGTGACTAGCTTTACCGGGATAATTTGAGTGAACTCTACATCCTCTGTTCCTTAATATAAGCCGTTTTCGCAGTTCAATTTAAAGTACCCAAACGTCTAGTATTTAGAAAAACAGGTAGTAGTTTTCTTGAGCACATATCTGGGAAAGCTTGCCACACTTTATATATGTCCGTACGCTAATGTAACACCATTCGAATAGTACAAATATACACTAATCCAGTGGCTAGTGCAACAGTAGAGTAGTTTTTTTATTATGGGGTACAGTATAATGGTTTTACTGAACAGATTTCCATAAGCTAGCACTGGAAGATTTCTATAAGCATTAACAATAAAAAATGTAAAGGTAACAAGTTTCAGCATTGGTATACTAGCTGTGCAATAGCATTAAACCAAATTCAAAAGTCTGAAGGTAACTAGCATTATTAACTAATGATAGTATAAAAAAATTGCAAACCATGTACCTTCAAGGTAAATATCATTTCGAACTCGAGGGGACCTCAAAATTGCTATCCCAATCTTGATAATCGATTAAACATAAAAACTTGATCGAACGAATCAAGAGAACAGCCGGAGGAGGAGGTGCCCACTCTTGACCTTTCCTCTTGTCTTCATAATTTTTTGTGCAGTTTAACCAAAATAAAATGACATCAGCGCCTTGGCATTTTGGTGACACTGTACAAAAAAATTGACTAATCTCATGAAAGTGAGGTATGTAATCTATAAGCATTAACAGTGCAAAAATCTGAAGGTAGTAACAAGTTTCATCGTTGGTATACTGGCTGTGCAACAACATTAGAATGCCTTAGCTAAAAAATCTTTAATACATCCACAATCTACAGCTAACCCTGAAATAATCCAGTGACATTGGCATTGCTTAAATTTATTGGTGGCATTAGACTGAGTGCGGCATTAGTTAAATGTGGCATCACTTTAGCAGTAGCATTGCTTGACTTTATCGCTGGCGTTATACTAACAGCAAAAAAGTGGCAATAAGAGCATGGGAGGCCCATTCGGACAGTGGGCACACCAGTATGATGTACCACCACGGACGCATAGAGTGGCGAGGGAGGTATGGTTGCCCAGAGCAACAAATATCCAGGCAGCATATGTGGATTACGTCCCATTTTTGTTCTCTTTAGCCACCTTTTTCCTATGTGAGGACAACAATCCGATCAACCTGGTCATTCTCTATTGCATTGTCATGCCTTTCTACCCTTTTTCACCCTTTTTCAACCAAGAGACACGAGACTCGTTCCTTAGCTACTGAGTTTCCCCTTTTCAACCTAGATGCGGGTTCGATGCCTACTCTCTTGGACAGTACTTTCTCCCTTCCTTTCCTTATTCAACCCAGACATGGATTAGTCTGCATGAACTAGGATTTCCTTTAATAGTGCAAATTAAGGTTTTCGTCTGTGTGACCAGCAGCGCAGAGGATAGCAAATTGGGAAGATGGTGGAGTGGAAAAGGATCCACATGCAGCGACGTGGCAGATGGGGCAATAGAACAAAGGTATGGTTCGAAAAGAGGTAGCATACCTGAGGGTCGGCGGGAAGTGGCTTCGCTCGTGGTCGTCGTCCTCCGCACACACTATGGCAGCGAGCTTGGGGACGGAGGCCATCCCGCGCGGTGCTAGCTCTGAGAGGATGACCTTGTCGTCAGTGCGTGACCTCGCTCGCCGACGACGAGTGCGTCAATGCTTCACATCCTTTTCTTCCCCAGCGGATCTGTGACCACTGGTGAGGAGGGAGAGAGAGGCCGTCTTTTTTAGATCTGGAGAGAGGGTGATAGTGTGAGAAGCAAGTGGGCAGCCCTTAGCAAGAAAGCGCTGAAGCTCCAGCCTATATGTCTTTTTTGATACTAGTACTAGAGGTGGAGTAGTGGTAAAGTAGTTTATATTTTCTCTACATACAGTACCAGTTAGTCGTGCTTCAAAACTGAACGGCACACCATTAAAAAAATAAAGTCGAGAAATAATGCGGCACCTCGGGCCAACGCGGCCAGATCGCATTTTGCACGAGAAATGACACACCATGTTTCGTTGACATGTGGTCCCGTTCCAACATGTCAGTGAGACGACGGCGAGTCCTTTTGTACAATTTCCGAACGGACGTCTATGTAGGCCCGGGCGCCTCTTCCTGTACCGTGGCAACCGTCCACCGCCTCTTTGCCTTTCCCTCTCGATTTGGAACTGTTGTCGCACGCTCTTCCTCCCTCCTCCATTTTCCTTCACCCTTCCTTCTGCCATTGTTCGATCGTATTCTCCATGGAGGGAACAGGCCAGAAACGACCCCGTTATTCTTGCCCCGATCTGAAAGATGACGTGGTGGAGGAACTCATTGATCGGTGCGACATCATCACCTCGCCTAGCATGGCAGGTTCGTTCAAGACAATTCTCGACTCAACTAATAGCATCATTACAAAGAACCCAAGGGTCCAGGAGCAGTTTGATCTCCCCTATCTTCTTCGCCATGACCCTGCTCGCTGGCGCGCGGACGACGGAAGCCTCACCTTGTGCAAGTTGATGCCGATTGAAAATGATACGTGTGAAGTTAAGATGCCATCGCTTGAGGGTAAGGCTTGGGCAGGTGCAAAATGGAGATTGGGTTGTTTATATTGGGTACAACTGCGAGTGGGAACTTGTGAATGTGTACACTCGTCACCGGGTTCCACTTCCAAAAATCTCAGACTGCCCTGAAGTTGAGAACACCGGTATTCTACGTACGTTCAAATATGATCATGGTGACTGTCGTCTATGGAAGATAGCAATTTGTCGAGTTCCCAACTGCTCTTGGGGTTATAGGAATGCTTGTGTTGTCGCTATCTTCGACAAGCTTGTTGCCGTCCTTCATACTTTGACTCGATGGATATTGCTCAAAAATCAGTTTCTATACACGGATGTGTACTGTGATGCAATTCAATACGAGGGTCTTCTGTTTGTTGCCACCACTTCTGGCACTGTTTTCGTATGGGATCCTTATTATTTTGGTACGTTTGTCTTCGACTATAATTATAATTGTTTCATTCACCATGCATGTGAGTTAGTATCCCTGTACTAATTAACCTTCTTTGTTTCCAAGGTCCTGTCAACATTCCCCCACCGATACTTGGAAATTTTTACTATAACCAAGGGGGAGATGACAATGGTGATGATCACGAGCATGAAGACAAGCAGGACCTACATACTCAGTGGCGCCTGGCAACTTATTCCGATGGATCACCTCTTCTTGTCTGTATACAGGGCACTGCTGATGTTACCAAGGAAGCAGGTGTTGTCTCCCATGGTCGCACTCTCCGGACCTATTCCAACATCCGTTGCAGGGTCGGGATGGATACTAGTGTGCTAGCGCCAGCACCTTCTCCCTGGTTCAATATTGATAGTCTTGGAGAAAACTCGCTCTTCCTTGGACTAAACTATCCACTGATGGTGAAAGGCGATCTAGCTGCTATTGGCACAACATTACTACCATTTATGAGGAGCAACTATATTTATACCTCGGACATTGCTATGCTTCCCTACCCTGGCTATCACAATATGCGTCCTGATATAGGCTGCTTCAGCCTGGATGATGATTCTTGCGTTGGTATCGAGATTGATAATAGCTGGCCCTGCCCAGAGAATCACTTCTGGTTCAAAGCAAGCGTTTCCAACACCAAGGATTGGTTGGCCTGAAGTTTATTTCATCGCTTTGTTATTTGTTGTGTGAGAAAAACTTTAGTGTTTATAATGTATCCTCGTTGTCGTTGTGGGTTGATGACCTGTTGTACGTAATGCTAAATGATATGCCTGTGATAAACTTACTAAATTTATGAATGGCTTTCGAGTCGCTTCTCAGAGTGGGTGCTGCGATGAGGCAAAAAAAAATTCCCGAATACATAATTGTACGTGCATTGCAACAGGTTATCGAATGAGTCCAATCAACAATAGTACTACTATTTGTACTAGCTTCACATGCTTCGCGTGTCGGGCGGGTGTTTTTACTGTAGCTGTGAATCCCATCATCCTAGGTCCTCGGATGAGTCCAATCAACTGTAGAAATTGCATTCTGATGTTTGGGTTCAAACTTTCAAAACTGCTGCACTATCTCTACGTCTACGTATACGTAATACAACAAGTTTTAAACTTGAGACCAGCCATCCACCCTCACAAAAAACACTTTTTAACCTAGCACAGACTCCAGGAAATTTGGCCACAGTGTCAGGTGGGCCATATGTTAATGTGTTCGCTGTACGTAACCAGCACCTCGAATCCTCGATATATAGTAGGGTGGCATGGGCCAGAACAAGCATTCACGTCCAGGAGTACGGCACACGCCACCAGCATGACTACCATCTGACACCATATTTCTTGGAGTCCGTGCTACAGCTATCTCTTCAACCTCCTTGTTTCTCTAACTCAGCCATCGCGCGGCGGCGAGGTGGGGGTTTGCCAATAGTCGATTTTCTCAACTGCGGTCCCACTTGTAAGGCCAACTCCAGCGCATGACCCCAAACGGACGTCCGTTTTGCCTGGATTCTGTCCGTTTGGGTAGGGCAATGGGGTCGTGTCTGTGCCATTTCTCGGATGCGGTGACCGTGCGCCCAACGCGCGGCCGCATCCCGGCCGCATCCCGTCCGCGTACATTTTTCTTTGCAAACACATATCTTTTTTTCATCATTGATTTTTGGTACATGGAAATACATCACCAAATTTTGACTAGAAAAACAAGACCAAAGAAAACAAGAACCACAAGAATACATTTTAGAAGATATCCAACTTCCATAACTGCTCCTGTAAGTTGGATTAGTGCCTTCTCGATGCATTCATTGTTGATCTGTGGAGGCTCGATCTTGCGTGCTTCTTTCTTCTTTGAGTGTAAAGAAGTAGACGTTGCTTCCTCGCATCTAGTCTCATGTCTAGCCTCTATTCTATCAACAAGTGCACTCATCTCATCTCTAGCCTCTATGCTAGCTAAAAGTGCACAAACATGTACTAAATTGCGCTCTATCAATATATCGATGTACTCTTCTTCCCAATACCAAAACTTGCATCCATTCTACGCAATAAAATTTTAAGTTAGCACAACTAGTCAAATCCGAGAGCACAACCGAAGCTAAAGTAACACATACCCCATCGGTTGAGCACTTGATGAACACCCATCCGGGATGTTCCGGCGTTGTAGGCACGCGGCGCAAGACCATCGCGCCAGATTTTTCCATGGCCTTCTAGATGTGGTGGGGAGGAGATAAGGCTGATTGTGAGAGACAAGGAGTTGTTTGTAAATAGGGAACAAGTGTGGGCATCTTTTTGCAAAACTGCAGAAGTTTGCTTTGTATGCGTCAGATCTAGATACGACGGCTATTGGTGAAAGATGGCAGGCACACCATCATCACCAACTCAGGACCTCTTTGATTCGCAGGATTTTGAAAACGCGGGAATAGGACACGGCAATATTACAAGTTTCAAACTGATATTACAAATGTTAGGAGTAATGCTGCACCTACGAAGAGGGAATTTCTAGGAAGTTTACGTAAGAACTTTCGTTACTTTAGGTGGATGCAACATTATCGTACAAACTAAAATCCACCGCCCTGACAAGTCACTAATGGGCAAATAAATTTTCGAGTCTCTCGCAACTTGATATTTCAAAAACAAATTCAGCTTCTGCGGAGACTTTGTCATTTAGGCTTAGACGCTTGCGGTGATCAGCACACCATTCATTGTTGCGCCAGAGAACGCCAAACCTCATTACCTTGAGCACACTTGCCTCCAGAACAAAGAACCTGGCCAATTTAATCTCAGATGTGCTGCCTCGGTAGTCGATCAAATCAATTTCTGTAAGATGGAGATCAAGGCATTCGATGAGATTGTTATAGTGCAGCACATTTTTCACTTTTGGGTCTTTTTTTATCTGCAAAAGAAGAGAACATATTAGAGCAGCTGGCTGTATAAGATTGCCGTGTCATCAAGAGGTACCAATATCATTCGCTCATACGATAGGGTTGGCTCGCTAGTGATATTTTTTCACTCTCTCTCTCTCTCTCTTTCTCTTTCCTCTCATTTACCTAGGAGCACGTGAAGAGCTTGGGCATTTGTTGCCTTCCACTATGTGGCCGATGCCATATTTCTCAAAAGTATGCCACATAATACGCATCGATGTCAAATCAAAAGATTTTGGCACCGCTCTAGCGATGTGAGAGAGTTGGCACCGCTGTGCACACAGACCCACATGTATAAACAAATCAATCAAACCAACTACACCAGCCTCTCACTCTCCCAAATAAGTGTTTTTTATTGCCTCAGTCCTCTCCCTCTCCCACGCAAGTGTTTTTTCATTGCATGAGTTAATTTGGCACCGGAGCAAAGTAGGTGATCCAGATTGGGGCACCAGGTGAGCAATGGAGGGGCATTGATGCCAAATGCATCACAAGTGAATTTGGCACGTGTTTTGGCCTACATAGTGGAGGGCCGTTATAGCCCACTTTTATACTACCTCGTATTTAGTGTAAAATTTTGACCATAGATTTACCTAAGAAAATGCCAATGCATGTCACCAAAAATTATACCATTTGAAATTATGTTCAAATACGAATCCAACGATATAATTTTTAGTGACATGCATGAACATTTTCTCAGTTAAATCTATGGTCAAATTTTGATACTACAAAATAGGAAGAGTAAACCAGGACGGAGGTAGTACTTGCTCTTAGGGTAACCATAGAGTTACTAGTCTAAGTTACTTGCCACTATGACTAGCCTAGGCTACTAGTAGTACAACAAAACAAACGATGCAGGTGATCACGTGAGAAAAAAATACTAAAAATATTTCTTTTGGTGCAGTGCGTAGATGCAGTTTTGAACACTACACTTGTCATCGTAATTTGGAAAAATTACAAAAAAATTGAGCTACGTTGTGATTACCGTTTACTAATAAGAAAGAAGTTTCACCTCAATGAGTAGCTTCTCCGTGCACGGAAAGCATGTAAGGAATCCAACAACTTGATCCAGATTGGGGCCGATAGATTTTATTGCCAAGATCTTCACTGTGCGCATAGACTGGGTCAAGCTTGTGGGAATCATTTTCTGGATGACAGTCATAAATACATCAAGAAGAAATTTAAAAATGTGAATTTCAAGAAGATGGAGAATAAGATGAGTGTTGTACCTAAACGATTACGGATCCAATAAAGAGTTCGAAGAATTTTGCAGACGAGTACACCAACGTTGTCAATTTTGGCGCGTCAAAGACCTTGATTTTTGTTGGACCTTATAGATCAGATACAAGCAATCTCTCAAGGAAAGGCGCATTCTCAATGACCATAACATGGAACAGCTGGAGTGATCTCTTCCCAATTAATGTCTTGTTGCGGGGCCAACAAGACACATAAATCCATCGGAGATTCGTCGAGGTGATGTGGAGGCTAATGAACCCGTGGATTTGCTGAAGACGAAGCTACTCGAGCGCAGTACAGCTATGGAGCAGGTGCTCCATAGCCTTCTTCGAGATGCCAATGTCGAAGAGGTCGAGCTGCTTGAGTTGAGGGAGAAGAAGGGCGGGCGCGGCATTAATCTGGGGAAAATAGCAGGAGCTAAAGCTGGCGCGGCGCAGCGTTGGCGTGAGGCGGAGCGTGGACGGCGGCAGAGAGTGACATCGTCCAGCTTCAAACCTGAGCTCCTCGAGATGATCTAGGGCGGGGGATAAGAACCACTCGTCGAACTTGGCTTGGACCTTGCAGTTGGTACTGAACATGCGGATATCAAGGCATCTGGCTGGCCCAGGGTGCGATGAAAGGATCTTGGAGACTGCGGCCATGCGTTTGTAATCCCCGTCGCAGAGGCAGCTATCGACGGTGTGGTTGAGGGGGACGCGGCGCCAGAGGAGGCGCCACCGCCGGGAGAGCAGGGTGGTCCACACGGCAGATTTGGAGGGGAGAAGGCCGATGATGATGAGCAGCATGTCGTCGGGGAGGCTGCTGATGAAGTCCAGGCTCGCCGGATGCGGTTTTGGCTCGAGACGCCTCCGCTTGTTGGCTGCCTCGCCGTCCATCTTAGCCGGCGGTGACGCCGGTGTACACGTGTGCTGGTGTGTATTATGTGCTAGGTGTGCGCGAGTGCGTCCTTCTGTGCATGCCGCCGTGCAGTGGTGAAGTGTGCGCGAGTGCGTCCTTCACACGGAAGAAGTGTACCTCAATTTACTAGCGTGCGGGGTGCTACCCCCGAGTGGTTTCAACTTTGTTTACTTCACCGCGTGTCAGATGGGCCTCTAGTTTACTTATTTTCACCCACTGCCACATGGGCCAGCACACGAAGATAGAGAACATGAGCTGACAAGGCAGCATGTGGACTGGTTGACCGGTCAACTAAACAATATACGGAGCTATACGCTGACACGGTGACCGTATAATCCCTCGGTATAGAGAGTTCGAGTGAGAGGGGAGGCCCATGAGAGATAGTAGAGAGAGAGAAAGAGCTACTCCCTCCGTTCGATAATGTAGTGCCTACATTTTTTTAAAGTCAAACTTTTGAAACTTTGACCAAGTTTATAAAGAAATTACTTATATCTACAATACCAAAGATAAATGATAGTATGAAGTAAATACATGTTGTGATGAATCTAATGATCGTTCCAGATGTAAATGTTTTTCTCCACATATACCTGGTCAAACTTTTTTGAGGTTTGACTTTTCAAAACATCCATATGCTTATGGACGTGAGAGAGTACCTACCTAGAGAGAGAGAGAGTGTGTGTGTGTGAAATAGAAAGAGTGACTGAAAAAAGTGTGTGTGCGTGTGTGAAAGAGACATGGACAACACACGATAAAAGTAGAGAAAAAGCGTGTGTGTCTTATGCAAACATATCACACATGCATCTTCGACAATGGAAGCGAGGTGAGGAGATAGTGTGTGGTTGTTTGCAACCGAGAGAGAAAGACTCCTAGCACGTGGCCAAGAGAGGTCTGACAAACAAGGGAGAGAGGTCGAGAGAGACGTATGGAGAAAATGCATACATGGGGAGGAGAGAGTGTATGTTTGTGATAGAGAGATCCCCTGGAGATCGTGATGGGACTACATGGGTGGGAGATCGAGTGACAAGGTGTGTGTGTGATAGAAGATACCCCGAGAGATATCGAGATAGACATATGGATGGAAGGAGACAATACGTGTGTTCCTGATGGCTAGTGAGAGATAGTAATACTTAGGGGGGGAGTGCGTGCGCCTATGATGGAGTGAGGGATTATGGTACTTAGGGGGGTGCGTGTCACATAGAGAGAGAACAAGGGCGGAGAGTGTTAGATGGGTCTATGTAGCGCGAGCGAGATATGTGTATGTGTGAACCAGGGAGATATAAAGTTTGAGAGAGATAGAGGAGCCCCGATACGGCTGAGTGGTGCGTTAGATAGCTGAGAGGGGGAAAGAGATATTCCATCCGCTCGATAATGCAGTGCATATAAATTTTTTAGAAGTTGAACTTTGGAAACTTTGACCAGGTTTACGCAAATATTATTTATATCTACAATACCAAAGATACATCATACGAAACTACATCTCATGATGAATCTAATGACATATGTTTGCCGTTCTAGATGTAAATGTTTTTCTCCACGTACATGGTCAAACTATGTGATGTTTGACTTTTCAATAAATCTATATGCTATGGACCGAAGAGAGTGCCTAAGTCAAGAGAGATCAAGTGCGTGTGAAGGAGAATGAGTGAGTGTGCAAAAAGAGTATGTGTGTGAAAGAGAAAGGGACAACAAACGATAAATTAGAGAGAGAGTGTGTGTTTGTTTCTTATGCAAACATATCACACATGCATCTCCGAGATAGAAAAGTGAGGTGAGGAGATACACAAAGATAGCTAGTGCATGATTGTTTGCAACGGAGAGAGACACCCCTATAGCACATGTCCAATAGAGGTCTGGCCAACAAGGAACAAAGGTCGAGAGGGACGCATGGAGAAGATGGATGCATGGGGAGGGAGAGGGGGTGTGTTTGTGATAGAGAGATCCCCTCGAGATCGTGAGGGGACTATATGGGTGGGAGATCGAGGGACGAGGTGCGTGTGAGATAGAAAGATGCCCCGAGAGAAATCGAGATAGACCATGCACATGTTTGTGATGGAGACTAAGAATTAGCTAGTCATATACATATAGGGGGGACTGCGTGTGCCTACAATTGAGTGAGAGACCATCATACTTGGCTAGGCTTGAGATTGTGTGTGTGTGCGTGTGAGATGGAGAGAGAACGAGGGAGAGAGATAGAGTTTTAGATGGGTCTATCGAGTGCGAGTGAGATATGCATGTGTATGTCTGACCCAGGGAGATGGAGAGTTTGAGAGAGAGAGGGAAGAGCTCCGAGACGGCAGAGTGGTGCGTGAGAGAGTTACGGGCAACGAGCCAGGGAATTTGTGTGCGTATGATGAGTGCACCCAAGATATTTAGCTTGTACTAGAGAATCATACATAGTGTGCGAGAGAGACCTATACATGGAGTGTGCATGCGAACTAGAAAGACCCCCCCCACACACACAAAGAGAGAGAGATAGAGAGAGAGGGAGAGGGACCAACAAGGTTTATGTTTGGATGCGTGCGATAAAATTGAAGATTGTCGGCGAGAGAGAGAGAGGAGGAGTCTGGGAGAGGGGGAGGTCGCGTTTTATGCATCAAAGATTGATATAAACCATGTTTCGATATAAACTTGCATTCAAATATTTAAATTGGAGAACATGTTGTTTGCAATCCACACATGAACGGAGATATGCGTATCAAACAAGTTCATTAATTTGACTTTCAACATGTTCATGGAGTACTATAATACTGTACAACATGCTACTCGATTGAGGTGTTCAATTTTGGATTTAGTTCGCTATTTTGACCTGGTGAACGAGCTATTTCATTGAATCAAGATATTTCATTTTGGGTTTGATTCCCGTTTTTGAGTGGGTCAACTATTTGTCATATAGTAAATCGTTAGCAACGAGCATGTAAAAACACATTAGTCCCGAGCATCATCTCTCCATCTAAAAAAGAAGTGGCAAGCTGATATTTCAAAATTTGATTCGAATCGACTTGGTAAGGTACACGTGGATGCTCGTTCTCCCAAAATTTGAATGAACCGCTAAACACCCTCTGCTCGGTGGAATTCGCCCGAGCAAATAAAAGGGTGACGCGAAATTATCGGCCTATGTGGGACACGCATCAATTGGCCCATTGTACATCGAGGGTAGGTTTGTAACTTCATCCAAGCGCGCCTTCTCCTTGGCCGAAATGACATGTGCCGAATAATTCATAAACCATGGGCGGCAAAACACCCTCTCCTCGCCCGAAATCGCTCGCGCCGACTATTTCAAAACACGCCCTCCTCGCCCGAAATAGCTCACGCCCACTATTTCAAAACACGCCCTCCTCGCCCGAAATCGCTCGCGCCCACTATATCAAAACACGCCCTCCTCGCCCGAAATCGCTCTCGCCCACTATTTGGGAGAAGCAAAGTTACTCTACTATCCCCGACCCTCAGTACACAGATCCAAGCCCAAAAGCCTAAAGGCAGGGGTAGAACTGTAAGTCCCCCCCACATTTCAGACAAATGTGTCCGTAAGACATGGTTCCCCCACCCAATTCCCCATTCATAAGTCGTGGGCGCCAAATCACCTTCTCCCCGGAAGCTCCCTTCTCCCCAGCCGCGAAACCTCAGCCCCTCCTCCATGGCGCCCCCACCGCACCAAATTCACCGCCGCCCTCCTCCCCAATGCCGGAGACGCTGTCCGTTTGCCGTTGTGCACTGGGCCGTGTGCCTCTTACTCCGTGATGCCGGAGCTGCCTCGACGACGGCCGTGTGAACCGTACCGCAGCCGATTCACCCCCGCCGTTGTGCACGGCGCTGGAGCGGCTCCAACTTCGGATGCGTCCGGGGCCCCGGTGTTGGTGTCAAAACCAGTAGATCTCGGGTAGGGGTCCCCAAGCTGTGTGTCTGAGGATCGATGGTAACAATGGACAATGGGGACACGATGTTTACCTAGGTTCGGGCCCTCTTAATGGAGTAAAACCATATGTCCTGCTTGATTGTATTCAATGAGTATAGGGGTTACAAGAGTTGATCTACCTCGAGATCGTAATGGCTAAACCCTAGTTGTCTAGCCTATGATTATTCTGATTGCCTCTACGGACTAAACCCTCCGGTTTATATACACACTAGAGGGGCCTAGGGTTGTACAGAGTCGGTTTACAGAAGAAGGAAATAGTACATCCGGACACCAAACTTGCCGTCCACACATATAGGAGTCCTACTCGGACACGGGGGATGGTCTTCTGCTTTATCTTCAAGGCCCATCAGTCCGGCCCATATCGAATAGACCGGACACCCGAGGACCCCCTAATCCAGGACTCCCTTAGTAGCCCCTGAACCAGTCTTCGATGATGATGAGTTCGGCACGCGGATTATCTTCGGCATTGCAAGGTGGGTTCCTTCCCCCGAAAATTTTAAGTTAGCTCCATGCATAAAGAAACTGTATCCGGCTCTGCATAATCAATACAACCCTTAGCCACGAAGGCAAGATGTCAAAATAGGAACAGTGTCTTTTACTGACAACTTTTTCGGCGAAGCGTCACACTTGACTCTTTAACATTTCGAACCGTTTTCACGCCTCTTGTTTCGCGTTTCGAGGTCTAGTCTTCATTGGCACGTCTTGTCAAAATAGAGATCATGCCTGCCCATTATAGGAATCTCATCAATATGGTTTGGGTAATCCAACCGCACCTTACGCACGATTTCGTCGCTCCATCGCTGCCACCCACCCCAGCAATGGCCGGGTCCGGCTCCAAGGGCAAGTGGGAGGACTCCACCGTCACTGAAAAGGAGGTCAAGGATCTCCGGAGCATGGGCTATTTCTTCGCGGATATCGCGCATAGGATCCCTGACAAAGATCAAGTTATTCCTACTCCGGAGCCCGGTGAGAGGGTCGTCTTCATCCGAGGCCGTCGAGAAAGTGCCCGAGGTTAATACCTCGGTCGCCGAAGACCTAGGGGAGGCGACCCCTATGACAACCAACGGTGGGGACCCCCAACAATCCGGGCCCCAGCCGGACACCATTCCGGAGACCAACACAGCTCCAGGATTGGATAAGCAGCCTCCTTTGAAAGAGGGGGGAGGAGCATCAGCTCCATCAGCGACCTCCACTAATCCGGAGGTGCCCAACGCTCTGGAGGAAGCACTGCAGCGTGCTACCATCGTGGCAGAGCACCACACCCTGATGGGTGCGGTTGTGGAGAAGGTTCAGTCTACTAAGAGTAGACTGAACGAAGCCTTCACCAGCCTACTGACAGGCTTTGAGGTATGCGACGTAATGTTCTAAAAACGTTTCATATAGAGGAATATACCTGTGTACAGACAGTAGCCCCTGAGGCTCTGTTCGGTTAAAAGAAACTGGACAAAGGATCCATATAGTATTCCGGAGAGTTAACCTATTGTGTTGTTATTGTAACAGGCTTCCCTGTTGGCGGCAACCGCCCAAGCCGCAGAAGTTTCCGAACTCAATCGGAAGCTTCAGGTGGCCAATGAGGAAATCGACCGCATTAATAAGCGGTTCGCTGAGACGCAAGGTATGCGTATAATATTAAAAGTTATTTTGATATCAGAAGTGATATGTATATTTAGAGATTAATTCATGGAATGCCTTGATTATAATCACAGCTGGCGCAGCCGAGGTCGAGACCCTCAAAGGCGCCCTTGCCCAGGCCAAAAAAGAGGCCGAGGCGAATAAGGCGGCCGCTGACAAGGCGGCTGCCGAACTGAAGACCGAGCAAGATGCCTGCCGCCAACATGAAGCTCGGGTGGCCGAAGTAGAGCAAGAGCTGAAGGATGCCATCAGCAAATGCGAAGCTTTGGAGCAGAAGACTTCGGACCAGTAGACCGAGCTCGCCAAGGCTCTCCATGATGCCAAAGAAGTGCGGATCGAGTCCCGGAGTGCTCGTGAAGAGATCCATCAGGCGAGGCAGATAGCGGCCGGTAAGGCCTTTCTTTTGCAGAGTATCTTTGGAGGTCAGAGGTTTGCTTTGCTCACCCGAGTATGGAGTTCTCCAGGCGCGTTTGCGGATCTTCCGAGGAGTGCCGTCGATGCCGCACAGTTCTTCCGAGCCCAGGAGGGGAACTCGACCGAGAAGTTGTTCTAGTCGCAATTTCTCGCGCCGAAACACCCAACGCCTCTGAACGACCAGCTGAAGCAGCTGACGGAGCTGCATAGGGTGAAAGGTTTGGCCATGAAAGACCTGATAGTCCAGCTCTGGCCGGCCGAGCCAATCCCTAGTAGCTACTTCGGTTTGGTGAAGCGGCTTGTCGATGCGCGGCCTCGGATTGATGCATTGAAGCGCTCGGCCTGCATAGAGGGTGCCCGGATGGCCTTCGCCCATGTCAAGATGCAATGGGCAAAGATGAAGGCCACCGAAGTGGCTACCGCAGGCCCGCCCAAAGGCAAAGATCTCCGGAAGCCGGAGAGGTACTTCGATGACATCCTAGAAGGAGCCCGAGTGATCGAGGGTCAATGCTCTAAGGACTTAATATTTGATTGAGTGTGTTCGGGTTGTACAAACAACGCGATGAATCCATGCTGTTTATATATCTATGTTTGCGCCTTTTCTTTCAAGCGATTTTTCCTCCTGTGCGGCCATTTATTGTTTTATTTCTGAAAGTTGCCAGTCGTCGGCTTGAGCCCCCATGTAGATGCTACAGGGGTGTTCGGCGTAACACGTGACCACACTTTATCCAACGTCTTGGTCCGTAAAGGAGGTGTCAGCGTGGTGAACCAGGCAATCAGACTATGCGGCTTTATTACTTTCACTTAGCCATAGGAGTTTGACTGTGGAGCTAAGTACTAGCCCCTGGTGCGTGTGCGGCTATCCGGACTACGGTGCCTTTTCCATGCGGCTGGACGAAGACCAGCCCCTCGTATAACACGGGGTAAATTGCTAACGATTTGTAGTATAATACTAAGTCGCCGAATCACCAACCAGCTCGCGCTTATCATGACAGTCAGTTTTTGGCTTTCTCTACTGAGGTACTTGACCGAACGAACCAGAAATACAATCGCAGTAGTTCTCCCTTTACTACCTTAGCCGAACGAGCGGAACGTAAGGTGGTAAACATAGGAGCCGGGCAACCCAACTATAGACCAAAGACATGATTTGGAGCCGATGCATATAATGCAATATCCGGGACGCCGAAGAGTACCCTATAGGTGTTCGGACTTTGAAATGTGCAGGACCGAATACAGCCCCCGGTGTCAAGGCCGGACTAAAGCACGTGTGGCAGTCTGAAGTAGGGAGGGCATACAGATGACAAAAAAAATGAGTGCCAAACAGAAGTGGTGATCAACTGCTTCCTTCATACCCTCATGAGTACGTCGAGCTGTGTTATTACAGATAATGCCATAAATATCAAGGCTATTTTACATGCCAAAAGTTTACACAAGGAAAAGGTTTACACAGGGCCTAAAAGTAGTGGTTTGAAGATCCCAATGGTGCCCTGCCGCACGTCTGCGTCGTTTCTCCTTGGTGGGAAATCCTTTAAGAGGAGGAGGTGATGGTCGTCTGTAAGAAAGAGGGACCTGAAAAAGAGCCTCTTTAGATCAGGTAGGTTTTTAAATGAACCTATAGCGGAAAAATAGTTGAGGTCCGAATAGGGTCAAACCGTACTATGGACCTTTTCTGCAGTGTGCCTCCGGCGCTGCCCAAGGTATTTTAAGTGTGTAGTTATGTACGCGCGGTACATATGCCGCAACCTTATGGGGCAGTCGGCGGAGGCTAAACTGCTATTTAAGCTCCGGCTCCACCGGGCTATCGCATTGTAGTGTGGATCGGACTCGCTTAGTAGAGTCGTGAGTCTTGATGACCGATGGGTTGTCCGGCTTGATGAGGCCGCCCTGTACTTCGGCTGCTAGGGCCGCAGTATGCTCCTCAGTACGGAGGGAGCGCTCCATATTCCCATTTACTGTGATGACGCCACGAGGTCCAGGCATTTTGAGCTTCAGATAAGCATAGTGCGGGACCGCATTAAAGCGGGCGAATGCCGTTCGTCCAAGCAGTGCATGATAACCACTACGAAAAGGGACGATGTCGAAGATCAAGTCTTCGCTTTGGAAGTTATCTGGAGAGCCAAATACGACATCCAGTGTTAAGGAGCCCGTGCAGCGGGCCTCCATGCCAGGTATCACTCCTTTAAAGGTAGTGTTGCTAGGTTTGATTCTTGACGGGTCGATACCCATCTTACGGACAGTATCCTGGTAGAGCAAGTTGAGGCTGCTGCTGCCGTCCATAAGGACTCTAGTAAGATGGTATCCGTCAATGATAGGATCTAGTACCAGGGCCGCTAAACCTCTGTGACGGATACTGGTTGGGTGGTCCCCGCGATCAAAGGTGATCGGACAAGCCGACCATGGGTTGAATTTTGGGGCGACGGGCTCTACGGCCTAGACGTCCCTTAACGCGCGTTCGCGCTCCCTCTTGGGGATGTGGGTGATGTAGATCATGTTCACCATTTTTACCTCGGGGGTAACTGTTTCTATCCCCCAGTGCGTGGTGTGCAAGGCTCATCATCGTCCTCGCTTGGAGGTCCTTTCCCCTTATGTTCGGTGTTTAATTTACTGGCTTGTTTGAAAACCCAGCAATTTCTGTTGGTGTGGTTGGCAGGCTTGTCAGGGGTGCCATGAATCTGGAAGGGTCGATACAGTATCTTGTCCAAGTTGGATGGACCGTCCCTAGTACCTTTGAATGGCTTCTTCCGCTGACCGGGTTTAGAGCCACTGAATCCGGCGTTTACCGCCGTATCCTCTGTTTCTTCGTTGTTGTTCGGCGCTTGTTTTTGCTGCATCGTGGCCTTCCATTGCCATCCCGGGCCTCAGAGGTGCCGGGGTCACTGGTACTGTTGCTTCTACGAGCCAACTAGCTATCTTCGCCCGCACAGAAGCGGGTCATGAGTGCAGTAAGAGCTGCCATGGTCTTCGGCTTTTCCTGACCGAGGTGTCGGGCGAGCCATTCATCACGGACGCTATGCTTAAATGCCGCTAAGGCCTCGGTGTCCGGACAGTCCATGATTTGGTTCTTTTTAATTAAGAACCGATTCCAAAGTTTGTGAGCTGACTCTGCAGGTTGCTGGACTATGTGACTCAAGTCATCAGCATCCGGTGGCCGGACATCAGTGCCCTGAAAGTTGTCCCGAAAAGCATCCTCTAAATCTTCCCAACTTCCAATGGAGTTCTCTGGGAGGCAATTCAATCAGTGTCGTGCTGGTCCTTTCAGCTTTAGAGGGAGGTATTTAATGGCGTGGAGATCATCTCCGCGAGCCATGTGAATGTGGAGAAGAAAATCTTCAATCCATACGGTGGGATCCGTCGTTCCATCGTATTGCTCGATGTTCACGGGTTTAAACCCTTCCAGAAATTGGTGCTGCATTACCTCATCGGTAAAGCACATGGAGTGTGCGGCACCTCTGTACCGGGCGACATCGCGATGGAGTTCGGATGACATCTGTGTTCGGTGCTGACCCCGGACTTAGTTAGGTTTGTCATGCCAGGCTTGATGGCCGTCACTCGTGTGGGGGCATGTCCTTTTGATCCATAGATGGATCTGGTCTGGCTGGCTCTATTGGTCATGTCCTGACGTAGGTCGTACGTGTAGCGTGGAGCCTCTGCTTCCTTGCCTCTATTACGAGGGGGCGCGGGCTGATGTTCGGCATAATTGGCCGTTTTGTCCCGTCCACGTGGTGGTCGGTCCGGTTGATCGGCATGATTGTATTTTGATGGTATTGGCTCAAAGGCCTCCTTGTAAAATTGTGGTAGTAGCCTTCGCTTAGGATAGCTCTTTGTTTGGCGCTCATAGCCGTATCCCTCTTCGGCGGCCAGGACCTTAGTCCATCTGTCTTTGAGCGTATCCTGTTCGGCTTGAATCTGCTGTTGTTTCCTTTTCAGGCTCCATGAAGTGGCGATCAGCCGTCGCTTGAAGCATTCTTGTTCGAGGGGTTCCTCTGGGACGATGAAATCTTCGTCACCGAGGCTAATATCCTCTTCGGAGACACGTAAGTAGTTACTATCTTCCGAATCCCCGTGATCGGCGAGTTCGTCGGGGTTGACTTGACCCTCTTCCCTCTCGTCCTGCTTGAACGCAGGCTCAGCGGGGTGGTCGGAGTCTTCGGCGTTGTCCGAAGTGTCATTATCTCCGGTGCCGGTATTGCTTTCCTTTGCCCGATGCGATCGTGAGCGGCGCCGCTGACGCCGGCATTTTGGTGGTTCGTCGACGGGCTTCTCCTCATCTAGATCTTGAGTGCCATCATCGTCCTTCTTTTCAGGCATGTCCACCATGTATACATCATAAGTAGAAGTGGTCGTCCAACACCTAGTGATGGGCGGGTTTTGGCCTGGTTCAACTCCGACATCGTCGTCCATGCCATCGATGTCTTCAGAGGCATAATCTAGCATGTCGGTTAAATCCTCGACAGTGGCTATTAAGTGGGTGGTGGGTGGGACGCAAAATTCCCTACTCTCAGCCCCCAGTTCAAGCTGGGCGTAGTTCAGAGGTGATACTTCCGTGATGGCGAGAGATCGCATTAGGTCCAGTGTTTCATTTAAGAGCGAAAGCTGGACAGGCGTCTGAGGATCTGTGGAGCTAGGTTCAGTAATAACCACTTGGCCGAGCCCGATAAACGCAGACCTCGAGAGTTCGGAGTTGACGTCCAGAGGTGAATCCAGCTTCCCGATGACGGGGAGAGTCTTGTTTGACTCCGGGTCCGCCAACGGCATGGTTGCATCTGGGTCTCCGACTAGAAGCTCCATAATAGGAGAAAGTCTGGCGGGGTTCACCCCCCGGTCTTCGGACAAAGTGTCCCGCTCCGGATCTAAGGCCAGGGCGGGCATGATAGTCGATACCTGGATGGAATCTGATGGTGGATCCGAAGGGCCTTCTTCGTGCGGGTGGGGAGCGGCGGTCGAGGCCGCGAACCCCTCGAAGACCAGGTCTCCTCGGATATCAGCGATGTAGTTCAGACTTCCAAACCTGATCTGGTGACCAGGGGCATAGCTGTCGACCTGCTCAAGGTGGCCGGTCATGTTGGCACATAGCGTGAAGCCACCAAACACAAAGAGTTGAACAGGGCGAAAAGTCTCCCCGAAAACAGTATCGTTATCGACAACGAGGTGATCCATCGATTCTTCTGTCGACAACACAACGGAACTCTCAATGAAAGCACCAATGTCGGTGTCAAAACCGGCAGATCTCGGGTAGGGGGTCCCAAGCTGTGTGTCTGAGGATCGATGGTAACAATGGACAATGGGGACACGATGTTTACCCAGGTTCGGGCCCTCTTAATGGAGGCAAAACCCTACGTCCTGCTTGATTGTATTCGATGAGTATAGGGGTTACAAGAGTTGATCTACCTCGAGATCGTAATGGCTAAACCCTAGCTATCTAGCCTATGATTATTCTGATTGCCTCTACGGACTAAACCCTTCGGTTTATATACACACCGGAGGGGCCTAGGGTTGTACAGAGTCGGTTTACAGAAGAAGGAAATAGTACATCCGAACACATAACTTGCCGTCCACGCATATAGGAGTCCTACCCGGACACGGGGGATGGTCTTCTGCTTTATCTTCACGGCCCATCAGTCCAGCCCATATGGAATAGACCGGACACCCGAGGACCCCCTAATCCAGGACTCCCTCACCCGGCGCTGCTTCCCCGTAGCCATCGACCGTCGCGACATCTCTGCTTTCCTGCCGCCGGTAGCCACCCCAACTGCACTGGCCTCACTGACTCAGCAGCTGGAGCTGCCTACTTCACCGGGCCGCAAGATAGGTCATACCCTCATCTCAAATCACTTTATTTAGGTGTCAGTTGTCTGAATTTTTATTCTGGGCTAATCGATTCCCAATGGGAAGCAGCACCCCTCGAGGTGGCGAAGCTCCTAGGCTGCCGGTTGGCTGGTGTCTAACATAAGGGTGCGGGGGCGCAAGTTTGCCGCGGAAGCAGCGCTTAGATGGCTATCTTAGAGTTGCGTTGGTTGAAGGTACTGCCGTTGCCGGATCTGGACGACAGCGAGTCTTTGTGGATTGGCCAGGGGCGGCGCAACCACGGCAGTGCGGTGGGGCGGGAAGCAGGGTTTTGGTTGGAGCTCTCGCGTCCACGGACGGCGGAGGCAGGCTACTCTGCCGGTGGTCGCTGGCTCTTCGGGGAAGATTCTGAACAGTGTCAGCCGGGAGGCACAAGACAGCCATCAAGCCATCCAGCGTAGATCGGACAATACCAAAATAAAATAAAATCATGTGACCCCAATTTAGTCTTCAGTCAACAGACGTGTGACCACTCTCGTACCTTACTGTTGATCTCTTAGGGTATTTCTTTAGATCAGAGATATGTGTCGTTCTTAACATTATGCATTTTCTGCATCTTCAGCCACACCGTCTTCCGACTCACCGCAGCTGCTCCAACAAGGGAAGCATACACCAGAAGGGAGCTATAGTCCCCACTCAACAGTTCCCTGCATCGAATGCGCGTGCCCGACATGGACAGCCACAACAACTACAAGCCATCGACAAGTCAGCACATGATGCTCACTCCTATGGATGGCGACCAGATAGGTTGTACCCTCATCTTACTTGTGTGCAACATTTATGGCTTTGTTATTCATCTAAGCATGGATAATAGATTATCACATTTCACTGTATATTCATGCTGATCTCTTACGGGTCTTGTTCAGGAGTTAACGCTGTTACATAGTTCAGCTAAGAGACTTGTTCTTTAGGTAACATTGTTCCATAGTTATCATCCATTAGCCAATGCTATCCCACAGGCTGGTGATTATAGTATTATACCACTTCTAGTATTACCCATGTTGTTCTTTAATACTTTTGTGTGCCATCTAGTTAATCTCGAGTACAAACTATACATATTCTGTAGCTTTCATCTGTGTTCTCCCTTTAGTTTTTGAGACCTGTTGCTGCTAGTTAACCCCAGTCCTACTATTTATGTCGTCTCCTACAGGCACTCATTACATAAATCTAACTACTACTTGTCTTCCATGCATGTCATATATAATTGCACACACTAATTTATCCACAAGAACCTCACGGAGCAATGTAACGGCCAACAAACTTGACGTCAATGATACCCAATATGATGGAACATGTAAAGGCAGTTCTTCAGAAGACTTGTAGAAAGATGATGAATCCTATTCACCCCACAAGGTCCTTGCTCTAACTTGGCCCGTGATATGGGTACAGCATGCATATAATGTCCTGGAGTGCATCTACTCTGTCGCAATGCCATGTGCTTAGCCTGCTGATCATGCATGTAAATATGTCATGCCTTCCTGTTTTTCAGTACCTATTCCATTCATGATAACCTGTTTTCAAATTCAAGTACTGTCATTCTACTCTATCGCAATGCCATCTGCTTAGTTTTGACATCATGCTTCTGAATATCTTATGCATTGTTATTCATCAGTATGTACTTCATCTGTCTACCATACCATGTTTTTTTACATTGAGGTGATGTTCTAGTGGTCTGTTGCAATGCCATCTTAGTTTCCCAATCATACACGCATATGTTGCCCTAGTGTTTTTCTGTATGTATTTCGCTAGCATACCGTTTAACATTCAGCTAGTGTTTTTTTACACTGTTTTCCTGTCGTATCCCTAGCTCTTACATCATACTCCCTCCGTCCGGATTACATGTCGCAGAAATGGATAAAATGGATGTATCTAGAACTGAAATACGCCTAGACCCATCCATTTATTTCCGGATGGAGGGAATACATGTCAATATGTCATGCCTTTCTATTCTTCAGTACCTATTCCATCTCTCTGCTGTAGCATGTTTTATAATTGAAGCACCATTCTTCTATATAAGGCATGAAAGGGGAAGACGGCTATGTTAGAATCTGAAGGGTTACAAACAAGGTCTTTGCAAAAGATCCAAACGCCAGGAGATAGTAAACCAACTCCAGTTTTCATAGATACTGCTCCAGCACAGAGAAACCCAACTCCTACTGATAATAAGCAGATTCCAGTGGCCAAAGAACTAGTCCGCTCCAGTCCAGCAAAAATATGTCAACTCCATTCTAAGAAGCATGTGCGTATCCTCGCACCATGAAATTTTATAGCATTCTGATCATATTTTCTACATGTTTCTTACCCATCTCTCTTTTAGAAAATAAGCTTAAATGATAGAAGATTTTCTGCACTGGGATCATATTCGAGGAAAGTATCTTGCGGGAATTCTCTGTGCTCCAATGCTGATGTAAGTACCTGTTGTATATCACTATATTTTTACATTAGCATGTATTTTGTTAATCGGCGTGAATCCAACCTTTATCTGATCTAAATTTAGTTGTAGCAAAATGTATAATTAAAGGCGACAATGTTGATTTTTGTAAGGAAAACTGCCTGGTAGTTTTGCATACTGAGTTGCATGAGTGTACTATCTCATATCATGCACATTACTGAATTGTAGTGCTACTCTGGTTGCCCATTCATTCATTGTGTCAATGTTGCTTTCGTATTACCTTACCTGGTTGATGATAGCTGTGCCATATTGTGTTAATTTGGTGTAGGCTGGTGTGGTCTGGTTGCCCAAACGTTCGTTGTGTCAATGTTGCTTTCCTATTATCTGACCTGGCCAATGATAGCAATGCTAGTGTGTTAATTTGGTGTAGGCTGCTGAAGATAAGAAGACAAACTCTGAAAACAGCAAGGCAACCCCATTGTTTCTTTCCAATAAATCTAGGCCAGGTAATATGGCAATAACTCTTGATTAATCTATTCGGTTCCCCTCCTAATTTATGTTATGATGTAGCGGTCGAGACACTCTCCACTATCAATAATACAAGCCTGCCAAAATCACCATCTGAATCTGTTCAGTTTCATCTGTCTCGAATGCAATGGAAAAAATGTATGTTTGTGAACCAATGACTAGCTGAAGCAATGATGGAAATGTGGAGGAATCAGAGGTGCACATTCTTGCGCAACAACAACTGATCAATGTTTTCAGAGACAGTGTAGCAAAGCAGGAAGAACTTGCCCACATGCTTATGGGCGTCATCCATGCTGAGGTTGCAGATTGTGACATTGTAGATCATTATGTTCTATTCATTTATTTGCACTGGCATCAACCTTTGATTGCCTAGTGGATGTAATTTCCTGTAATATATGCTGGATGTGCAACGTTTTTCCCGGTATGCCGTACCTTTGCTTAGCGCGCCTCGCATTCCAGCTAACTGGTCGCTAGGAAGCTAAAAAAGCAGTGAAATTAATAGTTAGCACGAACAGTCGTGGGCCCTATATGAAGGAAGCAGCCCATTGCCCTTAATGGGCTTCCCTAATGGGCTCGCAGGGGCCAAAATTCTCATAGGCCTTTGATTGATCGGTTTTGGTCCTATGCATAATTGCTCGTCGTAATGGGCTCAAATTATCTAATTGGGCCTACAGACATGTTCAAACTTTAGTGGGCCCATTAAGTTAATGGGCCGTTACCAGGCCGAAAGTTAATGCTCGGCCATGTTACCTCCCGGGTCATTAACAGGCCGACATCAAAGCGGGCAACAGGCGGGCCCATTTGATTTCACGGGCCATTAACAGGCCGATACTAAGGTTGGGCTACATATGGCCCAACTATACTGTTGGCCTTTAGCAGGCTGAAAAAGACAGCGGGCTCGTACTGGACCATGAAGAGCATGGGCCGCTAAGAGGCCGAAAGTCAGGTCGTACTGTATATGGCCCAACTGTGTTGTGGGCCTTTAGCAGGCCGAAAGAGAAACCGGGCTGGTATTGGACCATGAAGAGCATGGTCCGTTAAAAGGCCAAAACTCAGTTCCGACTGCAAATGGCCGAACTCATTTATGGCCCGTCAACAGGCTGAAAGACACACCGGGCCGGAAATTAGCCCAACACTTAAATGGGTCGCTAAAAGGCCAAAAGACGTGCATCCTGAAAATTGGCCCATCCCTTGAATGGGCCGTTAACAGGCCGAAACCACATCGGGCCGATATTGAGCCCAAATATATAGCGGGCTATTAACGGGCTCGAACTGACGATGGGCTGCAATGGTGTCAAATCGTTAGCGGGCTGTTGACGGGCCGAATTGGCACATCTCGTATGGGCCGTGGGCTTAAATGGACCTGACACAAGTAGGCCTTATATGGGCCGGCCTGCTAATTTTTACTGGGCCGGCCTTTTTCACCGGAATGGGCCACTATTGGGCCTTGCCACGTGCCGACGTATCATAGGAGCCTCCCGTACTATGACTGGATGACATCTGTCCCAACGCTGAGCCGACACGTGGACCCTCCGGCGAATGAGAATTTTACACGTGGAAAATCCCCATTGGTCGGGGCTGTTAACGGGTTATCAGATCCAAACCGGAACCCGATAGCCTAATGGCGACCCGTTACGGTGGATGCCACGTGTCGGTTACCCTTGACGAAAGCAATTCTATGATGCGTGATTTATCATCATGGAAATGGACACTTCCGTGATGATAATTTTGGTAATGTCATGGAACACTTCTACGACAGCACAGGTATGCCTATCTTGATTCTGACATAAAATCATCATGGATGTACATGCATGACAGAAAACGTGACCTACTTGACAAACATGTATCATCACGGAAGTGTATTTTTTTGTAGTGTATATGGACATCCAACAGTCACTGCTCTCGTGTGTTGACTAAGTTGACAAGGCCTTGCCTGCGTGTCAACCTTTTTTTTAGGAAAGCGTACGCGCCAACCTATAGGCCCACAAGTCAGCCTCAAATATGTGGAAAACAGCATACAACCCATCTGCCATTATTGCTAATAAATGTACAACCCATTGGCTCATTCTCAAGGATTTTTTTAAGCCCATATTATTTTTGTTACCAGTACATCCCATATTCTGACCACGGTTAAAAATGCAACCAAATTTTCATATTTCGGTGCGGTCCGAACTGTTTTTAATCCCGAAATTTTGAATCACGTTCAAACTAATTTAAAAATAATAAATTTATATCAATTTTAAATCCAACTTAATTTTCCCCACAAAAAAACAATTAAATTCGAAATCTCGAAATCTTAAAACAACGATATTTGAAACTAATTGCCGGTTTGTTGTGTTTTTAAAATTTACATCCCATTTCTTACTACATTTTCTGGGCAAGCGAATACATCGCTCTCGTCTTGAAAGATTTGCAGCCCAGCAGGGCTGAGAAAGCAAGTAGGCCCCTGTTGGGTATTTCTTTAAAAAAATAGAACTGGGCTAGCCATTTTCAGAAAGAAAAAAACACAACTGGACTCAGCATGTGGTAAACATAAAATAAAACCCTTGCTAGACGGGCCATAGCCCCCGCACAGCCCCGTTGTTACCCTGATCCATCTCTAAAACTAGTACAATAACAACTGCTTGTTCCTAAAAAAGTAAATAACAATTGCGCGACCTGTTGGGTCCCTGGTGTCAGCCGCTCGTTGTGTAATTCTCTTGTTTATTGACTATGTTGACAATGGCGGGGGACCCAGATGTCAAACCATTAGGAGGAACCTTTTTTTGGGCTTGTAATAACGAGGCACTTGCTTGCGTACTGCCATGACCCTGGTAGGTCCCTACTGTCATCCTCTCCACGTACAGTCATCTCCTTATTCCTCTCGGTTGTTGACCACGTTGACAACGCCAGACGGCGACGCACCATGCATGGCGAGCGAACCAAGGCGAAGGACGACGGCGAGACCTCGGACGGGAACGAACAAGAGCCGTGGAAGATGCGGTAGTCTAGTCGCAGGCGGAGGGGAGTACGAGGGTTGACTGGTTCGGGTGCGGGTGCGTGTTGGGGCTGATGTCGCCGGAGAATAACAGGACGTGTGGGGGAATAGAGGGATGGACTGGCCAATGTTTGAGGGTACGGTAGGGCGGCGGAGGCGCATCCAGCCGTGCGAGGCGGGAGCAGGCGAGACCGACAGGGTGGTTTGGTTTGGGCGGCTGGAGGAAGAAGACAAGAGATAGAAGATACACGACAGATGTTGGATGTCAATCCAATGGCTGGTAGGCAGAATCGTTTGTTGACTAGTAAGTCGACACCACCTTGGGTAGGCTTTTTCCTCGTGGGTCCCAAATGTCAGAATCCAAATCTGTCACGGCCATGCAGCCTTTCTTATGAAAATTTACAGCCCATTTGGTGTGCTAGTTCAAAATAAGTTTGTGGGTGCTGGTGGGGGCTAATCACTTGGGTTCTGTAATGCACAGTGAGCTCAAGCAGCCGGCGAGAGTGATGTTATTTCCCTTGGTTGGGATTTGTTACAATATTTCTCTCTTAATTAAAAAAATGGCAAGCCATTTGCCTTGTTTCAAAGAAAATATGACAGTCACAACCGAGTTGAAAAGGGCAACAACATCTAACTCCAGCTTACAAACTGTACAAAAGCACGAGGGTCAATTGTTCATCAGGTCTAGACAAAACCCAGATTGAAAAGGGCAACAACATCTAACTCCAGCACTGTTTTCGGCAGTCACAACAAATGGATCGGTCAGGTCCATAGAATGAACATCCTGGGTCATAAAATATACTGGATTATGACCACAAGATGTTGTAAATAGAAGACCGACATGTTTAGAAGCACTTTTGTCCACCTAAAACTCCTTTTTTTGCTCTTCGACATACCCATCTGTCAAAACCATGCTGCTGATAAACTTAAGCCTGATGGACAATAGTAATCTCGCATTCAGCAGGAAGAATGTGACAAATCTAGTGTTTGCATGGTTGGCTACATATTGTTCCAGCGTTATTATCTTCAATCGAATGTCATGAGAACTGAGAAAATCCTGGTGCTTTCGAATCCACCGATTGGTTATAACTTTCTTACCCCGTCTTGTTGCCTAAATAGACATGAAGATTGAAAACAGTTAAGGTCTAAAAAAAGTGTGTCAAAAGAGCAACATTTGAACGGTTAATTCTAGTACACTATATGCGGGCTTCCAATGTGCGTGAAATTATCACCTTTATATACAACTTCTCCAGACATGGAAATCATTGCAGCAAGCCAATAATCTTGTTCAGATCA
Organism: Thinopyrum elongatum; assembly: GCA_011799875.1. Classification (NCBI taxonomy): domain Eukaryota; kingdom Viridiplantae; phylum Streptophyta; class Magnoliopsida; order Poales; family Poaceae; genus Thinopyrum; species Thinopyrum elongatum. The sequence continues at coordinate 485,095,332 of CM022301.1, read as the reverse complement.
AAACTATTCATATGGATATAGAAGATCTTGACAGAATCCAGCACCATTGATAGGCTATCCATGGACAAACTCTTCATTGAGCATAGAACATAATATTAGTACAAAAAGTGTACTCCAAAATGATATAGAACTTATGCGCAGAAATTTAAAATGCAGCTTATGATTACAAGTGTAGATGATAATATACGGTACCTGAAGAACTGTGGAGCCAAACACCATCTTGAAATGAGCATAGAGATCATGTATTACACCCAAGGTCTCCAGTTTAGGCGCAGAGACGACAGTTATTTCTGATGGTGAATAACAAGAATCAAGGATCAACCTTTGAAGTGAAGGGGCATCTTCGATGATGAGCTGCCTTCCGTCAAAAGAAATTCCAATTGTTACAAGGTTAGGCGAATTTATTTGGAGACAACTGATTCTAACTGTGAAAACAAGCACCATGCACTCTAGGGCAGGGCAACTAGAGTGGATGATGCTGTGCAATGAGGCCTCCGACATACGGACCCGCACAAGTGAAAGTTTTTTGAGAAATGGGAGTCGAAGGTTTAGTACCAGATTGTCTGGTAGGTAGCACAACACAAAGGTGGCGGTGTGGAGAGAGGAGGAAAACCGTGAGATGGACATCGGTGCTGAGGGCACAAGTACATGGCGTTCGGTATGTGGTATGTGATTTCTGGGGGAATAGTAGAACTCAAGCAGTTGTAGTTCTGTGAATTCAGGGGATTTCAGCCAGGCTTTCACCGTGCAGGGCATGCTCAGGTAGCATGCCGGGATGCAGAGGCCTTGAACGTAGCCCTGGTGGGAGGAGATGATGGCTCCGGGGAGTTCAAAATCATTAAAGAGAGATAGATGACGACAGTCGAGATTAAGGGGCACGGCGCGCCATAGAGGGCACCACCGAGTTGAGAGGACTTGGGTGCGGCAGCAATCCTTGGTGGGTTGAAGCGAGATGATCTCCCCAAGGATAGCGTCCGGGAGATCACTGATGCGGTCCACCCGAGATTCTACGGGTTCCTGGGATCCGGTGGGGGGGCTCGCCGCTTCTCCCCGCGCTGCCAAGTGCATGATCTACAACAGGTGTCACCGCTGGCGGGAGCCTCATCTTCTTGGTGCTGGGGTCAGCCGACTCCATTTTCCTCGAGGGCGTCGCATCGAGCTCATGGATTAGAGCAGACTAACGAATGACGAGCCTAGTTGTAGTGCGAGTGAAGAAGAAGGGGAGCTGGAGTTTTCTGTAGTAGTGAGGAAGAAGGGGAGCTGGGTTTTTTGTAGTAGTGAGGAAGAAGGGGAGTTGGGGTTCTCTGTAGGAGTGAGGTGAGGAATTTGGGGGTACGAGTGGAGCGAGCTGACGTGAGGTGGGTGGGAGTGAGGAGAAAGAAGAGCACCCAAGTTTTTTTCGGGGGCGGTGTGCTGGGTAGCACCTCTCGTTAAGTAAATATATGGGCCTTTGAATTGATTTTATTATTTACTAGGGTGGATGGGCTCTTTTGTCTTGGGCCCAGAGAAACAATTACTACTAGTACAGTGGGGACACTCTACATCTACCCAGAAAAACAATTACTACTAGTACAGTGGATACACTACCGCTTCTGGCTCCTCTGAGGTCATCAAAACGTCTCCCGCTACTGAATGTCGTTTTACTTTGGTTCACCGATATGCGGGCCATGCAGCGCGCGGGCCCAAATGCCATCCACCAAATTAGAAGGCGGTATGCAGGTGGAGATTCACCCCGGTCCTAGCATGGCAGTACCGAGCCGTCATATCACAAAACCCCACCTCGCCGCAGTCTAAGTTTGACGGACGAAGCAACCATCATTTCACTCTTGGTTGAATCCCCTTCTCCCTCACCGTCTTCAAGAAAGCCAACACTCGCATCTACCATTGTTCTTCTCTCCCAACGAAGGGAAGGTAAGCAGATCCATGATGTTGGTATATTTTCTTTCAGAAAAAAGAACTTTTGCAAAGCAGTAACCGATCCTCACTCTCTTTTTTGTTTCATTGTCATTGCGATTGTGTTTTCCTTTCAGTTGTCTCCTATTCGTCAGTTTCATGATGGACCAAGGAGAACCAGGCAAAGATCTGCCGATGTTGGAGCAGAGGCGGGAGGCTGATCCCCATGAGATAGAGAGCTCCAAGAAGATGGAGGCCACCACCGAGCCGACCCCAGATACGCTCACGACCACTACGGGGATGGTCAACGCCCCGTTTGAGGTTACAGCCCCCGTGGCCCTGCAGGAGCAGTTTTCCCCCCTTTGAGGATGTCTCCCGCCCCTGAGTTGCCCAAGGTGATTTTCTTCTTTGCCGATCTCGATTATGGTTTTTCATCTAAGTATGTTCTGATAAATAATGCAAAATTTTATTAGCTTCGATGCCATGCTACCTTCCCTGTCATGCATACTTTTGACTCTACATAGTGGTTTAAATAACTTGTGTTTTTTATATTGGAAAGTAATTCAGAATTCGTTTCTGTTTCAATTAGAGCCCTGATGCAGACAAGGATTGTGTGGTTGTACATGTCACTCGCTATGAGCCGGATGACCTGAATATACGCACTGGGAAAACAAAGTTCTTAGGCTGTTGGATCCTGGAAGCCAGTTGCACTTATACCAAAGTTGAGATGTATTCCAGCTGCACTGTTGTCAGGCGAGTTGTCCAGGGTGTACTGAAGCACAAGAAGTTCAAAGCTACTCCTTCGTTTGTGAGGCATACTGTTCTTGTCAAGCTTACGTAGGAAGATGGCGTGGCATACCTCCAGAAACAAGTTTATGAGTGGCAAGACCACAAGGTTATCTTCAAGAAGGTTCACAGGATTGAGCTGCTACCGGACGTCCTCGATGATGTTCATGGCAAGGTCCATCTTGTGTCCATCCCAAATTAGATCGAGGCATGAAATAGTTGGCCCAGCTAGTGTTAGAAAGTAGTTTGGATTGTGTCTAATTATCTGAACCTTGCCTATTATCGAGCCCTCTGGGGCTAGTACTCTGTTTGAATCCATCTATGGGAACTACTGCTACTTTTGTGTGCCCGTGAATCATGTGAGAACCATCATAATTGTTGCCGAAATAGATGTGTCCTCGCTAGTTTTTTCATGTAATATGGCATGGTAAGACATAAGTTGTCATGGTTTATCATACGAGCAGTATGTGTTTGATGAAATAGAGTACTTGTTCGAGAACTATGCGCCGACGATACATAGGGTACGTAAGGCTGGTTAAGTACTTGTAAACATTGTTGGTGCTACCCCACTTGTAAGTAGTTGTGCAAAACACGGCACATTGGCTCAGCTTGCTTCAACACTAGAAAAGTCGGCTATCGACCAGCTAACAATCAATACTCTACTGTCTGACATATAAGCAACTACGTATCTTGTTACAGTGGTTCATGCAGTTAACTGAGGCCACAATGTAAATTCCAAACGTTCACACGCTAGTCCAACATTCATGTGGAACATTCACATTAAACTCGGCTTCATAAAATACTTGAAAAGCATAAGTTCAGCAATTTTATACATCTCAATGATTCATAGAACATAACCAACATTTACTAGTTCACAACAAAAGACAAAGTTGTGAGAAGGTTTACAAATCAGGAAAAATCAAGCAAGACTTCTCTGTGCAAAGGGCCTCCCTAGGCAGGCTTTAATTTCCTGGAGTTCACTCTGGTTTTCTTGTTGCCACCATTCAGGGTTAGGTTCTCTCATTCCAGAATAACCAATTATAATTGTGTTCTCAGTTGGAATGCTGAACTGAACCATGTAGTGTACTGACCATCTGAACTTCTTGTGCAGTTCCACCAAATTTAGGCACCAATTTGCAGAAATAAGCAGACCACAATGCCTCCTGTCTGCGCACCTGTCCCAAAAACCTCCACGTAGCCATGCCAGCTAGTCCTCTGTCCATCCTTGATCTGGGTGAAAGTGCATTCCCGACTAGGATGCAGTTGTTTTCGCTCGTCTGTGCACTGCAATCAGGAAGTAAACATGCGAATCAGCTTCTTTTAGATTGTGTTGGTCATTCTACCTAGTTACTACCAATGTAGGAATACCTGGAACACTGGTGATTAGAGGACGACAGCTAGGAATAGCCATCTGATTTTGTGCAGTTCAGCTAAAATTGAGGTGTGTACTTCTGATTGCACAAATAGAAATGATATGGAGACAGACATCCACTCTTGCGTAAATATGAAATATGGTTATTTAAGCAGTGATGGTTATTTCCAGTGGCATATGATTAACAACAACATCTATTGTGTTATAACTGGCACTACATTGACAGTATAAAAAAGTGCCATTAAGTAAGAAGTAGCATCACATCACATCAACACTGCCACTAGATTAACTTGCAGAACAATAGCATTAGTATTACTGTCATGAGAGTAGCACATGGTCAGTAAATGTGCAATCAAATTTGTGCAGTTCCACTAGGATGAAGCAATGTTAGCGGTGTGAGATTTAAGTGTAACTGCAAAAACACAATTCATGGGAAATAAAGCAAGACAGAAGCACTTCATAAAATGGTGGTGTCATTGCTTCAATTTATCGACGGCACTAGACTGATAGCAGCATTACTTAATAGTGACATTAGGTGGCATTGCTTCATGCTTCATGTGATTTTACATTAACGGTAGCGATATGGGCGTAGGGACAGCATGGGCATAAAGTGGTGAGGCAGATGTGGTTACCAAGAGCGGCAAACGTTCAGGTAGCGTGTCTGCATTTGTCCCATTTTTTATCTCCTTGGCGACATTTTCCTATGTGAGCACAGGAAATCTAGACCTACTCGTTCTCATTTGCGTTGTCCCCCCAACACCCCTCACTTTCTTTCCTTTTTTGACCAAGAGATAGGTCCACTTTCCCCCACCCTTCACCATCCACCCCGCTTTCTTCGCCTTTTCAACCAAGAGACCAGTTGGGTAGCCAGTATCTACTACTTTCCCTCGTTTCCTCTTAGAACCAAGTCCTAGATTCATGCTACAGCTTTCCCAGTTTCTTCCCTGTTTGAACCAAGTCTTAGATTCGACTGTGTGAACTAGCTTTACCTCTAATAATAGTAAAAGTCTAGGTGGCTTTGGAATAGTCATCGGAAGTGGAAAAAGATCCACACGCAGCCACGTGGGGAGCTGGGGTAGTAGAGCAAGGCCAGTTTCGAAGGAAGATATACCTGAGGGTCGTTGGGATGTGGCAAAGACGGCGTCGGGAGGCCGCATCTTGGCCACAATACCGCAGGGAGGAAGAAGGGGTCGGACGCCCTCCCGAGCCGGCGCTGTCTCGGAGAGCACGACACGGCCGCCGATCGGGATGCACGGGCAGCTGTTGGTCTCCTCCCTCACCGCCAACGACCGCATGAACGATGCACCTACACCCCTGCCCCGATCGAGGTGGTCTGGCCGGATTTGTGACCAGCAGTGAGCAGAGAGAGAGTGTGGCCACCTATGTCTTGCTTAGATCTGGAGAGCATGAGAGACTGAAAGAGAGGAACCCTAGTAAAGCAAGCGCCGAGGCTCCTGCTTATATATATAGTGGAGTGATTTTGTTGTAGCAACCATTATTAAATTGAATATGCGTGAACCACTATTTTCATTTAAAGTTCAAGTAAAAATAAAACTCGATCAATAACGTGCCACCGCTTCCAGGTCGCACTATCAAATCACCGCGTCCAGCACGCACTATGTACTGTATCATTCACGTGCGGTCCCTGACCCTCCATCAAGTTGAAAACTGGACTAGTCAAAATGTCAATTGGGATGCCTCTTTGTAAACAAATGCGCTCCTGGCTTAAAAAAAATGCGCTCCTACGTGTACCCGCGAGTGGGTGTGAGAGAACTAGTGCGTGCGTGCACCGCTTCTCTTCGTGAGAGTACAATATACTACGCCCAAAGAACGTTCGCCACAAGAGTAATAGTATAAGTGTGTTGTAACACCCCCGGTGATTAGCAACAGTAATCACTTTTGATAATGACATGTCAGCATGATTAACAGTGCATAATCATCATTAGCATCATATTGCATTTCAACTTCTAACTCAAATTCAAATTTAAATGAAAGTGAAATATAAAAGTTGTCCAACGTAAAAACTAAAATGTTCAGTAAATAACAAATATTGCAGAGACCATTCTAAAATTGTAACCAACATTTAGTAAATTGGGTAAGTAACTCAAACAACCTCAAACAGTGGCTGAGAATAATATTTAGCAACCTTTTAATTTGTTTAAAACAATTATGAAATGATATTTTGCCCAAACTAGTTTTTGGTGTTAGGGTATAGTGCATTGGTATTTAAGGACTAGCTCACACTTTTTACAAAATCCATTTGGGGCCTAAACAATTAACAGAACAGAAAAGAAAAAGAAACAGAAAAGAGAAAAAGGAAAAGGAAAAGGCCTAAATGATCTACTGTACACTCGGCCTATCGCTACAGTCGCGGCCCAGCCCACCCCCGCGCCGTCCCTCACCTCGCACTGCTCACCTCGCCGCGCTGTCACCCGCGCCCGCGCTCGCCGCCCCGGCCCCCCCTCGCCTTTGCTCGACGACGAGCACTGCGGCGCCGTGGACACCTATATGGACCCCCCCCCTCGACTCCGCGGACGAACCCTAGCCGCCCCCTTTGCCCCTCTTCCCCCGTCCCCCACCTCGCCCGACGCCGCCATGGTCAGCCACCACTGAAGCTCGCGGCCACCGTGCCCTGTTCGCCTCCCCGTTGTGTCCACGAGCTCCACCGCAACGCGCCGTCCTCCTCGACCACGAGCCTGAGCTCCGGGAGCCCTGCATCGCCCCCACGTCGCCGTCTTCTTCCTCGGATCCCCGCCACCGTTCGCCGTCGATTCTGGCTGCACCACGCCTTCCCCGAGCCCACTTTGAACGGCTACGCCCCACTGTGAGCTCCTGCTCCTCCTCCCCCTCTCCATTAGCTCGCTAGCGTACCGTAGCCACCGCTCCGCATTAGGCCGCACCCACCACCGCGGACCTCATCGCCGGCGACCGTCCGGCGACCATTTGGTCATGTGCTGCTGCCCATTTGCTTCGCCGCGTCGCATGGACCCCGCCTAGCTCCTCACAACGCTTGAACGAGCGCCGTTTTGTCGATCCCGTAGTTCGCCCGAGAACCTCGCCGCCGACGAGCTCCTGGCACTCAGCTCCGGCCTCCCCAGCACCCCGCACCGCCGCCATTCGACGCGCGACGACGAGCCGCGTCGAACGCGACCTGCCCCAGCCCCTGAGCCCACCGTAGGCGAAACCCGAGCCAAGCCCGACTCGCGCCGCCGCGTTTTGGTTCGCCGGAGCTACTCCGGCGCGTCGCCGGCCACCGCCGACGTGGCACCGGTGGGTCCCGCCCTATGCCACTAACTGTGGGGCCCCGCGGGCCCCTTTGACCCCGTTGACCGGGGTCAACGCTGACGTGGCCGCCCGGTCTCACTGACATGTGGGGCCCGGTCGCTTAAATGAATTTAAATAAATAGAAAATCTGTTAATTAGTTAATTAAATACTAATCAGTCACTGACTGCTGGGCCCCACCTGTTAATTAACTCAAATAATTAAATTAACCTCTCTGATTAAGCCACAGTGTATGACATGTGGGTCCCACCTGTCAGGTTTGACTCTGGTCAGCCAGAGTTGACCTGCTGACATCATGCTGATGTCATCGCAACACTGTTTCGGATAATGTTGATTTAAATAATTAAATAAATTCCAAAAATTAATAAAAACTTTAGAAAATCATATTAAATAAACCGTAACTCCGATGAAAATAATTTATATATGAAACTTGCTCAGAATTTCGATACGAACCCGAATATGTCCTTCGTATTCCCGTCAGACGCCCGCAGCTATAAGAACATTGAACTTTTATACCGTTTTCAGTAAATGAATAGTGCCCAACTTTAATTAAATAAATCCAAATAAATTCCTAAATTAACTAAATCATTTAATTAGGCAGTAGAACACCCCGGCATATCATTTAGGCATGTCATACATGTTGTTTGCATTATTGCCGTGAATTTATTGTTTCTCTCCCCCCCCCCTCCTTCTCCTTCGATAGACGCTGAGACCGACGGCGCTGCACCTGGATATGACTACTCTACCGATGAGCAGCCCGTTGACGACCCCTCTCTCTTGCTAGAGCAACCAGGCAAGCCCCCCCCCTTGAGCATTCCAGATATCGCCCATTCTATTCTCCTGCTTGCATTAGATTTTGCTACTGTTAATGTATGCTCCTATTCTGATGCATAGCCTGCTGTTGTAACCTGTTCATTGCTACCTTACCTGCCTATGATAAACTGTTTAGTATAGGTTGGAATGCACCATCAGTGACCCCACCACCTTTCCTTTGTTGCCCCTGCTTGATCATCGACGACTCGATCAACGTGATCGTCGACCAGAGACCGACACCTCACTTCACACCCCCCTTAGTTGTACGACTCTGCTTAGTTACTATCGAGTGCCGAGGGTGATACCTCGTAACGCACTCCCGATGAATACTCTGCAGTGTAGCTGTTTGGTCGTGGTCATCGAGGGTGATTCCTCCTTCTCCACTTCCGATACGACTCTGTCGTGCAACCCTCAGTGTGAACCTCGAGGGTGATACCTCATACGTTCACCCTGATGATTTCGTCGAGTGGAATCCGCCGAGGGTGATTCCTTGGGTTTCCCCCTTGATGTTATGACCACACAATTACTTGACCTCTGTTACAGGCGGGTCCACCCTGGTGGGTACCCGCTGGGGATCTATGATTTTCGGGTGTGCCGGAAGGGCACTCGAGTGTGACATTGTGGCGGAGCATCAGAGACTCTGATTGTCTCCGCGTGATACTAATTGAGCCTATTGGATTTGGGTGTGTGATCTGAGTGGGTCGACGTGCCCTATACGCACTACCACCACGCGGGATAATGGTTATGGGACCCTCTGCGAAGTACGTTTCTCCGAAAGCTCGTCTGACGTCACGATTCACCGTGCGGGCTTATTGTCGGGATTGGGCTGGATACTTCACTGACGAGTTCAGTGTCGCGCCTGCACCCCGGCCAGTCTCGCAATGCGCAGGGTGCCCAGGGCGATGGCCCGAGACCTCTGGGTGCATAGGTTAGTCCGGCGTGCTGACCTCTCTGCCGAGCCTAGGTAGAGCGCTGTTTCGTGTTGATCTTCCGAGGACGGGCATTACCCAGCAAGTGTGTCCGGCCAGAGTTGATCGAGCGTGTTGGGTAACAGTAGTGCACCCCTGCAGGGATGAATCTTCTATCGATAGCCGGTCCTACGGTAAAGGACGCTCAGTTTGTGTATCCCGATCTACTACTTAAACTGGATACTTGTTACTTAATTGAAGCTTCGGGATCGCTTTCTCGCTTGGGAGTCGAGGAAGGATCTTTAAGCTGTACTTCAACATGTTTGCTAAATAAAATGCTATTCTACTCTCTTCTACTGCTGCAAGATGATGGCCTGGTGAAGATGTTTGAAGATGCTAGTCTTCGATAGGACTAGGCCTTCTCTCTATTCTGGCATTTCTGCAGCCCAGTCCACTTATACAGCCTTTCTCCATTGATAATGTTGCATATGTAGTATAGATCCTTGCTTGCTGAGTACTTCGGATGAGTACTCACGGTTGCTTTACTTTCTCTTTTCCCCATATACCCCACCTTGATGATACATCAGACGATGGAGTCCAGGAGCCAGATGCCACCACCGGAGCTTACTACCAGGAGGGTCCAGAGGGTACTTACTACTGGATCGAGCCAGATGACCAGGAGTAGGATCGGAGGCTCCCAGGCAGGAGGCCAACGCCTTTCGATCTAGTGTCGCTGTTTGTGCTAGCCTTCTTCAGGCAAAACTTGTCTAACTATGTCTGTACTCAGATTATATTTGTATGACTGACTTATGTATTCGGATCTTCGGATCCCTGGTCTGTAATATTGTGGACCTCCGTTTAAATTGTGTTAGAGTTGTGTTGTGATATCTTCCCGTGAGTCCCTGTGCTTGGTCGTACACGTTTGCGTGTATGATTAGTGTACGATTGAGTCGGGGGCGCCACAAGTTGGTATCAGAGCCGACTGCCTGTAGGAAGCCCCCTTCCAATTCCTTGGCCGAAGTTGAGTCTAGAAACCGAAAAACTAATTTACTAACTTGGCTGTGTGGCTTACGGGCCCACGTCACCAACTGGGTGGTATTAGGATCTTTTATTCCTTGTCTATACTCTGGGACTCTGATCTCTCTTCTACTCGGGTTAAATAAATTCTACTAACGCCGACACTTAGGATCTCGTAAATCCTGTCTAACCGGAGAGCTGGATATCTGTGCGATTTCCCTGTCATTGATCTGATTAGTCTGATAATCATTTTCCTTTCCATTGTTTGTTTAACCTTTCTCTCCGAGTTGTGTTAAACTTCTCATTGTCATTTGACAAATCTGAATTTCCTCTGTTTCAGATGGACCGTTTGTTTCCACCACGTCCTACGACACAGCTTGTGCTTCGCACTTGGGCTCGTAATACCCCTGGGTTTCCAGCTGTCCTGATCGCTCTCATGACCAGACTTGGCTACCGTTGGTATCCTTTGTACTTGGTTTACGAGGATTACCGCGAGTTCAATCAGGAGCAGTACCATGCTGATGTTCGTATCTATGATCAGCAAAATGACTCAGACACCGAGCTACACCTTTTCCACGGTACCATGCTGATGTTCGTATCGAGGATTACCACCGTGTGTGACATCTACCTACAGATAGATGATGGGTGCGAGAGGACTCGGGAGAATCGTGACTCGTGAGGCGCGTGTGTGTGTGAGAGAGAGGGGGCACGTATCAATGCAATGCATGTGTCCGTAAATCATATCTGACAAACGTTCGCCAGAAGCTGTTTCCTGACGAACACCGTAAGAACCATTAGATCGGCATCCGACAGTGTCAGTTTTGCCATGGCATTTAACAGAACAGGCACTCCTCCGACACACAAATCTTCCACGTGAGTGTTAGCAACTGCCGTATGCTGCTCCCTCCGTTCCAAAATGTAGTGCATATAGATTTATTGAAAATTCAAACCTCGCAAACTATTACCGAGTTTTCGTGTACCAAAATGCACATATAGAATACCCAGTATATATCATTTCATTCATCTTCAATAGGTAACTATAAAGATGGGGGAGGAGTGACAAAGAAAGACCGTCGTATCACCTGCAGCAATTTCAACCATCCTTTGGTGTGGAGGAATATCATAGGAACTCTATATGATATGATTTTTATAGGAATTATTCCTTTGGAGCCAATTGGTTCATAGGAATAGATTCATATACTCCACATTTCAAAGGAAAATAAACATGATATGATTTTTATAGCTTTAGAGCCACTTGGTTCATATGAATGGATTCCTATATTCCCACAATTTCAAAGGAAAATAAACATTAGCCTAGATTCAATAGAAAAGTTCCTATGATGTGAACCAAATGACATCTCTTTTCCAATCCCTCCTCATAGGAATTGAGATACATGTCATCTCTAGATTCAATAAAAAAGTTCCTATGATGTGAACCAAATGACATCTCTTTTCGAATCCCTACTCATATGAATTGAGATACATGTCATCTCTTTCCCTACAACTTCCATATACACATCTTCTATTCCTAAATAGCTAGTCCAACCCACTAGCTTTTTTCCTGGACATGCAACTATGGCACATGAACACGTCATACATGCAAGTCATAAATCACATTGTTTTTGTACTCTATGCATGCAAGAACCACATCATCAATTCATGCATGTTACTCATAAGTTATTTCTTGCATTAGATTTTATATTGACAATATATGTGTTGGTAACGTGCACACATATGTAGTTCACATTCACATTTTGTTAGAAATGTCATTCTTTTAACTACAATTCATTTTTTTCTTTTTGTATTACATTTTCATTTTAAGCATACATTCACTTCCCATTAGTTATAGATGTTTTTGGAGGAACTTTTATGCATTATTTTGAGTAGCAAATTTCACGTGGCCGCGGGTATTTCAAAATGTGGGGCCCATGCGTCATTCCCTTTCGGTCGAACCTACGCCCACAATTTATTGTACGTATATCTCCACTGCTCCCCGAACCAAAAATTCTGCCTCGTTCCCGTAAAACCGAGCGGCCCACCCGTATTAAGGCGTCGACTCGAACTCAATCCCTCTCCCGTTTACTACGGCGTGGCCCCGCATGCCGTAGTACTCCTAGAAACCCTACCCGTTGCACGCATCATTGGTTTTCTTCAAGAGGACGAGGGAGAAGCGGATTTGTAGTGGAGTCTCCTGCCCTAGGGCGCCCTAGGTAGCTGCCGCACGCATCATTGGTTTTCTTTTTTCTTTATGCTCTTGTGCCCTAGAGTGAAATGATGGTTGCTTCGTCCGTCCAGCTTAATGCAGGGAAGGTGGGGCTTTGTGATTTGACCCCTCATCGCTCATTTACTACTACTACGGCGCTACGACCGGGGTGCCTCCAAGTCCAACCGCTGCTCTGAACTGTAATTTGGTGCATCGCACATGGAACAAGACGGTGGATGAGCCACATGTCGGCCAAAGGGGTCCTATAAGTGTGTCGCCATTTCGAGTGTGGACTGACCCTGCTGAGTTGCTACGCCAACACGACAGGAGCAGACTACCACTTGGTTTTGCTCCTTGGTGAATCCCGACTATATTGATCTAAAAAGATAGTATCCAGATTAGTAAAAATGAGGTGATTTTACCGAGCGGTGGGTGGGGGAGCATGGCCTGTTATGCGGTCCCACGTGTCATGATGCACCAAGGCGATGCGCGTCCCTCTTGAGGCAGAACAATGGCAAAAGCAATACATGGTTTTCTTGAAGGAGATGATGGAGAAGCGGATTCAGCGAAGTGTGAAATAATGGTTGCTTTGTCTGTCTGGGGGAAAGGTGCGGCTTTGTGATTTGATGTCTCATTGCTCATTACTACTGGGGCGCTACGACTGGGTGCGTCCCCCTGCTGTTCTGCACTGTTATTTGGTGCATGACACATCGACCCGGTTGCTATATGTCCCACATGTCGGCGAGAGGAAGTACATCATTCATGAAAGCGAGTGTCTCCACTAGTACGACGGAGGAGTACAAGACACGGCTTGGTTTTTGCTGCTTTGCACGATCCATCGATACAAACCCGGACTAAAAAAGCCGAGGGCGGGTCTTTTCCCGCGCAGTAGGCAGGGGAGTTTGGCATAGTCTGTTCGAGGCAACAAGGCAGGAAGGGAAACAAGCAAATAAAGGTTGAGTGACTTAGTTTTGGGAAAATCTGATTTTACGGAGTACGTACCCACTATCGAGGTAGTACTACTCCCTCCTTTCCGATTTATAGGGCTCATCTAAAAAAATCATTTTTCCATTTTATAAGTTTCAATTCTACTAGTAGTAGTACTACTTACCATCACATGTTTGGATTTCGAGGTGCATTAAATCACCCGACGCAAGCAGTATCAAGAGAAAACTCACCAATGCATGTAGAAGTTCATGGAAATTTAGTGGTCACGCATGCATTTGTTGTAATTAATGCATCGGTAAACATAACTTTTTGAGAAAAATGAGCTTACTAATTAAGTACTTGTGCAAACTACGAAATTAATTCCACCACTCACCGTCTACCTTGGTTGGAGATATTTTGAAATTGAGCCTTATTATAAACCGGAAAGGAGGGAGTACTAGTAACATAGCCTAGGGTAGCTTGTTGTAGCACGGACTCCAAGAAAATTGTTGTAGTACTACTCCTACCACTGTACTACTCCTACTACTCTACACTACTACTATGAGGCCATCCAATCGTGTCCCGGCAGAAGACCGCGGACACCGATTATTCGTTCATATTTAAATTTGTTTTCACACAGTAAAATATCCATGAAAACAACACATGGAAAAATTTCACGGCGAACGAGGGATTTGAATGTGCTGGGAGGGGTGGGGATGGAAGGGCTGTTTGGATCTTGCCCGGGGTAGCCAAAATATTGGTGACCCTTTTGTCCACCCATGCCTTTGCCACCGATGAACGAGGTAGAGCTTGGGTGCTCATCCTCCGGCGCGCGCATTGGAGACGAGCTCGCACGAGCTGTTTTTTTTTGTCCCACCTCGCCGCCCGAGCCAGCCGCAGACTGACCGGCGACTCGCAAATTATGCCATCCAACTGTAGTCGCACACATTCTGACAACTCAACCAACCGGACAAAATTCATGCAAACACGGCGATATTTCATATAAACAATGAAGGAATTCATATAAAATACCGGATTTTCATATAAACATGACGGATTTCAGTACATTCAAATCAACTAAGCGGTGCTACTCCTGAACAACACAGGTATAATAATACCTAGCCTAAATGGTCGCCCGTGGATCCATTTGTCTTCCTCATGTCCGGCAGCACGATCACCGGACTGCCGGGAGCCCCGGAGGTATATGCTTCAGCGCAAAGGACGGCTCGCTTCCTCACTGCTCAACTGAGTGAAATCGTTGGCTGATGCCCAAGATGGAGTCGAAGGGGGCTTCTCCACTTCCGTGGAGCCCATGCGGGGTCGACGAAGGTCCACGCAACAGAAGGACCCGGCAAGACACCTGCTGTGTACGCCGGCATCACCTCGGAGGTGGCCTTCATGGGACCCAAGCGGCGGCGGCGGTCTCCCGTGTTCTACTTCTCCTCAATGATGGCGGCAGACGTGAAGGCGCTGGCCACTGACTTGTCGCTCTCCGCGCACTTGGCTTCTGTCTCTGCTTGCATGGCGCGGCCGCAGGCACGGGAGTCTTGGCCACAGACACGGGAGACGCGGTCGCAGACCCGGGAGGCGCGGTACAAGGCAGCGGCGTGGACGGCAGCGATGACGCCCGTGCTCCCCGTCGTGCCGGCGTGGAGCAGCTCACCGCTCCTCATCGAGCTGGCCTGTAGCAGCGAGTTGCTGAACCACGCGCCGGCTTGGGCGGCAACTGGCTCCGTCGGACGAGGGGAGGGAGGTGGATCAACGAGCTGCATGGCTCGTATCCGGCGGGCTCGGCGGGCCACCCAGCCAGCTTGGATGCCGGATAACAACTCTTCATAAGCCATTGCAAGAGTGGAGAAAATGGTGAAGGAGGAGATAGGGGAGCGGCGGAGGTGTGCGATTCTTGGCTGGCGTCTGGCCTCGTTTAAATAGGAGATTAAATAGATGGCGGGCGGGAAGAGCTCGGCCGGTGTTGCATTTAATGCCGGCCCGGTCATGAACGGACGTGTGGTCGGAGTGGGTTTCTCGGCTTCCACATGGGTTTCATGGAGCCGTTTGAATGCGGCAAGGAGGCGTGTTCAGCCGGGCATGCAGCGAGTGGCGCCCTCGACTCTAACGTACGACACCACGCCATTCTTCCACTGACGTGTGGGCCCGTTGGGTACCGGGCCTGCATGTCAGTGAACCAACGCAGGCAGCACGGCAGAGGAGCCGGCTCCGCATGAATGCAGGCAGCTAGCGCCGGGCGGGAATCACGCGCGGGAGGGGGGAGGGGTTTTTGGTGGGCCAGGGCGGTGAGAAACAGGCATTTCATAAACCGATGATTGTTCATTGAGTGTGACGTCATCAGATTCATATAGGTTGATAAGCCTACTATATAATGTAAGAGAATTTTAAAATTTTCATATATACATTGATAGCCTGTTCGATGCGTTGTGATTCATAAAGACCGCTGCAAACATCAATGTTCTGCTTATCACAGATAAGATTGATTAATACTCGTAACAATCCATGTTCTTAAGAAAGGGTGCATGCACGTATAGGTTGAGCGTGTGTCTTGCATCGTGTGCTATGTGCATGCAGGCGTGCGAGTGTTGCGTGTGTGCATGTGTACATTCAGTGTTGCATGCATGCGTGCGTGCGTGCGTGTGTACGTGTCAGTGTTGCACGCCTGCATGCGTGCGTGTGTTCGTGCGAGTGTTGCGTGCGTGCATGTGTACGTGTGAGTATTGCATGCATGGATGCGGGCGTTGCGGGCGTGTTTGTGCCCATGTGTGATGTGTTTGTATTCACCACAGTGGCTCGTGCGTGCGTGCAATTAAAACGGCCGGCTCAGCATATCATCACAAGGCGACCTTGTCCGCTGTGGTTAGGGCACGCGGGCTGCCAACCAGAGGTCTCACGACTTCGAATCCCCACCGACCACTAATTTATTACCATTTATGTCTATCATATACGCGCTGACAGGTGGGCCCTACGGTAATATGCGCTGATGAACATGGACTGTTTGACTGGTCAATTGATCGTGTCATCAACAAATTATGGAGCTGTATGGTGAGCCAGTGAGACCGTATGATCACCACAAAATGTATTTTATTAACACAGTACGGACGCAAGCTATCATTTCTTTCTTTCATATACGCGCTGACAGGTGGGCCCCATGGTTACATGTGCTAATGGTGCAACACTAGTTGCGCCACATAAAACGTTTGACTGGTCAATTGATCGTGTTATCAACAAATTAGGGAGTTGTACGGTGAGCCAGTGACCATATAATCACGACATGTATTTTTTAACACGGTACAGACGCAAGCGCTCATAAATACGCGCAAACGCTCACCGCTATAAGCGCACACACGCTCACCCTGCCACTATGGGCACCTTTGAGAGAGTGAGCCAGCATATCATCTTAAGATTTTACGAAGTCATCATAGGTGCCTCGTAGTCGAGGGGAACGTCTCCTCCCACTGAACACACATCGTCGAAAATACTGACATTAATCCAGGATAAATGCGAGCACCAGGACTTTAACCCTGGTGGGCTGGGGATACCACTGTCCTCCTAACTACCCAACCACAGGTTGGTTAGCACCACAAAATGTATAAGGTGACCGTAATGAGCTTATTCTGAAGTCCAGTGACCATATCATGCTTTCGCTTCAAATACAATGACCGTAAGTGTCGTCAATGAAATACGGAGCACGCATCAAATACAATGACCGTCAGTGTCATCAACAAAATACGGAGACGTATGGTGAGCTAGATATCGTATGATCACCACAAGAATGTATATGGTGACCGTAATGAGCATATTCTGAAGTCCGTTGACTGTATAGTGCTTTCGCTTGAAATACAGTGACCGTCACGCGTGAATGTGTCAGGGGCATACTTTTAGAGGCCGAGAGATATTTTGTGTGCGTACGTGAAAGTGGTGTAGAGAGAGGGTGTGTGCAATGGAGACAAAGAGCGATATGCCCTTCATTTCTCTTTCCCGTGACTATTTTTTTAGGAGAAGATATAAACATTCGCAATGAGGAACAAATATTATTGGATGCACCATGCAATTAACTTCCATGTATAACTTTGTACTATTGTATATGCTTATTTTCTTAGTGGCCGATTTGTGTGTGGGGTGTAGTGGGCACATCATTTCTAGTTGTGGTGGGTCGACGTGAGGACTCATGGGTCGGTTACATCCTGTGCCACATAGGTTGGACCGAGACGCGTTATACGAAGACCCATGGAGGACTCGCCGTACAAGACGAAGCTACCAGAGTCGTGGAGGACTCTATCCCCACTGATGATAAGCCGACTATATATGATTTTTAAGCCTAGGCCCGAGTATGCTATATAAGCCCGGGGGCTAGTTCGTCGATAGTATACGCACACACACAATGCCTGGTATTCACATGTACTTTGTACACACCCCTATGACAAATATACAGTACCAGGAGTAGGCTTTTTCCTCAACTGCAAGGGCCCAGACTTGGGTAAAACTTTGCCTCGTATTACCATCCAGCCTAACAGTCAGGGATATCCTACCGAATGATCTGATGGAATCATATCCGCCAACTAGTAAGAGAGAGGTGTGGGGGGGGGGGCAATGTGTTCGAGAGAGGCCTAAAGATAATGTGCGTGCGGGAGACACGCAGGCACATATATGTGCATATAGAGGGCCAACCGAGATCGTGCGTGTGTATATATGCATGTGAGAGAAATAGTTTTTTCCAACTGAGATTAGTGAAAAGATTGGTACGTAGTAGTAAGATAGAGAGAGGGAGATATATAGAGAGTGTGTGCGTGAGACACCCCGGGGGAGAGTGCGAGCATGTGTGAGAGAGAAATGCCGATGTATATAAAGTGTGTGCACTTATGCGTCAGATAGAGAGATATATAGCGCGTGTGTGAGGACGGGCCGAGGTATAGTGCATCTACGCGTAAAAGGCGGTTCTGCGCATTAAATTAAAATATATATTGCATTAATTTTTTTGGATGAGATCATGAATTTTGCAATTTGTGTATGAAGGAACATTGGTCTATCAGACACCCATACTCTATTGAATTCGAGCATGTGTATGGGTTTATTTCATATATCGATCCATAGAGTGAGAGTGGTTTGAAATCCAGACAATGCATGGCTTTTGCAATTCATATATAAACATTAATTAGTGCACTCCATGTTGTTAGTGTCAGGCACTTTATACATTTGTCACATACATGGACACATTCCAAATTGCTAGCTACGAAATAGAATACGTGTTCAATTCAACATAAAGGTGGTTCCAAAGATTCAAATTCATAGGAAGTGCATTCATCTATTTGAATTCAAGATTATGGCATTTGTAGATTAGATCTAAAAGGGGGCATCAATCTTTGTTGTGCGTTTGAACATGCTATATATTCATACGCATGTCTAATTATTTTTTTGCAACCAAGGAGATTATATTTGGAACCATTCAAGAATTGAGCTAAGCTGCATATTTTTTTATATATACTCATGTACAATGTATATTCAAAATGTACCCCCTCCATTCCAAAATAATCGTAGTTTTAGGATTTTCAAGAGTCAAGATTTTTTAAGTTTGACAAATCCTGAAAGTTCAATTCAAGAGAACTGTAAACGTTAATGCTTCTGCTCCCAAATATTGAACGAAGCGCCAAATAAGCCTCTGGTCGCCCGAAACTGCGCAAGACTAATGTTTGGTGGTAGGAAATTACTGTCCTGACTCTGACCCGTCTAGCCTATTGGCCCGATGTCCAATGGTCTAAACCGGGGTAGGTTTGAAACTTCACCAAGACGCCAGTCGCAACCGCCTCCGAGAAGCATTCATACACCGTGGGCGCCTAAACACCCATGCGCTCGGCCGAAATCTATCCCGCCCACTATTTTGGACACCTGAGATTATTATCCTACCCCCGACCCGCAATATGTCCAAAATTTTAGATGGGGGCAAAGTTTGTAACTTCCCCCAAATTTCAAACAAGCGCATCCCAAACCGAAATATTGTTCCCCCTTAGTTCCCCTCTCTCTGTTTCCCCATTCATACTCCGTGGGCGCCAAAACGCCATCTCCACCAGCCGCGAAACCCCAGCCTCCTCCGTCCTCCACCCCATCGCGCCCAATCCACCGCCGCCCTCCTCCATCACGCCAGAGCCGGTACCCCAACATCATCGTCCAACGCAACCGCAACCGCAACCCCCTCAAGGACTTAGCAGCTGAAGCCGAGGCAGAGCTGCCTCCACGACGCCGACGCTGATGTGTGCCATACCAGAACCACTTCGACCACGCCGTCCTGCGCCTCACCGCTGCCGCTCCACTGTCGCAACCGTCCACCGCACCGGAGCTGTTCCCGCTACATCGCCGTTCATCGCCTCAGATCTGGTTCCCCACCGCCGTGATGACCCACAAGTATAGGGGATCTATCATAGTCCTTCCGATAAGTAAGTGTCAAACCCAACGAGGAGCAGAAGGAAATGACAAGCGGTTTTCAGCAAGGTATTTTCTGAAGCACTGAAATTATTGGCAACAGATAGTTTTGTGATAAGATAATTCGTAATGGGTAACAAGTAACAAGTGTAACTAAGGTGTAGCAAGGTGTCCCAATCCTTTTTGTAGCAAATGAAAATCCTAGAAAACTCTAATATAAAGCAAAGCGCTCCCGAGGACACATGGGAATTGTTGTCAAGTTGGTTTTTATAATGCTCATATGATTCACGTTCGTTACTTTGCTAATTTGATATGTGGGTGGACCGGTGCTTGGGTGCTGTCCTTACTTGGACAAGCCTCCCACTTATGATTAACCCCTCTCGCAAGCATCCGCAACTACGAAAGAAGAATTAAGATAAATCTAACCATAGCATGAAACATATGGATCCAAATCAGCCCCTTACGAAGCAACGCATAAACTAGGGTTTAAGCTTCTGTCACTCTAGCAACCCATCATCTACTTATTACTTCCCAATGCCTTCCCCTAGGCCGAAATCATGGTGAAGTATCATGTAGTCGACGTTCACATAAGACCACTAGAGGAAAGACAACATACATCTCATCAAAATATCAAACGAATACCAAATTCACATGATTACTTATAACAAGACTTATCCCATGTCCTCAGGAACAAACATAACTACTCACAAAGCATATTCATGTTCATAATCAGAGGGGTAATAAATATCATTAAGGATCTGAACATATGATCTTCCACCGAATAAATCGACTAGCATCAACTACAAGGAGTAATCGACACTACTAGCAACCGACTGGTACCAATCTGAGGTTTCGAGACAAAGATTGAATACAAGATATGAACTAGGGTTTGAGAGGAGATGGTGCTGGTGAAGATGTTGATGGAGATTGACCCCCTCTCGATGAGAGGATCATTGGTGATGACGATGGCTTCGATTTCCCCCTCCCGGAGGGAAGTTTCCCCGGCAGAATAGCTCCGCCGGAGACCTAGATTGCTTCTGCCCAGGTTCCACCTCGAGACGGCGGTGCTTCATCCCGAAAGCTTCCTTATGATTTTTTCTAGGTAAAAACCCTTCATATAGTAGAAGATGGACACCGGAGACGTGCCAGGGGGCCCACAAGCCCTAGGGGCGCGCCCAGGGGGGTAGGGCGCGTCCCCCAGGCTTGTGGCCACCTGGTGGGTCCCCCTCTGGTATTTCTTCGCCCAATATTTTTTATATATTCCAAAATAATTCTCCGTAAATTTTCAGGACTTTTGGAGTTGTGCAGAATAGGTCTCTCAGATTTGCTCCTTTCCGGTCCAGAATTCCAGCTACCGGCATTCTCCCTCTTTGTGTAAACCTTGTAAAATAAGAGATAAAAGACATAAGTATTGTACATAATGTGTAATAACAGCTCATAATGCAATAAATATCAATATAAAAGCATGATGCAAAATGGACGTATCAACTCCCCCAAGCTTAGACCTCGCTTGTCCTCAAGCGGAAGCCGAAATTGATAATCATGTCCACATGTTTAGAGATAGAGGTGTCGATAAAATAAAATACGGACATGAAGGCATCATGATCATCTTTAGAACAGCAACATATATTGTCATATAATTTCTTATGCTAAAGTAACAATTCGTTCACAAGGTAAAGTATGAAACAAGAACTTTATTGAAGACCAACAAACTATGATCTTGGTCATTGAAACAATTGCAATTTATCATAACATTGGAAAGAGTCAATGTAAGAGCTTTTATTTAGCAAGTTTCACATACTCAACTATCATTTATTCTTTCATAATTGCTAACACTCACGCGATACTTATGAGATCAAAGTTTCAATCGGACATAGAGAAATATAGGGGATTATAATTTCGCCTCCCAACTTTTTACCTCAAGGGTAACATCAACAATAATAGTTTATTAATACCTACATCCGAGTGGATATATATATATCTGGATCTTCCCCCAACATATAGTGCTTGCCAAAAAGAAAAAGTATAAAAAGAGAGGTGATGATCACCATGACTCTTGTATAAGGGTAGAAGATAAATAAAAGATAGGCCCTTCGCAGAGGGAAGCAGCGGTTGTCATGCGCTTTTATGGTTGGATGCACAAAATCTTAATGTGAAAGAACATCACTTTATATTGCTGCTTGTGATAAAGAACTTTATTATGCAGTCCGTCGCTTTTATTTCTTCCATATCACAAGTTCGTATAAAGCTTATTTTCCTCACACTAAAAGATCATACATATTTAGAGAGCAATTTTTATTGCTTGCACCGATGACAACTTACTTGAAGGATCTTACTCAATCCATAGGTAGGTATGGTGGACTCTCATGGCAAAACTGGGTTGAGGGATTTTAGAGGCACAAGTAGTATCTCTACTTGGTGCAAAAGATTTGGCTAGCATGGGATGAGAAGCAAGCTCAACATGTTGGAGGATCCATGACAATATAACTTCTATTCGGATATAAAGAAACATAACCCATTGTGTTGTCTTAATTGTCCAACATCAACCTTTTAGCATATAATATTTTAATGAGTGCTCACAATCACAAAAGATGATCAAGATAGTGTATTTATATGTGAGACCTCTCTTTCTTTATCACTTCCTATTAATTGCAACAATGACCAAAACTAGGTTTGTCAACTCCCAACAAATTTCATGCGACATACTTCTTATATGTGAAGTCGTCACTTCCCATAAGATCATTATATAATCTTTTTATTTCTTTTATTCTTTATTTCTTTTATTCAAGATCATAGCAAGAAAGCAAAGCCCTCAACTCAAAACTAATCTTTATTATATAACTGTCGGACTTGATTACATAGAGGGAACGCAAAGCAAAACTCAAAGCTAGATCATACTAAAACTTCATTCTACTAAACCAAGATATAACCAAAAGGATCAAAGTAAGAAAAATGATAAAGGTAAAGATGTGATGGTGATACGATACCGGGGCACCTCCCCCAAGCTTGGCAGTTGCCAAGGGGAGTGCCCATACCCATGTACTTAGGTCTCTTCCTTCGGAGGTGGTGATGCAATATTCTTGGCAATAATGCCCTTCAAGATGTGATTTTCTTCCTCGAGCCTATTGACTTGCTGTTTGAGATCCATTATTTCCTTACGGATTTTGCTCGTGACAGCTAGAGCTCCGATCACCCATGGATGCTTCCTGGCTGCGGGGGAAAAAGCAACACTCTTTTTCATGTTATTATAAGAGAGAAATCTAGCATTGGGAGGTATGACCGAATCCGGTATTGCTGAGCTCTGGAGTTCCTCAAGCATGGCTCTAGGTTGCGGGCGAGAGGTAACTTCTTAATCCTCCTCCATGGCATCCAC
The DNA here is from genome assembly GCA_011799875.1 of Thinopyrum elongatum. Lineage (NCBI taxonomy): Eukaryota > Viridiplantae > Streptophyta > Magnoliopsida > Poales > Poaceae > Thinopyrum > Thinopyrum elongatum. The sequence continues at coordinate 485,072,331 of CM022301.1, read as the reverse complement.
TCTTTTCAGGCCAGCGTCCATCTCTTCCTCCGTTGACCACACAAAGTGGTCGGCTTCGCTGTATGCTCTTGGGTCCGGTATCGGGTGAGAGACACGACTCTCCCCGACCGACTCTTGCGAAGACATCGTGCTCCAAATCTGCTACAGAATTAGCTAAACACAAGAACAAAGGATATTGCTGTGGTACGGTGGTCAAAACCTTCGGGAGATTATATAATGAATTTTTACCGACCAAAAGGAGTGTACTACAAGAAAACGGAGTCCGAAGGGCACACGAGGTGGCCACAAGCCTGGGAGGCGCACCTAGGGGGTAGGGCGCGCCCCCAGGGCTTGTCGCCTCCTTGTGCACTTTTTGGACTACTTTTTATTTTCCTAATTTTTTAAATATTCCAAAATGGAGTAAAATTGCTTTTGGAAAAGTTTTGGAGTCGATTTACTTACCGTACCACATACCTATTCCTTTTTGGAGTCTGGAACATTCTGGTAGATGTCCCTTATGTACTCCTCCGGTGTTATGGTATTAATAATATTGATTTCAACATTTATGGGAGTACCTGAGATATAATGTTTGATTCTTTGCCCATTTACCACCTTCGGGTTATTGCCTTTGGCGTTGTTGATTTTGATGGCACCGAAACGATAAACTTCCTCGATAATGTATGGCCCTTCCCATTTAGAGAGAAGCTTTCCTGCAAAAAATCTTAAACGAGAATTGTATAGCAAGATATGGTCACCTACATTAAATTCACACTTTTGTATCCTTTTATCATGCCATCTTTTAATTTTCTCTTTAAACAATTTAGCATTTTCATAGGCTTGGGTTCTCCATTCATCAAGTGAGCTAATGTCAAATAACCTCTTCTCACCGGCAAGTTTGAAATCATAGTTAAGCTCTTTAATTGCCCAATAAGATTTATGTTCTAATTCAACAGGTAAGTGACATGCTTTTCCATAAACCATTTTATATGGAGACATACCCATAGGGTTTTTGTAAGCAGTTCTATAAGCCCATAATGCATCATCAAGTTTCTTAGACCAATTCTTTTTGGATCTATTAACAGTCTTCTGCAAAATCAACTTTATTTCTCGGTTACTCAATTCTACTTGACCACTAGACTGAGGGTGATATGGAGATGCAATTCTATGGTTAACATCATACTTAGCAAGCAATTTACGAAAAGCACCATGAATAAAGTGTGAACCACCATCAGCCATTAAATATCTAGGGACTCTAAACCTCGGGAAAATAACTTCTTTAAGCATTTTAATGGAGGTGTTATGATCAGCACTACTAGTTGGAATAGCTTCTACCAACTTAGTAACGTAATCAATAGCAACCAAAATATGTGTATACCCATTAGAGGAAGGAAAAGGTCCCATATAATCAAATCCCCAAACATCAAATGGTTCAATAACAAGTGAATAATTCATAGGCATTTCCTGACGTCTACTAATGTTACCAATTCTTTGACATTCATCACAAGACAAGACAAACTTACGAGCATCCTTGAAAAGAGTAGGCCAATAAAAACCAGATTGTAATACCTTGTGTGCAGTTCTATCACCAGCATGGTGTCCTTCGTAGGCCTCAGAGTGAAACTTGCGAAGGATCTGTTCCTGTTCATGCTTAGGTACACAATGTCTAATAACACCATCTACTTCTTCTTTATAAAGGTGTGGGTCATCCCAGAAGTAATGTCTTAAATCATAGAAAAACTTTTTCTTTTGTTGGTATGTGAAACTAGGTGGTATAAATTTAGCAACAATATAATTAGCATAGTCTGCATACCATGGAGTACTATGAGAAGCATTTATGATAGCTAATTGTTCATCAGGGAAGCTATCATCAATAGGTAGCGGGTCATCAAGAATATTTTCTAACCTAGACAAGTTGTCTGCTACGGGGTTCTCAGCTCCCTTTCTATCAATAATATGTAAATCAAATTCTTGCAACAAGAGAACCCATCTAATAAGTCTAGGTTTAGCATCTTTCTTTTCCATAAGATATTTAACAGTAGCATGATCGGTGTGAACAGTTACTTTGGAATCAACAATATAAGATCTGAACTTATCACAAGCAAATACAGCTGCTAAAAATTCTTTTTCAGTAGTAGCATAATTTCTTTGAGCACTGTCTAGAGTTTTACTAGCATAATGGATAACATTTAATTTCTTATCAACTCTTTGTCCTAGAACAGCACCAACAGCATAATCACTGGCATCACACATAATTTCAAAGGGTATGTTCCAATCAGGTGTTTGAACAATAGGTGCAGAAATCAAGGCTTTCTTAAGTATTTCAAATGCTTCTACACAATCATCATAAAAAACAAATGGAACATCCTTTTGCAAGAGATTAGTAAGAGGTTTAGCAATTTTAGAGAAGTCTTTAATAAACCTCCTATAGAAACCAGCATGACCAAGGAAACTTCTTATACCTTTGATATCTTTAGGACACGACATTTTTTCAATAGCATCAACTTTAGCTTTATCAACTTCGATACCCCTTTCAGAAATTTTATGCCCCAAGACAACACCTTCATTAACCATAAAGTGGCACTTCTCCCAATTCAAGACAAGATTAGTTTCTTCACATCTTTGCAAAACTCAATCATGGTTGCTTATGCAATCATCAAAAGAAGTTCCGTAAACAGAGAAATCATCCATGAAAACCTCAACAATCTTTTCACAAAAGTCAGAGAACATAGCAGTCATACATCTTTGAAAGGTAGCAAGTGCATTACATAAACCAAATGGCATACTGATGACCCACAAGTATAGGGGATCTATCGTAGTCCTTTCGATAAGTAAGAGTGTCGAACCCAACGAGGAGCAGAAGGAAATGACAAGCGGTTTTTAGCAAGGTATTCTCTGCAAGCACTAAAATTAACGGTAACAGATAGTTGTGTGATAAGATAATTTGTAACGGGTAACAAGTAACAAAAGTAACTAAGGTGCAGCAAGGTGGCCCAATCCTTTTTGTAGCAAAGGACAAGCCTGGACAAACTCTTATATAAAGCAAAGCGCTCCCGAGGACACATGGGAATTACTGTCAAGCTAGTTTTCATCATGCTCATATGATTCGCGTTCGTTACTTTGATAATTTGATATGTCGGTGGACCGGTGCTTGGGTGCTGCCCTTACTTGGAAAAGCCTCCCACTTATGATTAACCCCTCTCGCAAGCATCCACAACTACGAAAGAAGAATTAAGATCAATCTAACCATAGCATGAAACATATGGATCCAAATCAGCCCCTTACGAAGCAACGCATAAACTCGGGTTTAAGCTTCTATCACTCTAGCAACCCATCATCTACTTATTACTTCCCAATGCCTTTCCCTAGGCCTAAATCATGGTGAAGTGTCATGTAGTCGATGTTCACATAACACCACTAGAGGAAAGACAACATACATCTCATCAAAATATCGAACGAATACCAAATTCACATGATTACTTATAACAAGATTTATCCCATGTCCTCAGGAACAAACGTAACTACTCACAAAGCATATTCATGTTCATAATCAGAGGGGTATTGAATAGCATTAAGGATCTGAACATATGATCTTCCACCGAATAAACCAACTAGCATCAACTACAAGGAGTAATCAACACTACTAGCAACCCACAAGTACCAATCTGAGGTTTTGAGACAAAGATCGGATACAAGAGATGAACTAGGGTTTGAGAGGAGATGGTGCTGGTGAAGATGTTGATGGAGATTGACCCCCTCTCGATGAGAGGATCGTTGGTGATGACGATGGCTTTGATTTCCCCCTCCCGGAGGAAAGTTTCTCCTGCAGAACAGCTCCGCCGGAGCCCTAGATTGGTTCTGCCCAGGTTCCGCCTCGAGATGGCGGCGCTTCATCCCGAAAGCTTCCTTCTGATTTTTTTTCCAGGTCAAAACACATCATATAGCAGAAGATGGGCATCGGGGGCCTGCCAGGTGTCCCACAAGGTAGGGAGGCGCGCCCAGGGGGTAGGGCGCGCCCCCACCCTTGTGGCTGCCTGGTGGGTCCCCTCAAGTGCTTTCTTCACCCAATATTTTTTATATATTCCAAAATAATTATCCATGAAGTTTCAGGACTTTTGGAGTTTTGTAGAATAGGTCTCTCAGATTTGCTCCTTTTCCAGTCCAGAATTCCAGCTGCCGGCATTCTCCTTCTTTATGTAAACCTTGTAAAATAAGAGAGAGAAAAGGCATAAGTATTGTGCTAGAATGTGTAATAACAGCCCATAATGCAATAAATATCAATATAAAAGCATGATGCAAAATGGACGTATCACATGCGTCTATAAGCGAAGGTACCGAAAGGGCAAGTAAAAGTAGTTTTTTCTTGATCCTCTTGTGACACAGGTATTTGGGAAAAACCAGAATAACCATCTAGAAAGCAGAAGTGTGTATGTTTTGATAGTCTTTCTAGCATTTGATCAATAAAAGGTAGAGGATAATGATCTTTCCTAGTAGCTTTGTTTAACTTTCTAAAATCAATAACCATTCTATAACCTGTGACAATTCTTTGCGGAATCAATTCATTTTTATCATTAGGAACAACAGTAATACCTCCCTTCTTCGGGACACAATAAACATGACTTACCCATCTACTATCAGCAATAGGATAAATTATACCTGCCTCCAGAAGCTTTAGTATTTCATTTCTTACCACTTCTTTCATCTTAGGATTCAACCGCCGCTGATGATCAACAACAGGTTTAGCATCAGGTTCCATATTAATTTTGTGCTGACATAGAGTGGGACTAATGCCCTTAAGATCATCCAGAGTATATCCAATAGCTGCACGGTGCTTCTTCAGAGTTTTCAATAATTTCTTTTCCTCATGCTCTGAAAGGTTAGCACTAATAATAACATGATATATCTTTTTCTCATCAAGATAAGCATATTTCAAGGTATCAGGTAATTGTTTAAGATCAAATACAGGACCACCCTTGGGTGGTAGTGGATCTCCAAGAGTCTCAACAGGCAAATTATGTTTCAAAATAGGCATTTGTTTAAAGAAAATCTCATCTAATTCTCTTCTTTCATTCATGAACATATCATTCTCATGATCTAGCAAATATTGTTCTAAAGGATTAGTAGGAGGTACAACAATAGAAGCAAGACCAATAACTTGATCTTTACTAGGCAATTCTTTATCATGGGGTTGTCTACGAAATTTGGAGAAATTAAACTCATGAAACACATCCCCAAAACTCACACTAACAGTTTCTTTCTCACAATCTATTTTAGCATTAACAGTGTTCAAGAAAGGTCTACCAAATATAATGGGACAAAAATCATCTTGTGGGGAACCAAGAACTAGAAAATCAGTAGGGTATTTTATTTTCCCACACAAGACTTCAACATCTCTAACAATCCCAATTGGTGATATAGTATCTCTATTGGCAAGCTTAATAGTGACATCAATATCTTCTATTTTAGCAGGTGCAATATCATTCATAATTGCTTGGTATAAAGTAAAGGGAATTGCACTCACACTAGCACCCAAATCACATAAGCCATGATAACAATGATCTCCTATTTTAACAGAAACAACAGGCATGCCAACAACAGGTCTATGTTTATCTTTATTATCGGGTCTAGCAATTCTAGCAGCTTCATCACAGAAATAAATAACATGCCCATCAATATTATCGACCATAAGATCTTTAACCATAGCAATACTAGGTTCAACTTTAATTTGTTCAGGGGGTGTAGGTGTTCTAGTATAACTCTTACAAACCACACCTGAAGCTTTAGCATGTTCCTTTATCCTAACAGGGAAAGGTGGTTTCTCAATATAAGCAGCAGGAATAACAGGATCAACATTATAAGTAATAGTTTCCTCTTCATCTTTAATAGGTTCCACTATTTTTACTTCAATGGGAGGATGATATTTAAACCACTTCTCCTTAGGGAGATCAACATGAGTAGCTAATGATTCACAGAAAGAAGCTACTATCTCAGAGTCAAGTCCATACTTAGTGCTAAATTCACGAAAAGCATCAGTATCCATAAAAGATTTAACACAATCAAACTTAAGGTTTATACCTGACTCCTTACCTTTGTCGAGTTCCCAATCTTCAGAGTTGCATTTAATTCTTTCCAAGATATCCCATTTGAATTCAATAGTCCTCTTCATAAAAGAACCAGTACAAGAAGTATCGAGCTTGGATTAAGCATTACGAGAAAGCCGAGCATAAAAATTCTGAATAATAATTTCTCTTGACAGCTCATGATTGGGGCATGAATATAACATTGACTTAAGCCTCCCCCAAGCTTGAGCAATAATTTATCCTTCATGAGACCAAAAATTATATATATAATTCAGATCACGATGAACCAGATGCATGGGATAAAACTTCTGATGAAATTCCAATTTCAGTCGGTTGTAATTCCAAGTCCCAATATCATCACATAGCCTATACCATGTCAATGCCTTCTCCTTCAAAGATAAAGGGAAGACCTTCTTCTTGACTTCATCCTCGGGCAAACCTGCAAGCTTAAATAATCCGCAAACTTCATCCACATAGATTAGATGCAAATCAGGATGTAGTGTTCCATCTCCTTCATAAGGATTAGCTAGCAGTTTCTCTATCATACCCGAAGGAATTTCATAATAAATATTTTCAGTAGGTGCAGTAGGTTGAGGGGCAACTCTTTGCTCTTCCGGTTGGGGTAAAGATACCCCAAACAAACCCCTCAAAGGATGATGTTCCACAGTAACAAGTGACAGTAAATTTCAGCACGTAATATAAATGTTTCCTTACCAAATTCCACTTACCAAAGGCGCTTCACTCCCCGGCAACGGTGCCAGAAAAGAGTCTTGATGACCCAAAAGTATAGGGGATCTATCGTAGTCCTTTCGATAAGTAAGAGTGTCGAACCCAACGAGGAGCAGAAGGAAATGACAAGTGGTTTTCAGCAAGATATTTTCTGCAAGCACTGAAATTATCGGTAACAGATAGTTTTGTGATAAGATAATTCGTAACGGGTAACAAGTAACAAGTGTAACTAAGGTGCAGCAAGGTGGCCCAATCCTTTATGTAGCAAAGGACAAGCTTGGACAAACTCTTATATAAAGCAAAGCGCTCCCGAGGACACATGGCAATTGTTGTCAAGTTGGTTTTTATAATGCTCATATGATTCACGTTCGTTACTTTGCTAATTTGATATGTGGGTGGACCGGTGCTTGGGTGCTGTCCTTACTTGGACAAGCCTCCCACTTATGATTAACCCCTCTCGCAAGCATCCGCAACTACGAAAGAAGAATTAAGATAAATCTAACCATAGCATGAAACATATGGATCCAAATCAGCCCCTTACGAAGCAACGCATAAACTAGGGTTTAAGCTTCTGTCACTCTAGCAACCCATCATCTACTTATTACTTCCCAATGCCTTCCCCTAGGCCGAAATCATGGTGAAGTATCATGTAGTCGACGTTCACATAAGACCACTAGAGGAAAGACAACATACATCTCATCAAAATATCAAACGAATACCAAATTCACATGATTACTTATAACAAGACTTATCCCATGTCCTCAGGAACAAACATAACTACTCACAAAGCATATTCATGTTCATAATCAGAGGGGTAATAAATATCATTAAGGATCTGAACATATGATCTTCCACTGAATAAACCAACTAGCATCAACTACAAGGAGTAATCAACACTACAAGCAACCCACAGGTACCAATCTGAGGTTTTGAGACAAAGATTGAATACAAGAGATGAACTAGGGTTTGAGAGGAGATGGTGCTGGTGAAGATGTTGATGGATATTGACCCCTCTCGATGAGAGGATCGTTGGTGATGACGATGGCTTCGATTTCCCCCTCCAGGAGGGAAGTTTCCCCGACAGAATAGCTCCGCCGAAGCCCTAGATTGCTTCTGCCCAGGTTCCGCCTCGAGACGGCGGCGCTTCGTCCCGAAAGCTTCCTTATGATTTTTTCCAGGTAAAAACCCTTCATATAGCAGAAGATGGACACCGGAGACCTGCCAGGGGGCCCACAAGCCCTAGGGGCACGCTCCCCAGTCTTGTGGCCACCTGGTGGGTCCCCCTCTGGTATTTATTTGCCTAGTATTACTTTATATATTCCAAAATAATTCTTCGTAAATTTTCAGGACTTTTGGAGTTGTGCAGAATAGGTCTCTCAGATTTGCTCCTTTCCGGTCTAGAATTCCAGCTGCCGGCATTCTCCCTCTTTTTGTAAACCTTGTAAAATAAGAGAGAAAAGGCATAAGTATTGTACCATAATCTGTAATAACAGCCCATAATGCAATAAATATCAATATAAAAGCATTATGCAAAATGGACGTATCACGCCGATAGAAGGACACCGCACCAGACTCAATAACTTGGCCATGGGTTCGTCCAAGGCTCCACCATCCTCCTCAACTTCTTGTTTCTAGCGAACCACAAGAAGATCGTTGGAAAAACAGAAGGAGGACACAACACTGCTAGCAGAAAGAGGTACCCCTCTTCCATTATTCGTGCAAATCTTATGTCTCTGCTCACACCGTATTCATCCCATGAAAGAAACTAGTTGAGCGCTTCTTACTGCACCTTCTCCGTGATACTAAATGCACAAGGTTTCCTCCCATTTACTATTTCACCTTAGCTAGAGGTCAGTCGCCCGCCTGGATTTTAATTCAGGGTCAGTTGATTCGCAATTAAAAGAAGCAGCACCCGCTTAGGCGCGCGGAGCACCTAGTCCGCCTGTTCACCGGGGAAGCGGCGCATCGGTGTCTATCATAGGGGTGTGGGGTGCAGGAGTTGCTTGCGCCCAATCTGTAGGTCGGCGGGGCTTGAAGGTAAGGCCGGGGGGCGGTGCCAAGCACGTCGGTGCGGTGAGGTCGAGGGGAGGGCGGAGGCAGGGGACTGGGCTGGTGGTCGCTGGCGTTTTGAGGAAGATCGTCAACACTGACTGGCTGGAGGTAGATGAAGGCGATCTGCCCGTTCTTTATACATCGGACGGTGCAGAAAAAATGGAATGACCTATTTGTTTTCAGTCGACGGTTATTTTCATAGGACCACACCTTGTGGTGTGCTGGAGGAGTATCTGCATTTCCCAGCCATCCGTGTGCTCATATTTCAAAATCCTAGAATCTAATTTCGTGTGCCATGCATGTTGTAGAGCTATCATATGTCTCCCATCATTGTTTTCTCACCCACCTGCTATCTACTACTTTTACACTGTACTACTTGTGCACACACTTCACCCATACTCACACTATTGTTTTTTTATGCATGGGTATTTCAGACTCTGACGCACTGTTAATGAATACAAAAAAGAAAAGACAAAAGTCGCTCAAGTGTTATTCGAGGATAAGCACTAAGCATTTCAGTGCTCTAAAGGGTGTAGTGTCAGCAGATGGAGACAGTAAACGTAGCTATGCAGTTGATGATCTCAATTGCCACACACAACCATCCCAGGTGCTTGCTTTAACTTCGCGCTGTCAAATGTGGTTGCATGTTGCATATGGTGTCTAGCTTGTATTGCTTCCAATTTGGTTAAATTGCATCTTCTTACTTTACACATTATACCTTTGACAATGACATGCCTTCCTGTTTTTGATACATACTACAGCTGTCTATTAACCATGTTCTTACATCAAACTAATGCTCTTGTGTATCCCTCATCAATCACTTAAAGAGTGTAGTGTCATCCTCCCCACATGATTCTCAAGAAACAGCAAGGCTAAATGAAGATAGTCAACGTAGCTCTGTAGTTGATGACCGCAATTCCCCTACACCACCATCGCAGGTGCTTGCTCTTATTTGGCAATGTGATATGTGGTTGCATGTTGCATATGGTGTCTACTTTGTAATGCTTCTAATTAGGGAAAATTGCATCTGCTTAGTTAACACATTATACCTGTGAATGACATGCCTTCCTGTTTTTTGGTACATACTATGTCTTTCTATTGACCATGTTCTTACATCAAACTACTTTTCTTGTGTATCCCTCATCAATCACTTCTGACGAGACACCTTCGAATTGACAATGTAATATTGGTTGCATCTTGCATATCATTTCAAGCATGTACTGCCTCTAATTTGTTGAAATGCCACTTATAATGAGACACTTCTAACTTCGTAGAGTGATTTTGGTTGGATCTTTCATATGATGTCTAGCTTGCATTGCTTCCAATTTGTTGAAATGCCTTCTACTTAGCGTTTTTCGTACATACTCCATCCTCCTACAATGTGGTTGCCTTACATAAAAGTTGTGTTCATCAGTATCATGCATCAATGAATTTGGAAGAACAAATTTCATTCCTTTTTCTTGTGTGTTTGACTTGACAAGGCAAAATCTAAAAGGATGAATGCACGGGATGATGGTGGTCCTCTGGAGCAACCGAAACAGATGATCTCTGCAGATTCTCCTGCTACTCCTACTGCAGTGCAAGTTCCAAATCTCATCTCCCCTACTCCACAACCCCAGGTGCTTGCTCTAACATGACAGTGTGATATCTGGTTGCATGTTGCATATGGTGCCTAGCTTGTATTGATCCTAATTTGTTAAATTACATCTCCTTAGCTTACACATTATACATGTGAATATTACAAGCCTTCCTGTTTTTGGTACGTACTACATCTGCCTATCACACCATGTTCTTACGTCAAACTATTGTTCTTGTGTATCCTGCATCTATCACTTATGATGAGACAGTCACGCCCGTGGGTTAGTATGAGACGCGCTACTCTTATAATGAGTGCAATTTCATCCTCCCCACATGATTCTCAAGAAATAGCAAGTCTAAATGAAGATATTGAACGTAGCTCTTTACTTGAAGACCGCATTTCCCCTACACCACCATCGCAGGTGCTTGCTCCAACTTCGCAGCATGATATGTGGTTGCATGTTGCATACGGTGTCTAGCTTGTAATCCTTCTAATTAGGGTAAATTGCATCTGCTTAGTTTACACACTATACCTGTGAATATGACATGCCTTCCTATTTTTGGTACATACTACATCTATCTGTTAACCATGTTCTTACATGAAACTACCGCTCTTCTGTATCCTGCATCAATCACTTACGATGAGACACCTTTATTTATTGCATATTGCATATTATTTCCAGCCTATTGCCATGTATTGCTTCTAATTTGTACAAATACATTTATGAGGCCACCCTTTTAATTTGGCAGAGTGATATTGGTTTCATCTTTCATATAGTGTCTAGCTTGCATTGCTTCTAATTAGTTCAAACACCTTGTGCTTAGTTTACACTTTACACATCATACATGTCAATATGTCATGTCGTTCTATTTTTCATACATATTCCATCCTCCTATCATGCGGTTGCCTTACATGAAAGTAGTGTTCGTCAGTATCATGCATCAATGAGTTCTGAAGAGCAAATTTTATTCCTTTTTCTTGTGGGTTTGACTTGACAAGGCAAAATCAAAAAAGAGGAAGGAAAAGAGATGATGGTGGTCCTCTGTAGCAATGTAAATGGAGCATCTGTACGGATTCTCCTCGTACTGCTAGTGCATTACAAGTTCCAAGTCTCCGCTCCCCTACTCCACCATCCCAGGTGCTTGCTCTAACTTGGCGGTGTGATATCTGGTTGCATGTTGCATATGGTGTCTAGCTTGTATTGCTTCTAATTAGTGTAAACTGCATCTGCTTAGCGTACACATTATACGTGTGAATATGGCACGCCTTCCTGTTTTTGGTACATACTACATCTGTCTATCACACCATGTTCTTACATGAAACTATTCTTCTTGTGTATCCTACATCAGTCACTTATGATGAGACACCTTTAAGTTGGCAGTGTGATATTGGTTTGCGTCTTGAATATGATTTCTAGCATGTAGTGCTTCTAATTTGATGAATGCCACCTATGATGAGACAGTTTTAACTTGGCAGAGTGATATTGGTTGCACCTTCCATATGGTGTCTAGCTTGCAGTGCTTCTAATTTGTTGAAGTGCCTTCTGCTTAGTTACCACATCATAGGTGTGAATATGTCATGCCGTCCAGTTTTTCGTACATATTCCATCCTCGTATCATGAGTTTGCCTTTCATCAGAGTAGTGTTCATCAGTATCATGCATGAATGAGTTCTGAAGAGCGAATTTTATTCCTTTTTCTTGTCGGTTTGACCTCACAATGCAAAATCAATAAAGTGGAGGGAAATTGGTAAGGCATTGGATGATGGTGGTCCTTCCGAGCAACTGAAACAGAGGGTCTCTACAGATTCTACTCCGCCATCCTCCCAACAAGATTCGCAAGACAACACAAGGCTAGACAGTCAACGTAGTTGTGTAGATGATGAGCACATCTCCCCTACTCCACCATCACAGGTGTTTGCTCTAACTTGGCACTATTATATGTGGTTGCATGTTGTGTATGATGTCTAGCTTGTATTGCTTTAACTTTGTTGTATTGCATCTGCTTACTTTACACATCATACCTGTGAATATGACACATGTTCCTGTTTCTAGAACATACTATATCTGATCACACCATGTTCTTACATCAGACTACTGTTCTTGCGTATCCCGCATCAGTCACTTATTATGAGGCCCCTTTAAGTCGCCACTGTGATATTGGTTTCATCTTGCATATGATTTCTAGCATCTACTGCTTCTAATTTGTTGAAACGCCAGACAGTTTGAACTTGGCAGAGTGATATTGCTTGCATCTTTCATATGGTGTCTAGCTTGCAGTGCTTCTAATTTGTTGAAATGTCGTCTTCTTAGTTACCACATCATAGGTGTGAATATGTCATGCTGTCCTATTTTTGTACATATTCTATCCTCGTATCATGTGTTTGCCTTTCATCCGAGTAGTGTTCGTCAGTATCATGCATGAATGAGTTCTGAAGAGCGAATTTTGTTCCTTTTTCTTATCGGTTTGACTTCACAATGCAAAATCAATACAACTGAAGGAAATTAGTAAGGCAGTGGATGATGGTGGTCCTTCGGAGAAAATCAAATAGTGGGTCTCTACAGATTCTACTCCGCCATCCTCCCAACAAGATTCGCAAGACAACACAAGGCTGGACAGTCAACGTAGCTGTGTAGATGATGAGCACATCTCCCCTACTCCACCATCACAGGTGCTTGCTCTAACTTGGCACTGTTATATGTGGTTGCGTGTTCCGTATGATGTCTAGTTTGTATTGCTTCTAATTTTGTTGAATTGCATCTGCGTAGCTTACAACTTATACCTGCAACAATCACTTACCCATAAGACACATTTAACTTGGGAGTGTGATGTAGGTTGCATCTTGCATTGTCTTCCAGCTTGTACTGCTTCTAATTTGTTGTAATGGCACTTATGACGAGACACTTTTTACCAGGTAGTGATATTGGTTGCATGTTCATATGGTGCCTAGCTTTCATTTCTTCTAATTTTGTTGAAATGCCTTCTGCTTACTGTTTTTCATACATATTCCATCCTCCTATCATACGTGTGAATATGCAATGCTGTCATTTTTTTGTATATATTCCATCCTCCTATCATGCGCTTGCCTTACATCAAAGTAGTGTCCGTCTGTATCATGCATCAACCAGTTATGCAGAGCTAATTTTATTCATCTTCTTGTGGTTTTGACTTCAGAAGGCAATATCAAAAAAGAGGAAGGAAAAGAGTAAGTTAGGGGATGTTAGTGGTCCTCCGGACCGACGCAAACGGAGGCTCTCTAGATTTGCCACTGCTACTGCAGTTGAAGTCCCAAGTCTACATGATGAGTTCATATCCACTACTCCACCATCGCAGGCGCTTTCTCTAAGTTGATAGTGTGATAATTGGTTTCATGTTACATATGTTGTCTAGCTTGTATTTCTTCTATTTTGATTAAATTGCACCTGCTGAGTTTATATGTTATACATGTGCATATGACATGCCTTTCTATGTCTAGAATACACTGCATCTATCTAGCATACCATGTTCTTACATCAAAGTACTGCTATTGTGTATCCCGCATCAATCACTCATGATTGGACGCTTTTTACTTGGCAGTGTGATAGTGGTTGCATCTTGCATTGATTTCTAGGTTGTACTGCTTCTAATTTTTTGAAATGCCACTTATGACAGGACACTTTTAACTTGGCAGAGTGATATTGGTTGCATCTTTCATATGGTGTCTAGCTTGCATTACTTCTATTTTCTTAAAAATCCTTCTGCTTAGTTTACACATCGTAGCTGTGAATATGTCACGCCGTCCTATTTTTCTTACATATTACATCCTCCTCATACAGTTGTCTTACATCAAAGTATTACTTGTCTATATCATGCATCAATGAATTCTGAAGAGCGATTTTATTCTTTTGTGTTGTGGGTACGGCTTGACATGGCAAAGTCAAAAAAGAGCAAGGAAAAGAATATAGTAGGGAATGGTGTTACTCGTCGGGTGCAACGGAAAAGGATCTTCCCTCGAGATTCTGCTGGTACTTATAGTGCAGTAGAAGGTCCAAGTTCGCCGGCTAAATCTACAAACACAGTATCACCTGTCCACTAGCTACAGCATCCCCTTCAACTGTACCGGCATCTCAACGAGTTACTCGTTTGTTTGCTCTGCAACTGGCCTGTTCCCAAGCTGCCTTCACACCTAACACTACTTTCTAAGCGTGCAGATTGCATCAACACCAAGACGGTACCTGACCGAGTCAAGTTGCAGTTGCATGCTCCTTTATATGTACTCTCACAGTTTGATGTGCACTAACACTTTCCATATTCGTTGTTGAACTAGCACCACGGCACAAGCGAAAACAGACATCAGGGATAATGCTTGACAGATTAACAAAATCTAAAGGAGGAAGAATGGAGATCCATTTTGAGGCATGTTTAAAAAGGCCACGTGATGCTACAGAGTCAGCCAAGTTAGTATCAGAGGCAGCTGTTGCCGTTAGGTGTCATGCACGTATCCTCCCAACGTGGATCTAGTATAGGAATGAGAAAGACAATACCCAGTTTAACACCTTCCTTGACCATTTATCCGTAAGTAATGTTATTCATCGCAATTTGTAATATTGTCTTGCTCTGTCCCATACTTTCTAGCTTCCTCCTGAAAAGACTCACATTCTTTTTTCAACAGATGAGGTTCAAGTTGGATCCGAAAGATGATGCAACTAAACAAGCATGCACTCATGTTTTTCAGCTGCTCTGCGACAGTATCGGTATCACCTTAGAAAAACTCACTTTAAAGGCAAGGCTAACAATGAAATCGCCCAAACATCTCCAGTGGAATATATTACAGATGAAGACTGGACAGCCCTTGTTAAACACTGGTCTGATCCAAAGTATCAGGTAGGGTATATGTATTTGATCAGATCACATATTGAACTCATATTTACATATGTGCCTTACAAGTGTATCTTCTTCTAGGCTAACTATTTGAAGAACAAGACCAACTGTTCTAAAGTAAAATTCCAACAGACAACAGGATCTCGTAGCTATATTGCACACTGCGAGGCTCTTGTAAATAGCTGCTAGTTCCTTCTTTTTTCTGTGCCATATTATCGTATCTATATTGACTTGTTCCAAGTACAGAGGAAAGCCTGTGCGGACCAAAAAGAACCTGAACCAAATGCAGTGCAAATCTTCAAGGATTGCCACACCAGCAAGATGAAGGGCATGAGCACACCAGTTCAAGCCGTTGTTGTAAGTCCTTACTCCTCCTGCCTTTGAACTACTTGTTACTATGACGTGTTCATTTAACTGCTTGGTTTGCAGCCAATATCAGTTACTCTGTTCACTTTTATACATAGTTGTCTTAACGTATCATTTCACCTTACACGGTTTAAAAGAGAGGAAGCATATTCTTTTGGTCTTGATCTGTAATCTAGTTGTGATGTTCACGTGCACACACAATGATACAATAGCCTGTTTGTTTGATATCTGTTTGCCCATGATATGAATGATGTCATACTATGTTCATCCTACTTTAAACCATGTCTGTTTATCCTTAGATGTCAACGAATGTGAGGAAATAGACAATACAGTAGGCATGCTACGTGGACATATGTTCCGAAAGTGATTTTATTATGTAGTTGGCACTACAATACATGCTAATGTATTACAGTAGTTCACCAAAATAAGTTATGTATAAACGTGAAACCTATTTTGTTTGTTTTTGTCTCATTAGTAACTTATCTAGTACACTAATCTACAAGTTCAAACTTTCAGCAAGCTATGGAACAAATGATTGAACAACCACAACCACCTGAAGGTGACGAGGATACCACAGGCACAATGTCACCTCTTGCTGTAGTGCGTTAGTATCTCTCCACTAACAGTGCAAAAAGCACCTTCTTACATAATTCTGGGTTGGTTGTCAAGGTAACCTCGTCCAAATCGCCTACTGAACAAAATCTTCCGGCTAGATAGAGTGATATATCTGTGCTCCAGACACAAGTCCAATTCCTAATGGAGGTCGTTTCGGAAACAAGAATAGTGGTTGACAAATGTCGTCAAGATATGAATGGTTTTGAAACCAGACTATCTGACATTTGCTTCGTTGTTCAAGAGCAATGGCGGAAAAAGGGGAAGATCATGGTGCTCCATCAGATTCTACAGCCTGAAACATTAGCACTCGGGTCAAATGATCTGTGCTTCTATACATCTAATGGTGCTTTTATCTGCAAGGACTGTAAACTTATGCCAACAGGCCTTTTGTTGTATGGCTAGAATTTATTTTGTTGTGATACATCATTTATTATGCTGCCAAAGGCTATAGAAATTACGATGCTATTTTTGTATAGTGTAGGTTTATCTTAGTAATGTATTCGGTCGAAAGCTTCGTAGGAGCCCAACGAGCCAACATTTGTCGGGCCCACAATTCCAATTGGGCTAAAAACGATTATGGGTCGTAATTTGCATGTAGCCCACTAAAAATATCTGGGCCTAAATCAGCATAAGCTTTCTTATTTTTGGTAGGCCTGTGCCCATAGTGGGCCTTTAACAGGCCTAAACATAATTTGGGCCCTCAATAACAACAGGCCGTTAACATGTGTAAATATCTCGAGCCCATAAATAACATGGGCCTTTAATAGGCCAAAAGTGAGATTGGGCCCTAATTGTGCCAAACAACCCACTGGTCATTAACAGGCCGAAATGTATCTCAGCTCGTGGTGGCCCATTTACAATGCGGATCGTTCACAGGCCGAAATTCAGACGGGCCATAAATGCGCCGACCTACTACACGGGCCTTTACCAGGCCGGAAGTGCGGTCGGGCTTGATTAGTATCAGTTTTATATAGGCCGTTAATAGGCCCGATGTGACGTTGGGCCACATATGGCCCATGGACTTCGTCCGACGTTAATAGGCCGAAAAACACAACAGGCTGGAAGTGGCCAAAATGTACAGTGGGCCTCTAACAGGGCGAATGTCAGACATGGCCGAATATGACCCAATTCCTTCACAGTCATTTATGGGCCGAAAGTTTCATTGGACAATAAATGGGCCCAAATGAACCAACCTTTAACAGGCCGGAAACACACCGGGCCATAATTCGGCCCAAATACTTAGCGGACTGTTAACGGGCCAGAAGTGACCATGGGCCGCAATGATGACAAGTCTAGAATGGGCCGTTGACGGGCTGATTTGACACTAGTTGTACGGGCCTTAACTACGAATGGGCCATCTGCAAGCAAGCCGTTAATGGGCCAGCACGCTAATTTTGACTGGGCCAGCCTTTTTAACCTGAATGGGCCATTGTTGGGCCTTGCCACGTGTCGACGTACCATAGGCGCCTCCTGTCCATTGGGCGGTTGACATCTGTCCGTTCGCGGTGCTGACACGTGGTTGCTACGGCCAATGACAATTTTACACGTGGAAAATCCCCATTGGTCTGGGCTGTTAACGGTTTATCGGATCCAAACCGGAACCCGATAGCTTAACGGCGACCTGTTACGGTGGATGCCACGTGTCGGTTACCCTTGACGAAAGCACTTTAACACACCATTTATCATGGAAGTGGACACTTCCGTGATGATAATTTTGGTATTGTCATGGAACACTTCTACGACAGCACAGGTATGACTATCTTGATTCTGTCATAAAATTGTCATGGATGTACATGCATAATAGAAAACGTGACCTACTGTGACAAACACATATCATCATGGAAGTGTATTTTTTTGTAGTGTCTGCAACATTGAGATCCGTGTATACTTTGCAAATCTTTATGTCATATTGTAGATGTTGCTACCACGCTCCATTATACGTATCCGATTTGAGACTCAAAATCATCCGGATCAGTGTCAAAGCTTGCATCGACATAACCCTTTACGTCGAACTCTTTATCACCTCCATAAATGAGAAAACATTTCCTTAGTTCTCTTTAGGCACGTAAGGATATTTTGACCATTGTCCAGTGATCCACTGCTGGATCACTCTTGTACTCCCTTGCCAGAATCATGGCAAGGCACACATCAGGTATGGTACACATCATGGCATACATTATAGAGCCTATGGCTAAGGCATAGTGGATGACCTTCGTCCTTTCTATTTCTTCTGCCATGGTCAGGCTTTGAGTCTGACTCAACTTCACACCTTGCAACACAGGCAAGAACCCCTTCTATGACTGGTCCATTTTGAACTTCTTCAAAATCTTGTCAAGGTATGTGCTTTGTGAAAGTCCTATCAAGCGTCTCAATCTATCTCTATAGATCTTGATGCCCAATAGGTAAGCAGCTTCACCTAGGTCTTTCATTGAAAAGCTCCTGTTTAAATAACCCTTTATGGTTTCCAAAAATTCTATATCATTTCCAATCAATAATATGTCATCCACATATAGTATTAGAAATGCTACAGAGCTCCCACTCACTTTCTTGTAAATACAAGCTTCTCCGTAAGTTTGTATAAAACCAAAAGCCTTGATCACCTCATCAAAGCGTAAATTCCAACTCTGAGATGCTTGCACCAGTACATAGATGGATCGTTGGAGCTTGCATACCTTATTAGCATCCTTAGGATCGACAAGACCTTCTGGTTGCATCATATACAAGTGTTCCTTAAGGAACCCGTTAAGGAACAGTGTTTTGACATCCATCTGCCAGATTTCATAGTCATACTATGCGGCAATTGCTAACATAGTTCTAATAGACTTAAGCATCGCTACGGGTGAGAAAGTCTCATTGTAGTCAACTCCTTGAATTTGTCGAAAACCTTTTGCGACAAGTCGAGCTTTATATGCGGTGACATTGCCATCGCCGTCTATCTTCTTCTTAAAGATCCATTTATTCTCAATGGCCTGCCGATCATCGGGCAAGTCTACCAAAGTCCATACTTTGTTGTCATACATGGATCCTATCTCTCAAGCCATTTGTCGGAATCCGGGACCATCATTGCTTCTTCATAGCTCATAGGTTCGGAGTTATCTAACAACATGACTTCCAGGACGGGATTACCGTACCACTCCGGTGCGGAATGTGTCCTGGTCAACCTACGAAGTTCGGTAGTAACTTGATCTGAAGTTTCATGATCGTCATTATTAGCTTCCTCTCCGGTTGGTGTAGGCATCATGGGAACTGCTTCCTGTGATGTGCTACTCTCCAGTTCAAGAGAGGTACAATTACCTCATCAAGTTCTACTTTCCTCCCACTCACATATTTCGAGAGAAAATACTTCTCTAGAAAGGACCCATTTTTAGCAACAAAAGTATTGCCCTCGGAACTGTGATAGAAGGTATACCCAATGGTCTCTTTAGGGTATCCTATGAAAATGCATTTCTCCGATTTGGGTTCGAGATTATCAGGCTGAAGCCTCTTGACATAAACGTCGCATCCCCAAACTTTAAGAAACGAGAACTTAGGTTTCTTGCCAAACCATAATTCATACGGTGTCGTCTCATCGGATTTAGACGGTGCCTTATTTAAAGTGAATGCGGCTGTCTCTAATGCATAACCCCAAAAACATAGTGGCACATTGGTAAGAGACATCATAGAATGCACCATATCCAATAAAGTACGATTACGACGTTCAGACACACCATTACGCTGTGGTGTTCCTGGTGGCATGAGTTGTGAAACAATTCCACATTGTCTTAAATGATTGTCAAACTCGGAACTCAAGTATTCACCTCCACGATCAGATCATAGAAACATTATTTTCTTGTTACGATGATCTCCACTTCAATCTGAAATTCCTTGAACCTTTCAAATGTTTTAGACTTGTGTTTCATTAAGTAAATATACCCATATCTACTCAAATCATCCGTGAAGGTAAGAAAATAATGATATCCATCACGCACTTCAACACTCATCGGACCGCATACATCGATATGTATTATCTCCAATAAGTCACGTGCCCACTCCATTGTTCCAGAAAACGGGGTTTTAGTCATCTTGCCCATGAGGCATGGTTCACATGTATCAAATGATTCATAATCAAGTGATTCCAAAAGTCCATCAGCATAGAGTTCCTTCAAACGCTTTACACCAGTATGACCTAAGCGGCAGTGCCACAAGTATGTGGTACTATCATCATTGACTTTGCATCTTTTGGCATCAATATTATGAATATGTGTATCAGTACGATCGAGATTCAACAAGAATAAACCATTCACAATGGGTGCATGACCATAAAAGATATTATCCATATAAATAGAACAACCATTATTCTCTGTCTTAAAAATGAATAACCGTCTCACAATAAACAAGATCCAGATATAATGTTCATGCTCAACGCAGGCACCAAATAACAATTATTTAGCTTTAAAACTAATCCCGAAGGTAAATGTAGAGGTAGCGTGCCGACGGCGATCACATCAACCTTGGAACCATTTCCGACGCACATCGTCACCTCGTCCTTAGCTAGTCTCCGTTTATTCCGCAGCTCCTATTTTGAGTTACAAATATTAGCAACCAAACCAGTATCAAATACCCAGGCGCTACAACGAGCACTAGTAAGGTACACACCAATAACATGTATATCAAATATACCTTTGTTGATATTGCCAGCCTTCTTATCTGCCAAGTACTTGGGGCAGTTCCACTTCCAGTGGCCCTTCCCCTTTCAATAGAAGCACTCAGCCTCGGGTTTGGGTCCAACCTTGGGTTTCTTCACGGGAGCGGCAACTGTCTTGTCATTCTTCTTGAAGTTCCCTTTCTTTCCCTTGCCCTTCTTGAAACTATTGGTCTTATTGACCATCAACACTTGATGCTCTTTCTTGATTCCTACCTTCGCGGCCCTAAGCATCGCGAAGAGCTCAGTGATCGTCTTTTCCATCCCTTGCATGTTATAGTTCATCACAAAGCCTTTGTAGCTTGGTAGCAGTGACTGAAGAACTCTGTCAATCGCTACTTCATCCGGAAGATTAACTCCCAACTGATTCAAGCGGTTGTAGTACCCAGACATTCTGAGTACATGCTCACTAACAGAGCTGTTCTCCTCCATATTGCAGCTAAAGAACTTGTCGGAGGTGTCATACCTCTCAACCCGGGCATGAGCTTGAAATACCAATTTCAGCTCCTGGAACATCTCATATGCTCCGTGGTGCTCAAAACGTCTTTGGAGCCTCGGTTCTAAGCATAAAGCATGGCGCACTGAACTATCGAGTAGTCATCAGAACATGCCTGCCAGACGTTGACAACATCCACAAACGACGCTAGAGGGGTTGGCACATCAAGTAGTGCATCAAGGACATAAGCCTCCTGTGCAGCAGTGAGGACAATCCTCAAATTACGGACCCAGTCTGCATAGTTGCTTCCATCATATTTCAACTTAGTTTTCTCTCAGAACGCATTAAAAATCAGGGGAGCTACAGCGCGAGCCATTGATCTACAACACAATTTTGCAAAGACAAGTTAGACTATGTTCATGATAATGGGTTCAGTCAATCAAATTACTAGTGAACCCCCACTTAAATCAACATCCCCCAAGTTGTCTAAGTGTTACATGATCCATATCAACTAACCCATGTCCGATCATCACATGAGATGGGGTAGTCATTAATGGTGAACATCTCCATGTTGATCATATCTACTATATGACTCATGTTCGAGCTTTCGGTCTCCTGTGTTCCGAGGCCATGTCTGTACATACTAGGCTCGTCAAGTTTAACCCAAGTATTCTGCATGTGTAAAACTGGCTTACACCCGTTGTATGCGAACGTAGAGTCTATCACACCCGATCATCACGAGGTGCTTTGAAACGACGAACTTTTGCAACGGTTTATACTTAGGGAGAACACATTTATCTTGAAATTAAGTGAAGGGATCATCTTATAATGCTACCGCCGTCCTAAGCAAAATAAGATGCATAAAAGATAAACATCACATGCAATCAAAATATGTGACATGATATGGCCATTATCATCTTGTGCTTTTGATCTCCATCTCCAAAGCACCGACATGATCTCCATCGTCATAGGCATGACACCATGATCTCCATCATTGTGTCGTCACGTGGTTGTCTCGCCAACTATTGCTTCTACAACTATTGCTAACGCATAGCGATAAAGTAAAGCAATTACATGGCGTTTAAGAATTGGCACGCAGGTCATATAATAAATTAAAGATAACCCTATGGCTCCTACCGGTTGCCGTACTCATCGACATGCAAGTCGTGAACTTATTACAACAGATGATCATCTCATACATCAACATCTATCACATCACGTTTTGGCCATACCACATCACAACATGCCCTGCAAAAACAAGTTAGACGTCCTCTACTTTGTTGTTGCAATTTTTACGTGGTTGCTAGGGCATACTATAAGAACTGTTCTTATCTACGCAAAACCACAACGGTGATATACAAGTTGCCTTTTAACCTTCTATAAGGACCACCTTTGTCAAATCAGATTCAAATAAAGTGGGAGAGACAGACACCCGCAAAGCCACTTTTATGCAATACAAGTTGCATGTCAAACAGTGGAACCGGTCTCATGTGCGAGGACATGTAAGGTTGGTCCGAGCCGCTTCATCCCACAATACCGCTGAATCCAAATAAGTCAAGGGAAGTAAGCAATTTGAACATCAACGCCCACAAGAACTTTGTGTTCTACTCGTGCATATACATCTACGAATAGACCTAGCTCATGATGCCACTGATGGACAACGAAGCATGAAAATCAAAAAAATTCCTACGAAACACCCAAGATCTAATCTAGAAGATGAATAGAAATGAGAGGGGAGTGGTGTCTACATACCCTTGTAGACCGAAAGCGTTAACGATCTAGAGATCGTGGTTGGCGTAGTCGTACTCACGTCGCGATCCAATCCGATCCAAGTACCGCACGTGCGGCACCTCCGAGTTTAGCACACGTACGGCTCGGCGGCGTCCTCTTCTTATTGATCAAGCAAGGGAGGGAGAGGAGCTAGATGAGATCTGAACCAACCCGACAGCGTGGTGGTGGCGGCGGCAGCGGAACCCCAGCAGGTCTTCGCCAAGCGCGTACTGGTGAAACATGGGAGGAGTTGGGAGAGGTAACGGGAAAGGGTCAAAGGGGGGCTGCCCCCAACGCCTTCCCACCTTTATATAGGCATGGAGGGGGCTGGTGGCTTGCCCTCCAAGGCCCTAGGGTCATTGGTCAAAGGGGGAGGAAGGAAATCCCTCCTTTCCTTCTCCACTGATCGCTATCATTCTTATCTTATCCCTTCGGGATATGATACTATTCCTTTTAAGGAGGATCTTGGTGCACCTAGACCGGGGTCTAGGGACTTTCCCCACTACCTACGTTCATGTGGGTCCCCCCATGCAGGTGGCCCCACTCCGGAACCTTCTAGAACCTTCCTGGTACAATACCGAAAAAACTCAAATTTTTCCGGAACCCCGATAACAACTTTCCATATCTGAATCTTTACCTCCGGACTATTCCGGAGCTCCTCGTGATGTACTAGATCCCATCCGGGACTCTGAACAACCTTCGGACTTTCCACTATTAACATCTCAACACTACCCTAGCGCTGCCGAACGTTAAGCGTGCGACCCTACGGGTTCGAGAATCATGTAGACATGACCGAGACTCCTCTCCGGTCAATAACCAATAGCGGGACCTGGATGCCCATATTGATTCCTACATATTCAACGAAGATCTTTATCGGTTGAACCACGATGTCAAGGATTCAGTCAATCCCGTATGCAATTCCCTTTGTCCGGCGATATGTTACTTGTCCGAGATTCGATCGTCGGTATCTCCATACCTAGTTCAATCTCGTTACCGGCAAGTCTCTTTACTCTTTCCTTAATACAAGATCCCATGACTAAACTCACTATTCACATGAAGCTTCTTATGATGTTGTATTACCGAGAGGGCCCAGAGAAATCTCTCCGTCACACAGAGTGACAAATCCCAGTCTCGATCCATGCAACCGAACAGACACCTTCGAAGATACCTGTAGAGCACCTTTATGATCACCCAGTTACGAAGTGACATTTGATAGCACACAAGGCATTCCTCCAGTATCCGGGAGTGGCATGATCTCATGGTCTAAGGAATTGATACTTGACATGAAGAAAGCTATAGCAAATAAACTAAGCGATACGATCTGTTGCTAAGCTTACGGTTGGGTCTTGTCCATCACATCATTCTCCTAATGATGTGATCCCATTATCAAATGACAACTCATGTCTATGGTTAGGAAACCATAACCATCTTTGATCAATGAGCTAGTCTAGTAGAGGCTTACTAGCACTACAAGAAAAACACTTCTGTGATGATACGTGTTTGTCATAGTAGGTCACGTTTTCTGTCATGCATGTACATCCATGTCGATTTTATGATAGAATCAAGATAGTCATACCTGTGCTGTCGTAGAAGTGTTCCATGACAATACCAAAATTATCATCACGGAAGTGTCCACTTCCATGACGATAAAAGGTGCGTCATGGAAGTGTTTTCGTCAAGGGTAACCGACATGTGACATCCACCGTAATGGGTCGCTGTTAAGCTATCGGGTTCCGGTTTGGATCCGATAACCCGTTAACAGCCCGTACCAATGGGGATTTTCCACGTGTAAAATTCTCATTCGCCGGAGGATCCACGTGTCGGCTTAGCGTTGGGACAGATGTCATTCGTACATTGGAGGGAACGCGCCTATGTTACCTCGACATGTGGCAGGGCCCAACAGTAGCCCATTTAAGATAAAAAAGGTCGGCCCAGCCAAGGGCCCACAAGATTGTCATACTCTACTAGGTCGGCCTGTTAACAGCCTGCCACAATTTGGGCCAAATTACGGCCCACATAAGATCTGGCCCGTTAGATGTCTGTCATGTTTTGGGCCAAATGACAGCCCACATCAGATCCGGCCCGTTAAAAGTCTGCCATGTTTTGGGCCAAATGACGGCCCATATAGGATCCGGCCCCTTAACTGCCTGACATTCTTTGTGCCAAATTACGGCCCATATATGATTTGGCCCGTTAACAGGCACTATGCTTTCGGCCCCATTGGGGGCCCATTTGAAGTACTGGTACGTCCATATTGCATCATGTTTTCCTACAGTTAATTATGATGTTTTTATGCATAATAATGCTTTTTGGAGTAATTCTAATGCCTTTTCTCTCATAATATGCAAGGTACACACAAAGAGGGAGAATTTCGGCAGTTGGAAATCTGGACCTGGAAAAGCTACGTCAGGCCACCTATTCTGCACAACTCCAAACAAGCTGAAACTTTACGGAGATTTTTTATGGAATATTTGAAGAATATTGGAGCAAATAAGTACCAGAGGGGGCACACCAGGTGAGCACAACCCAACTAGGCGCGAAAGGGAGCCCAGGCGCGCCCTGGTGGGTTGTGCTCACCCAGGCCCACCTCCGGTGCCCATCTTCTGGTATATAAGTCATTTTGACCTAGAAAAAATTAGGAGAGGACTTTCGGGACGAAGCGCCGCCGTCTCGAGGCAGTACTTGGGCAGGAGCACTTTTGCCCTCCGGTGGAGCGATTCTGCCGGGGGAACTTCCCTCCCGGAGGGGGAAATCATCGTCATCATCATCACCAACAACTCTCCCATCTTGGGGAGGGCAATCTCCATCAACATCTTCAACAGCACTATCTCATCTCAAACCTAGTTCATCTCTTGTGTTCAATCTTGTTACCGGAACTATAGATTGGTGCTTGTGGGTGACTAGTAGTGTTGATTACATCTTGTAGTTGATTACTATATGGTTTATTTGGTGGAAGATTATATGTTCAGATCCAATATGCAATTTAATACCCCTCTGATCTTGAGCATGATTATCATTTGTGAGTAGTTCCTTTTGTTCTTGAGGTCACGGGAGAAATCATGTTGCAAGTAATCATGTGAACTTGATATGTGTTTGATATTTTGATAGTATGTATGTTGTGATTCCCTTAGTGGTGTCATGTGAACGTCGACTACATGACACTTCACCATATTTGGGTCTAAGGGAATGCATTGTGGAGTAGTAAGTAGATGATGGGTTGCGAGAGTGATAGAAGCTTAAACCCCAGTTTATGCGCTATTCCGTAAGGGACCGATTGGATCCAAAAGTTTAATGCTATGGTTAGAATTTATTCTTAATACTTTTCTCGTAGTTGCGGATGCTTGCGAGAGGGTTAACCATAAGTAGGAGGCTTGTTCAAGTAAGAATAGCACCTAAGCACCGGTCCACCCACATATCAAATTATCAAAGTAGCGAACACAAATCGAATCAACATGGTGAAAGTGACTAGATGAAATTCCCGTGTACCCTCAAGAACGCTTTGCTTATTATAAGAGACCGTTTTGGCCTGTCCTTTGCCTCAAAAGGATTGGGCTACCTTGCTGCACTTTTGTTACTACTATCGTTACTTGCTAGTTACAAATTATCTTGCTATCAAACTACTCTGTTACTTACAATTTCAGCACTTGCAGACATTACCTTGCTAAAAACCACTTGTCATTTCCTTCTGCTCCTCATTGGGTTCGACACTCTTACTTATCGAAAAGAGCTACAATTGATCCCCTATACTTGTGGGTCATCAAGGCTGTTTTCTGGCGCCGTTGCCGGGGAGTGAAGCGCCTTTGGTAAGTGGAATTTGGTAAGGAAACATTTATATAGTGTGCTGAAATTTATTGTCACTTGTTACTATGGAAAACAATCCTTTGAGGGGTTTGTTCGGGGTATCTTTACCTCGACCAGAACCATAATTAGCTACCCCTCACCCTACTGCACCTACTGAAAATATTGAATATGAAATTCCTTCAGGTATGATAGAACAACTGCTAGCTAATCCTTATGCAGGAGATGGAACCGAACATCCCGATATGCACTTGATATATGTGGAACAAATTTGTGGATTGTTTAAGCTTGCAGGTTTACCCGGAGATGAAGTTATGAAAAAGTTTTTCCCTTTATATTTGAAGGGAAAAGCATTGGCATGGTATAGGCTATGTGATGATATTGGATCTTGGAATTGGAATCGATTGAAATTGGAGTTCCACCAAAAAATTTATCCTATGCATCTAGTTCATCGTGATCAGAATTATATATATAATTTTTGGCCTCGTGAAGGAGAAAGTATCGCTCTAGCTTGGGGGAGGCTTAAGTCAATGTTATATTCATGCCCCAACCATGAGCTCTCAAGAGAAATTATTATCCAGAACTTTTATGCTCGGCTTTCTCGTGATGATCAATCCATGCTTGATACTTCTTGTACTGGTTCTTTTATGAAGAAGACTATTGAATTCCGGTGGGATCTTTTGGAAAGAATTAAACGCAACTCTGAAGATTGGGAATTCGGCGAAGGTAAAGAGTCAGGTATTAAGCTTAAGTATGATTGTGTTAAATCTTTTACGAATACCGATGCTTTTCAAAAGTTTAGCACTAAATATGGACTTGACTCTGAGATAGTAGCCTCCTTTTGTGAATCATTTGCTACTCATGTTGATCTCCCTAAGGAGAAGTGGTTCAAATGTCACCCACCTATTAAAGAAGAAGTTAAAGAACCGGTACCAATTAAAGAGGAAACCATAATTTATAATGTTGATCCAGTTGTTCCTACTGCTTATATTGAGAAACCACATTTCCCTGTTAAGATAAAGGAACATGCTAAAGTTTCAACTGTGGTTAACAAAAGTTATATTAGAACACCTAAACCTGATGAACAAATTAAAGTAGAACCTAGTTTTGCTATGATTAAGGATCTCCTGGAAGAAAACGTAGATGGGCATGTTATTTACTTCTGTGAAGAAGCTGCTAGAATTGCCAAACCTGATAAAAAGGATAATCTTAGACCTGTTGTTGGCATGCCTGTTGTCTCAGTTAAAATAGGAGATCACTGTTATCATGGTCTATGTGACATAGGTGCAAGTGTGAGTGCTATTCCTTATTCCTTATATCAAGAAATTATGAATGACATAGCACCCGCAGAAATAGAAGACATAGATGTTACTATTAAACTTGCTAAGAGAGACACTATATCACCAATTGGGATTGTTAGAGATGTTGAAGTCTTGTGTGGGAAAATAAAATACCCTACTGATTTCCTTGTTCTTGGTTCCCCACAAGATGACTTTTGTACCATTATCTTTGGTAGACCTTTCTTGAACACCATTAATGCTAAAATAGATTGTGAAAAACAAACTGTCGGTGTTAGCTTTGGTGATGAGTCTCATGAGTTTAATTTTTCCAAGTTTAGTAGAAAGCTTCATGAAAAAGAATTGCCTAGTAAGGATGAAATAATTGGTCTTGCTTCTATTGTTGTGCCTCCTACTGATCCTTTAGAACAATATTTGCTAGACCATGAAAATGATTTACATATGCATGAGAGAAATGAAATAGATAAGATTTTCTTTGAACAACATCCTCTGCTTAAACACAATTTGCCTATTGAAACTCTAGGAGGTCCTCCTCCACCTAAAGGTGATCCTGTGTTTGAATTAAAACAATTGCCAGACACTTTGAAATATGCTTATCTTGATGAAAAGAAGATATATCCTGTTATTATTAGTGCTAACCTTTCAGAACATGGAGAAGAAAGATTATTGAAAGTTCTAAGGAAGCACTGAGCGGCTATTGGGTATACTCTTGATGATTTAAAGGGCATTAGTCCCACTCTATGTTAGCACAAGATTAATACGGAACCTGATGCTAAACCCGTTGTTGATCACCAACGTCGGTTAAATCCAAAAATGAAGAAAGTGGTAAGAACGGAAATCTTAAAACTTCTGGAAGCAGGTATAATCTATCCTATAGCTGATAGTAGATGGGTAAGTCCTGTTCATTGTGTTCCTAAGAAAGGAGGTATTATTGTTGTTCCTAATGATAAGAATGAACTTATTCCACAAAGAATTGTTACAGGCTATAGAATGGTAATTGATTTTAGAAAATTAAATAAAGCAACTAGAAAAGATCATTACCCTCTGCCTTTTATTGATAAAATGCTAGAAAGATTATCTAAGCACACACACTTTTGCTTCCTTGATGGATATTCTGGTTTCTCACAAATACCTGTTTCTCAACCTGATCAAGAAAAGAACACTTTCAATTGTCCCTTTGGAACTTATGCTTATAGACGTATGCCTTTTGGTTTATGCAATGCACCTGCTACCTTTCAAAGATGTATGACTGCTATATTCTCTGACTTTTGTGAAAAGATTGTTGAGGTTTTCATGGATGACTTGTCTGTTTATGGGAAGTCTTTTGATGATTGTTTAAGCAATCTTGATCGAGTTTTGCAGAGATGCGAGCAAAAAAATCTTGTCTTGAATTGGGAGAAGTGCCACTTTATGGTTAATGAAGGTATTGTTTTGGGCCATAAAATTTCTGAAAGAGGTATTGAAGTGGACAAAGCTAAGGTTGATGCAATTGAGAAAATGCCATGTCCTAAAGATACCAAAGGTATTCATAGTTTCCTAGGTCATGCTGGTTTCTATAGGAGATTTATCAAAGACTTTTCTAAAATTTCTAGGCCTCTTACAAATCTTTTGTAAAAGGATACTCCTTTTGTTTTTGATGATGATTGTTTAGAAGCCTTCGAAACACTCAAGAAAGCATTAATTTCTGCACCTATTGTTCAACCACCTGATTGGAACTTGCCTTTTGAAATTATGTGTGATGCCAGTGATTATGATGTTGGTGCTGTTCTAGAACAAAGAGTTGATAAGAAACTGAATGTTATTCATTATGCTACAAAAACTCTAGACAGTGCACAACGAAATTATGCTACTACTGAAAAAGAATTCCTAGCAGTGGTGTTTGCTTGTGACAAATTTTGATCTTACATTGTTGACTCTAAAGTTATCGTTCACACCGATCATGCTGCTATTAAATATCTTATGGAAAAGAAAGATGCTAAACCTAGACTTATTCGATGGGTTCTCTTGCTACAAGAATTTGATTTACATATCACTGATAGAAAAGGAGCTGAGAACCCCGTAGCTGATAACTTGTCTAGGCTTGAAAATGTGCTTGATGACCCACTACCTGTTGATGATAGTTTTCCTGATGAGCAGTTAGCTGTAATAAATGTTTCTAATAACACTCCTTGGTATGCTGACTATGCTAATTACATTGTTGCTAAATATTTACCACCTAGCTTTACATACCAACAAAAGAAAAAATTCTTCTATGACTTAAGACATTACTTTTGGGATGACCCACATCTTTATAAAGAAGGAGTAGATGGTATTATTAGACGTTGTGTACCTGAGCATGAACAGGGACAAATCCTACGGAAATATCACTCCGAAGCTTATGGAGGGCATCATGCTGGAGACAGAACTGCTCACAAGGTATTGCAATCTGAATTTTATTGGCCTACTCTCTTCAAGGATGCCCATAAGTTTGTCTTATCTTGTGATGAATGTCAAAGAATAGGTAATATCGGTAAGCGTCAAGAAATGCCCATGAATTATTCACTTGCTGTTGAACCATTTGATGTTTGGGGATTTGATTACATGGGACCTTTTCCTTCCTCTAATGGGTATACACATATTTTGGTTGCCGTTGATTATGTTACTAAATGGGTAGAAGCTATTCTAATTAGTAGTGCTGATCACAACACCTCTATTAAAATGCTTAAGGAAGTTATTTTCCCAAGGTTTGGAGTCCCTAGATATTTAATGACTGATGGTGGTTCACACTTTATTCATGGTGCTTTTCGTAGAATGCTTGCCAAGTATGATGTTAACCATAGAATTGCATCACCCTATCATCCTCAGTCTAGTGGTTAAGTTGAACTTAGCAATAGGGAAATAAAATTAATTTTTCAAAAGACTGTCAATAGGTCCCGGAAGAATTGGTCTTAGAAATTAGATGATGCACTTTGGGCTTATAGAACAGCATATAAAAATCCTATGGGTATGTCTCCTTATAAAATGGTCTATGGAAAAGCTTGTCATTTGCCTCTTGAGTTAGAACATAAAGCATATTGGGCAGTCAAAGAACTCAACTATGATTTCAAACTTGCCGGTGAAAAGAGGTTATTTGATATTAGCTCACTAGATGAATGGAGAACCCAAGCTTATGAAAATGCCAAATTATTTAAAGAAAAAGTTAAAAGATGTCATGATAAAAGAATCCAAAAGCGTGAGTTCAAAGTTGGAGAATATGTTCTTTTGTACGACTCTCGTTTCAGATTCTTTGCAGGAAAACTCCTCTCCAAATGGGAAGGACCCTATGTTATTGAGGAGGTTTATTGGTCTGGTGCTATCAAAATAAATAATGCCGAAGGTACTAACCCGAAGGTTGTTAATGGGCAACGAATAAAACATATATCTCAGGTACGCCCATTAATGTTGAAAGTAATATTATCCAAACTTTGACACCGGAAGAACACATAAAAGAGTCCTTCCGGAACACTCCAGAATCATGAAAATAAGGAGGTACGTGATACGGTAAGTAAACGGACTCCGAAAAATCCGCAAAAATATTTTTTGTTAGTTTTGGAATATTTAGAAAATTAGGAAAATAAGAAACTTTCAGGAAGCGTACCCTGGTGGGCACAAGACACCAGGGCGCGCTGCGCCCAGGTGGGTTGTGCCCACCTGGGACACCTTCCGGACTCCGTTTTTCTTCCGTTTACTTGTTTCCTAAGATAAAAAAAATTCTTTATATACCCCCCGAACCTGTTGACCACCGTATCGTGGAGAAATCTTCTGTTTTCTTTTCTTGCTGTTTTCCTGATAGATCTGAAAATATGTCATCCCAAGATTCTGAGGGAGAGAGCTATGTTGCTGATTTCATCGCAAACCCCAAGTCTTATGGGGATGTGGAGCATTATGGATGGACTTCGGAGGAAGAGGAAGACTATTATCCTAG
This sequence comes from Thinopyrum elongatum, assembly GCA_011799875.1. Taxonomy (NCBI): domain Eukaryota; kingdom Viridiplantae; phylum Streptophyta; class Magnoliopsida; order Poales; family Poaceae; genus Thinopyrum; species Thinopyrum elongatum. The sequence goes on along the minus strand of CM022301.1, from coordinate 485,040,150 downwards.
GGAGAAGGAGGAAACAAGCTCAGATGAGGACGAACCTCCATTACCTCAACCTGGGGACATGCATGTGGAATTCAAGAAGTCAAGCCTCCCAAACAAACCAAAGAGGCCTAAGATTCAGTTCATATATTTCCGTCTTTTGCAGGAAAATAGGCAAAATCTTTGCAAAAAGGTGCTGGAGCTTGAGCAGGAGGTCGGTGAACTGAAGGAGGAAAATTCCGTCCTCAAGCGTAAGCTAAGGAAGAAGGACAAATCCACTACTTCATCACCACCACCTTCTTCTTCATCACCAAAGGAAAATTGAGTTTCGGGTATGGGCACTCCCCTTGGCTTCCGCCAAGCTTGGGGGAGGTGCCCCGGTATCGTATCATCCCCACTATATTTTTGCCTTTACTTATTTTAGTTTGATCTTTTGCTTTAGATGAATAAAAGTTTAGTTTGATCCTTTCTTTTCGAGAGCTTGCTTAGTGGTCTATCCTTGTAATCGTGTGCAAGATATATAATAAAGTTTAGTTTGAGTTTTTGCTTTCTTACTTTCATGTTGCAATAAAAAAAGGGGAAAGGAAATAAAATAAAAAGATCATATGCTAATCTTATGGTAGGTGATGGCACCACATAAGGAAAAGTATGAGTAGAAAATTTTATTAGAGATTGACAAACATAGCATTGGTCAATGATGCGACTCATGAAAGAATTAATAAGGGAAGAGAAGATTCACATATAAATATACTATCCTAGAAATCTTTTGTGATTGTGAGCCCCCATCAAATTATTATATGCCAAAATTGTTGACGTTGGACAAGGAAGACAACGTAATGATTTATGCTTGTTCATATTCACATAGAGGTTATATTGTCATAGATCCTTGAACATGTGGTGCTTGCCCCCTATCTTTGCTAGCCAAAAATTCCGCACTAAGTAGAGATACTACTTGTGCATCCAAAAACCCTTAAACCCAAATCTTATTTTCAAGTGTCCACCATACCTACCTAGGGATTGAGCAAGATCCCTCAAGTAAGTTGTCATCGGTGCAATAAGGCAATAAAAATTGCTTGTAAAAGTGTGAGATCATTTAGTGTAAAGGAAAATTGAGCGTTGTATGAACTTGTGATGGTGAAGAATAAAAGCGACAGACTGCATAATAAAGGTTGCCATCACAAGGGGCAATACAACATGACGTTCTTTTGCACTAAGGGGTTGAGCATACAAACAAATAAGCGCATGGCAACCTCTGCTTCCCTCTGCGAAGGGCCTATATTTTACTTTTATGCAAAGAGTCAAAGTTCTTCTCTCTTTTCCTTTTATTTTTATCCTTTGGCAAGCATCATGTGGTGAGGAAAGATCTAGGCACATATGTCCAGTTGAATATGGGTGGCATAAGTTATTATTGTTGACATCGCCCTTGAGGTGAATACGTTGGGAGGTGAAACTATAAGCCCCTATCTTTCTATGTGTCTGGCTGAAACGTTTTGCTCATGTGTATGCGGTGAGTGTTAGCAATCATAGAAGACTATATGATGGTGGAGTATGTGGACTTGCCTAAAGGCTCCGATACGTGACCCTTCCTGAAAAGATGATGAATTGTAGTTGCAAAGTTGACTGAGAACATAGTTTGTTGGTTTCTAATAGAGTTTATGCTTTATACTTCAATTGTGTGATGAACAGCCACTTATTCATGAGAAGTTTTGTAACACCCCCAGTGGTTAGCCACAGTAATTCCCCTGTTGATAATGCCATGTCATCATGATCAACAGTGCCTAGACATCATTTGGATCATATCCCTTTTAGTTCAAATTCAAATGGAAATTCAAACTTCAATTAAATTCAAAGTGGAAAATAAAAGTTGTTCAAATCCAGAAACTAAAATGTTCATAATATTGTAAATAATCCAGAGACTATTCTAAAACTATAATCAACATATACTAAATAAATTAAGTGACTCAAACAGCAACAAAACAGAGATGTTTAATCCAATTTTATTTAATTAAAGTCCAAATAAAATTCATTTGGCTCCAAACAAATTTCTAGAAGTGACTAATTTTGCACTGTTAATATTTGGACCAGTCACATATTTTACAAAAGCCATATGCAATATAAACAAAAGACAAAACAGAAAACAAAAACAGAAAGCAAAAAAGAAAATAAGAAAAAAAAAAGCCCGTAGCGGCTGGGCCTAAGTGGCTACTGCGCCAGCCCAGCCCACCCCGCACTTCCTTCCACCTCACTGCTCCTCCCCGCGCTGTTGTCGCCCGCGCGCGCGCACCGCACCCCGGCCCCCCTCTCCCTTGCTCGACAGTGCGCCGCGCCCACGAGGAGGGATAAGAGCATCCCCAGCGACCCCCTGGCGAACCCTAGCTCTCTTCCCCCCCGTCCCCTCGCTCGCTCTTCTCCTCGCCCGAAACGCTCGCCGCCGTCCTCCACTCGATCCCGTGGTCTCTGTCGTCTCCTCGCCTCGCCACGATGTCGTAGAGCCTTGTCGTCGTCTGCTACATCGGCTGCGCCAAGCCATTGGAGCCGGGAGCCACCATGTCGAGCTCGACGACCTCGTCTTCCTTGTCTCTGTCGCCGGCGAACTCCGGCGATTGCGACCGCCTCTGCTGCTCCCGTTGCTCGCCGGGCCTACTTGTGCCTCCTCAGTGAGCTCCTCTTCCTCCTCGCCATTTTTTCCCTTTGGTCCCGCGCTCGTAGACGCCATGCTAGCCATAGCCGTACCCGTCGCCACCGTCGATCTTGTAGCCATGGCCAGGTTCACCGTCAAGCTCGTCCGTGCTTGGCATCGTGCTCAGCACGCTCGCAGGGTTCGAACGACGTCGCCCCCGTAGCTTACCGAGCTGCGCTTCGCCGTTTTCGCCCAAGCCCAAACTCCGGCAACCGCCGCGCCGCTGGCCGCCGTCACCACACGCCGTCTCCGGTCGTGCCACCACAGCAGAACGACGCGCCTCGCTCCCCTCTTTCGATTGCCGCCTCGCGCGCGCAAAATGGTGGCCGGAGCGCGATTTCCAGCGATGTCCGACACGCGCCGCCGTGCAAATTGGTCGCCAGCATTGAGCCGCCGGCGCCGCTGACCTGGCGCCGATGTGGCCGGCCCCTGCGCCGCTGACTGTGGGCCCGATGGGGTCCGGTTGACTAGGTTGACCAAGTCAACCCTGCTAACTGGGCAACCCGTGTCGCTGACACGCGGGCCCCACCGCTAAATGTTTTAAAAATAAATAGACAAAATGTTAGTTAATTAATTAACTTAATCAGTCACTGACAGGCCGGGCCCACTGATTAATAAGTCTGTTAGATTAGTTTTAAACGCTGTTAAACCCCCTGTCTATGACAGGTGGGTCCCGCAAGTCAGGTTTGACCTGGACCGAGCGGTTTGACTGCTGGCGTCACAGTGATATCATGCTGACACAATAATCCATTTCTATTAGTTAAAATAATTCCAGAAATTGTTTAAATATTTAGAAAATCATAGAAAATAATCCGTAACTCCGATGGAAAAACTTTGTACATGAAAGTTTCTCAGAACAACAAGACGAATCCGAATAAGCGGTCCGTTCGTCCGCCACACGTCCCTAACTATCCGAACATGGAACCGTTCCCCTCCGGTCATCTGTCTGACAAATGTCGGGAACCGGGAAAACATTCCCGGATGGTTTCCCCCTTCCTAGGTGACGTGCGACCATACGTTAGGACACACCCCTAGCTCTGCGTTTTGTCATGTCGTGCTCTTGTTTGCTTTATATTTACTGTTTCCTCCCCCTTTTCTCTCTCGATAGAGCCCGGTACCGACGCAGCTCTAGAGACCGACGACACCGTTGACGACCTTGCCTTTGCCGCAGAGCAACCAGGCAAGCCCCCCCTTTGATCATCCCGATATCGCCCATTCTATTTTCTCATGCTTGCATTAGAATTGTTGTTGTTACTGCTTTACCTATTCTGATGCATAGCCTATTTATTGTAACCTCCTATTGATACCTTACCTGCTTATCCTAAACTGCTTAGTATAGGCTGGGTAGAGACCCACTAGAGAACCCCACCTTGTCCCTTGTTGCCCCGCTGGATTATCAGAAGACCCGATCAACGGGATTGAAGACCAGGCCTCGACACCGCACTTCACCCCCTTAGTTGTACGACACTACTGGGTTACTATCGAGTGCCGAGGGTGATACCTCGTCAGCACTCCTGATGTTAACTTTGTAGGGTAGATAATTGGTCGTGGTCATCGAGGGTGATTCCTCCTTCTCCACTTCCGATACGACCTTGTCGCGCAACACTTCAAGTTTGAACCTCGAGGGTGATTCCTCCTAAGTTCAACTTGACGGTTACATCGAGTGGGCATCCGTCGAGGGTGATACCTCGGATTCCCTTGATGTTATGGACACACAGTTACTATGACTTTACCCCTGGACTTTGTTAGAGATGGGTCGGCCCCGAGGGGGACCCAAGGAAGTTACTTTTACAGCAGGACTGGAGGGACAGGCGGTACCGCCCAGTAGAGGTGGACCTGAGTTCCCGACAGTCTTTTGCAAGACGGGTTGACCTGGATGGTGCCCGAGTGAGAATACGAGGCGTGGCCGGGCATTCTTAGCCCTTGCCGTAAGTCCTCGAGACGGGGCGACGGGGTCACATCGATGATGAGTCTCTGCTCGTTACCGCACCCCCAAGGTATTAACGGTTTGGATATGTGATCTGAGTGGGCCTCTGGCCCGATAGCACTAACCATCACGCGGGAATAAATATGGGTACTCTGCATCGTATGCATCAGCCGAAAGCTTTGTCAGACGTCCAGTTCAGCATGGCGGCACAGACGGACCGGCGCCATCCTGTAGTGTTGGTGCCTGGCTTCACCGTGTGCGCAACGACCCGGAGTGCACAGGGCGATGGCCCAAGACTCCTGAGTGCTTAGGATGTAGACCGGCGGGGACCTCTCTGCTGAGCTTTAGGTAGGGCTGCGGTGTGTCATTTGGCCGAGGCCGGGCATGACCCAGAAAGTGTGTCCGGCCGGAGTTAAGCGAGCGTGGTGGGTAAGTTGGTGCACCCCTGCAGGGAAGAACTAAACTATGCATAGCCGGATCCTCGGTAACGGACACTCGGTGTTGTATCCCGATCGATACAACTAGAATTGGATACTATGGCTCTGGGATTGCTTCTCGCAGGGAGTCGAGAAGGGATCTCCGGATGAGGTTGATGACTGTATGGCTCTGGGATTGCTTTCTCGCAGGAAGTCGAGAAAGGATCTCTGGGTGAGGATGAGACTTAATGATACTACTACTTTATACGGTACTAATCTACACTCTTCTAATGTTGCAAGACCTCTGAAGATGCTAGTCTTCGATAGGACTAGGCCTTCTCTCTATTCTGGCATTTCTGCAGCCCAGTCCACATATACAGCCTTCCTTTGATAATGTTGCATATGTAGTGTAGATCCTTGCTTGCTGAGTACTTCGGATGAGTACTCATGGTTGCTTTGCTTTCTTTTCCCCCATATCCTTTTGATTCAACCAGATGACGAAGCCCCTGAGACAGCTGCTCCCGCCGACGATCGCTACTACTACCCCGAGGGTGGATATTACTACGAGTTGGCCGACGGCCAGGAGTAGGATCGGAGGGTCCCAGGCAGGAGGCCTGCGCCTTTCGATCGTAGTGTTTTCTTTTGCCCTGCCTTCTAAGGGCCTATCTGTGTTTTCTTTTATATCTGTACTCAGATATCTGATGCTTCCGCTGACGCTTGAATGCGAGCTTATGTATTTGAGCCCTCGAGGCCCATGGCTTGTAATATAAAGCTCGTATGACTTTATTTTTGTTTTAGAGTTGTGCTGTGATATCTTCTCGTGAGTCCTTAGGCTTGATCGTGTGCATTTGCGTGTATGCTTAGTGCACGATTGAGCCGGGGGCGTCACAAGTTTATGATAAAAGTTCTATGATAAAAGTCTTATGTTTAAATTTGTTGCTATTATAATAATCTACATGATGCTTCTATGTCCGTATTTTGTTTTTATCGACACCTCTCTCTCTAAGCAAGTGGACATGTTTTTCGATTTCGGTTTTCGCTTGAGGACAAGCGAGGTCTAAGCTTGGGGGAGTTGATACATCCATTTTGCATCATGTTTTCCTACTGTTATTTATGATGTTTTTATGCATAATAATGCTTTTTGGAGTAATTCTAATGCCTTTTCTCTCATAATATGCAAGGTACACACAAAGAGGGAGAATTCCGGCAGCTGGAAATCTGGACCTAGAAAAGCTACGTCAGGCCACCTATTCTGCACAACTCCAAACAAGCTGAAACTTTACAGAGATTTTTTATGGAATATTTGAAGAATATTGGAGCAAATAAGTACCAGAGGGGGCCCACCAGGTGGGCACAACCCAGATGGGCGCGCCCTGGTGGGTTGTGCTCACCCAGGCCCACCTCCGGTGCCCATCTTCTGGTATATAAGTCATTTTGACCTAGAAAAAATCAGGAGAGGACTTTCGGGACGGAGTGCCGCCGTCTCGAGGCGGAACTTGGGCAGGAGCACTTTTGCCCTCCGGTGGAGCGATTCCGCCGGGGGAACTTCCCTCCCGGAGGGGGAAATCATCGTCATCATCATCACCAACAACTCTCCCATCTTGGGGAGGGCAATCTCCATCAACATCTTCAATAGCACCATCTCATCTCAAACCCTAGTTCATCTCTTGTGTTCAATCTTGTTACCGGAACTATAGATTGGTGCTTGTGGGTGACTAGTAGTGTTGATTACATCTTGTAGTTGATTACTATATGGTTTATTTGGTGGAAGATTATATGTTCAGATCCAATATGCTATTTAATACCCCTCTGATCTTGAGCATGATTATCATTTGTGAGTAGTTACTTTTGTTCTTGCGGTCACGGGAGAAATCATGTTCCAAGTAATCATGTGAATTTGATATGTGTTCGATATTTTGATAGTATGTATGTTGTGATTCCCTTAGTGGTGTCATGTGAACGTCGACTACATGACACTTCACCATATTTGGGCCTAAGGGAATGCATTGTGGAGTAGTAAGTAGATGATGGGTTGCGAGAGTGACAGAAGCTTAAACCCCAGTTTATGCGCTATTCCGTAAGGGACCGATTGGATCCAAAAGTTTAATGCTATGGTTAGAATTTATTCTTAATACTTTTCTCGTAGTTGCAGATGCTTGCGAGAGGGTTAATCATAAGTAGGAGGCTTGTTCAAGTAAGAATAGCACCTAAGCACCGGTCCACCCACATATCAAATTATCAAAGTAGCGAACACAAATTGAATCAACATGGTGAAAGTGACTAGATGAAATTCCCGTGTACCCTCAAGAACGCTTTGCTTATTATAAGAGACCGTTTTGGACTGTCCTTTACCTCAAAAGGATTGGGCTACCTTGCTGCACTTTTGTTACTACTATCGTTACTTGCTCGTTACAAATTATCTTGCTATCAAACTACTCTGTTACTTACAATTTCAGCACTTGCAGACATTACCTTGCTGAAAACCACTTGTCATTTCCTTCTGCTCCTCGTTGGGTTCGACACTCTTACTTATCGAAAAGAGCTACAATTGATCCCCTATACTTGTGGGTCATCAAGTACGGCCTCTTAAAGGCCCATGTAATAGTTCAGCCTGATATTACTTTCGGCCTGTTAATGGCCATTGGTACATATGGGCCGTTGTCGGCCCGGTTTCACTTTCGGCCATTTAACGGCCTATGCTGCATGTGGGCCTATTTCTGAGAGGCCTGTAGTCTTCGTGGATATATTTTAGCCCAACCTGACTATTGGCCCATTAAAGGCCTGTGAGATAACTGGGCCTAATGATGGCCCGCTTTGCATCCGGCCTGCTTATGACCCATTATGTTATTCGGCCAACTGTGGCCCAATAAATATTTTGGCCTCTTAACGGCCCGTCTTGTGGTTGAGCCAATCATGGGCCTCTAACACTGTTCAGGCCCAATCTAGTTTTCGAACTGTTAAAAGCCCATTCTTTTTTCTAGCCCAACTTATGCAACTGGTTTACTCGGCCTGTTAAAGGCCTGGAACTAATAGTTGGTGAGTTTATGTCTAGGCCTGCTATTGGCCGGACATGATTGTAGGCCCATGTTTCGGCCCATTTACAGCGATTGGCGGGCCGGCCAGTTTTACTACCGTAATTTTTTTATATAATAAACCGAACATTTAGGCCCATTGCGCTCCGTCAAAGCTTACGGCCTTTTCGGGGAGCGACGACAGCATATACAAAAATTAAATTACATCATCATGACGAAGAATATACCTAGACTATACAACAAAGAAATTACTGCATATTACATGCACTGGGCATAAAAGTTCGCCGCTAGCGATAATAAAGCACAACCAGACAACAGATTACATACACTGGGCATCAAAGGTCGCCACCAGTGCAAATAAACATGCCACCTAAAATAATATAAAGAACCGGCAGCACTTCAACACTGTTCAAGAAAGGTTAGCCCTGCCGTGGAGCTGCAGCGCAAGCAGCTGAGCAAGCTGATGACTGCACTTGTTTGACGTTTATATCCAACTCTAGCTGCATAACATCAATGGCAGTTCTTGGCGTCAGTGATATCACCCTGAAAGAGAAAAAAGCAGACAGATAACATGCTTTGCACATATAAGCAACAGTGCTGTCGATTCATCCCATTTCTTAGTGGCAAATAAAGAGACCTGGATTACAATAGAATAAAAAATGTTCACAGTTAAGACATGGCAGGAAATGGCATTATGCAGGAGTGGCCAGCTTCACCACACCACTAGATTACAGATCAAGAACACAAGCATACATGCAGTGCTAAAGAATGTATAAGCATCGATGGTGAGTGTACTGTAAATTTATCCCATTTCAGATTGGTAAATAAAGAGACATGATTTAAATAACATGAACATAATATGCATTGTTCATAGTTAAGACATAGAAGGATATGACATTGTCCTGGAGTTGGTAGTTTGACCACACCACTGGATTACAGATCAACAAGCATACATGTAGTGCTAAGGAAGATCACTTTTTTTTTACTTTAATTTACATGGTATGAATAAGGAACTAGGTTGTACAACTAAAAACTGAAACTGAGAAGGAGAAACTTATGTTTATGAACTTCATAATAAACTTTAAACATGCAATTTGATGCAAATGACAAAAATAAACAGCAGTTGCAGTCATTGCTATCCAAATATACACAACAAAGTTTGAAGGTTGTACATTAGTAATGAAGACCGGCTCTATAAAGCCCTTTTCCATGTTGATGTGCGGGCAATTCAAGAAGTTTTCCACAGAGTCTTCTTCATAAGCATTGCCTTTATTCTACATTTTGTTAAGAGTAAATATGGAAGTGATAATATAGGAACAAATGGAGATTATTTAAGCTAAGATGCAGAATGATGCTACATAATCAACTAGCTATAAATGTAGGTACAACATACAGCCAAAATGTACTGACAAGAGTAATGTAGAGCTAAACATCTTCAGTAGCATTGGTTTTATTCAACATTTCGGTAAGAGTAAACATAGATCAGATGTGTACAAAATGGATGCCAAGGGAAAATAAGCTGCAAAGTGATGGTACATGAACAACTAGCTGACAGTATAAGTACAGTGATAAAGGACAACACATACTTACAAGAACAATGTAGAGCTAAACTTGTTCATAAGCATTGGGTTTATTCTACATTAATGTAAGCATTAATATAGATCTGATAATTAGGAGAGAATAGTGGATATGCAGGTTATCATGCACACTGGTGTCACATAATCAACCAGGTATGAATGTAAGTACAACGATACAAGACAACATGTACTAACAAGAGCAAAGCGACGAGCAGCATAGTTGTGATATCCTAGGTTTTATGGCGTTGGTTCTATCACCAATATAAGTGGGGTGCTATCTGATTTCTGTGGTACCACCACCTTTTTCAAGGACTTCGCCACTACTCCTTCGGGTTCTGTAATCACTCTCTTCCTTTTGGATGTCTGATACACAAGAGCAGCATTTGAATGGAAAAACATGGTATGATGACAAATGGAATGCATAATGATAATGGGTGGGCATGGAAACTTCACATATATGATGAGTAAACTAAGCACATGGCGGTGCAAAGAAGCAGAAGAAACACAAGACAACTTGCGCAAGTTACGTGCAACCAGTAAAACCTTGCCAAATTAGAACAGACACCTTGTAGGGTGAATAGGATAAGCCATCTGCCTTTGACTCCTTGAGCTCAAAATAGTCATTAGGATCATATTCTAAACACGAATCTGTAGGTGCGGAGCATGTGGGCTTCATTCCATCCAGAATGGAACTCAATGCCTCGATGCCATGTTTGTTAGTCATTGCACTATTCCGTGATACTCTTCTGATGTGCGCATTCTCATATTCATTGTGATTTTGTTCAATATCTGAGAAGTATGACAACATAAATAGTAGTGAGATTACCTTTGTAATGCAGAGGATATTCTAATATAACAGGGGGTCCTTGTAAACCCTTGTGTGCTATCACTGGATTTTGATGAGAGAGCTCTTGTGTGCGGTAATTTGGTGCGTACAATAATATAATCTGGCACAACTACACAAAAAAATAGGCTCACTGTTGGGAGCTCCAGAAGTAAGGATAGTTGGCAGATGATAGGTTCATAATATGTTGTATTGAAAGTTTATTGCGAAACCATGACAACGAGAGTGCACAGAGAAATAGTATTCCAACATGTCTCTATATGTGGCGCACATGCATTTCAAAACTCACGTAGTAACATTAGCTGACCAATTAAATGTAAGCTTTGGAAATATGAGTGGCATGTAGTTTCGCTTGAAGGATGGAGTGCTGCTAATACGACACAAAGCCACTATGCAGATTGTAGTGTCGATAAAAGGGGGACACCATAAGAATCTTAAATAAATCGGGGAAGTGGAACTGGCTGGAAAATATAGGGTTGTATTGCCGCTACTAATCGAAAGCCTATCGATAACCTACATGCCAGCTCTATTCACCTGAAGGCACACTACTGTTACTATCAGTCTAGTCTCTCAAAGGCCGCATAGCTCCCAGCATTTCTTGGACATTTTGGCAGACCAACTTGAATTGCTGAAAGCAACTTGCAGAAGTGGCCAAATAGACCTGTCGACTGCAGATGTCCCTGCTTGCCTTCTTGACGAGGAACATACTTATGAAAGAAGAACAGGAGAGGAACATTTTAAAGAATAGAAGAGGAAGCATATTATGGAGATTCCATTTCTTTCTATACAATGTTGGTTGCCCACCCATGATGAATCAGAGCATCCAAAGAAATGCAATTCCATGTTGTCTCTCTCTATGTGGCCACAGGCATTTGGAAACTCAAGTGGGAGCATTAGCTGACCAATTAAATGTATGTCTGTTAACTAATATGAATATCATGTCACATTCGTATTGGAACAACTAAGCTTTGGAATTATGATTGGTGTGTTGTTTAGCTTTAAAGGGTGGACTACTGCTAGTAGGATACAAAGCACCTACGCAGATCATAGTGTAGATATAATGGGAAAACCCTAAGCATCACGAGTAAAATCAAGAAAGTGGAACTTGCTGGAAAATATGTGCTAGTATTGCCGGTACGGCTAGAAAGGCTTCGGATACCAGCTCTCTACAACTGAAGGCGGAGTACTGTTACTATCAGTCTAACTCTCAAAGGTGACACAACTCCCAACATTTCCTGGATATTAGGGTAGACCAACACGAAGAGTTGAAAGCATCCATAACAGGCGACCCAATAGACCTGTACACTACAAATGTCCCTGCTACTCTTCACTACAAGGAACATACTGTACAACTATTATACCCCCTCTGTTCCTAAATATAAGTCTTTGTAGAGATTCCACTATGGATCACATACGTGTGTATATAGATACATTTTAGAGTGTAGACTCACTCATTTTGCTCTATATGTAGTCCATGGAGAAATCTCTACAAAGACTTATATTTAGGAATGAAGAGAGTACTTATTAAAGAAGAACAGAAGAGGAACATGCTAAAGAAGAGCAAGCAGATTTTGGATAATAAAATGTTCATTGCCCACACATGATGAACCAGAGAGCATAAAGAATGCAGCTCCCTGCTGTCTCTCTATATGGGGCGCACGTGCTCTTTGAAAGTAAAGTAGGAACATTAGCGGACCAGTTAAACCTTCTCTGTTTTAGTAATATCAGCATCATATCAAATTTGTATTTGAGCAACAAAGTTTGGAATTATGAGTGGCATGTTGTTTAGCTTGATGGGTTGAGGAGCAGTGCTAGCACGTCTTGAAGCACCTAGGATGATGGTACACTGAATATAAAGGGAATGTCTACATGCAAGTCGCCTGACTATCGTCATTTGGGTCAGTCGACCATTTTAGGCGGTTGGATGAAGATCCTACGTCTCCCAACCCCTCTTCTTCCTCGCCTCATTTTCTTCCCCTACAGACCACCACACGGGTCGCCGGTCGAACCATCGGCCTCCGCCCTCCACTGGACCACCCACCACCTCCGGTCTTCCGCCGCCCCCGGCCATCCCTCTAACCAACCCCACCCCCCAGCCCCCACCCGCGTCGAGTTTTGCCTCCGGGTTGAGGCCCCACCATAGCCGACGACAGCCCACCCCCCCCCACAACCACTGTCCCCACCCAAAACCCTAAGATAGATAATGGGGCAGCCCTCCGGTGAGCCCCTTCCTTCCCTCCGGCGAACTCTCAAAAATGGACTGACCCCAAATTAAAATTCAGTCAACTGTCATTTAAGCTAATGTGGAATATAAAAGGGGAAAACCATAAGCATTGCGAGTATAGTGGTGAGCATGCCATGGCGGATCTGAAGGTCCAAACCAGACAAAGGCAACTTAGCAACCAATGTTTGCTTTCAACTAACAAGTAAGATTCTAAGTGATGGACAAGAAATCACAGCAAAGCAGTGGCGATCTATTTTCTTGCTGAGATAAATAACTTGAGTAGATACGAAAGAGTACCGCCTCTGGTGTGGCGCCGTGTAAGCATCTGCTAAGGCATTGAGGGTGCTGCGGTAGCGATGGATGTCGGTGGCGTGGAAGAATATCTAGGCAGACGGTGGCGGCGAGGGGAATATCCTGATGCGATGGACGAGACAGTGGTACGAACAGCCTTGGCAAGGTGGACGATGGCGCGGATGAAGCGAGAGGACGCTATGCAAGGATCCTGGTCCGAAGCCGTGGATGTGAGAGGTTGATCTCTTGTAATGGATGACGGTGTCGGGGTATCAGCTCCGGCATGGTGAAGGAGGACGGGTGGCGGATGAAGGAGACTGGGGTGGAGAGGGTGTTTTGGCGCCCACGGAGTACGAATGGGGAAATGGAGGGAGAGAGGTAGGGGGAACCATGTCTTCAGGATACGCTTGTCTCAAATGCGAGGAAATTTACAAACTTAGCCCCCGTTTACAATTTCCTACATTGTCGGAGTAAATGACCACGGGTAGCCTCATCAATCCCCCATGGTATTTCGAGACATCAGGGCTGGCTGCGCCCCTCACACCTTCCGGAAGCACGGCCGCCTTCTTGGGCCGGCTGGTCCAAGAGGCCGGCTGCTAGAAGGCGGCAAGACCATGGAAGGCGGCCGCGAGGGGGCCGACTCCTGGCAGACGGCCCCTCGTCCCCTCGAAGTTAGCACCACATCACCACGACAAGACAAGGCATGGCTACAGTGCAGCCTGCCACCCCCGAATCCAGGATGGGACGTGGCCACAGAGCTGTGTACCGGGTGGACACCCCCCGCCCAGCGCGGCACTGTTGCCACGCAGTCCGTGACATCACTAGCGCCAGAGGGAGCCACGCTCCCACGACGGGTGGTCGGTACGGCCCGCAGGCGGTGGGCCCTACCTGTCCGCGAGCCACCAGAAGGCGGCAAACCTCAAGCAGCCGGCAACAAGGAAGGGCCGACTCCTAGCAGGCGGCCCTTCTCCCCCTTGGAGTCTGTGCGCCATTAACCAGATGAGACGGGGTATGGCTACAGTGAGCGCCCGTCAGGCGGCGGGACTGTAGCCACGCTCCCCTCGACAAAGCCTTCGTCATCAAGGGCGAGGCTACAGTATAAAGCAGTCAGCATGGCCCGCAGGCGGCGGGCCCTACTTGACGGCCGAGATCACGGCAGTCGGCGGGGCCCACCAGGTAGCGGGCCCCAGCGGTCGGCGGAGAAGTCGGCGACCAGAGACGCTGACGGCCGGGTCCTACACCCGGCCGGATTACCATTGTACCCTTGGGGGGTAGGCCTATATAAACCCCCCAAGCTTCCCCATGCAGGAGACGGTTTTTCTGGTTCACAGCTCCAGAGAGCACACACACACACACACGTAGAGAGAGGAGTAGAGCCAGCCTTGCCCTTCTCCCTCCTCTAGCCGAAACAGCTCAAGGAGCAAGCTTGTAGCTACTTTGTTGATCATAGTCATCATGCGGAGACCCCGCAGAGCAGGACTAGGGGTGTTATCTCTGAGGAGAGCCCCGAACCTGGGTAAGATTCGCAGGCGTATGCGATCTCGCTCACTCCCGCTTCTAGAGCCCGGCGACGTACTCTTGTCCCCATCCATGATAAGCCACCCCCTGGCATATGTCGCACAATATCTCCGACATTTGGCGCCCACCATGGGGCAAGGTGCACCGTCGCCCGGAAACATGTTCTGGACGGGAACCCTCTTCCTTCCTGGCGAGCGCAGCCAGCCCGGCACGCCCGACGGCGTTTGCGCCGACACACTGCGTGGCGTGGAAGCCGCCTGCGCCGCGAGCTGCCTCGCTGACCTCGTCGGCGGGATCCGCCTCTCCGACGAGCCCGCACCCGACGCAGGCGCAGCCAGCTCCGAGAGCTGCCTTGTCAACCCCCTCGGCAAGCTTCACATCACCAACGAACTGGCCTCCGACCTGGAGTCCGTTGGCTCCACCGACCCGCCCGTCGACATGGTCATCGACGACGACGCCGCGCCTTCTGATGCCTTCCCCGGTGATGTAGTGATCTTCGATGACCCACTCCCTGCTGCTGACAGCAGCGCCGGCACCAGCACCATCACTGAGGTGCTGGTCATCAGCCACGATGGAGCCTCCGACGAGGCCGACTGAGACCCGTTGCGGGCGGCAATGCGGGACCTGTCCGCACCCGTGGCACCCGGTGCGAACGGCAAAACGCTGGAAGCGTGCCGTGTTGCACTCCTCGACAGCGCCAACAAGTTGGCAGCCATGAGACGCCTCACCGAGGCCTACTAGCGTGAGATCGACCGCGCCGTCTGTGGCACGCCGGCTGCTGGCGAACCCAGCCACGTAGGCACGGTCCGGCAGCACGGCGCAGCCATCGCCAGCATGCTGGGGGCTGACCGCCCAGTTTACGCCACGCCAATGGAGAACTTACGCGCCGCCCAGGCGGCAGCAGACGAGCTGGACCACCTGGAGGGCGATGAGCGTTGCTGCATGACGGAGCGCGTCCAACAGCTCATTGACGCGGCCGCCGCGTAGCAAGAAGCCGGCCGCCGCGTGGTGGAACCCGGCTTGCAGGCCGGGAACCTTCCCCCTCGCCGAGAGCACGGCGCGACCTCCCGGACGCCGACAGGCGGCGCCCGCGACCGAGGAGACCAAAAGCCGGCTATTAGCCACAGCCGCACGCGCATCACCATCGAGCGCGACCAAGACGGCCACCCACGAGCAGTGGAACGGCGGGACGATCGTTCGCCTCCCCCGCGCAGGGAGGGGCGTGCCTCCCCGCCGCCTGTTGAGCATCCGACTCTCGGAGGCCGGCTGGGCCCCCGTGAAGGAGTCGGAGAGAATGACGCCCGCCACCAGATCGACCGGTTGGCTCGATCCCTGGCATTAGAAGAAGAAGATGCGATCGGCCCGCCTTGTTTCGGCCCCCGCATTTGCGACGAGCCCTTCCCCAAAGGGTTCTCGCTTCCTCGAGACACTCCCAAGTACAACAGTTCCGTGAAGCCGGAGGATTGGCTGGTTGACTACTCCACCGCCGTCAACATAGCAAACGGCAACAAGCGCGTTGCCGTGAAGTATGTTCCGCTCATGCTCCAGGTCACGGCCCAGACATGGCTGAACAGCCTCAAGCCCTACAGCGTCAACAGCTGGCTGGACTTTACCGAAGTTTTCATCCGCAACTTCACCAGCACCTACAAGCGGCCGCCCAAGCCTCGTCAGCTCTCCCTGTGCGTCCAAGGCCCAACCGAGTCCACCCGCGAGTACTTGACGTGGTGGGCCGAACTGCGCAACTCCTGCGAAGGGGTGCATGAGGTGCAAGCCATAGAGTACTTCACTACCGGGTGCCGAGAGGGCACCCTACTCAAGAATCGACTCCTCTGCGATGAGCCGGCCACACTCGAAGAGCTGCTAATCATAGCGGACAAGTACGCCACCGCCGACTCCTCCATGAAGTCGGAGCTCCGAGTGGACGCGTCTGGAAAGATGCTCCCTCCGGCCCCTCAGACGCCGGCTGGTGACTCCAGTCGGCGCCAGCAGTCGAACGACAACAAACGCAAGGCCCAGCAGCTGGCTTCCACCAGCCGGCAGGTGGCAGCAGTTGAAGACCAGCAGCCAGAAGGGCAGCCCAGCCCCAAGCGTCAAAAAGGCGGCAAGCCTGCTTGGTTGCCCGCCTTCTCCTTCGAGCAAACCCTTGATGCTCCCTGCAAGTTCCACAGCGGCGCGAAGCCGTCCAACCACACCACCCAGAAGTGCCACTGGCTCACCCGCATTGCCAAAGGCGAAGGACTGCCCCCTCCACCTGCTGGCCCATCGGCTCCGCCTCCTCAGCAGCCGGCAGCCCACCCAGTCGGCGCAATCCAAGATGAATTCCCCGAAGAGCACGGAGCCTACGTCGTCTTCACCCGTGTGGCCGACGACAGGCACAGCCGGCGTCAGAAGCACCGCGAGGTGAACACGGTCGCTTCTGAGGTCATAGAGTTCATGCACTGGTCCGAGAGGCCCATCAGCTGGAGCCGCGCTGACCACCTGGAGGTGATGCCTTCTCCGGGTTCCTACTCCCGGGTGCTGGATGCCACCTTTTCAATGGAGCGGCGAGCCTGTCGCTTCTCCCGAGTTCTGATAGACGGCGGTAGCAGCATCAACATCCTCTACCGCGACACCGTGGAGAAGTTGTGCATCAAGGAGAAGCAGCTCCAGCCCAGCCGGACTGTCTTCCATGGCATTGTACCTGGCCTTTCCTGCTCTCCAATCGGCAAGATCAAGATAGATGTCCTCTTCGGAGACAAAGATCACTTCCGCCGCGAGCCAATCTGGTTCGAGGTGGTGGACCTGGAGAGCCCCTACCATGCGCTCCTTGGCCGGCCTGCTCTGGCCAAGTTCATGGCAGTGCCACACTACGCCTACCTCAAGATGAAGATGCCAGGTACCAAGGGCATTATCACCGTAGCCGGCGACTACCAGAAGTCGGCCACATGTGCTGCTGCCAGCAGTCGGCTGGCCTAGTCCCTTGTCATCGCTGTAGAAAGGCAGCTCCTTGACCGGGTTGTGGCCATGGCCAGCAAGTAGCCGGACCTGTCACCAGATCCCAAAGAGTTGGAGGCCCAGGGCTCCTTCCAGCCGGCCAAAGAAACCAAGAAGATTCCCTTGGACCCTGAGCACCCGGAGAGGTTCGCTGTCGTAGGGGCCCATCTCGACAGTAAATAGGAAAGCGAGCTCGTCGATTTCCTCCGTGAGAATCGGGACATCTTCGCATGGTCTCCCAAGGACATGCCGGGTGTTCTGACGGATTTCGCCGAGCACAAGTTACATGTCAGATCAGATGCAAAACTAGTTAAGCAACCCCTCCGCCGCCTGTCAGAAGAGAAGAGAAGAATTGTTGGTGAAGAGATCGCCCGGCTTCTGGCAGCCGGCTTCGTCATGGAAGTGTTCTTTCCAGAATGGCTTGCCAACCCAGTCCTTGTACTAAAGAAGAACAACAAGTGGCGCATGTGCATTGATTACACCAGCCTCAACAAAGCCTGCCCCAAAGATCCATTTGCTCTGCCTCGGATAGACCAAGTGATTGACACCACAGCCGGATGCGAGCTGTTGAGTTTTTTGGATGCCTACTCTGGCTACCACCAGATCAAGCTGAACCCGGCCGATCGGCTGAAGACCGCCTTCATCACACCATTCGGAGCCTTCTGCTACCTGACAATGACATTCGGCCTGAGAAATGCCGGTGCCATGTTTCAGCGTTGCATGCAGAAGGGCCTCCTCAAGCAACTCGGCAGAAACGCCCACGTCTATGTAGACAACATTGTGGTGAAGACGGAGAAGCATGGCACCCTCCTGGAGGATCTCAAGGAGACCTTCGACAATCTGCGCCATTTTCAAATCAAGCTAAACCCAGAAAAGTGTGTCTTCGGAGTCCCAGCCGGCCAGCTCCTTGGTTTCCTTGTCTCAAAACGCGGCATCGAGTGCAACCCTGTGAAGATCAAGGCCATTGAGCGGATGGAGAGGCCCACCTGACTGCGAGACGTCCAGAAGTTCACCGGGTGCTTGGCATCCCTCAGCCGTTTCATCAGTCGGCTGGGCGAGAAGGCTCTTCCCCAGTACCAGCTAATGAAGAAAACCACTCACTTCGAGTGGAACGACAAGGCGGACGAGGCCTTCCTCCAGCTCAAGAAAATGCTGACTACGCCGCATGTCCTGGCGGCTCCGGCTGCTAAGGAGCCCATGTTCCTCTACATCGCCGCCACCAGCCGGGTGGTCAGCACTGTCATCGTGGTCAAGCACCCGGAAGACGGCAAGGCACAGCCAGTCCAGAGGCCCGTCTACTACCTGAGTGAAGTGCTATCGGCCTCCAAGCAGAATTACCCCCACTACCAGAAGATGTGCTATGGCGTATACTTTGCCGCCAAGAAGCTCAAGCAGTACTTTCAAGAGCACTCCATCACGGTTGTCTGCACTGCCCTACTTGCCAAGATCATAGGCAACAGAGATGCATCAGGCCGGGTGACCAAGTGGGCCATCGAGCTAGCTCCCCACACCATCCTCTACCAGCCCCGCACCGCCATCAAGTCCCAAGCGCTGGCCGACTTCCTTGTCGACTGGGCCGAGACCCAGTACCTACCGTCGGCACCGGATTCTACCCATTGGCGGATGCACTTTGATGGCTCAAAGATGCGCACTGGTCTGGGAGCTGGCATCGTCCTCACCTCTCCCAAAGGCGACAAGCTCAAGTACATGTTGCAAATTCACTTCGCCGCCTCCAACAACGTGGCCGAGTATGAGGCACCTGTCCACGGGCTCCGACTGGCCAAAGAGATTGGCATCCGCCGGATTCTGTGCTACGGCGACTCGGACTTGGTAGTCCAGCAGTCGTCTGGCGACTGGGACGCCAAGGATGCAAACATGGCGAGCTACCGCTTCCTCGTCCAGCAGATCAGTGGATACTTTGACGGGTGCGAGTTCCTTCATGTGCCACGAGCCGACAACGAGCAAGCTGATGCCCTGGCACGGATTGGCTCCACCCGCCAAGCGATACCAGCCGGCGTCTCCCTCCAATACCTCCGCAAGCCGTCTATCAAGCCTTCGCCAGAGTCAGAGTCCATCTTCGTGCCGGCTACTCCTGGAACAGTCGGATCCGACTCGGGGGCTGCAACAGCCAGCCTGGGGACTTCGGCAGGCGGCTCGGGGACTGCAGCAGTCGCACCCGGCCCGGGAACTTCAGAACCCGGCCCGGGGGCTGCGGCAGTCGGCCCAGGGACGTCGGCAGGCGGGTCAGGGACTACAGCAGTCGCACCCGGCCCGGGGACTTCAGAACCCGGCCCGGGGGCTGCAGCAGTCGGCCCGGGAACTTCAACGACACAACAAGCGGCGGCCGACTCCAACCCGCCTCCTTCCAACCCAACCGCCATGGTCCCAGTGGCCATGATGACAGTGGTCGAAGCACCATCATGGGCGCAGCCCATTCTCAACTTCCTGGTAAGCGGAGAGCTACCAACCGATGAGACCTTGGCCCGGCAAGTGCAACGCCGGGTAGCAGCATACACGATAGTGAATAGAGAGCTTGTCAGACGTAGCGTGTCTGGCGTCTTCCAGCGCTGCGTTGAGCTAGAAAAAGGCAAGGTAATGCTCAGAGACATCCATCAAGGCGAATGCGACCACCACGCAGCCTCCAGATCCCTTGTCGCCAAAGCTTTCCGCCATGGATTCTTCTAGCCGACTGCTTTGGACGACGCCAAGGACTTGGTCAAGAAGAGCAAAGGGTGCCAGAAATTCGGCTCCAAGCAACACCTGCCGGCCTCTGCACTCAAGACCATCCCACTCACTTGGCCATTTGCCGTCTGGGGGCTGGACATGGTAGGCTCGTTCAAAACAGCACGCGGCGGCATGACTCATCTGCTGGTCGCCGTGGATAAATTCACCAAGTGGATTGAAGCAAAGCCAATCAAGAAGCTGAACGGTCCGACTGCGGTGACCTTCATCGCAGATATCACCGTCCGGTACGGCGTACCGCACAGCATCATCACCGACAATGGCACAAACTTCGCCAAAGGCGCCTTGGCCCGTTTCTGCGCGACGCAGGGCATCCGACTGGACTTAGCGTCTGTTGCCCATCTGCAGTCAAACGGCCAAGTCGAGCGAGTAAATGGCCTCATCTTGTCTGGCATCAAGCCCCGACTGGTCGAGCCGCTGGAGCGCTCGGCCGGCTGCTGGATCGAGGAGCTGCCGGCCGTCCTCTGGAGTCTCCGGACCACGCCGAACAAGTCGACCGGCTTCACTCCCTTCTTCCTTGTGTACGGGGCCGAGGCCGTCATCCCAACTGACATCGAGTTTGACTCGCCTCGCATCGCCATGTACACGGAGGCGGAGGCAAAGGAGGCGTGAGAAGACGGTGTCGACCTGCT
The DNA here is from genome assembly GCA_011799875.1 of Thinopyrum elongatum. Classification (NCBI taxonomy): domain Eukaryota; kingdom Viridiplantae; phylum Streptophyta; class Magnoliopsida; order Poales; family Poaceae; genus Thinopyrum; species Thinopyrum elongatum. The sequence continues at coordinate 485,019,318 of CM022301.1, read as the reverse complement.
AGAAGAGGGCCGGCTGCTGGCACTCAGCCAGTCCGCCATCTACCAGCAGGGCCTGCACCGCTACCACGGCCGGAAGGTCAAGCCACGATCCTTCCAAGAGGGGGACCTTATGCTCCGGCTGATCCAGCGAACAGCCGGCCAGCACAAGCTCTCGGCCCCTTGGGAAGGGCCCTTCATCATCAGCAAAGCCTTGGGCAACGACTCCTACTACCTCATCGACACACAGAAGCCCAGGGCACTCAAGAGGGACGATTCTGGCAAGGAAACAGAGTGCCCATGGAATGCAAATCTCCTTCGAAGATTTTACAGTTAATGCAGTATGTACCACGCTACCTTTCGTATTAAGAGCAAAGACATCGGGTCCCTCGAGGAGCACTCGGGGGCTACCCTTTTTTTTATCTATATGATAAGTTTATGCCTGAGAATGTGTTATTTCATTCCTCCGCCTGGCACCGGGTCCGACCAGCCGGCCCGGGGGCTCGCCGCCTTGTCCTATGTTGGTGCCACCTGCAGTCAGACAAGTAGTGTGCCGACATCTAAGCCCTCTCTTGCCTTAAGCCGCAGCTCGCAGAGCGACTATCCGGCTGGCAAGAGCTAAAGGCAGGAAATGGTGTCCACACGAAAAATGACTAAGGAGAAAAGCATCAACATAGGCCAAGCCGGCTCCTCGCCTCACCATTCGGCTGCTGAGCAGCCGGCCGGCCGGCTTCTCACTTGACTTGCTACGCTCTAAACGGCCAAAGTACTTGTCTTCCTAAACGGCCAAGTACCGGACCCAGCCACAGACCACAGAGCGGCTATCCGGCTGGCAGGGCGGTAGCCAAGGGAAGGCGGCAAAGGAAAAAAGCAAAAAAAAGAGCAGAAAAGAAAGACAAAGTCAGAACCCGGCAGAGCATAACTTGTGCGAATAAAGTTAATTTACATAGCAAAAGCTCATAGCCAGCATTCAACAAAGTTTGAATACACCCCCAGCGGGTGGAATTGCGCAAATTTACATACTTGTTCAAAAGATTACAAGAACAGGAAAAGATAAGATGAAGTGGCCATCTAGGCCAGGGGAGCAGCAGGCGGGTCCGACGGGTTGGCGGAGGCAGCGGCGCCGGATGGTGGAGCGGCCGACTGAGGGGTCTCGGCCTGATCGCCCCCGGCAGCAGTCGGTGTGGTAGCATGTGGCTCGTTGGTCGAGGCTTGGTCGGGCTGAGGCCGGCTGTCCGCTCCGTCGTTCGGTGCGTCGTCTTCACCGTCCTCGTCCTCGCCCTCGTCGCTGGAGGCGATCTCTTCCGCCGAGTCCCCCGCATCCCCCGGGTTCAGCCCGAACCAGCTGGGCGGCACCTCAGCGCCTTCCTCGTCCAGCTCGGGGATGAAAACTGTGGTGTTGGCGTACTCGGCGATCGCCGCCGCACTTTGAGTAAGCGCAGGGCCCACCACCACCAGCTCCGGTCCAGCCTCCTGCCGGAAGGTGGCCAGCTGGGCCAGGTCTAGCCCAGGATACCACGCCTTGGCGAACTCCAAGGCCGTCCGCGCACCCGCCTGAGCCGCGGCGCCCTTCCAATCCTCAAAGCGGTCGACCGCTACCTCCAACCAGTCGGCAATCCGACTAGGGGTGCGTGGAATTTGAGCGTCGGGCCAAAAGGCAGTCAACACCTGAGCCCCGGCACGCTGCAGGCGGCGGAGCATCCTGTGAGCCGGCTGCAGGCGCGTCTTGACGGCCAGGAGCTGCTCGCCGAGATTCTGGGGCACGTTGGGCGCAATGTCCGCGCCCGCCCTCCTCCGCACGTCGCGACACGCCTCGATGGCCTAGCTGACGGCGACGGAGTGACCGGGAAACTATTCTGCACAAGAAGAAGATCAAAGATTAGAAGCCAGAAGCCGACTCCTGCTGCAGTCGACGGCTGTTCAAAAGAAGAAGTAACTTACCATCAATCATGTCCTCGATCTTGCTGTAGCCATCGGTCAGGAGTCTCTCCTTCTCGGCCCAGTTTGAGCGTTGAGTCTCGAACTCGGCCTTGAGGGAGTCTTCCTCCTCCTTCAGCTTCTAGAGCTCCGCCTTGTGCCGCTCCGCCTGGTCCGCCAGCTCCTTGGCCAGGCGGTCGCATTCCTGGGCCGCCTGGCTGCGCTCCTGCTCCTTGGTATGGAGCGCAGACTCGGCCACGCCCAGGCGCTGCCGTAGATCTGCGGCGGCCTCTGCCAAAACGGAGAAAAAAGAAAACCATCAACACCAATGGAAAGTAGTTGCCGGGAGATCCGGCCCGACTGCTCAGCAGTCGGCCCAAATCTCGGGGACTACACCCAGCGGGTGCGCTGACGCGCCCCCGCGAGGAAGAAGACCAAATACTTACTTCGGCTCTCCGCCAGATCAGCGGTCCGCTTGGTCAGCTCCTAGAGCTGAGAGTTATAGGCGGCCGCACGGATGTTGTGGTAATCCTGCAACAAAGACAACAGAAGAAGGTAACGAGTCAGCACTCGGAGCTCAACTTGAAGTTCCGGGCCGCCTGCTCAGCAGCCGGCCCAGAACTCGGGGTCTACACCCAGTGGGTGCGCTGGCGCGCCCTCACGGAAGATTACAAAGAAACGAAAACAAGAAACATACCCGGACGGCCGCCCGCGTCGCCATGAACTCTTGCGTGTATTGCTGGAGGGCGGCGCCTTGGGCGTTGAACCGGGCCAGGACTTCCTGCGAGGCCGCGTTCAAAACACACGTACCGCCCCCAGACATCCAATCCGGTGGGGCAGTGCTGGTTGCCTCGGCGTCGGGGGCCGACGAGCTAGAGGCCCCGATCTCCAACGGCCGCGGTGCTGAGGCCGCCCTCCCCGCACGCCGCCGCACCAGGGTACGGATTGTAGGAGTCGGACCCACCACCAACTCGCCGCGGGCTGGCGGCACCAGCGATGCGTCAGGCTGACTGCCCTGGGCATCGGCAGCCGGGACAACAGGGTCCCCTCCCCTCTCTAGGGCCGGCTGGTCATCGCCGGCCCCTCCAGTCAGAGCCTGGCCCTCCAGCACCACAGGCTCCGCAGATTGCGGACCGGTGGACTCCGGAGCCCGGCTGCGGGACGCCTCCTCCGCCTGCACCTTGGCGGCCGCGTCCGCCTGCTCCTTGGCCGCGGCGTCGGCTTGAGCCTCGGTCGCCGTGGCGGCCTCCGTCTTCTCCCGGGCCGCAGCCTCCCGCTCCTCTCGCGCCTCTCGCGCGTTCTTCTCCGTCGCCTCCTGGAGGGCGGCGAGCGGATCCACGCGGCGGGGGCCCGCGAAGCCGTCTACCGCCCTGATCACTGAGCTGGATGGGGCTCGCGACAAAGAAAGTGGGGCGCTACGCGCCAAAGGAGGAAGAGAATAAAAAGATTGCAAAGGTAGAAGAAAAGCAAACGCAAAGCAAGATGCAAGAAAGGACAAGGCGCTTATGCGGACACCAGTGGGAGCCGCTTTGGGGCCTTCTGGAAGAGGGCTGCCTTCGCGGCGGCCTCTTGCCGCTTGGTCGCGGCGGCCGAGGTCCTGGCCTTCTTGGGCCGGCTGCCGAACAACTCGGCGTCGGCCCGGCGCTTCGGCGAGCCAGCTGCTGCAGTCGGCGCGGCCGAGGAGCTGGCGCCCGCCCTGTCGGCGCCATGGGCACGGCACAACTCTTCATCCTCCTCGTCGTCATCCGGCCAATCCCCAAGGCCGCCTCCTAAGGAGCCGCCTGCTCCCTTGCCGCCACCGCCTGTGGCGTCGTCCTCCTCCTGAGCGGCCGCCCCCAAGTCGGGGTCATCCACATCACTCACCGCCCAGTCCGCCATGTACTGGTGACCCGTGGCCAGCGCGTCAGTAGCCATCTAGCCCGGGAAGCGCTGCACCAAGGCTGACTGGTTAGGCGGCAAGAAAGGACCCGGGCGAACAAAGGAAAAAAGAATTAGAAGACTTACCGGAGGCAGCGGGCTGGCCCGGCTGTACGGCGGCTTGCCTAATCGCCACTCCGTCTCCGACAGCTTGCAGTCGGAGAAGAAGTTCACCATGCGGACCACCTCCACGTCCGGCATCACCTTGGTGGACAGCCGGCACGGGTCCTGGCGCCCGCTCATGGCACTAATTAAGTGAGGCCGGGCTTGAAGGGGCAGCACTCGGCGTTTCACGAACGCGGCCAGCAGGTCCGAGGCCTTGAGGCCCTCCGACGCCATCATCTCCTGGAGCCAGAGGAGCACGGTGGAGCACGCAGCCGACAGGGTTCTCGGCCAAAACTTCCAGTTGGTGCGAGGCCCAACAGGCGGGCCGGCTGCGTAGGCCGGCAGGTTGACGTAGTCCCGCGTCGAGTGGATACTCTCGACATAGAAGTATCACTTCTGCCACAGTTTGGCCGACTGCAGCAGGGCGAGAGCTGGGAAGCGGACCCCGGATCCCGTGCGCCGCACTACGACACAGGCTCCACACTGGGCCGCCTCATTCTTGGCGGCGGTGACGAGCTTGAGATAGAAGAGCTCTCCCCACAGCTCGAGCGTGGGGAGCGTGCCGAGGTAGCCCTCGCATAGGGTGACGAAGGCGGAGAGCAGCACCACCATATTCGGAGTGAGGTGGTGGGGCTGCACTCCGTATAAATCCAAAAATGAGCGAAGGAACCCACTCGCCGGAAGGCCAAAGCCACGGAGGAAATGCGATCGGAAGACGACGCGCTCGCCGTCTTCCGGCACCGGCGAGATCTCCCTTTCGGGGGGGACACGCACCTTGACGTTCGACACATGGGGGAGCTGCCGCGTCTGGCAGAGGACCTCCAAGTGCCCGTCGTGGACATTGGAGCCGTCCCAGTCACCCGCATGACCGCTTTGCGCCATGGGCTCCGTGCTCGGCGGCAGCGCAAGGTGGTTGCGGCGCGAGGAGGTCTGGCGACGGCGGGCTGCAGCTGCACCCCGGCGAGAGGAGAGGTCGCGGCGGTAGCAAGAAGAAGAAGAAGGAGAAAGGCAAGACGAGGGGAGAGGAGGGCGCGCGTACGTCCTGCCACCCCCCTCCTCCCCCTACTTATAGCCCCCCAGCGGTGGAGCTGAGGGGGCGAGACATGGGGGGGCGCAAGATTAACTGCGCCCACTCCCCCCATGACCCCGCGATTACTGCGCCATAATGGCGTGTATTAACCACGCCTGGGAAGCGCAACCGCCCGCCTCGGCCGCAGCGGATCCTATAGTGGCGGGCCCAGGCCTATGGTGATGTCCCATCGCACGCGCGGGCTGGCAGGCCGGCCTGGCCTGCTAGCGCCGCGTGGCGAGCGAGCAACGGGCGGCAAGCCTATCGTCCGGCTGGCACTCTACCCGGCCTCCACCACGATGATTCGAACTCGCCAGGCGGCCGGCCTGGCCTTGGCCGGCTCCTGGCAGTCGGCCTCACTCCGGCCTGGCCTTGGCCGGCTCCAGAAGACGGACGAAGCCCAACTACCAGACCACTCAGAGTAGGAAGCTGCTGAGGCTCCTCGTTTTCCAGCCGCGGTGCCCCACCAGCTTCGGGGACTACTGTCGGAGTAATGACCACGGATAGCCTCATCAGTCCCCCATGGTATTTCGAGACATCGGGGCTGGCTGCGCCCCTCACACCTTCCGGAAGCACGACCGCCATCTTGGGCTGGCTGGTCCAAGAGGCCGGCTGCTAGAAGGCAGCAAGACCATGGAGGGCGGCCGTGAGGGGGCCGACTCCTGGCAGACGGCCCTCGTCCCCTCGAAGTTAGCACCACATCACCACGACAAGACAAGGCATGGCTACAGTGCAGCCTACCACCCCTGAATCTAGGATGGGACGTGGCCACAGATCTGTGTACCGGGCGGACACCCCCCGCCCAGCATGGCACTGTTGCCATGCAGTCCGTGACATCACTAGCGCCAGAGGGAGCCACGCTCCCACGACGGGCGGTCGGTACGGCCCGCAGGCGGCGGGCCCTACCTGTCCGCGAGCCACCAGAAGGCGGCAAACCTCAAATAGGCGGCAACAAGGGAGGGCCGACTCCTAGTAGGCGGCCCTTCTCCCCCTTGGAGTCTGTGCGCCATTAACCAGATGAGACGGGGTATGGCTATAGTGAGCGCCCGTCAGGCGGCTGGACTGTAGCCACGCTCCCCTCGACAAAGCCTTTGTCATCAAGGGCGAGGCTACAGTATAAAGCAGTCAGCATGGCCCGCAGGCGGCGGGCCCTACTTGACGGCCGAGATCATGGCAGGCGGCGGGCCCCAGCGGTCGGCGGAGAAGCCGGCGACCAGAGACGCTGACGGCCGGGTCCTACACCCGGCTGGATTACCATTGTACCCTTGGGGGGTAGGCCTATATAAACCCCCCAAGCTTCCCCATGCAAGAGATGGTTTTTCTGGTTCATAGCTCCAGAGAGCACACACACACACACGTAGAGAGAGGAGTAGAGCCAGCCTTGCCCTTCTCCCTCCTCTAGCTGAAACAGCTCAAGGAGCAAGCTTGTAGCTACTTTGTTGATCATAGTCATCATGCGGAGACCCCGCAGAGCAGGACTAAGGGTGTTATCTCCGAGGAGAGCCCCGAACCTGGGTAAGATTCGCAGGCATATGCGATCTCGCTCACTCCCGCTTCTAGAGCCCGACGACGTACTCTTGTCCCCATCTGAAAGTGCGTTATATCGACTAGAGGGGGGGTGAATAGGCGATTTTTACAAATTCGTCACTGAGGAATTTCAAGGTGAGGAAATTCCTAAGCGAAGAACTACTTAGCAGCGGAATAAGTGCTCAGATGCAAGCATAACAGAGTAGTAGCACAGTCATCATGATGAAATGAAAACAAGCATAGAGTACGAGTAGCGTAAACACAGGATAAGCAGGCTGAAGACAAACTGACTGAAGAAATTGAACTGAGGAAATTGAGAAAGTCTTCAGACAAAGTCTTCAAACAGTAATGATCAAATACATAGCAAGTATGCGAGGAAATGAAAGGGTTGAGGAAATAGAACCAGTAGCTCGGTGAAGACAATGATTTGGTAGACCAGTTCCAACTGCTGTGAAAGTTGTATGTCTGGTTAGAGCGGCTAGGTATTTAAACCTGAGGACACACAGTCCCGGACACACAGTCCTCACCGTATTCTCCTTGAGCTAAGGTCACACAGACCTCGCCCAATCACTCGTGGTAAGTCTTCAGGTGACTTCCAAACCTTCACATACTCGGTCACTCGGCAATCCACAATTTCCTCTTGGATGCTCTAGACCATGACGCCTAACCGTCTGGAGGATGCACAGTCCTCAAAGGTAACAAGCGTCGGTTCCACACAGGAACAATCTCTTCAGTGATGCTCAATCACTTTGGGTTTGTAGGTGTTTGGGTTTTTCCTCACTTGATGATTTTCGCTCAAAGTCCTCGGAGGATGGGATGCTCTAAATGACAAGTGTCAATCTATTTCTTGGAGCAGCCAACCAGCTAGTGGTTGAAGGGGGCGGCTATTTATAGCCTAGGGAGCACCCCGACATGATAAGACATAAATGCCCTTCAATGATATGACCGTTAGGTGGGTAGGATATTTGGACAGCTGGCGCGTAGCACAGCAATGGTCGGAAATTTGAGTATCAAATTCCTCAGGGCTATCATGTTCCTCACTTGTAGGCAATCCGCACTGGCGAATTCCTAACTCCTCAGTCAGAACAAATTCCTCAGAGAACAGAAGAACTTCGTCTCTGTCACTGAAGAACTTGACTAAACTGTATGAGATTTCCAATGGCTTCACTCGAAAGGATTGGGAAGGTGTAGGATTTTGAGTTGAGCATCACTTGGAAACTTTTCCTTAGTTTTACCTCGACCCCCTTTAACAGTACGGTGTTTCCTATGACTCAAGAAGAAGAAAATGAAACTACGAAAACAAAAGTCTTCACGCTTCACAATCCTCGCATGAATATCAAGTCTTCAGGGGCACACCAATTTCTTCACTTTCAAAGTCTTCAAGAAAACCAAAGTCTTCAGTTGAAGACATTCATTTTTAGGGGTCGACATTCATCGTAAATAACAAACTCCTCATAGACTTATAGACCTGTGTACACTCACAAACACATTAGTCCCTTAACCTATAAGTCTTCAATACACCAAAATCACTAAGGGGCACTAGATGCACTTACAATCTCCCCCTTTTTGGTGATTGATGACAATATAGGTTAAGTTTTCAACGGGGATAAACATATGAAGTGTAAATACTAATATTAAGGAATTTGACTGCAAGATATAGAAGAACTCCCCCTGAAGATGTGCATATTTGAAGAATTTGCTTTGAAATAGCAAATGCACATTGTTGAATAATATCATGGAGATCTCCTCCTATATCTTGAAATTCATACACGCATTTATCATATGATATGAAGAATTTGAAATGCATGATGAAATATGGTGACTGACGAAATTCAGCATGCGTGCATTATGGTATTGAGGAAATAGCATGCAGAAAAACAGAGCAAAAGTATCAGACCACCATAGGACTTAAGTTTACAACTCATCAGAGCAAACACCTCAGAAAAGCAAGAGTTGAAACTTAACAGAAATATAGCCCATATATATAAGACCCGCTTGAAGACTAAACTCAAATTTCTCCCCCTTTGTCATCGAATGACCAAAAGGGACGAAAAATGAGGACTGACGCCCCTGAAGAATATCATCATGATGTCGATGGAGGAGCGCCAGCATTGTTGGGGTCGTCTGTTGAGGTAGGGCCTGCCGCAGTGTCGTTCAAGTCTTCAGCTTCATCCGTCTCGCGCGATGAAGAATATGAATTGGCAACAAGCTGAGGAACTTTGACTTTCTTGAATTTCTTTGAAGGTGGCTGGGACCAGTCAAAGTCCTGTTGGAAGCCCATCTCCTTGAGTTCTTCAGCACTATGAAGATTAGACAGAATCGCCCAAGTGCGGTCAAAGACTTCATGCAAGTAGTAGTGATTCTTCTTCACAGTATTTTGAGTGACTGTCATGTTCTGAAGAATTGCACCAAACTGACGCTTGACCCACTTGTGATTTCGATCAACTTTCTGATGAAGACTAAGGAGAAGTTCACGATCAGTCATCACACGCGGAGCTGTGGCTTGAGAATGATGTTCTGAAGCTTTGGCGGCAGAATCTTGAGTTGCAGAGTCATCATTGGTGGAATAGGAAGTAGCTTTGCGAAACTGTCCATCCAATGGACAAGTACCTTCATCAATAACAGCAGCCTTGCCCTTCTCGTCAGCTGAGGAAATAGTCCGTTTGAGGACTTCAATAGGGGGCAAATAGCTGAGATGATTTTGAAAGTCAGCCTTATAATGAATTGAAGACCTTGATCTGATGAATCTCATGATCCAGGGAGCATAAGGCTTCAACTCAAAAGGCGACAGAGCAGCATTGGCCAAAGTCCTCATGAAGAAATCATGGTAGTTGATAGGAATACCGTGAATGATATTGAACAGCAGATTCTTCATAATGCCAACAACTTCTTCATCATCAGAGTTGTGGCCCTTGATTGGACTGAGGGTTTTGGTCAATATGCGATAGACTGTCCTTGGCACATAGAGCAATTCCTTGACGAGGAATTTGGTCCTTGGAGCTTATCCTGGCTTCAAAGGCTTCATCAGCACTTGCATCAGATGATCAGACAGTTCAGGTTCAACATAGAGAAGCCTTGCACCTTCAGTGGGAGGACTGACTGGGACGGCATGAAGCAATTCAGAGGCCGGTGCTTTGAAATGAGTATTATCGGTCATCCAGTCCAATACCCATGAATTGACATCATCAACATTTCCAGTAATGTGCAGCGTGGCGAAGAATTGAAGAATGAGTTCTTCATTCCAATCGCAGATGTCGGTGCAGAAATTGAGTAACCCAGCGTCATGAAGAACACTAAGGACTGGGGTGAAGCAGGGTAGTGATTCCATATCTACATGAGGAATTTGCTCATGTTCAAAGATCTTATCCTTATCAACCAACAATGAGGAGTAGAAGTTCATCTGGCTTGCAGTACAGAAACGCTTGCGACGAAGACGAGCAGAGTCATAGGGATTGTAGTCAGTGAAGAATATGTGCTCGTTGAAGAAATCCTCAGCATTAAACTTCTGCTTCTTGGAGTGAGGGTTCTGTGGCTTGGGCTGAAGATTAACAGTTGAAGAATTTACAGCCTCATGAGGTATAGCCACTGGAGCCACAGGCTGAGGAATTTCAGCAGCAGCCTTGGCCTCCATTTCTTCAGACATATGTACATCAGCACTAGTCACTGGAACTTCTTCAGGAATAGAATGAAGTGAAGCTTGATGTTCATCAGAGCCCGTATGAATTTCTTCAGTTGGCACAGGGGACTGAGGAACATGATGTAGAGGGGTTGTCAGAGGTGAATTGGGGTGATGACTTTCCCAAAAGTCATCATTTAGAATAGGTGTTGTAGACCCAATATCCACATCCTCATCTTCTTCAATTCCTTCGACGCCTGCCTCTTCAGCTGTGAACTGAGGCATGGGCGATGATACCAGTGGGGTTGAAGGGAAAGTATCCACTTCAATTTCTTCATCCATCTGCTCTGTCGAAGCAGCAGAAGGATCTTCTTCATCAGATTTACTTGGAATTTCATATTCCTCACCAAAGGGAATGATCTCCTTTGATGGCATGCTTGATATTGGAATAGCATCAATTGGGTTTTCAGATGAACTCGTCAAAGTCTTCAATTTCTTGGGAGCTGAAGACTCTGAAGATGCAGATGCTTTCCTTTTCTTCACAGCTGCTCGCTCCGCAGCCTTGGTTTTCTTCGCTTCTGATGCAGAAGGAAGGTTGATGCTTGTCATCGGTGCAGGAGGAGCAGAGGAAATTGGTTGAATTTCTTCAGGCACAACTGATGCAGTTGCCCTGGCTTGTTCAGATTCCTCAGGCACAGTAGCAGATGCTTCAACTGGCCTGGATTGCTCTTCAGGCGCAATATTGGAGGTTGCCCTGGCATTTTCTTCAGAGACTGGAATTTCTTCATCAGCTCTGGCGCTTTCATTTTCTTCAGCAGACTGAACAGATGTTCCAGTCTGAGGAAATTTGGGTTGCGATGAAGCTGCAACACTTGGAGTAAATCCTTTTGCCATTCTGACGAATCTGACTTTGGCACCTAGCCAATCTGCATGGAATGCATGAAATTCATCACGAGTGCTTTGATCTCAGCCTGCATAGACACAAGTTCTTCAGGAGACATGTTCACAACATTGTTCTTCAGAAAACGCTCCTTCTTGTACTGAGCCTTCTTCACCTGCCTGGCCTTTTCAAATTTCCATTTCTCTTCATTTATGAAGGCCGTCAACATGTGACTTTGACCAGGAGTGAGGTTTAATTCAGGCAAAGGTGTATTTGGATCCTTGTGCCATAGATCGATGAAATCAAGGATCTTCCTTGGATCCAGCATGAGGGGCACAGCACTGCCTTTGGCTCTAGCGGCCCTTTGTTGTCGATCTCTGATGATCTCAGCTAATTCTTCATCATCAGCTTCGTCTTCGCTTGACGGAACCTGAAAGGCGACTTGCTTCTTGTGAGGACTTGGCCTTGTGCCTCGTCCAGCAGTGGCCTTTTTCTTCAGCAAGGTCGGAGTTGTTGAAGACTGAGGTGGAGCTGAAGAACTTGCAGAGACTCCTGAAGCAATTGAGATTCCAGTAGTCCTTTGGCATGTGGCAAGATGCACAGGTGCTGAGGACTTTGCAGGAGCAGCTGAGGATTTTGCAACCGAGGGAGTTGGAGCTGCTTTTGAGGAATTTGCTTGAGGAACAGGCCGTGAGGGCTTTGAAGAGCTTGGTCGTGAGGGCATTGCAGCTGAGGAACTTGTCTTGACAGCTGATTTCTTCAGCATAGCCTTCTTAGGCTTGATAGCAGAGGCCTCAGCGGCGGCAGCAACAGAATCTTCATTGAATTTCTTTACTGCCTCTTTAGCCACTTTGGCCAGCTTGGCTTGACGCTTAGCCCACTCCTGAGGAAATTCCTCACCTCTTCTGATGCTAGTGGGATCAGCTTCTTGGCCAGGAGCCAATGGAGGTCTTGGACATAGAGGGTTAACAGCAAATTTCTTCATGTACTTGGGAGTGACATAGCGATATTCCCTCCATTCTCTTGCCCATCTCCTCTCAATCTTCTGAATGCGCACTTTGCGCTGATTTTTGTTCTCCTTGCCATGAGTTGCTTCATCAGGAGTACAATATTCATCATAGATGTCATCAGGGATCTCAAAAGCAGTATTTGTTTCTGGCCTCTTTCCTCCCTTCTGAGGTCTTTTACCATCAGCCATTTTCTTCACTTGAGGGTTTTGAACAATCGAATTTTCTAATGAGGTATGCAATTTTTCTTCAAGGAACGCTGCAAATGAGTTAAGTTGATGAGAACCTAGAGATTCAGCAGCGGACATGTGTACCTGTGAACAGAATATAGGTGCGAAGAGTTTTGGAGAGGTCATATGCGTTCTCAGAAGATTTTTCAAAAGTATCAAGTTTGAGGAAGATGACCAGGGGTGTCTTGAGGAATTTCACTAAGCATTTTGACTTAGGTTCCAGAGTTGTGTAGATTGAAAATCCACACAATTGAGGAATCTTGAAGAAAAACGTTGCTTAGAGAAACTGATCAAGGACAGAAGCAAGTTGGTGTTTAAGAACATGAAAGTTGAAGAATAAACACCTTTTGAAGATTTTGTGGAAATCATCAGAATCAACAAGGGCAGTAAAAATAAATTTTATTTACCCTTGACGAAGAACACGACGAACTGAGAGTGGCAGTGGAGATGTTCGTCCGTTCAGATCTTCCACGCCCTAACTTGGCGATGGAAAACAGCTACGGCGGCGGCGGAGTGAAGATTTCCGTGGCCGGCGTGAGTACGACGGCGACGAGGTCGAGGCAGTGAAGCTCTTCCTCACCGGTGACGATGGAGTGTAGCGGCGGCGCTAGGTCTGAGAACTCGAGCGAGGGAGTAAGATCGAGCGGGGTAAATGAGCTCTGAGGAGGGTGAGGGGTATTTATAGCCGAGGAAAAAAAACCGCTCGTCCGAGGAAAATGGACGAACCTGCCCCTGACCCTTCTCATCCTAGCGACATGTGTCACCCACGTACTGTGAAGTGGAGATCGTGTTAGATCGTGGGTGAATAGATAAATCTTATCGAGGGATATGGAACGGTTTGAGCGGCAAAAGCCGAAAATTCAGATAAGAATATTTTAATGTTTCGTTCGCAAATTCTTCAGCTGTCAAGGACACAGTGAAGACTTTGAATGGGTTTCAAATAGAACGCACATGAAGAATTTGTGAACGGACTGGATTGAGTTTAGCATAGAGGGGGAACGGGTCCGATCACATTCACTTAGAAGAAACACATCTTAAAGAATTAGCAATAAGTGAATGCTGTAGAGGACAGAAAACTCAAATATATATATATAGTCAATGAAGAACACAGTCGGAAAGAGTGAAGATTTTGCAAAGTTGAAGAATTTGAAAATTTGAAGAATTTGCACAATGATGAAAGACTCAGATTTTGAAGATTTTCAACTTTTTGTGGTGGCGTGACCCACCGTGTAAGAATGATGATTTCAGACACCGCGTACAATTATCGTAGGGTTCTGAGAATCAAATTCTTCATTAATTTCTTCACACTTAGAGGGTTAGTCTTCATTGATTGAAGAAAAATGTTTCTTCGTGTGTTGCACACCTAAGTCATCAATTTGCATAAGTGTTAGGATGTGTGTCCTTTTCAAAGGACATTCGAAGATTCTAAGATATTTAGCTCACACCACAACTTGCTAAATCTCTTCTCATCCAAGGGCTTTGTGAAGATATCCGCTAGCTGTTCTTCAGACTTCACGGGATCAATAGAGATGTCACCCTTCAACACATGATCTCGAAGAAAATGATGACGAATCTCGATGTGCTTTGTCTTCGAGTGCTGAACTGGGTTATGAGCAATTTTGATGGCACTCTCGTTGTCGCAGTAGAGTGGCACATTCTTCACATTGATGCCGTAGTCCTTGAGGGTTTGCTTCATCCATAGCAATTGAGCACAGCAAGAACCAGCAGCAATATACTCAGCTTCAGCAGTAGAGAGTGATACGCAGTTCTGCTTCTTCGAGGACCAACATACTAAGGATCGTCCGAGGAAATGGCATGTGCCTGATGTTGACTTGCGGTCCACACGATCACCGGCATAGTCAGAGTCAGAATATCCAATGAGATCAAAAACCGAGCCCTTGGGATACCATAATCCAAGTGTTGGAGTGTGAGCTAGATATCGAAGAATATGTTTCACAGCCTTATGGTGTGATTCCTTCGGTGTAGCTTGAAAACGGGCACACATGCAAACACTAAGCATAATATCCGGCCTAGATGCACATAGGTACAATAAAGAGCCAATCATGGAGCGGTATACCTTTTGATCGAAGTCTATTCCATTTTCATCAGTGCATAGATGGCCATTTGTGGGCATAGGGATTTTGACGCCTCTGCATTCTTGCATACCGAATTTCCTCAGAACGTCCTTGAGGTATTTCTCTTGAGAAATGAAGATGCCATTACGTCACTGTAATGTTGGTTAGTACAGCCAAAGATAATATCATCAACATATATTTGGCACACGAATAATTCATCATCATAGGTTTTGGTGAAAAGAGTTGGGTCGAGTGAACCGGGTTTGAAGCCTTTCTTCATGAGGAATTCCTTCAGAGTATCATACCACGCCCGAGGGGCCTGCTTGAGGCCATAGAGGGCCTTATTGAGTCTGAAGACTTTGTCAGGATGCTTAGGATCTTCAAAACCTGGGTGTTGAGCAACATATACTTCTTCCTCAAGCTTACCATTGAGGAATGCACTTTTCACATCCATTTGATATAAGATGATATTATGATGGTTAGCATAAGCAAGCAATATGCGAATAGCCTCAAGTCTAGCAACAGGTGCAAAAGTCTCATCGAAATCAATTCCTTCAACCTGTGTGTAGCCTTGAGCTACAAGACGAGCCTTGTTCCTCACCACTAGGCCATTTTCATCTTGCTTGTTGTGGTAGATCCATTTGGTACCGATGATATTGTGCTTGCATGGGCCCGGTCGCTTGACAAGCTCCCACACATTGTTCAGCTTGAATTGATGTAATTCCTCTTGCATTGCTTGAATCCATTCAGGCTCCAGAAATGCCTCATCAACTTTGGTGGGCTCTGTGATAGAGACGAAAGCAAAATGCCCACAAAAGTTAGATAAATGTGAAGCTTTTGAGCGAGTCAGAGGACCTGATGCGTTGATGTCGTTGATGATTCTCTCAATCTATACTTCATTTGCAACGCGGGGATGAGCAGGTTGACGACTTTGATTTGGCTCAGCATTTTCTTCAAAGCCATTTTCTTCAGATGCGCCAGCATGCTGTTCTTCATGTTCTGGAATGATTTCTTCAGCAGATTCTTCAGTAGGAATGACATCCTCAGTAGCTTTGAACTTGATGGTTTCCTCAGGCGTCTTTTCATCTAGCACAGGAGGTAGGTGCTCTCTTTGCGAGCCGTTAGTTTCATCGAACCACACATCTACAGTTTCAACAACCTTGTTGTGATAGGTATTGAAGACCCTGTAGGTGTGCGAGTCCTTTCCGTAACCAAGCATAAAACCTTCATGTGCTTTCGGTGCAAATTTAGAATTGTGATGTGGATCTCTAATCCAGCATTTAGCACCGAAGACTTTGAAATAACTCACATTGGGTTTCTTGTCAGTGAGGAGTTCATATGAGGTCTTCTTGAAGAATTTGTGAAGATATACCCTGTTGATGATGTGGCATGCAGTATCAATTGCCTCAGGCCAGAAGTGACGAGGTGTCTTGTATTCATCAAGCATGGTGCGAGCCATCTCAACAAGAGTCCTGTTCTTGCGCTCCACAATGCCATTCTACTGAGGAGTGCATGGGGCAGATAGCTCATGAGTAATACCAAGTTCATCGAGATAGTCATCAAGACTAGTATTCTTGAACTCAGTCCCATTGTCACTATGTATATGCTTGATCTTCACGCCGAAATTCGTCGAAGCCCTTGAGGAAAATCGTCTGAAGACTTCCTGCACTTCAGTTTTGTAAGTAATGACATGCACCCATGTGTAACGAGAATAGTCATCAACAATGACAAAGCCATATAGAGATGCTGCATTTGTTAGTGTGGCATAATGAGTAGGGCCAAAGAGATCCATATGAAGCAATTCAAAAGGACGAGAAGTAGTCATGATAGTCTTCGAGGGGTGCTTGGCTCTGGTCATCTTTCCAGCCTCACAAGCCCCACAAAGATGATCTTTGAGGAATTTGACACCCTCGATGCCAATGACGTGCTTTTTCTTCACGAGCGTGTGTAAGTTCCTCATGCCAGCATGACCCAGTCGTCGATGCCATAGCCAGCCTTCTGAAGCTTTAGCAAGTAGACAAGTGGCAGGCTGTGGTCCTGCAGTGAAATCAACAATATACCAGTTTCCTCTCCTAAAGCCTTCGAAGACTTTGGAATTGTCAGATTCCATGAGCACTAAGCAACGATATTTGCCAAAGACAACAACCATATCAAGATCACAAAGCATTGAGACAGACATGAGGTTGAATCCGAGGGACTCGACAAGCATGACTTTATCCATGTGTCGATCCTATGAGATTGCAACCCTACCTAGACCCAATACCTTGCTTTTGCCTTTGTCAGCGTAGGTGATATGCTTCAAGTGTGATGGAGATAAAGGAGTGTTCATCAGTAAGCTCTTGTCACCGGTCATGTGATTTGTACATCCACTATCGAGGACCCACTCAGTAGCTTTGGGTAAATCATCTTGCAGATGAGTTAGTGCATCTTACGAACTCATATACTTCAGAGTGAAGAATATGACATCAAATTCATCAGACATATTTCATCAATTAAAGCAACATATGTATATATAGCAATGTGAGGACGTGAGAAATGAATAAATCATTTCTTCATGATTAGCTTGCGTTCTTTCAAGCATTTCAGGTCTACAGCAAATTCTTCAGACGATTTAGTTTGTCTGGAGACCTGACCCTGCATAAGAGATTAGTTCCTTTTCTTCACCACCCACATCTGGAGGGGTGGCAAAGAGTTCATCATTCTGCGAGCTCCATAAGAGAAAGGTGGCATAGACGCCAGACCACTTCGTTTCACATAAGAGGGGTTAGGGTAAGCATATGAATAAGCAGAGAAATTCTTCGAGGACTTATGAACATAATGATTTGAAGAATAATGCATATATTCATAGCCCTTAGGCTTTCCCTGTGAAACAGAAGTGTTAGCACGATGATGTTTATGTGAGGACTTGGATCCATGTGAGGAATTTGATCCATAAGAGGACTTGGATCCATATGAAGACTTTGGTTCATATGAAGAATTTGATCTAGGGTTCTTATTCTTCACAGGTGGTGTCATGAGGACATTCACTTGAAGACTTTTAAGACACTTTTTGGGAACCCAGATTTTCTTCATAGGGGGACCATTCCTGCAGTTAGATCCAACATATCTAGCAAATACCTCACCATTCTGATTTTTGAACAGTTTATAGTTGGAGTCAAATGACTCATCAGATGAATATGAGGATTCACAAGTAAAGCCAGATAAAGTGGATGGATCTACGGGAGGTCCCTTCGCAGCAACCCATGAGGTTTTGGGATACTGCTCCGGTTTCCAGTAGGTTCCATCAGCATTGAGTTTCCTCTCAAAGGCAATACCCTCTTTCCTAGGGTTCCTGTTCAAGATCTGCTTTTTGAGCACATCACAAAGAGTCTGATGCCCTTTGAGGCTTTTGTACATGCCTGTCACATACAATTCCTTCAACCCTGCATTTTCGTCAGTGATACTAGTGGTATCCTCAGATGAGGAATTTTTGACCACAGAGATAGTTGAAGAATTTGCAGCAATAGAAGCATTTGAACATTCAGGTGAAGAATTAGCAGTTTCACGTTCAATGCATTTCAAGCATGGTGGAATAAATTCTTCCTGAGCGGAACTGATCTGTTGAGCAAGCAAAGAATCATTTTCCTTCTGAAGATCTTCATGACTCACCCTTAGCTTCTCAAGATCTTGCTTTCTTTGAAGAAATTCATAAGAAAGCTTCTCATGATCGGCTAGGAGAGTTTCATGACGACCTTGAAGGTTGTCAAACTTAGACTGTAGTTGCTGAAGATTATCAGTCAGTGTTTGAGTTCGATCCATTTCCTCACCTAACAGATCATCGCTTTTGTCTAGCATATTTTGAACCTTTTCCAAAGCCTTTTGTTGTTTAACAGCAATATTAGCAAGTTTGGAATAGCTGGGTTTGAGGTTATCATCAGATTCATCCTCACTTGATTCAGAGGAGGGATATTTGAGTACCTTGGCACCTTTTGCCATGAAGCAATAGGTGGGAGCATAGTCATCGTTGCCGTCATCAGCAGTGTTGGGGAAGCCATTTTCCTCAGTGTTGAAGATGGACTTGCTAACGTAAGCAGTAGCGAGGGTTAGGCTCGCCACACCAGAGTCTGACTCCTCAGATGCCTCCTCTTCCTCATGTTCCTCAGATTCAGCTTCAGAGTCCATTTCCTTGCCAATGAATGCCCGAGCTTTCTTGGAGCTGCTCTTCTTGTGAGATGAAGACTTTGAAGATCTTGACGATGAGGACTTTGAAGATTTCTTCTTCTTCGATTCCTTCTCCCACTGAGGACAATCAGTAATGTAGTGACCAGGTTTCTTGCATTTATGGCAAGTTCTCTTCTTGTAATCACGGGATGAGGAATCTGATTTCATGTCATCACCTTTTGAGGATTTTCCAAATCGGCCACGTCTAGAGAACTTCTGGAATTTCCTCACGAGCATTGCTAGCTCCTGACTCAGTTCTTCAGGATCACCAAGGCTGCTACCAGAATCTTCATCTTCAGATTCAGAGACTGCCTTGGCTTTCAGTGCACGAGATCTACCATAGCTCGGTCCGTAGAGATCTCTCTTCTCAGCTAGTTGGAATTCATGAGTATTTAGCCTCTCGAGGATATTAGCAGGATCAAGTGACTTGTAGTCTCCACGTTCTTGAATCATCAGTGCCAGTGTATCGAATGAAGAATCGAGTGACCTCAGCAATTTCTTCACCACCTCATGGTCAGTGATGTCAGTGGCACCCAGTGCTTGAAGCTCGTTTGAAATGTCAGTGAGGCGATCAAAGGTTTGCTGAACATTTTCGTTGTCGAGTCTTTTGAAGCGGTTGAAGAGATTGCGAAGAATGTCAACTCGAGAGTCACGTTGAGTTGAGACTCCTTCGTTGACCTTGGACAGCCTATCCCAGATAAGCTTAGCTGTCTCCAAAGCACTCACTCTGCCATACTGCCCTTTGCTCAGATGGCCACATATGATATTCTTCGCTTGAGAGTCGAGTTGCTTGAATCTCTTCACATCAGCAGCGTTTACGGAAGGAGTGACAGAGGGAACACCCTTTTCCACAACATACCAGAGATCGTTGTCAATTGCCTCAAGATGCATGCGCATCTTGTTCTTCCAGTAGGGGTAGTCCATCCCATCGAAGGTAGGACACCCAGCTGAGACCTTGATCATGCCTGCAGTCGACATAACTAAAACTCCAGGTGGTTAAACCAAAATCACACAGAACAAGGGAGTACCTTGCTCTGATACCAATTGAAAGTGCGTTATATCGACTAGAGGGGGGTGAATAGGCGATTTTTACAAATTCGTCACTGAGGAATTTCAAGGTGAGGAAATTCCTAAGCGACGAACTACTTAGCAGCGGAATAAGTGCTCAGATGCAAGCATAACAGAGCAGTAGCACAGTCATCATTATGAAATGAAAACAAGCACAGAGTACGAGTAGCGTAAACACAGGATAAGCAGGCTGAAGACAAACTGACTGAAGAAATTGAACTGAGGAAATTGAGAAAGTCTTCAGACAAAGTCTTCAAACAGTAATGATCAAATACATAGCAAGTATGCGAGGAAATGAAAGGGTTGAGGAAATAGAACCAGTAGCTCGGTGAAGACAATGATTTGGTAGACCAGTTCCAACTGCTGTGACAGTTGTACGTCTGGTTAGAGCGGCTAGGTATTTAAACCTGAGGACACACAGTCCCGGACACACAGTCCTCACCGTATTCTCCTTGAGCTAAGGTCACACAGACCTCGCCCAATCACTCGTGGTAAGTCTTCAGGTGACTTCCAAACCTTCACATACTCGGTCACTCGGCAATCCACAATTTCCTCTTGGATGCTCTAGACCATGACGCCTAACCGTCTGGAGGATGCACAGTCCTCAAAGGTAACAAGCGTCGGTTCCACACAGGAACAATCTCTTCAGTGATGCTCAATCACTTTGGGTTTGTAGGTGTTTGGGTTTTTCCTCACTTGATGATTTTCGCTCAAAGTCCTCGGAGGATGGGATGCTCTAAATGACAAGTGTCAATCTATTTCTTGGAGCAGCCAACCAGCTAGTGGTTGAAGGGGGCGGCTATTTATAGCCTAGGGAGCACCCCGACATGATAAGACATAAATGCCCTTCAATGATATGACTGTTAGGTGGGTAGGATATTTGGACAGCTGGCGCGTAGCACAGCAACGGTCGGAAATTTGAGTATCAAATTCCTCAGGGCTATCATGTTCCTCACTTGTAGGCAATCCGCACTGGCGAATTCCTAACTCCTCAGTCAGAACAAATTCCTCAGAGAACAGAAGAACTTCGTCTCTGTCACTGAAGAACTTGACTAAACTGTATGAGATTTCCAATGGCTTCACTCGAAAGGATTGGGTAGGTGTAGGATTTTGAGTTGAGCATCACTTGGAAACTTTTCCTTAGTTTTACCTCGACCCCCTTTAACAGTACGGTGTTTCCTATGACTCAAGAAGAAGAAAATGAAACTACGAAAACAAAAGTCTTCACGCTTCATAATCCTCGCATGAATATCAAGTCTTCAGGTGCACACCAATTTCTTCACTTTCAAAGTCTTCAAGAAAACCAAAGTCTTCAGTTGAAGACATTCATTTTTAGGGGTCGACATTCATCGTAAATAACAAACTCCTCATAGACTTATAGACCTGTGTACACTCACAAACACATTAGTCCCTTAACCTATAAATCTTCAATACACCAAAATCACTAAGGGGCACTAGATGCACTTACACCATCCACGATAAGCCACCCCCTGGCATATGTCGCACAATATCCCCGACATACATCACAGCAATATTGGTCGGTTGGGGATAGGACGGTAATCTCGCATACACTGAATATTTGCCGCCGGAGATTTCGGCCGAGGAGAAACTGTGTTTTGGCGCCCACCGTGTATGAATCGGGGTGAGAGGCGATTTGGGCCGAGGAGAAACTGTGTTTTGGCGCCCACCGTGTATGAATCTGGGGAGGTGAGAGGAGCAGGCGGTTATGTCACGTTTAAGTGAAAGTACAAGCCAACCCCTATCGAAACCTATAGAAATCGAGCCGATAGGCTTTGCGTGTCACGGATAGGCAGTAGTAATTTCCATCTCGCAGATTTTGGTTTCGGGCGATTAGTGCGAGCTTCCCCGCTTCGTTCAATTTTGTGCAGAAAAATATTGCACGTTTACCATGCCAACTCAATTCGAATCCATTTTGTATTCTTTTTTTCTTTGGGCAGGATCCATTTTGTATTTGAATACAAATCTATATACATCATTTTTTATATATACTTTCAAAAGCACAACAAAGAATTCTGCTCCTTTATATATAAAATATGATTTACAAATGCAATGATCTCAAAATCATAAGGTTGAATTCAATTTTTTTAAACCAAATTATGTTTGACTTTGAATTCAAATTTTTGAAACCAAATTATGTTCAGCTAAAATGTATGGATCGGTAATATCAATATATTAAATAACATACACGCGCGCAAATTCAAATTAGTATGCATGTTTGATAGATCAATTTTGGTTCGAGTCTGAATTACATGTATCATCATCTGGAATTCAAATATTTGAATCCCTTTTATGTTGACATCTTCTATACACATAACTAAATATTTGAACCTTGTTTCATGCTCATCTCTCTCTAGGTCTCTCTCGCGTGCTCCTTCATGTAGCTATCACTCTCTTTTCTCCATCTCACCCGCACGCTCACTACATGCTTCTCCATTTTTTGCAAACACGGTCTCTCGTCGTCTCCCTCGAGAAGTGTCACACTCTCTCTATCTTCATAGATTACACGGTTTTCATTATCTCTCACGTCTCTATCGTTATCTGGTATCACTATAGCTACCTAAGCTTTCTTTTTCACTGCCACACACACTCTCACTTGTCTTTCACTTTGCCTTTCTCTCCAGGGTTCTCTCATGCACCCTATATCTTTCTAGATATGACTCCTACCACTAGAATTACTCTCTCCCGCAGTCGTGGTAGAACACGGCCACCTATGGGGCCATCGGCCCCTTTGTGGTTCGGCAGGGGGGAGGTCGAATTGCACAAAGAGCGGAGGCCATGGAGCAGCACGGCAGTGATGATGCTGGTCGATTTTACCCAAGGTCGGGGCGCTGAGAAGCTTAAAACCCTACTCCTGCTTTGCTGGATTAATGGGGGGACCGTGAAGAACGCGCGGCGCTCAAGCCTGGCAAGGTCGCCTTGTGGAGAGCAGCTACGCGCGTATGAGTACACGAGGGTCCAATTCCTTTCTAAGGTTGCCACAGTCCTCCTTTTATAGGCTAAGGGGTTACCACAATGGCAAAACGGTCATTATCCAATGATTAGATAGCCAACACTGCTATCATACCTAACTCTGGCAATTAGGACAAAGTGCATTAAATGCACTGCTAGGTGTCACGCTGTGGATGCGGCCCGGCAGGCCTTCCGCGCCGCTTAGTCACCTTCCACCTGTCTGCTTGACACGCCTCTGGACGGGTGTCATATAGAGGTGATCTTCCTGCTAAATGGCTGCCACATGCCAAATGACAGCCACTTAGCTATCTGTTCAGGCACTTCTTCGTCCCGCGGGTTGAAAACAAGGCCCACCGCTCGGGGAATATAAGCTGGATCCCCCGGGAAAAGAGGAACGCTTGGGATTATCTCCCTGGTCAGCAGCGAGGCAGATGGGAAGAATGGAGGGCGTACTGGTGCTGGATCCAGGATGAGGATGCTCCAGAGTACTGCCAGGCACGGACGGAGTGCATCATGTGCGGCAATGAGTGGAGGGAACTAGGCCTTCCGATGATAGGCTTCGCCCGACGCTGAACATGATTACCCATCTTAAAGCTAACGGGCTAACCATCGAACAGGTGGGGGCCGATTTCCTCCGATGCCGCATCGCGCCGCTGCAGAAGAGGGATAGGTTCGCCTGGCGGTATGGAGACGCTGCGGATAGGATGCGCCTGTATCCAGGCCTCACCAACAACTTGTCGGTTTACGGCCATGGCTGGTTGTGCGAACAGCTGTTCGGCAGCCTTGGGCCGTTCAAATTGCCAGCAAGGGTCGTTCCGCTGAATGTCAATTCTGCCCGGGACCAGATTTTGAAGTGGATGCCTGATTGCAATGCTAATGGGGTCGCGGCTGATTGGCAACTACCCAAGCTTGATGCAGAGCTTGAGTGGGCCTCCGGTCTGGAGGAATGGGCCTCCAGAGTGGAGAGCAACATGTTCAAGTGCACCTCCACGGTGGAGGCGGAGTTCATCAGGAGGCGGATTAAGAAGGATAAGGCGCTTCAGGCTACCGGGAAGGCAAAGCCCAGAAGAGTGGAGGAGGAGGAAGAGGATGAGGCTGAAGACGAGGGCTCTTCTCATGGCAGGAGCGAGGGGCACGCCGCGGAGGAGATTGCCGAGGATGAGCCTGCCGAGGGTGATCATGCCGGGATCGAAGCCTTATATGCTACGGCAGCGGAAGCCCAGGAAGGGGACGAGACTGAGGAGGTGGAGCAGCCCAAGGAGGAGTGGCTTGCAGTGGGCCCACAAGCCCCCGAACCAGACTTGGAGCAGCGGCCCCACAAGCGGCCCAGCCGGGGAACTGCGGCCCCTGTCCCTGCGCTCGCCGCCAAGAGGGAGAAGAAGACCATCTCTAAGGGCGATGGGCCAGACGTGGTGAGCCGCCATTCTTCTCGCCTTTCTGGGGCCTAGACCCCTCCCACCAAGCGGCGAGCAATCATAGGGGTCGACCCCAGCTCCGAATCAAGCTCGAGCTCCTCGCGTAGCTCGTCCTCGCTGGAGCCCCCGGCTTCCTCAAAGGGCTCGAAGCTGCCGGGAAGCACCGCTCCACCGACCCTGAAGAGGAGCAGAGCGACCCCACCGCCTATGGAGTTCACGCTGGGCTCCATGCTTATTGATTCAGAGTAAGGAAAATGTCATCTCTTCTTGTCGAAGCATCATGCACTTACAGGTTTGCTGACCCAATCTTGCTTGTTTTTTTTGGCAGAGATGAGGAAGAAAACCTCACCCACCGGGCCAAGTGATCCAAGCAAGTGGAGTCGTCGGGGCCTTCGGAGGGCACGGGCTTGGCGGGAGGCAGCATGAATGATCCTGCGCCAAGCCCCCGGCCCAGCCCCCGGCATGAAGGTATGGGACAGGCCCTCCTCGCCAGCGAGGGCATGGGAGAGTGAGTCCCTTCTTCCGCCAAGGGGGAGGGAGAGCTTGTCCAGAGCGAGGTTCGATAGGAGGGGCTCACCATGCCTGATGCCCAAGCCAAGAAATCCCTAGCAAGGCCTCCACGGAAGGATCGGCCCATGCTGACGTCGTGGCTACCGAGGAAGGGGGCGATGGTCATGCCCCAGCAATGGGTGCCGCCGGGGAAACCGATGCCCTTCCACGGCAAACATTTCCAGGTAATTTGCCCGCTCTTTTCCTTCGGTTGCTTGTTTTATTTTTGCTTCAAGTCTCTAGCTTTTTGACACATAATATTTCCTTGTCATCACTTGCTGACCTCGCTTGCAGTCCCGGTGGACAAGGAACCAGAGCTGCTGGAGGAGGCGGCCAGCATCGGCAAGGATCCCGCTGAAGAGGCCGCCGAGATCGATGCCGCGGAGGGCCAGGAACACACTGCCGGGATATCCAAGAGGTCCCAAAGAAGGCCTCCGGTAGTTCGCCAGGACTGGGGGTAGTGGTCGAAGAGAAGGTCCCCCTTCAGATCATGAGCTCTCCTCCCCAATTTGGCACCTCGGCCATGGCCCTGCAGCCATCTTCGAGCAGTCTGGCACTGGTCCTTGCCCAACCTGGACTTGGAGCCCCCGGCTCGTCCGCGGCAGTAAGTGCTAACCTTGATGAAGAGATCTAGTGCATCATGGCACCATTGTCCCAGCGAGCTAAAAAGGCTGATGACTCAGTTAGCGCAGTCTTGGATCTGTCCTTCCTGGAGTCTGTGGCAAAAGGCATCAAGGAGGTGCACAATAGGTACAGCCAGAAGTGGCAAGCGCTCAAGGAGCAGCGCAACTCCGCCAGCCTCATGGATCAGAAGCTGAGGGACAAGGGCAGTGAGTTGCGCGAATGGCACAGCAAGCAATTCCAAACCCTTCTGTGGCAACAGGAGGTGATAACCATGGAAAAAGAGGACGTCGTTGCCCGGGAAGCTCGTTTGGCGGAGCACGCAGCGCTTCTGAACGCCAAAGAGAAGGAAATCTCTTCCCGAGAAGAGAACCTCGAGGCCACCCTCCGCAACAAGGATGAGGAACTGGAGACCCTCGTCCAGCAGCATACCAAGGATCTGGAGGACAAGCACAAAGCGGCCCTTGACGCGCTCACCCTTGATTCTGTTGCCCAGCTGAAGAAGATAGTTGACGACCTTGCCACTGCATCCACTGCCAAAACTGATCTTGACCAACAGGTGGCCAAACTGACAAAGGAGCTTGCCGGGAGCGCCAAGGAAGCTGCGGCTCTCAAGGAAGAAGCGCAGAAGGCAGAGATCCTTCTAAAAGAGGTGCAATCGCAGCTTTCATCTAAGAGCCAGGACCTTAATACTGCCAATGGCGTCATTACTGATATGAAGGCACGGCTTGGTACTCTGGAAAGCAAGATTGAGTCTGTCGATGCCCGCAAGAGGCAGTTGACGAAGGACCTGGACAATGCAAGACTCCACTGAAAAGATGCAGAGGACAAGCTGGTGAACCAAGTTGGGCAGCGCGACCTCTGGATCAAGAATTTGGTGGATATCGCCGAGCGCCTCTCTGCCCAGATTGCAAAAATGAAGATGAAGAGTTGGGCTTTCACTGTGGGTCAGCATGAGGTTCCCAGTGTCAAGTTGTCGCTCTTCTTCGAGGGGTTGATTGAAGGGTTAAAGACGTACGAGGACGAGAGGGACGCATGTTTTGTCCATGAGTCCCGAAAGCTCGCCCGCGATGCCCTCCTCATGGTCTTGAGCAACCTCGCCTTCCGCCACCCGGACCTCAACCTTGCCGATGGCTTTAGGAGGTTTCCAGCAGGTGCCAATGTTTCTGCTGCTGAGGAGAAGGCTGGCCCCTTCACTGACAAGGTTCTTTCCGTCCCCAGGGTCCTAGAAGACCACCAAGCACAGACGTGAACCATTCTTGTTTCCGTGGTGCCCTATAACAAAAACATAACGCATGTCTCGTGTTTAGGCCCCCGTACTATATTTGCTTTTGCTCTTGTCGAACTGATGTTTAATTACACTTAAGCGCATGCTATTCCTCTTGTGTTTCACCCATGGATGTTCATATGGTTGGCTTCTTTTTGTGCGTTTTGGTTGCCCGCCAGTGACATGCTGCCGCGATTGCTGTGAGGAGCGGGTCCTTAGCATTCAGCTCGCGTGGACATGCCCCGATAGGTTTTTCCTTAGGAGTCTTTGACGCAGCCGCCCATTCTGTTGAGCAGGCTACTAATCCGGCAAATCCGGCAAGGTGCCATCACACGAAAGATTTCTCCATATGAAACACCCTGGTTATCCGAGGGATAAGCAACTGCGAACTCTGGAGAGAAAGAATCAGTGAACACATGGACTTAGCTTTCATTCATGCTTCCCTCCTTCCTTAACCACGGTCGTTCATCACGTCTGCATATCTCGAGGAGATGGTGTTCGCGCATCCGCCTCAAGTCTGTAGAATCAACACGAAAAACGCGTGCAAGAGGGAAACTTGGCAGTTTATTAGTTGCATGTCCGCCCCCGGCAAGGGCCGGAGGGGATAATCGAATGCCTGCAGGTGACAATGTATAGCAAAGAAGGAAGGGTCAAATCCTCTCTCCTCTCCCCTTTCGCTGTTGACGATACCACGGCTGCAGGCATAAGGTCATGCTGGCGCAGACAGCCCTGCTGGAGCGTGCTTGCCGGGGCGTCAATCAACAGATTCGCACCAGTGCTTTACTCAGGATTTTCCCTCAGCAGGGTAAATGCTGGACCGAGTTCCGTGTGGGCTTATCGATGTTGAAGATACCGCCCCATGCGTGGCTCAACCGTTGATGAGTGAAAGCGAAGGAGGAGGAGGCCACATACCATGATTTTCGCTTGCCTTAGTGATTCACTCAGTCACTGGGCATGCTTGGCAGGAACCCGCCAGGAGGATAGCATCGCCGTGTGCCTCGCTCTTCTCCTTGGGATAGGGGCGGTGCGGTAGTCATGCCACCTGAGCGGCTCAAGGCCGTCGCACCGCCACCATTTCCCATTTCCGCCGCCGCCGCGGTTGCGGCGGGTGCGAGCGACAGGGCTCGGGTAATGCGGAACGAGGGAGTGGCATCACATCTCTTCTTAGTAGCCGCTGACGATGCGAGTGTCGACGCTGACGCCGGTGTAACTTGACGCGATGTTCACGACTTCGGGTTCGCACAAGCGCCCCCCCTACCTGGCGCGCCAAAGATGTCGTGGTAGAACACGGCCACCTATGGGGCCATTGGCCCCTTTGTGGTTCGGCAGGGGGGAGGTTGCATTGCACAAAGAGTAGAGGCCATGGAGCAGCACGGCAGTGATGACACTAGTCATTTTTAGGTTCGGGCTGCCGAGAAGCGTAAAACCCTACTCCTGCTTTGGTGGATTGATGGGGGAGCCGTGAAGAACGCGCGGCGCTCAAGCCCGGCAAGGTCGCCTTGGGGAGAGCAGCTACGCGCATATGAGTACACGAGGGTCCGAATCCTTTCTAAGGTTGCCACGGTCCTCCTTTTATAGGCTAAGGGGTTACCACAATGGCAAAATGGTCATTATCCAATGATTAGATAGCCAACAGTGCTATCATACCTAACTCTGGCAGTTATGACAAAGTGCATTAAATGCACTGCTAGGTGTCACGTTATGGATGCGGCCCGGTAGGCCTTCCGCGCCGCTTAGTCACCTTCCACCTGTCTGCTTGACACGCCTCTGGACGGGTGTCATATAGAGGTGATCTTCCTGCTAAATGGCTGCCGCGTGCCAAATGACACCCACTTAGCTATCTAGGGGCTCGACACCGCACCGATGGATGACTTGCATTGCGATGCGGTGGAGCGGTGGAGTCTTGGAGGGGATACAGGCCGCCAGCGGCCCCTGCAATCCTTGCCAGGAAGGTCTTGGGACTTGTCTTTGGGGTGGCCTCGACCTGACCAGGCTAGCCTGCCCGGCAAGGGAGGTTTTTCCTTGGTGATATCTTGTTGTCTTGGCTTGTCTTGGTCTTCTTGATCTGCCCCTTGATTCCTCAAAGGGCTATCTCTCTGGCTTGGTTTTTTCTTGAATGCTTGGTGTTGCCGGGTCGGAGGCCTACTGTCCGTGCACAAGTCAGGGGAAACATACACCCCGGTTTATGTACCCCGACACCCGCACACACATCGTTTGTTGGGGTCTCCTTTCCATCTTCGTCTCCGTTCCAAAACTGACATTATTCATTTGTTTACCGATCAGACAAACTCTCTCCCCCCCCCCCTCTCTCTCTCTCACTCACTCACACACACACAAGTCCCGCTTTGGATCCCCCTACCGACTACCGTCTCTCTCTCACACACACAAAACTCTCGCTTTCGCACCCCTTACTCATATCTCTCTCACAAACATCGATCGACCATCATCAAGATAGGTTTCACTACAAAAAAAATACACTTCCGTGATGTTACGTGTTTGTCATAGTAGGTCACGTTTTCTATCATGCATGTACATCCATGACGATTTTATGACAGAATCAAGATAGTCATACCTGTGCTGCGTAGAAGTATTCCATGACAATACTGAAATTATCATCACGGAAGTGTCCACTTCCATGATGATAAATACCGCGTCATGGAAGTGTTTTCGTCAAGGGTAACCGACACATGGCTTCCACCGTATTGGGTCGCCGTTAAGCTATCGGGTTCCAGTTTGCATCCGATAACCCGTTAACAACCCAGACCAATGGGGATTTTCCACGTGTAAAATTCTCATTGGCCACAGGAACAATGTGTCAGCTCATCATTGGGACAGAGAGGCGCCTATGATATGTCGACACGTGGCACGGCCCAATAGTGGCCCATTTAGCTTACAAAGGCCGACCCGTTTGACTTGGTCAAAAGCTAGCGGGCCGGCCCATGAAAAGCCAGTTAACAGTGTGTTTGCATATAGCCCATTTTATGGCCCGTTTTAGCATTCCCGAATTCGGCCCAACAGCATCATGTGGGCCATCCAGTGTAGTACCAGCCCATTTCACTTTCGGCCCATGTATGGCCCACAACGTCTTTCGGCCCATATGAGGCCTTTCGTATCTTTGGGCCCTTTAGTGGCTGATGTCTACTACACAACTTGTTCTTGTAGACTCGTGTTGGGCCTCCAAGCGCAGAGTTTTGTAGGACAGTAGCAAATTTCCCTCAAGTGGATAACCTAAGGTTTATCAATCCGTGGGAGGCATAGGATGAAGATGGTCTTTCTCAAACAACCCTGCAACCAAATAATAAAAAGTCTCTTGTGTCCCCAACACACCAAATACACTGGTAAATTGTATAGTTGCACTAGTTCGGCGAAGAGATGGTGATACAAGTGTAGTAATGATAGTAGATATTGATTTTTGTAATAGGAACAATAAAAAACAGCAAGGTAGCAATTGATAAAACGGAGCACAAACAGTATTGCAATGCTTGAAAATGAGGCCTAGGGTCCGTACTTTCACTACTGCAATCTCTCAACAATGCTAATATAATTGGATCATATAACCATCCCTCAACGTGCGATGAAGAATCACTCCAAAGTTCCTATGTAGCGGAGAACATAAGAAGAAATTGTTTATAGGGTACGAAACCACCTCAAAGCTATTCTTTCTGATCAATCTATCCTAGAGTTCATACTAAAATAATACCAAGCTATTCTTTCTGATCGATCTAACCAAGAGTTCGTACTAAAATAACACCATATGATACACATCAACCAACTCTAATGTCACCTAGATACTCCAGTGTCACCGCGAGTATCCGTGAGTTGATTTTGCGATATGCATGAAACAATTTCAGATTCATAATACTCAATCCAACACAAAGAACCTCAAAGAGTGCCCCAAGATTTCTACCGGAGAAACAAGGACGAAAACATGCATCAAACCCTATGCATAGATTACCCCGATGTCACCTCGGGAATCTGCGAGTTGAGTGCCAAGACATAGATCAAGTGCTCTCAAATCCATAAAAGTATTCAATCCGATACAAACAAAATCTCAAAGGGAAAACTCAATTCATCACAACAAGATAGAGAGGGGAAAACACCATATGATCCAACTATATTAACAAAGCATGCGATACATCAAGATCGTGCCAACTCAAGAACACGAGAGAGAGAGAGAGAGAGAGAGAGATTAAACACATAGCTACTAGTACAAACCCTCAGCCCCGAGAGTGGACTACTCCCTCCTCATCATGGTGGCCGCCGGGATGATGAAGATGGCCAGGGATGATGATTTCCCCCTCCGGCAGGGTGCTAGAACGGGGTCTAGATTGGTTGTTCGTGGCTATAGAGGCTTGCAGGGGCAGAACTTCTGATCTAGGGTTATTTCTGATTGTTTCTCTATTTATAGGATTTTTCAGCGTTGGAATCACGCGAAGATGGGCCTCGAGGTGAGCACAACCCACCGGGGCAAGCCAGGCCCCTCTGGCGCGCCTTGGTGTGTTGTGCCCTCCTTGTGGCTCTTCTGGCCCTCCCACGAAGCTTCTAGTGCCTCTTTTGTTCCAAAAAAATTGTCAAAAAGTTTCGTGGCATTTGGAGAACTTTTATTTCTGCACAAAAAACAACACCACGGTAGTTCTACTGAAAACAACGTTAGTCCGGGTTAGTTCCATCCAAATCATACCAAAACCATATAAAATTGTTGTAAACATGGCATGAATACTTCATAAATTATAGATACGTTGGAGACATATCATTGGCCCGTGGTGACTCTGGCCCATAATAAACAGTAAATTTCTTTATACCCATTAACGGCCCATGATTCACATGGGCCATTTCCAGCCCGTGTTAGCTTTCAGCCTACAGATGGCCCATACATTATTGGGCTCCTTTCCGGCCTCAATTACTTCAGGCCCGTTACAGGCATGTTCTCCTAATGGGCCAAATTCAGCCCGTGGTAAGAATCGGCCCATTTGTGGCCTGTTAACCCGTTGCGCTGTTTTCCAACCCGTCATGTATTCTGGCCCATTAACGACCTGTTATGCCTGTGACAGAATTAAGCCTTTGCTGTCTTCCGGCCTGTTAACGGCCCGTTACCATGCTGGCCCAATACAAATTATGCCCGTTTACGGCCCATTTCGGCCCATTTATCCGACGACCCGTAGGAGGCCCATTGATTCTATGGCCCGTTGGAGGCCCATTTATCCTATGGCCCGTAGGAGGCCCATTGATCCTATGGTCCATAGCAGGTTCAAGGTTACCACGGTCCATATCTGGCCCATGGTTGTTGTGGCCACTAGCAAACCAAGGAAAAAGAAGACTAGGGAAATAAATAAGCCAGAAACTAACGCTAGGCTATTAAGGCGATTGCACATATTACATCCACTGAGCATCAAAGTTCGCCACCAGTGCAAATATAGGGAACACCCTACACTATACAAAAATGGCTTGCTATTTTCTTCAGTCGGTCGCTGCACGTTAAGAACAAATTTTGTATCGCAACAAAACAAATTACAACCATAAAACAAAAGGAAGGTTGGCATAAAAAGTTAACAGTCCGGCAGATAAATGCACCACTAGAAGTTCAGAAGCTCAGTTCATTTGACCTGATTGTTATGTTTTAATGATGTACTGTCCGACGGAGCACCATAACCTTCGCCTTCATTTCTCCTAGGCTCCTGAACAACATACCAAATGTCTGATAGTCTGGTTTCAAAACCATGCATATCTTGACAACACCGAACAATAACTGTCCTTGTTTCACAAAGGGTCTCTGTTAGGGATTGTACTTGTGTCTGGAGTGCAGATATAACATTGTTTTGAGCTTGCATATCTTGATCATGAGGCAGTTTGGATGAGATTGCCTTAACAACCAACCCAGTATTACGCAGGAACGTGCTTTTGGCACTGTTAGTGGACAGGTACTGACCCACTGCAGCAAGAGGTGACATTGCGGTTATAGTTGCCTCGTCGCCTTCAGAAGGTGGTGGTTCCACCATTTGTTCCATAGCTTGCTGAAAAGTTGAGTTTGTACATTAGTAGTACCAGAACAAAAGATATTAAGGAGGCAGCAAAACCAAATAGAATAGCTTTGGTCTATATACAAAACTTATTCTGTTGAACCCGTGTAAAATATTAGTTGTATTTTACTGCAAAGTACATAATAAAACCAGGTTCCAAACATATGAACATGTACCATGGCTAATGTATTGTCTATTTCTTCACATTGTATTGACAGATAAGGATAAAGAGACAAAGTTTATAACACGGTAAGCATAGTATGAGATCATTAATATCACAAAACAACTGAGAACAGACAAACAGGAAATTGTAACATTGTGTAGACAAGTCCAGCTTGGAACTAGATTACAGATCAAGATCAAAGGAACATCACTCCTCTCTTTTAAACCTTGTAAGGTGCAATGATACGCTAAGACAATTGTGTATAAAATTGAAGAGAGTAATAGACATTGGCTGCAAACTGTGCAGTTCAATGCACAAGTCAGAGTAAGTAGTAGTTAAAAGGCATGAGGATTAAGGACTTACAACAGCGGCTTTGACTGGTGTAGTCATGCCCTTCGTCTTGCTGGTGTGACGGTCCTTGAAGATTTCCACAGCATTTGGTTCAGGTACTTTTGGTCCTTGTAGGCTTTCCTCTGCATTTGGAACAAGTCAATATAGATCTGATAATATGGCACAGCGAAAAGAATGAAACAACAGCTAGTAGAACAGCCTCGCAGTGTGCAATATAGCTACGAGATTCTGTCATCTGTTGGAATTTCACTTTCATACGGTTGGCCTTGTTCTTTGAACAGTTCACCTACAAGAAGATAGATTTGTGAGGCACATGCGTAAATAGGAGTTCAACATGTGATCTGATCACATATATATAACGTACTTGATACTTTGGATCGGACCAGTGTTTAACAAGGCCTCTCCAGTCTTCATCCGATATATTTTCCACTGGAGATGTTTGGGCAAGTTCACTGTTAGCCTTGCTTTCAAAGTGAGTTTACCTCAAGTTATACCGATAGTGTCACAGAGCAGACTTCAAAACATGGGTGCATGCTTGTCTGGTTGCATCATCTTGGCTATCCAACTTGAACCTCATCTGTTGAAAATTATGGGAGTCTCATTACCAGCAACCTAGAAAGTATGGGACATAGCAAGACGATATTACTAATTTCCATACATAACCATACTTACAGATAAATGGTCGAGGAAGGTGTTAACTGGGCTACGTCTTTGTCATTCCTGTTCTGAATCCATGTTGGGAGGATACGTGCATGACACATGACGGCAATGGCTGCCTCTGATACTAACTTGGCTGACTCTGTAGCATCACGTGGCCTTTTTAAACCTGCCTCAAAATGTATCTCCATTCTTCCTCCTCTAGATTTAGTTAACCTATTGAGCATTATCCCTGATGTCTGTTTCCTCTTGTGCCTAGGTGCTAGTTCAACAACGAACATGGGAGCGTTAGTGTACATCAAATTGTGAGACTACATATAAAGAAGCATGCAACTGTAACTTGACTCGAGCAACTACCTTCTTGTTGTTGAAGCTCACAAGGTTCATCTGATCTTTCCAACTCATCTTGTGTCAAGAGTGCTTCGGAAGTAGTGTCAGATGGCAAGGGAGCTTGGGAACTTGCCGCTAGCAGAGTTACCGAATGAGTAACTCGTGCAGATGTTGGTATTGTGGAAGAAGGTGTTGCAACAACTAGGGTTGTCGTTGCTGGTTTGGTGGCAGCTATTCATTTGTGTTTGGATTGTTTTGCAGCTGGTGTAGCAGGGGATACCGTGTTTGTACAATTTTCCGGTGGACTTCGACTTTCTATTGCACCATCAGTACCAGCAGAATCTGCATAATTCTTCCGCTTCCATTTCTGTGTGTCCTGAGTATTAACACCATCCCCTACCATTATGTGTTCCTTCCTCTTTCTCTTTGCTATGTCAAGTCAAGCCGACAAGAAAAAAGGAATAAAAATTTAGTTCTTCAGAACAAATTGATGTGTGATACAGACGAACTAAACTTTGATGTTAGACAACCGCATGATAGGAGGATGTAATATGTACGAAAAACAGGACGGCATGAGATAATCAGAACTATGATGTGTAAACTAAGCAGAAGGCATTTCAATAAATTAGAAGGAATGCAATGGAAGGTAGACACCATATGAAAGATGCTACAAATATCGCTCTGCCAAGTTAACAGTGTCTCGTCATAACTGGCATTTAAACAAATGAGAAGCAGTACAAGAAATAAATCATATGCAAGATGCAGACAACATCACACTACCAAGTTAAAGGTCTCTCTTCATTAGTGCCATTGCATATTCACATGATTGCATATTCACAGCTATGATGTATAAACTAAGCAGAAGGCATTTCAACAAATTAGAAGCAATGAAAGCTAGACACCATATGTGAGATGCAACGAATATCACTCTACCAAGTTAAAATTTGTCTCGTCATTAGTGCCATTTCAACAAATTAGTAGTACAAGCTAGAAAATAATGCGAGATGTAACCTATATCAGACTCACAAGTTAAACATGTATTATGATAAGTGATTGTTGCAGGTTACACAACAGTAGTACTTTGATGTAAGAACATGGTGTGATAGACAGATATTGTATGTTCTATAAGCTGGAACATGTGTCTAATTCACAAGTATAATGTGTAAAGTAAGCAGATGGAATTCAAAATTAGAAGCAATGCAAGCTAGACATCATACATAACAAAAAACCACATATAACAGTGCCATGTTAGAGGGAGCACCTGTGATGGTGGACTAGGGGAGACGTGCTCATCATCAACACAGCTACATTGAGTGTCTATGCATGTGTTGTCTTCCAAATCTTGTTGGGGGGGTGGCGGAGTAGAATCTGTAGAGGCCCTTCGTTTCAGTTGGTTGGAAGGAGCACCTTTATCCACTACCTTGCTAATTTCCTTCCGCTTTATTGATTTTGCATTGTCAAGTAAAACCGACAAGCAAATAGAAGGCACATGGCAACACAAGCAAACAAAAGATCAAACAAGAAAAAGGCAAATGAAAAGAAGGCGAATAAAATGGCAAATTTTTGTGAAGTGGGGGAGATGAAAATGAGAGGCAAATGGAAAATAATGTAAATTGCAAGGATATGAGATTTGTGATTAGGAACCTGATAGATGTTGATGATGTCTCCCCGACAACGGCGCCAGAAATTCCTTTTGATGTCGCTTGAACTACGTCGGTATTTCCCCAAAGAGGAAGGGATGATGCAGCACAGCTACGGTAGGTATTTCCCTCAGTTATGGAACCAAGGTATCAATCCAGTAGGAGAACCAAGCAACACTATGTAAACGGTACCTGCACACAAAGAACAAATACTTGCAACCCGACGCTTATGAGGGGTTGTCAATCCCTCTTCGGGTAACGGCGCCAGAAATTATCAAGTTGACGGGATAAAATTTGTGTAGATTGGATAAATAGATCTCGATAAAATGCGAAATAAAATAAGTAACAAAAAAAGTGCAGCTAGGTATTTTTGGGTTTTTGGAATAATAGATCTGA
Organism: Thinopyrum elongatum; assembly: GCA_011799875.1. Classification (NCBI taxonomy): domain Eukaryota; kingdom Viridiplantae; phylum Streptophyta; class Magnoliopsida; order Poales; family Poaceae; genus Thinopyrum; species Thinopyrum elongatum. The sequence continues at coordinate 484,983,355 of CM022301.1, read as the reverse complement.
AAACAAAAGCGAATAAAAATAGATCTCAAAGCAAATATGATAAAGAATAGACCCGGGGGCCGTAGATTTCGCTACTGGCTTCTCTCAAGAAAATAGCACATGGTGGGTAAACAAATTGCTGTTGGGCAATTGATAGAAGATCGAATAATTATGACGATATCCAAGGCAATGATCAATATATAGGCATCATGTCCAAGATTAGTAGACCGACTCCTGCCTGCATCTACTACTATTACTCCACACATCGACCGCTATCCAGCATGCATCTAGTGTATAAGTTCATGGAGAAATGGAGTAATGCAATAAGAACGATGACATGATGTAGACGAGATCTATTCATGTAGGAATAGCCCCCATCTTGTTATCCTTGATAGCAATGATACATGCGTGTCTTGCTGCCCCTTTTGTCACTGGGAAAGAACACCGCAAGATCGAACCCATCACAAAGCACCTCTTCTTATGGCAAGAAGAATCGATCTAGTTGGCCTAACTAAACCAAAGATTCGAAGAAGAAATACGAGGCTATAAATAATCATGCATATAAGAGATCAAATAAAACTCAAATAATATTCATGGATATAGATCTTATCATAAACTCAAAGTTCATCGGATCCCAACAAACACATCGCAAAAAAGAGTTACATCAAATAGATCTCCAAGAGACCATTGTATTGAGAATCAAAAGAGAGAGAGAAAGCCATCTAGCTACTGCCTACGGACCCGTAGGTCTATGGTGGACTACTCACGCATCATCGTAGAGGCACCAATGAGGATGATGAACCCCTCCATGATGGTGTCTAGATTGGATCTCGTGGTTCTGGAACTTGCGGCGGCTGGAATTGTGTTTCGTCGACTCCCCTAGGGTTTCTGGAATATTTTGGAATTTATAGGGCGAAGAGGCGGTGTGGGAGGTCACCGAGGGGGGCACAACCCCCTAGGCACGCCTGGGCCTCCTGGCGTGCCCTGGTGGGTTGTGCCCACCTCGGGCCTCCCCTCTGGTACTTCTTTGGCCCACTATGTGTCTTCTGGTCCAGAAAAATCTCCAAAAAGTTTCGCTGCGTTTGGACTCCGTTTGGTACTGATATTCTGCGAAGTAAAAAACAAGCAAAAATAGCAACTGGCACTAGGCACTATGTCAATAGGTTAGTCCCAAAAAAATGATATAAAGTTGCTATAAAATGATTGTAAAACATCCAAGAATGATAATATAACAGCATGGAACAAGCAAAAATTATAGATACGTTGGAGATGTATCAGCATCGCCAATCTTAATTCCTACTCGTCCTCGAGTAGGTAAATGATAAAAACAGAATTTTTTATGTGGAATGCTGCCTAACATGTTCATCACATATTCTTTTCTTTTTGTAGCATGGACATTTGGACTTTTATATGGTTCAAAGCAATAGTCTAGTTTTGACATGAATATTTCAATACTCAAGAATACCAACAAGCAACCATGTCTTTGAAAATATCAACACTAAAGAAAGTTATCCCTAGCCCATCATGCTCAATCATTGATCCATTCATGAAGCACACTCACATATTAGCTACATCCAATGCTCAAGTACGATCATAGTGCTCCTTAGTTGGTGCTTTATAAGAGAAGATGGAGACTCAAATAAAAATAAAAATTGCATAAAGTAAATAGATAAGCCCTTCACAGAGGGAAGTAGGGATTTGTAGAGGTGCCAGAGCTCAAAGCTTAAATTGAGAGATAAAATTTTTTAGAAGCATACTTTTCCCGTCAACAAAAATGACCGAGTAATTCCCAACACTTTCCATGCTAGATATATCATAGGCGGTTCCCAAACATAAAATAAAGTTTATTCCTTTTTCCACCATTCTTTCACAATCCATGGCTAGCCATATCCACGGGTGCCTTCCATACAAACACTTTCCAAGTAATTTATTATTTGACAACATAAAGTAAATTTCTTTTTCATTTCGGGACTGGGCATCCCTATTACCGCCGCAGTCTCGTGCAATGACAAGTGAATAAACACTCATCTTGAGAATAACACATCTAGCATGGAAAATATTGGCCACCTGCTGCCGCTTCATGAGCGATATGAGCACACAAAAAGGAAATTCATTTTGAAAATTAGGGATGGCACATACAAATTTGCTTAGAATAGCACAGAAATACCGCATAGGTAGGTATAGTGGGCTCATATGGCAAAACTGGGTTTAAAGATTTTGGATGCACAAGTAGTATTTCTACTTAGTGTTGTCAAACGTTGCAAGGAAAACAAAAAAATTCTACGCACATGCAAGATCTATCCATGGAGATGCATAGCAACGAGAGGGGAGAGTGTGTCTACGTACCCTCGTAGACCGTAAGCGGAAGCGTTTAGTAACACGGTTGATGTAGTCAAACTTCTTCGCGCTCCAACCGATCAAGTACCGAACGTATGGCACCTCCACGTTCAGCACACGTTCAGCTCGGTGACATCCTCCGCCTTCTTGATCCAGCAAGACGGCGAGGTCGTGGATGAGTTCCGGTAGAACGATGACGTGGTGACGGTGATGGTGAAGCTATCTCTCCAGGGCTTCGCCTAAGCACTACGAAAATATGATCGAGGGTGTAAACAGTGGAAGGGGGCGCCGCACATGGCTAAGCAATTGTCGTGGTTGTGCTAGGTGCCCCCTCCCACATATATATAGGTGGGGGAGAGGGGAGAGGCCAAGGGGCGCCCCAAGTAGGGCTGAATCCTACTTGGGGTCTTCCCCAACTTGCGCCCCCCTTCCTTATTTGAGTGCGGGAGGAAGGTAGGGGGAGGTGGCGCCCCCCGTTCCTTTCTCTAACGAGGAGGGAAAGGCAGGAGGGGCCACCCCTCCCCTTTCCTTCCCCTAGGGCCGGCCAGCCTTGTAGAGGGGCGCACCAGCCCCCTAGTGGGTTGGTCTGTCCCCCCCTTTGGCCCATTAGGCCCATACACTTATCGGGGGTGTCCGGAACCCCTTCCGATGACCCGATGACTACCCGGTGCACTCCAAAACTATTCCGGTGTCCGAATACCATCGTCCTATATATCAATCTTTACCTCTCGAACATTTCAAGACTCCTCGTCATGTCTGTGATTTCATCCGGGACTCCGAACAACAGTTGGTCACCAAATCATATAACTCATATAACACTATATCATCAACGAACGTTAAGCGTGCGGACCCTACGGGTTCGAGAACTATGTAGACATGACCGAGACACCTCTCCGGTCAATAACCAATAGTGGAACCTAGATGCCCATATTGGTTCCTACATATTCTACAAAGATCTTTATCGGTCAAACTGTTATGACAACATACGTAATTTTCTTTATCCATCGGTATGTTACTTGCCCGAGATTCGATCGTCGGTATCTTCATACCAAGTTTAATCTCGTTACCGGCAAGTCTCTTTACTCGTTCCATAATACATCATCCTGTAACTAACTCATTAGTCAGTTTGCTTGCAAGGCTTCTTATGATGTGTATTACCGAGAGGGCCCAGAGATACCTCTCCGATACTCGGAGTGACAAATCCTAATCTCGATCTATGCCAACTCAACAAACACCTTCAGAGATACCTGTAGAGCATATTTATGATCACCCAGTTATGCTGTCACATTTGATAGCACACAAGGTATTCCTCCGGTATCCGGGAGTTGCATAATCTCATAGTCGGAGGAATATGTATTTGACATGTAGAAAGCAATAGTAATAAACTGAACGATCAAAATGCTAAGCTAACGGATAGGTCTTGTCCGCCACATCATTCTCCTAATGATGCGATCCCGTTATCAAATGACAACACATGTCTATGGTTAGGAAAACTTAACTATCTTTGATCAACAAGCTAGTCTAGTAGAGGCTTACTAGGGACACGGTATTTGTTTATGTATTCACGCATGTATTTAAGTTTCCGATCAATACAATTCTAGCATGAATAATAAACCCTTATCATGAATAAGGAAATATAAAATAACAACTTTATTATTGCCTCTAGGGCATATTTCCTTCAGTCTCCCACTTGCACTAGAGCCAATTATCTAGTTCACATCGCCATGTGATTAACACCCATAGTTCACATCGCCATGTGACTAACACCCAAAGAGTTTACTAGAGTCAATAATCTAGTTCACATCGCCATGTGATTAACACCCAAAGAGTACTAAGGTATAATCATGTTTTGCTTGAGAGAGAGGTTTAGTCAATGACTCTGCCACATTCAGATCCGTATGTATTTTGCAAGTTTCTATGTCTACAATGCTCTGCATGGAGCTACTCTAGCTAATTGCTCCCACTTTCAATATGTATCCAGATTGAGACTCGGAGTCATCTGAATTGGTGTCAAAGCTTGCATCAACGTAACCCTTTACGATGAACTCTTTATCACCTCCATAACCGAGAAATATCTCCTTAGTCCTTCTTAGGTAACTAAGGATAATTTTCACCGCTGTCTAGTGATCTACTCCTGGATCACTATTGTACCCTCTTGCCAAACTCATGGAAAGGTACACAGCATGGCATACTTCATAGAACCTATGGCTGAGGCATAGGGAATGACTTTCATTCTCTCTCTATCTTCTGTCAGGGTCGGGTTTTGAGTCTTACTCAACTTCACACCTTGTAACACAGGCAAGAACCCTTTCTTTGACTGAAGCATTTTGAACTTCTTCAAAACTTTGTCAAGGTATGTGCTTTGTGAAAGTCCTATTAAGCATCTCAATCTATCCCTATAGATCTTGATGCCCAATATATATGCAGCTTCACCGAGGTTTTTCATTGAAAAATTCTGATTCAAGTATCCTTTTATGCTATCCAGAAATTCTATATCATTTCCAATCAACAATATGTCATCCACATATAACATCATAAATGCTACAGAGCTCCCACTCACTTTCTTGTAAATACAGGCTTCACCGTAAGTCTGTATAAAACCATATGCTTTGATCACCTCATCAAAGTGTAAATTCCAACTCCGAGATGCTTGCACCAGTCCATAGATGGATCGCTGGAGTTTGCACACTTTGTTAGCACTTTTAGGATCGAAAAAACCTTCTGGTTGCATCATATACAACTCTTTTTTAGAATATCCATTAAGGAATGTAGTTTTGACATCCATTTGCCAGATTTCATGATTATAAAATGCGGCAATTGCTAACATGATTCGGACGGACTTAAGCATTGCTACAGGTGAGAAAGTCTCATCATAGTCAATCCCTTGAACTTGTCAAAAACCTTTTGCGACAAGTCGTGCTTTGTAGACAGTAACATTACCATCAGCGTCAGTCTTCTTCTTGAAGATCCATTTATTCTCTATTGCTTGCCGATCATCGGGCAAGTCCACCAAAGTCCACACTTTGTTCTCATACATGGATCCTATCTTAGATTTCATGGCCTCAAGCCATCTGTTGGAATATGGCTCATCATAGCTTCTTCATAGTTCGTAGGTTCGCCATGGTCTAGTAACATGACTTCCAGGACAGGGTTACCGTACCACTCTGGTGCGGATCGTGCTCTGGTCGACCTACGAGGTCCAGTAGTAACTTGATCTGAAGTTTCATGATCATTATCATTTGCTTCTTCTCTAGTTGGTGTAGGCATCACGGGAACGGATTTCTCTGATGTGCTACTTTCCAATTGGAGAGAAGGTACAATTACCTCATCAAGTTCTACTTTCCTCCCACTCACTTCTTTTGAGAGAAACTCCTTCTCTAGAAAGGATCCATTCTTGGCAACAAAGATCTTGGCTTTGGATCTGTGGTAAAAGGTGTACCCAATTGTTTCCTTAGGGTACCCTATGAAGACGCACTTCTCTGATTTGGATTCGAGCTTATCAGGCTGAAGCCTTTTGACATAAGTGTCGCAACCCCAAACTTTAAGAAACGACAGCTTAGGTTTCTTGCCAAACCATAGTTCATACGGTGTCGTCTCAACGGATTTAGACGGTGCCCTATTTAACATGAATGCGGCTATCTCTAATGTATAACCCCAAAACGATAGTGGTAAATCGGTAAGAGACACCATAGATCGCACCATATCTAATAAAGTACGGTTACGATGTTCGGACACACCATTACACTGTGGTGTTATAGGTTGCGTGAGTTGTGAAACAATTCCACATTGTTTTAAATGAAGGCCAAACTCGTAACTCAAATATTCGCCTCCGCGATCAGATCGTAGAAACTTTATTTTCTTGTTACGATGATTCTCCACTTCACTCTAAAATTCTTTGAACTTTTCAAATGTTTCATACTTGTGTTTCATCAAGTAGATATACCCATACCTACTCAAATCATCTGTGAAGGTTAGAAAATAACAATACCCGCCGCGTGCCTCAACACTCATCGGACCGCATACATCAGTATGTATTATTTCCAATAAGTCATTAGCTCGCTCCATTGTTCCGGAGAACGGAGTTTTAGTCATCTTGCCCATGAGGCATGGTTCGCAAGTATCAAATGATTCATAATCAAGTGATTCCAAAAGTCCATCTGCATGGAGTTTCTTTGTGCGCTTTACACCAACATGACCTAAATGGCAGTGCCACAAGTATGTTGCACTATCATTATCAACTTTGCATCTTTTGGCATCAATATTATGAATATGTGTATCACTAAGATCGAGAATCAATAAACCATTCACATTGGGTGTATGACCATAGAAGGTTTTATTCATGTAAATAGAACAACAATTATTCTCTAACTTAAATGAATAACCGTATTGCAATAAACATGATCTAATCATATTCATGCTCAACGCAAACACCAAATAACATTTATTTAGGTTAAACACTAATCCCAAAGGTATAGGGAGCGTGTGATGGTGATCGTATCAACCTTGGAATCACTTCCAACACACATCGTCACCTCGCACTTAACTAGTCTCTGTGTATTCTGTAACTCCTGTTTCGAGTTACTAATCTTAGCAACTGAACCGGTATCGAATACCCAGGTGCTACTATGAACACTAGTAAGGTACACATCAATAACATGTATATCAAATATACTTTTGTTCACTTTGCCATCCTTCTTATCCGCCAAGTATTTGGGGCAGTTCCGCTTCCAGTGACCATTTCCTTTGCAGTAGAAGCACTCAGTTTCAGGCTTGGGTCCAGCTTTGGGCTTCTTCATGGGAGCGACAACTTGCTTGCCATTCTTCTTGAAGTTCCCTTTCTTTCCCTCGCCCTTTTTCTTGAAACTAGTGGTCTTGTTAACCATCAACACTTGATGCTCTTTCTTGATTTCTACCTTCGCCGATTTTAGCATCGCGAAGAGCTCGGGAATCGTTTTCATCATCCCTTGCATATTATAGTTCATCACGAAGTTCTAGTAGCTTTGTGATAGTGACTAGAGAACTCTGTCAATCACTGTCTTATCTGGAAGATTAACTCCCACTTGATTCAAGTGATTGTAGTACCCAGACATTCTGAGTATATGCTCACTGGCTGAGCTATTCTCCTCCATCTTGTAGGCAAAGTACTTGTCAGAGGTCTCATACCTCTCAACACGGGCATAAGTCTAAAATACCAATTTTAGCTCTTGGAATATCTCATATGCTCCGTGGCGTTCAAAACGTTTTTGAAGTCCCGGTTCTAGGTCGTAAAGCATGGTGCACTAAACTATTAAGTAGTCATCATGTCGAGCTTGCCAAACGTTCATAACGTTTGCATCTGCTCCTGCAATAGGTCTGTCACCTAGTGGTGCATCAAGGACATAATTCTTTTGTGCAGCAATGAGGATAATCCTCAGATCACGGACCCAGTCTGCATCATTGCTACTATCATCTTTCAACTTAGTTTTCTCTAGGAACATATCAAAAATAGGGGAGCTATATCGTGAGCTATTAATCTACAACATAGATATGCAAAAACTATTAAGACTAAGTTCATGATAAATTAAGTTCAATTGATCAAATAACTAATGAACTCCCACTTAAATAAACATCCCTCAAGTTATCTAAGTGATACATGATCCAAATCAACTAACCCATGTCCGATCATCACGTGAAATGGGGTAGTCATCAATGGTGAACATCTCTATGTTGATCATATCTACTATATGACTCATGTTCGACCTATTGGTCTCCAGTGTTTCGAGACCATGTCTGTACATGCTAGGCTCGTCAAGTTTAACCCAAGTATTCTGCATGTGCAAAACTATCTTACACCCGTTGTATGTGAACATAGAGTCTATCACACCCGATCATCATGTGGTGCTTCGAAATGACGAACTTTGGCAACGGTGCATACTCGGGGAGAACACTTTTATCTTGAAATTTAGTGAAGGGATCATCTTATAATGCTACCGCCGTTCTAAGCAAAATAAGATGCATAAAGGATAAACATCACATGCAATCAAAAATATGTGACATGATATGGCCATCATCATCTTGTGCTTTTGATCTCCACCTCCAAAGCATCGTCATGATCTCCATCATCACCGGCTCAACACCTTGATCTCCATCATTGTGTTGGGGTCGTCTCGCCAACTATTGCTTCTACAACTATCGCTAACGCATAGTGATAAAGTAAAGCAATTACATGGCGCATGCATTTCATACAATGAAGAGACAACCCTAAGGCTCCTGCCGGTTGTTGATATTACAAAACATGATCATCTCATACATCAACATATATCACATCATATCTTGACCATATCACATCACAACATGCCCTGCAAAAACAAGTTAGATGTCCTCCACTTTGTTGTTGCAAGTTTTACGTGGCTGCTACGGGCTTCTAGCAAGAACCGTTCTTACCTACGCAAAAACCACAACGGTGTTTCATCAAGTTTGCTGTTTTAACCTTCTTCAAGGACCGACCGTAGTCAAATTCGATTCAACTAAAGTAGGAGAAACAGACACCCGCCAGCCACCTTTATGCAAAACTAGTTGCATGTCTGTCGGTGGAACCGGTCTCATGTGCGTGGACATGTAAGGTTGGTCCGGGCCGCTTCATCCCACAATACCGCCGAATCAAAATAAGACGTTGGTGGTAAGCAGTATGACTATCACCGCCCACAACTCTTTGTGTTCTACTTGTGCATATCATCTACGCATAGACCTGGATCTGATACCACTGTTGGAAAATGTTGCATGGAAAACAAAAAAGTTTCTACGCACACGCAAGATCTATCCATGGAGATGTGATACGTCTCCAATGTATCTATAATTTTTTATTATTCCATGCTATTATATTATCTGTTTTGGATGTTTTATATGCATTAATATGCTATTTTATATTATTTTTGGGACTAACCTATTAACCTAGAGCCTAGTGCCAGTTTCTGTTTTTTCCTTGTTTTTTAGCTTCGTGGGAAAGGAATACCAAACGGAGTCCAAACGGAATAAAACCTCGCGATGATTTTTCTTGGACCAGAAGACACCCAGGAGACTTGGAGATGAAGTCGGAGGAGCCACGAGGTGGCCACAAGAGTGGAGGGTGCGCCCAGGGGGGTAGGGCGCGCCCCCTACCTTGTGGGCCCCCCGTGACCCTCCTGACCTAATTCTTTCGCCTATATATTCACCTATATTCCCAAACCACCAGAAGCATCCATGAAAACACTTTTCCACCGCCGCAACCTTCTATACCCATGAGATCCCATCTAGGGACCTTTTTCGGCACCCTGTCGGAGGGGGATTCGATCACGAAGGGCTTCTACATGAACCCTATTGCCCTTCCGATGAAGCGTGAGTAGTTTACCTCAGACCTACGGGTCCATAGCTAGTAGCTAGATGGCTTCTTCTCTCTCTTTGATTCTCAATACCATGTTCTCCTCAATGTTCTTGGAGATCTATTCGATGTAATACTTTTTTGCGGTGTGTTTGCCGAGATTCGATGAATTGTGGATTTATGATCAGATTATCTATGAATATTATTTGAATCTTCTCTGAATTCTTTTATGCATGATTTGATATCTTTGTAATTCTCTTCGAACTATCAGTTTGGTTTGGCCAACTAGATTGGTTTTTCTTGCAATGGGAGAAGTGCTTAGCTTTGGGTTCAATCTTGCGGTGTCCTTTCCCAGTGATAGTAGGGGCAATAAGGCACATATTGTATTGTTGCCATCGAGGATAAAAAAGATGGGGTTTACATCATATTGCTTGAGTTTATTCCTCTACATCATGTCATCTTACTTAATGCGTTACTCTGTTCTTCATGAACTTAATACTCTAGATGCAGGCAGGAGTCGGTCGATGTGTTGAGTAATAGTAGTAGATGCAGAATCGTTTCGGTCTACTTGACACGGACGTGATGCCTATATTCATGATCATTGCCTGAGATATCGTCATAACTTTGCGCTTTTCTATCAATTGCTCGGCTGTAATTTGTTCACCCACCGTATTATTTGCTATCTTGAGAGAAGCCTCTAGTGAAACCTATGGCCCCGAGGTCTATTTTCCATCATATAAGTTTTCGATCTACTATTTTCCATCGTATAAGTTTCCGATCTACTATTTTGCAATCTTTTACTTTCCGATCTATAAACCAAAAATACCAAAAATATTTACTTTATCTTTTATTTAGTTTCATATATATCTATCAGATCTCACTTTTGCAAGTAACCGTGAAGGGATTGACAACCCCTTTATCGTGTTGGGTGCAAGTTGTTTGATTGTTTGTGCAGGTATTTGGTGATTTGTGCATTGTCTCCTACTAGATTGATACCTTGGTTCTCAAACTGAGGGAAATACTTATCTCTACTTTGTTGCATCACCCTTTCCTCTTCAAGGGAAAAACCAACGCAAGCTCAAGAAGTAGCAGGAACAATTTCTGGCACCGTTGCCGGGGAGATCTACGCCAAGTCAAGACATACCAAGTACCCATCATAAACTCTCATCTCTTGCATTACATCGCCATTTGCCTCTCGTTTTCCTCTCCCCCACTTCTAAAACGATTTTCAAAAAGATTTACCTTTTTATTCGCCCTTCTTCCGTTCGTCTACTTCGTTGCATTTTCGTTTGCTAGATTGGTTTGTCACCACTATGTCTGAATCTGGGGAGGTTATCATTGAAAATCTTGAGGAAGAATTTGGATCTTGTTCTTTGGATCATGAAACTGAAACTCATCCTAATTACAAAACAAAAAATTTCCGTGTGGGAGAAGGTAACATTATTGGAAAGAGTGTTATTCAAGAATTCTTTGATTGCACGGGATCCATGCCTATTAATAAAAGATCTATTCTTTTTTATACAAACTATTATGTGGATGCCATTGTTATGCTCGTTGAGAAATTGGAAAGAAAATTTGTGCATATTCATCCTGCTTTGCAAAAGGTGTTTTATGAACTTCCTAATATTAACCATCCATTAGCTAAAAAGATTGCCACCATTATCCTTATGTGTGAATTTGATTTTATAATACAAGAAGCTAGGGATATTTTTTCTTTCTATAAAAAGGATGTTGAACACCCTCTAATTGAAGATATACTTCATGATAAAGAAACTATGCGTAGTTTGGAATCTGGGGATTATCAATCTTATAGTGAAAATCTTAAAAGGAGAGTTCCCTATTCAGACATCTCTCAATCCTTGTACCTTGAGGCTTTTGAGGAGTTTGATTGGATTACAAGGGGAATTTATGTAGGATTTAATACAGATTGGTTGAATAAAATGATGAAGGAACCCATTAGAAACGAGATTCGTGTTTTATATGATGATATCTATGGTGATGATCCCGACTATGGTTTTATGAATGTTAAAATTACCAATCAAAGTACTTTTCATGATTTAAGTTCATCTACTAGGAAGGAAATAAAGGAAAGGATAGATTTACTATGACGAGTTTTGGAAGATTTGATGAGGAAAGGATTGCATACCAAAGATGACAATACCTAGATCTATTCATGTTTTTATGCCTAGCTAAGGGCGTTAAACAATAGCGCTTGTTGGGAGGCAACCCAATTTTATTTTTGTTTTTGTTTTTTTGTTCCTGTTTTGCTTTGAATAATTCATCTAGCCTCTGGTTAGATGTGGTTTTGTGTTTTAATTAGTTTTTGTGCCAAGTAAGACCTTTGGGATGGCTTACGGTGATAGTTGATTTGATCTTGCTGAAAAACAGAAACTTTTGCGTCCAGACACAGAATTTTAATAATTCACTGAAGAAAGGAGAAACCCTGAATTTTTTATAAGAGATTGATATAAAAAAATTATCTGTTTTCCTAATTTTTAAGAATTTTTGGAGTTACATAACTATTAGAACAATTCGGATCTTCGAAGACTGTTCTGTTTTTGACAGATTCTGTTTTCTTTGTGTTGTTTGCTTATTTTGATGAATCTATGGGTAGTATCGGCGGGTATGAACCATGGATAAGTTGGAATAAAGTAGATATTACACCAATATAAATAAATAATGAGTTCACAACAGTACCAAAAGTGGTGATTTATTTTCTTATACTAACGGAGCTTATGAGATTTTCTGTTGGGTTTTGTGTTGTGAAGTTTTCAAGTTTTGGGTAAGGATTTGATGGACTATGGAATAAGGAGTGGCAAGAGCCTAAGCTTGGGGATGCCCAAGTCACCCAAGGTAATATTCAAGGACAACCAATAGCCTAAGCTTGGGGATGCCCCGGAAGGCATCCCCTCTTTCGTCTTCGTCTATCGGTAACTTTACTTGAGGCTATATTTTTATTCACCACATGATATGTGTTTTGCTTGGAGCGTCTTGTATGGTTTGAGTCTTTGCTTTTTAGTTTGCCACAATCATCCTTGATGTACACACCTTTTGAGAGGGACACGCATGAATCGTGATTTATTAGAATACTCTATGTGCTTCACTTATAACTTTTGAGCTAGGCAATTTTGCTCTAGTGCTTCACTTATATCTTTTTAGAGCACGGCGGTGGTTTTATTTTATAGAAATTGTTGAACTCTCATGCTTCACTTACATTATTTTGAGAGTCTTTAAACAGCATGGTAATTTGCTTTGGTTATAAATTTAGTCCTAATATGATAGGCATCCAAGAGGTATATAATAAAAACTTTCATATAAAGTGCATTGAATACTATGAGAAGTTTGATTCCTTATGATTGTTTTGAGATATAGGGAGGGTAATATTAGAGTCATGCTAGTGAGTAATTGTGAATTTTAGGAATACTTGTGTTAAAGTTTGTGATTCCCGTAGCATGCACGTATGGTGAACCGTTATGTGATGAAGTCGGAGCATGATTTATTTATTGATTGTCCTCCTTATGAGTGGCGGTCGGGGACGAGCGATGGTCTTTTCCTACCAATCTATCACCCTAGGAGCATGCGCTTAGTACTTTGTTTCAATAACTAATAGATTTTTGCAATAAGTATGTGATTTCTTTATGACTAATGTTGAGTCCATGGATTATACGCACTCTCACCCATCCACCATTGCTAGCCTCTCTAGTGTCGCGCAACTTTCGCCGGTACCATACACCCACCATATACCTTCCTCAAAACAGCCACCATACCTACCTATTATGGCATTTCCATAGCCATTCCGAGATATATTGCCATGCAACTTCCACCGTTCCGTTTATTATGACACGCTTCATCATTGTCATATTGCTTTGCATGATCATGTAGTTGACATCGTATTTGTGGCAAAGCCACCGTTCATAATTCTTTCATACATGTCACTCTTGATTCATTGCACATCCCGGTACACCACCGAAGGCATTCATATAGAGTCATATTTTGTTCTAAGTATCGAGTTGTAATTTTTGAGTTGTAAGTAAATAAAAGTGTGATGATCTTCATTATTAGAGCATTGTCCCATGTGAGGAAAGGATGATGGAGACTATGATTCCCCCACAAGTCGGGATGAGACTCCGGACGAAAAAAAAAGGCCAAAAAAATGAGAAGGCCCAAATAAAAAAATGAGAGAAAAGAGAGAAGGGACAATGTTACTGTCCTTTTTTTCCACACTTGTGCTTCAAAGTAGCACCATGATCTTCATGATAGAGAGTCTCCTATGTTGTCACTTTCATATGCTAGTGGGAATTTTTCATTATAGAACTTGCCTTGTATATTCCAATGATGGGCTTCCTCAAATTGCCCTAGGTCTTCATGAGCAAGCGAGTTGGATGCACACCCACTTAGTTTTCTTTTGAGCTTTCATAAACTTATAGTTCTAGTGCATCCGTTGCATGGCAATCCCTACTCACTCACATTGATATCTATTGATGGGCATCTCCATAGCCCGTTGATACGCCTAGTTAATGTGAGACTATCTCCTTCTTTTTGTCTTCTCCACAACCACCATATTCTATTCCACCTATAGTGCTATGTCCATGGCTCACGCTCATGTATTGCGTGAAAGTTGAAAAAGTTTGAGAACATCAAAAGTATGAAACAATTGCTTGGCTTGTCATTGGGGTTATGCATGATTTGAATACTTTGTGTGATGAAGATGGAGCATAGCCAGACTATATGATTTTGTAGGGATAAGCTTTCTTTGGCCATGTTATTTTGAGAAGACATAATTGCCTTGTTAGTATGCTTGAAGTATTATTGTTTTTATGTCAATATTAAACTTTTGTTTTGAATCTTATGGATCTGAACATTCATGCCACAATAAAGAAAATTACATGGATAAATATGTTAGGTAGCATTCCACATAAAAAATTCTATTTTTATCATTTACCTACTCGAGGACGAGCAGGAATTAAGCTTGGGGATGCTTGATACGTCTCCAATGTATCTATAATTTTTTATTGTTCCATGCTATTATATTATCTGTTTTGGATGTTTTATATGCATTAATATGCTATTTTATATTATTTTTGGGACTAACTTATTAACCTAGAGCCCAGTGCCAGTTTCTGTTTTTTTCTTGTTTTTGAGCTTCGCAGAAAAGGAATACCAAACGGAGTCCAAACGGAATAAAACCTTCGCGATGATTTTTCTTGGACCAGAAGACACCCAGGGGACTTGAAGTGCAAGTCAGAAGAGCCACGAGGCGGCCACAAGGGGGAAGGGCGCACCCCCTGCCTTGTGGGCCCCTCGGTGACCCCCTGACCTAGATCTTCCTCCTATATATTCACATATATTCCCAAACCACCAGAAGCATCCACGAAAACACTTTTCCACCGCCGCAACCTTCTGTACCCGTGAGATCCCATCTAGGGACCTTTTCCGGCACCCTGCCAGAGGGGGATTCGGTCACGAAGGGCTTCTACATCAACCCTATTGCCCTTCCGATGAAGCGTGAGTAGTTTACCTCAGACCTACGAGTCCATAGCTAGTAGCTAGATGGCTTGTTCTCTCTCTTTGATTCTCAATACCATGTTCTCCTCGATGTTCTTGGAGATCTATTCGATGTAATACTTTTTTGCGATGTGTTTGCCGAGATCCGATGAATTGTGGATTTATGATCAGATTATCTATGAATATTATTTGAATCTTCTCTGAATTCCTTTATGCATGATTTGATATCTTTGTAATTCTCTCTGAACTATCAGTTTGGTTTGGCCAACTAGATTGGTTTTTCTTGCAATGGGAGAAGTGCTTAGCTTTGGGTTCAATCTTGCGGTGTCCTTTCCAAGTGACAGTAGGGGCAGCAAGGCACGTATTGTATTGTTGCCATCGAGGATAAAAAGATGGGGTTTACATCATATTGCTTGAGTTTATTCCTCTACATCATGTCATCTTACTTAATGCGTTACTCTGTTCTTCATGAACTTAATACTCTAGATGCAGGCAGGAGTCGGTCGATGTGTGGAGTAATAGTAGTAGATGCAGAATCATTTCGGTCTACTTGACATGGACGTGATGCCTATATTCATGATCATTGCCTTAGATATCGTCATACCTTTGCACTTTTCTATCAATTGCTCGGCAGTAATTTGTTCACCCACCGTATTATTTGCTATCTTGAGAGAAGCCTCTAGTGAAACCTATGACCCCCGGGTCTATTTTCCATCATATAAGTTTCCGATCTACTATTTTCCATCGTATAAGTTTCCGATCTACTATTTTGCAATCTTTTACTTTTCGATCTATAAACCAAAAATACCAAAAATATTTACTTTATCTTTTATTTAGTTTCACCTATATCTATCATATCTCACTTTTGCAAGTAACCATGAAGGGATTGACAACCCCTTTATCGCGTTGGGTGCAAGTTGTTTGATTGTTTGTGCAGGTATTCGGTGATTTGTGCGTTGTCTCCTACTGGATTGATACCTTGGTTCTCAAACTGAGGGAAATACTTGTCTCTACTTTGCTGCATCACCCTTTCCTCTTCTAGGAAAAAACCAACGCAAGCTCAAGAAGTAGCAAGATGCATAGCAACGAGAGGGGGGAGTGTGTCTACGTACCCTCATAGACCATAAGCGGAAGCGTTTAGTAACGCGGTTGATGTAGTCGAACTTCTTCGCGCTCCAACCGATCAAGTACAGAACGTACGGCATCTCCTCGTTCAGCACACGTTCAGCTCGGTGACGTACTCCGCCTTCTTTTAGGTGAGTCTTCTCTTCTTTTGTAGGGAGCCGTACACTCATTGGAGTAGTGTCCGGGTCTTCCACAATTGTAGCAATTACGCCCACGACTAGAAGATATTTTGTCATTGTAGGACCTTGACTTGGAACTTCTTTCCTTGCTTCTACTCTTGTAGAACTTGTTGAAGTTCTTCACCATTAGGCTCAATTCCTCATTGAAGGCTCGTTTCTCACTTGATGATGTAGGAGCATCACATGAGGCTTTGTAAGCACCACTAGACTTGTTGTGAAGCTCTTCTTTATCCTTGAGTGACATCTCAGGAGCAACAATTCTTCCAATGACTTCAGTTGGCTTGAGATCTTTGTAATTTGGCATCATTTGGATCAATGTGCACACGGTGTCATATTTTCCATCCAAGGCTCTTAGGATCTTCTTGATGATGAATCTGTCGGTCATCTCTTAACTTCCTAAGCCGGCAATCTCATTTGTGATGAGAGCAAGCCTAGAGTACATTTCAGCGACACCTTCACCATCCTTCATTTTGAACTTGTCAAGCTGACTTTGAAGCACATCCAATTTGGATTCCTTGACGGAGTTGGTACCTTCATGCATATCAATCAAAGTATCCCAAATTTCCTTTGCATTCTCAAGACGGCTGATTTTGTTGAATTCTTCGGGGCACAATCCGTTGAAGAGGATATCGCAAGCTTGAGCATTGTATTGCAACATCTTCAATTCTTTCGCGGTAGCTTCATGATTCGGTTCTCTCCCATCGAAGAATTCACCTTGCAAACCAATGCACACAATAGCCCAAACGGCGGGGTTATGTGCAAGAATATGCATTTTCATCTTATGCTTCCAACTAGCAAAATTAGTACCATCAAAGTAAGGACCTCTACGGTGGTAATTTCCCTCGCTAGACGCCATACTCTCCTAGGTTGTGAAACCAAGGCTATGATCACCAAACCTATGGAAATCAAGGCAAATGGAGACCAAAGCTCTGATACCACTTGTAGGATCGAAAGTATGTCTAGAGGGGGGGTGATTAGACTACTTGACCAAATAAAAATCTAGCCTTTTCCCAATTTTAAGTCTTGGCAGATTTTAGCAACTTAGCACAAGTCAAGCAATCAACCTACACATGCAATTCTAAGAGTATAGCAGCGGAATGTAAATCATTGCATATGAAGGTAAAGGGGAGGAGTTTATAGGGAGCAAATGCAATGTAGACACGGAGATTTTTGGCGTGGTTCCGATAGGTGGTGCTATCGTACATCCACGTTGATGGAGACTTCAACCCACGAAGGGTAACGGTTGCGCGAGTCCACGGAGGGCTCCACCCACGAAGGGTCCACGAAGAAGCAACCTTGTCTATCCCACCATGGCCATCGCCCATGAAGGACTTGCCTCACTAGGGTAGATCTTCACGAAGTAGGCGATCTCCTTGCCCGTACAAACTCCTTGGTTCAACTCCACAATCTTGACGGAGGCTCTCAAGTGACACCTAACCAATCTAGGAGACACCACTCTCCAAAAGGTAATAGATGGTGTGTTGATGATGAACTCCTTGCTCTTGTGCTTCAAATGATAGTCTCACCAACACTCAACTCTCTCTCTCTCACATATTTGGCTTTGGTGGAAAGATGATTTGAGTGGAAAGCAACTTGGGGAAGGCTAGAGATCAAGATTCTTGTGGTTGGACTGGAATATCTTGGTCTCAACACATGAGTAGGTGGTTCTCTCTCAGAAAATGAATAGTGGAAGTGTAGGCACGTTCTGATGGCTCTCTCCACGAATGGAGAATGGGTGGAGGGGTATATATAGCCTCCACACAAAATCTAACCGTTACACACAATTTACCAAACTCGGTGGGACCGAATACTGAAACTCGGTCAGACTGATTTAGTTCAAAATGTGAACGTTAGGCTTTTCGGTGGGACCGACATGATCAACTCGGTGGGACCGATTTCGTTAGGGTTAGGGCATAACGTAATCTCGGTGAGACCGATCACATGAACTCGGTGAGACCGATTTCTGTAATAGGCAAACAGAGAGTTGGTCAGGCAAACTCGGTGGGACCAATCGCTCATTTCGGTGGGACCGAAACATTACAAAGAGGAAATAGAGAGTTTGCATTGCGAACTCGGTGGGACTGATCGCTCATCTCGGTTAGACCAAAACATTACGAAGGGAAACAGAGAGTTAGCAATCCCATCTCGGTGAGACCGAGATCCCTATCGGTTAGACCGAACTGATTAGGGTTTCTGGTAGTGGCTATGTCAAATGAACTCGATGGCGCCGGATAGATCAAATCGGTGGGGCCGAGTTTAATTTTTGGTTTGGGACATATGTGGATATGAGAAAGTGGTTGAGGGCTTTTGGAGCATATCACTAAGCATTTTGAGAAAGCAAGCCATTAAGCAACACCTCATCCCCTTTTAATAGTATTGGCTTTCCTATGGACTCAATGTGATTTTGGATCACTAAAATGAAAAATGTAGAGTCTTGAGCTTGAGCCAATATGTGTCCTTACCATTTTGAGGGGTCCACATTCCTAGTCCATGCCATGCCAATCATTGAATTTTCTGAAATGATCATCTTGAAAGAGTATTAGTTCAACGAGCTATATGTTGTTAAGAATTACCAAAACCACCCAGGGATTAGTTGCACTTTCAATCTCCCCCTTTTTGGTAATTGATGACAACATATAGATCAAAGCTTCGACAAATGATAATAAGAATGAAATATATCGTCGCTTTGAGAAGTATGTGATAAGCAAGAGCTCCCCCTAAATTTGTGCATTATTTAAAATTTGCTTTTGAATGCAAATGCACAATCGATTAGGATCATGGGTTACTCTTCCATGTCACATACATCTTGGTGGAGCGCTCAAAATGATGGAATATTAAAATATGCACTCATTACCAAGGCAAAGTGAATGATCATACAAGTATCTCACACACATAAACATAGAGTATCATCCAAGCAAGCACACATAAAGTATCAAACAAGTAGCAAAGAGAATGGCAAAAAGAAGCAAGCTCTCTATCTCTCTCTCAGCCTATGATCTATACACTTTCTACCCCTTTGGCAACAAGTTACCAAAAAGCTTGAAAATGCATAGTGCTATGCGTCTCTCTAGGCTTGATCTTCGGGAGGCGGTGTAGAGAGGACTCCAAGAACAAATGCATCTGTTGAGGTTGATGGAGCTGGTGGAGTTGCAACCGGAGGGGCAACTGAAGCTGTGGCTGCAAGTGCTGACGCAGTAGCTCTTGTATCTGTCACAGGCACTGCTGCAGATCTATGTGCCCTAGGCACACTCTGAAAAAGCATCTGTGGTAGCTTTCCCTTTCCTCTCTTCAGCTTCTTCCTGGAGCTGCTCAACAGCTGTCTGCATCTCTGTCACCTTCAAGTCTAGATCATAAAACTTTGTTTCAATGATCCTCTCCAGGCTCTCTTGATTCTGAGTCAGGGTGGCCAAACCTTTCTCAATCCTCAAAGTAGATTGGCTGAGATAGCTAAGTTGATCTTGTTTTGACTTGAGAAAAACTTGAGATGCCTCAAGCTCTTTCTTATACATGTTGGCCATGGAGTTGTGCTCTTTCTTTTTCTTGGCATAGACATCTATGTCATCCTCAAGCTCTGCTGGAGCATTGATCAGGTTGGCCCACTCAGCAACTGTTGATTGGTACCTTGTACCTTCAGACATCCATACAATCCTTCCATCTGGATAGAAATGAGCTGTAGAATAGAATTGCATAATGAGCTCATCATTCCACTTGGTAAGCTTCTGACCCACAAAGGTGTCTACTCCATTGAGTCTGAAACTTTCATGCACTCCTGGGAAGTGGTCTTCATTGTTGTCGATGTATTTCCAGTCTACCCACTTCATGTCACACACTATGGGCTTCTTATCCAAAAGAACTGTCTCATAGAAGTCTTGCTGCTCCTTGGTGTGAAATATATAGTCCACAGTAGTCCTTCTCCTCACAGCATATGGATCTGATTGTCTCCACAATCTGAGACCTGCATCCTTTCTTATCTTCATGTTTTCAGCCACTGGATGATTGTCATCATGGTCAGGGATCTTTGGCTTTAGCTTCCTAAGCACTTGGGCTTCCTCATCTTCTTCTTCTTCAATTTCAGGCACTGGGGCCTTGTTCTTTTCTACAGCTAGTATATTTCTGGTGCTCCTCTTTGGTGCAGTTTTGGGGGCTGGAGCAGTAGCCTTGGGGGCAGTCTTGGGCTTTGATGGAGCAGCCCCAGACTTGATGGCATCCCCCATCAGCTTCTGAGATTTAGGAGCTGGTGCAACATCCTCTTCTTCATCTTCAGTTGAGTCTCTCATCATGGATGGTTTGCCAATCACTCTGGCCATGGTCATCTTGACCCTTTCCTTTCTCTTTTTGCCTTCACCAGCAGCCTCTTCAACAGTTGATTTTGATGTTTCAAGAGTTGAGGCTCTGGCCTTTGACATGGGCACTCTCTTTGCAGGGGCCTTCTTGTTCAAACCAGGCTTTGTAGAGGCAGTTGTGCCAAATTCCTTCTTGACCACCTTCTTCTTTGAGCTGACCTCTTCCTCAGCAGCCACATAATCTTCATCTTCAGAATCAGAATTTCTCTTTCTCCTTGTTCTTGTAGCTGCTTTGGGCAAGTTGCTTGGGGTGCTTCTGCTACCATCTTCATAGCTGTCAGAGGGACTAGTGCCCTCACTCAGATTCACTTGCTCCTCAGACTTGTTCTGGCTATCACTTTGATCAGACATTCTGGCACTGCAAACTGAAAGCTAACCCTGTGAATAGTTATAGATGAGATAGAGTGGATGAGCATCACAAAGTGTAGAGATTTTGCAAAACAATTGAGTCAAAAACTTAGTTTTAGTTTTCCACAGAAAGCATTTCGGAGCTACCGATTTGTTAAACTCGGTGCCACCGAAGTAATATTGGAGTTTGAACTAGTGAGATCGGTCAGACTGAGACACAGTTTGGTGAGTCCGAGATTGCTAGGGTTTCACTGAGAGTTGAACTCGGTCACACCGATTTGCAACTTTCGGTCAGACCAAAAACTACAAGTGCAATGGCCTAAGCCAAATCGGTGAGACCGATTTCTACAACTCGGTCGGTCCGAGATGAGTTCGGCGGAAATCTAACCCTAAATTTTCGAATCAAAACTAATCTAATGGAAGTTTTCTCTGGATAGATTGATTTCATACGTGGTAAGAATCATGGCATTAACTTTGTGCTAAGAATCGGAGGTAAAGGATTGCATAAAGGGTCGAACTCATACCCTAACTCGGCGTTGAGCTCGCTACGGCGGCAACGGCGGTGAAGATTTTCGTTAACGGCGGTGAAGACCAGTGGCAGGGCGTCGCTGGCGATGAGAGGACGATCCGGAGACCCGAGTCGGCAGAGCAGGATACGCACGGGCGAAGAGGTTTCAGAGAAATTTCCAAAATTTGACCCGTCGGTATATATATCCTGACCCTGTCGGTGTGACCAAGTGGAACAACTCGGTGGCACCGAGATGCAGAATCGCAAGCGGTTACTGCAACTCGGTGTGACCGAATGGTTCTAATCGGTTGCACCGAGATTGAAAACCTAGATCAACTCAGTGAACTCGGTATGACCGAAAAGGATGAATCGGTCAGACCGAAATGCACAGAGAGGTTTTGGAAGTTTAAGTCTATGATGAATCGGTGACTCCGAGTGCTCCTCACCCAGAGGGTTCGAATCTGACTTGATCAAACTTTGTGATGTAGCATGAATAGAGTTTGAGACGAGAAAAGCATAGATAGCTAGAGGAAGTTCTTAGGCATTCTTGTCCATCCATTTGGCAAAAGAAAAAGAGCCAAACAACCAAAGCAACAAATGGATGTCCTCGAATGAGAAAAGTATGCAATCAACATGCTCACACAATAAAATGGCAAATGAAATATGTGACAAAGCATGCACAAACACTCTAGCATCTATCAAGCAATTGGTGATGACTAGGTCATCTATATATGAGTATATTGACTTAGGAGTCAAATGAGAACATTTGATCATAGGTCATACTCATCGTTTAAGCACAAGTGCAGTTACCACTTTTACATAAAGCATTGTTGTGTTCACACCATTAGAGTTGCTTTAGCTCAGTTCTTAGAGTAAAGCTCCCCCTAGATGTGATATCCCCCCTAAGAGGGATGAACTAACCTTGGGTTTTGTCGATGATGACTTCATGTAGATGTTGAAGATGTGGATGCCCAATGTTGATGTAGATCATTTGGAGCAATCCATTGGAGTGAGTTGCACTTTCAATACCTACATGGGTTGGTCCCACAAGGAACAAGCAAAGATATCCATAGACATAGAGTGAAGTACACACAAGATGATGTCCATGAAAGCACTAGGTTACCTTGTCCCTTGTCTTACCAACAAGAGGGTTTATGACTCCTTGAACTAGTGCGCGATGTGGAAGTTGATTGCACTTGTTCTTGCCAAAATGATATGAGTGAAATATGTTGGCGGAGGCACCCTCAAGAATTCTCTAGTTCTTTTTCGGAATCCACATCATCTTGATGGGAATCCTTGGAGTTGTAGTCGTACTTGATGAAGTAGAACTTGATGTAGACTTGGGAACCCACTTGACCAAGGCCTTCGGAGCTTCTTCAAATGCATCAATCTCCTCTTGAAGCTTGTCCTTGCCTTTTTGCTTGTGGTCTTGTGGTGGAAGATCATCTTGAGCTTGTGTCCCCTTGAAGGAAGTAGGATCATACTTCTCTTGTTGAGGAACAAACTTCATCTTGGGGTATTGATCTTCTTCCCACTCAACTCCATTGGCATTGAACTTTCGTTCAAAACCAACACCTTGATTCTTTCGGTGCCTTCCTTGCTTGCATACAATTTCCTCAAATTGCTTACTTCCGGCAAGGCTCTTGTAAACACTTTTCTCTATAATTCCTTTCAATAAGCTATTTTCTTGCTCAAGTGTAACTTGGCTAAGAGAGTCATTAGTGTAATCAAGAGAACTACTAGAAGCAACAATATTGGATTTAGCATGATTATTGTTACTACTAGAAGAAGAATCTTTCTTACTCTTGTTGCTAGATTTTACCTGTGGCATGTAAGTAGACAAGAGTAAACGCTTGGCAATGTAAGAAGAACTTTTTACTTGTTGCTAGAAGAAGAATCTTTCTTACTCTTGGATTTGGTGGAAAGATGATTTGAGTGGAAAGCAACTTGGGGAAGGCTAGAGATCAAGATTCTTGTGGTTGGATTGGAATATCTTGGTCTCAACACATGAGTAGGTGGTTCTCTCTTAGAAAATGAATAGTGGAAGTGTAGGCACGTTCTGATGGCTCTCTCCACGAATGGAGAATGGGTGGAGGGGTATATATAGCCTCCACATAAAATCTAACCATTACACACAATTTACCAAACTCAGTGGGACCGAATACTGAAACTCGGTCAGTCCGATTTAGTTCAAAATGTGAATGTTAGGCTTTTCGGTGGGACCGACATGATCAACTCGGTGGGACCGATT
This sequence comes from Thinopyrum elongatum, assembly GCA_011799875.1. Classification (NCBI taxonomy): domain Eukaryota; kingdom Viridiplantae; phylum Streptophyta; class Magnoliopsida; order Poales; family Poaceae; genus Thinopyrum; species Thinopyrum elongatum. The sequence goes on along the minus strand of CM022301.1, from coordinate 484,959,444 downwards.
TCGTTAGGGTTAGGGCATAACGTAATCTCAGTGAGACCGATCACATGAACTCGGTGAGACCGATTTCTGTAATAGGCAAACAGAGAGTTGGTCAGGCAAACTCGGTGGGACCGATCGCTCATTTCGGTGGGACCGAAACGTTACGAAGAGGAAACAGAGAGTTTGCATTGCGAACTCGGTGGGACCGATCGCTCATCTCAGTTAGACTAAAACGTTACGAAGGGAAACAGAGAGTTAGCAATCCCATCTCGGTGAGACCGAGATCCCTATCGGTGAGACCGAACTGATTAGGGTTTCTGGCAGTGGCTATGTCAAATGAACTCGGTGGCGCCGGATAGATCAAATCGGTGGGGCCGAGTTTGACTTTTGGTTTGGGACATATGTGGATATGAGAAAGTGGTTGAGGGCTTTTGGAGCATATCACTAAGCATTTTGAGCAAGCAAGGCATTAAGCAACACCTCATCCCCTTTTAATAGTATTGGCTTTCCTATGGACTCAATATGATCTTGGATCACTAAAATGAAAAATGTAGTCTTGAGCTTGAGCCAATATGTGTCCTTAGCATTTTGAGGGGTCCACATTCCTAGTCCATGCCATGCCAATCATTGAACTTTCTAAAATGATCATCTTGAAAGAGTATTAGTTCAATGAGCTATATGTTGTTAAGAATTACCAAAACCACCCAGGGATTAGTTGCACTTTCAGTATCTATAATTTTTTATTGTTCCATGCTATTATATTATCTGTTTTGGATGTTTTATATGCATTAATATGCTATTTTATATTATTTTTGGGACTAACTTATTAACCTAGAGCCCAGTGCCAGTTTCTGTTTTTTCCTTGTTTTTGAGCTTCGCAGAAAAGGAATACCAAACGGAGTCCAAACGGAATAAAACCTTCGCGATGATTTTTCTTGGACCAGAAGACACCCAGGAGACTTGGAGTGCAAGTCAGAAGAGCCACGAGGCGGCCACAAGGGGGGAGGGCGCGCCCCCTGCCTTGTGGGCCCCTCGGTGACCCCCTGACCTAGATCTTCCTCCTATATATTCACATATATTCCCAAACCACCAGAATCATCCACGAAAACACTTTTCCACCGCCACAACCTTCTGTTCCCGTGAGATCCCATCTTGGGGCCTTTTCCGGCATCCTGCCGGAGGGGGATTCCATCACGGAGGGCTTCTACATCAACTCTATTGCCCTTCCGATGAAGCGTGAGTAGTTTACCTCAGACCTACAGGTCCATAGCTAGTAGCTAGATGGCTTATTCTCTCTCTTTGATTCTCAATACAATGTTCTCCTTGATTTTCCTGGAGATCTATCCAATGTAATCTTCTTTTGCGGTGTGTTTGTCGAGATCCGATGAATTGTGGATTTAGGATCAGCTTATCTATGAATATTATTTGAATCTTCTCCGAATTCTTTTATGCATGATTTGATATCCTTGTAATTTTCTTCGAACTATCGGTTTGGTTTGGCCAACTAGATTGGTTTTTCTTGCAATGGGAGAAGTGCTTGGCTTTGGGTTCAATCTTGCGGTGTCCTCTCCTAGTGACAGTAGGGGCAACGAGGCACGTATTGTATTGTTGCCATCGAGGATAAAAAGATGGGGTTTACATCATATTGCTTGAGTTTATTCCTCTACATCATGTCATCTTACTTAAAGCGTTAGTCTGTTCTTCATGAACTTAATACTCTAGATGCAGGCAGGAGTCGGTCGATGTGTGGAGTAATAGTAGTAGATGCAGGCAGGAGTCGGTCTACTTGACACGGACGTGATGCCTATATTTCATAATCATTGCCTTGGATATCGTCATAACTTTGCGCTTTTCTATCAATTGCTCGACAGTAATTTGTTCACCCACCGTATTATTTGTTATCTTGAGAGAAGCCTCTAGTGAAACCTATGGCCCCCGGGTCTATTTTCCATCATATTACTTTCCGATCTACTATTTTGCAATCTTTTATTTTCAGATCTATAAACCAAAAACCCTAAAAATATTTACTTTATCTTTTGTTTAGTTTTATCTATCTCTATCAGATCTCACTTTTGCAAGTGACCGTGAAGGGATTGACAACCCCTTTATCGCGTTGGGTGCAAGTGTTTGATTGTTTGTGCAGGTATTGGTAATTTGTGCATTGTCTCCTACTGGATTGATACCTTGGTTCTCTAACTGACGGAAATACTTATCTCTACTTTGCTGCATCACCCTTTCCTCTTCAAGGGAAAAACCAACGCAAGCTCAAGAAGTAGCAGGAAGAATTTCTGGCACCATTGCCGGGGAGATCTACGCCAAGTCAAGATCTACATCAAGCCTACCAAGTACCCATCATAAAACTCTCATCTCTTGCATTACATTATTTGCCATTTGACTATCGTTTTCCTCTCCCCCACCTCTAAAATGATTTTCGAAAAGATTTGCCTTTTTCTCCTTCTTTCGTTCATCTTTTCGTTTGCCCTTATGTGTTACTTGGTTTGTTTGCTCGTTTGCTTGGTATAATTGTGTGTTTATTGAAAATCAAAAGCAAATAGTTTATGGATCCTCATCCACTTGCTAATCTTTTTAAAAGATCCAACTATGATGAACCAATTGCTAGTGAGTTGAGTGCACTAGATTATCTTTATGATGTTTTGCTTGAAATCCGTGAATCTGAAAATTGTGATGAAGTGCTTTATGAAGTGATTCACGATAGATCTTTGAATAAAAAGCATGATTGCAATGATGTTATTATAAATTCTATTAATGTCAATTGTGCTAATAATATGCAAAACCCCAAGCTTGGGGATGCTAGTTTTGCTATGTCCACTACCTATTGCAATGATCATGATTGGGGTGATTCTTATTATGATCTTGAAAAATTATTTAAGCCTCATGATGAATATGATATTGATAATAGTGTTTGCAATAATATTGAAAGTGGGTTTGGAAGAGTGTCAACTTTGTATGCATGAGGATCATGAAGATAATATTTTATGTGATAGTTATACTGTTGAATTTGAATATGATCCCACATGTAATTATTATGAGAGGGGAAAATATGGTTGTAGAAATTTTCATGTTACAAAATTACCTCTCGTTATGTTGAGATTGCTATTGTTCCTTTCTTCTTCCTTGCATATGCTAGTTTTTGTTTGCCTTGATAATTTGTTTGCTTATAAGATGCCTATGCATAGGAAGTATGTTAGACTTAGATGTGTTTTTCACATGCTACATGATGCTCTCTTCGTGTTTCAATTGCTATCTTTCATGTGAGCATCATCGAAATCTCAAAGCCTAGCTTAATGGCTTTAAAGAAAAGCGCTTGTTGGGAGACAACCCAATATTTTTCTTTCCTATTTTTCAATAAATAATTCATATAGCCTATGGTTAGATGTGTTTTTGTGTTTTAATTAGTGTTTGTGCCAAGTAAGACCTTTGGGATGGCTTACGGTGAGAGTTGATTTGATCTTGCTGAAAAACAGAAACTTTTGCGTCCAGTCATAGAATTGTTTAGATTCACTGGAGCGTGGAAAAACACTGATTTCTTTTACAAGAGATTGATATACACATTGCCTCTGTTGTCCTAATTTTTCAGAATTTTAGGAGTTACATAAGTATTATAACACTTCAGATCTTCACAGACTGTTCTGTTTTTGACAGATTCTGTTTTCTATGTGTTGTTTGCTTATTTTGATGAATCTATGGGTAGTATCGGGGGGTATAAACCATGGATAAGTTGGAATACAGTAGATATTACACCAATATAAATAAATAATGAGTTCACAACAGTACCAAAAGTGGTGATTTATTTTCTTATACTAACGGAGCTTATGAGATTTTCTGTTGAGTTTTGTGTTGTGAAGTTTTCAAGTTTTGGGTAAGGATATGATGGACTATGGAATAAGGAGTGGCAATAGCCTAAGCTTGGGGATGACCAAGGCACCCCAAGGTAATATTCAAGGACAACCAAGAGCCTAAGCTTGGGGATGCCCCGGAAGGCATCCCCTCTTTCGTCTTCGTCTATCGGTAACTTTACTTGAGGCTATATTTTTATTCACCACATGATATGTGTTTTGCTTGGAGCGTCTTGTATGATTTGAGTCTTTGTTTTTTAGTTTGCCACAATCATCCTTGCTGTACACACCTTTTGAGAGGGACACGCATGAATCGTGATTTATTAGAATACTCTATGTGCTTCACTTATATCTTTTGAGCTAGGCAATTTTGCTCTAGTGCTTCACTTATATCTTTTTAGAGCACGGCGGTGGCCTTATTTTGTAGAAATTGTTGAACTCTCATGCTTCACTTATATTATTTTGTGAGTCTCTAAACAGCGTGGTAATTTGCTTTGGTTATGAATTTATTCCTAATATGATAGGCATCCAAGAGGGATATAATAAAAACTTTCATATAAAGTGCATTGAATACTATGAGAAGTTTGATTCCTTATGATTGTTTTGAGATATAGAGATGGTGATACTAGAGTCATGCTAGTGAGTAATTGTGAATTGGAGAAATACTTGTGTTGAGGTTTGTGATTCCCGTAGCATGCACGTATGGTGAACCGTTATGTAACAAAGTTGGAGCATGAGCTATTTTTTGATTGTCTTCCTTATGAGTGGCGGTCGGGGACGAGCGATGGTCTTTTCCTACCAATCTATCCCCCTAGGAGCATGCGCATAGTACTTGGTTTTGATGACTAATAGATTTTTGCAATAAGTATGTGAGTTCTTTATGACTAATGTTGAGTCCATGGATTATACGCACTCTCACCCTTCCACCTTTGCTAGCCTCTCTAGTGCCGCGAAACTTTCGTCGGTACCATAAACCCACCATATACCTTCCTCAAAACAGCCACCATACCTACCTATTATGGCATTTCCATAGCCATTCCGAGATATATTGCCATGCAACTTTCCACCGTTCCGTTTTATTATGACACGTTCCATCATTGTCATATTGCTTTGCATGATCATGTAGTTGACATCGTATTTGTGGCAAAGCCACCTTTCATAATTCTTTCATACATCACTACAGGAATCAGCTGCTTTGCCGTCTACCATAGCAGACGGCAAAGGCATGCCTGGCGGACGGCAAAGCCTTTGTCGTCTGCCAGCAGACGGCCAACAGTCCGGCTGAACAGATAACGGCAAAGGCCACTTTGCCGTCTGCTGGCAGATGGCAAAGAAGCAAAGTTCTTTGCCGTCTGTGCTAGCAGACGGCAAAGAGGTGGGTGTCTTTGCCGTCTGCCGAGCAACCTACGGACGGCGAAGCGAGCATCTTTGCTGTCAGCCGAGGTACAACAGACGGCAAAGAATGGGATTAAAATTAAAAAATAAAAATAATGCGGTACAGAAGCCACGCCGCCGTTCGTCATTCGTGTCTGTCCGTTTCGTGTTTGTGTCCAGTTCATGTCCGTCCATTCATCATTAGTTTCATGTTTGTTGGTCGTGTCCACAGCAGCAATCGGAGCCGAACGGAGGACACTGGCCGCCCTGTCCACGCCGGCCGTGCCCTGCTCGCGCCGCCCGCCCGCGCCCTGCTACCGCCGCCCGCCTGCGCGTCGCTCGTAGCGGCCTCCCGCGCCGGCCGCCCTGCCCGCACAGGCCCGTAGCGGCCGTGCCCTGCTCGCGTCGTCCGCCCCGCTGGTTCCTGGAGAGAGAGGATTCAGAGAGGGGGTAGAGCAGAGGAAGGGGAGGCCGGGGGCCTGCTAGTGCCGGCAGAGGGTTCGCTGGCCGGAGGACCAAGGCTGGTAACCGGCGAGTGGATCGGACCTTATGGCGCATTGCAGCGGGAGAAGAAGGGAGCCGAAGGAGGTAGAGCAGAGGAAGGGGAGGCCGGAGGTCTGCCGGCTGTGGTGGAGGGTTCGCCGGCCAGAGGACCCGCGGCTGGTGGCTCCGGCAAGAGGATCCGGTACGCGGGGGAGCTTGTTGCGCCGATGAGAGAGAGAATGGTGCGAGAGATAGAGACACAGAGAACGTGGGGTGGGGTGGATAAGGGACGAGGGAGAGGGCCCTGTGCACGATGTGACGATGGCTTGTCTGTTCGTGCGATGCGTGCGAGCGATGCTGAGGGCCCCACGCACGATGGGTGCGTGCGATGCGTGGTTGGGTTGGATGCCCCTGCCATGTCATCGATCCAGGGGAAAAAGTTTCCAACCAATAGGAAATCAGCATAAGATTTGTGTTTGTTCATCCTATTTCTTTTGATAAAACAGACATGCAAAAATTTAGTAAATTTTCTTAAACTTTTTCCACGTCTTCTAGGACTTATAAACCAATACCGTGCCAAATTTCATATTCTTTTGACCTTGTTTAGATTTTCAAAAAAATCAAAAGGTTGATACATCTGTGTGTTATGCCTTTTCTTTGCGGTGCGGGAGAGAGAGGGAAGAGAGAGAGAGAGGGGTGGGGCCGGGCGGAGAGAGAGGGGAGAGAGAGAGGAGGTGGGGGCAACGGCTTTTTTTACCCATAAAAAAAAGATAGACCACCTCTTTGCCGTCTGCCAGCAGATGGCAAAGAATCAGGAGCGACATTGCCGTCTGCTAGCAGACGGCAAAGAAGTTGACCTAGCCATGCCGTGCCCCGTGGGGCCCACCAGGCTCTTTGCCGTTTGCCTTTTCCTCTTTGCCGTTAGCTGGCAGACGGCAAAGAGCCAGCTGATGGCAAAGACTCGCTTTGCCATCAGCTTGTTCTTTGCCGTCTGCTTTACCAAAGCAGACAGCAAAGAGCCTCTTTGCCATCAGCTGGCAGACGGCAAAGAGCTGGCAGATGGCAAAATGCCAGATTCCAGTAGTGCATGTCACTCTTGAGTCATTACACATACCGATACACCGCCGGAGGCATTCATATAGAGTCATATTTTTGTTCTAAGTATCGAGTTGTAATTTTTGAGTTGTAAGTAAATAAGAGTGTGATGATGTTCATTATTAGAGCATTGTCCCATGTGAGGAAAAAAATAAAAGGGAGGCCAAAGAAGCCAAAAAAATGAGAGAAAAAGAGAGAAGGGGCAATGTTACTATCCTTTTTTTCCACACGTGTGATTCAAAGTAGCACCATGATCTTCATGATAGAGAGTCTCCTATGTTGTCACCTTCATATGCTAGTGGGAATTTTTCATTATAGAACTTTGCTTGTATATTCCAACGATGGGCTTCCTCAAATTGCCCTAGGTCTTCATGAGCAAGCAAGTTGGATGCACACCCACTTAGTTTTCTTTTGAGCTTTCATAAACTTATAGCTCTAGTGCATCCGTTGCATGGCAATCCCTACTCACTCACATTGATATCTATTGATGGGCATCTCCATAGCCCATTAATACGCCTAGTTGATGTGAGACTATCTCCCTCTTTTTGTCTTCCCCAGAACCACCATATTCTATTCCACCTATAGTGCTATGTCCATGGCTCACGCTCATGTATTGCGTGAAAGTTGAAAAGGTTTGAGAACACCAAAAGTATGAAACAATTGCTTGGCTTGTCATCGGGGTTGTGCATGATTTGAATACTTTGTGTGATGAAGATGGACATAGCCAGACTATATGATTTTGTAGGGATAAACTTTCTTTGGCCATGTTATTTTGAGAAGACATAATTGCCTTGTTAGTATGCTTGAAGTATTATTGTTTTTATGTCAATATTAAACTTTTGTTTTGAATCTTATGGATCTGAACATTCATGCCACAATAAAGAAAATTACATGGATAAATATGTTAGGTAGCATTCCACATAAAAAATTCTGTTTTTATCATTTACCTACTCGAGGACGAGCAGGAATTAAGCTTGGGGATGCTTGATACGTCTCCAATGTATCTATAATTTTTTATTGTTCCATGCTATTATATTATCTGTTTTGGATGTTTTATATGCATTAATATGCTATTTTATATTATTTTTGGGACTAACTTATTAACCTAGAGCCCAGTGCCAGTTTCTGTTTTTTCCTTGTTTTTGAGCTTCGCAGAAAAGGAATACCAAACGGAATAAAACCTTCGTGATGATTTTTCTTGGACCAGAAGACACCCAGGAGACTTGGAGTGCAAGTTAGAAGAGCCACGAGGCGGCCTCAAAGGGGGGAGGGCGCGCCCCCCTGCCTTGTGGGCCCCTCGGTGACCCCCTGACCTAGATCTTCCTCCTATATATTCACATATATTCCTAAACCACCAGAAGCATCCACGAAAACACTTTTCCACCGTCGCAACCTTCTGTTCCCGTGAGCTCCATCTTGGGGCCTTTTCTAGCATCCTGCCGGAGGGGGATTCGATCACGAAGGGCTTCTACATCAACTCTATTGCCCTTCCAATGAAGCGTGAGTAGTTTACCTCAGACCTACAGGTCCCTAGCTAGTAGCTAGATGGCTTCTTCTCTCTCTTTGATTCTCAATACAACGTTCTCCTTGATGTTCTTGGAGATCTATCCAATGTAATCTTCTTTTGCGGTGTGTTTGTCGAGATCCGATGAATTGTGGATTTATGATCAGCTTATCTATGAATATTATTTGAATCTTCTCTGAATTCTTTTATTCGTGATTTGATATTCTTGTAATTTTCTTCGAACTATCAGTTTGGTTTGGTCAACTAGATTGGCAATGGGAGAAGTGCTTGGCTTTGGGTTCAATCTTGCGGTGTCCTCTCCCAGTGATAGTAGGGGCAGTGAGGCACGTATTGTATTGTTGCCATCGAGGATAAAAAGATGGGGTTTACATCATATTGCTTGAGTTTATTCCTCTACATCATGTCATTTTACTTAAAGCATTTGTCTGTTCTTCATGAACTTAATACTCTAGATGCATGCAGGAGTCGGTCGATGTGTGGAGTAATAGTAGTAGATGCAGGCAGGAGTCGGTCTACTTGACACGGACGTGATGCCAATATTTCATAATCATTGCCTTGGATATCGTCATAACTTTGCGCTTTTCTATTAATTCCTCGACAGTAATTTGTTCACCCACCATATTATTTGCTATATTGAGAGAAGCCTCTATTGAAACCTATGGCCCCCGGGTCTATTTTCCATCATATTACTTTCCGATCTACTATTTTGCAATCATTTATTTTCAGATCTATAAACCAAAAACCATAAAAATATTTACTTTATCTTTTGTTTAGTTTTATCTATATCTATTAGATCTCACTTTTGCAAGTGATCGTGAAGGGATTGACAACCCCTTTATCGTGTTGGGTGCAAGTGTTTGATTGTTTGTGCAGGTATTGGTGATTTGTGCGTTGTCTCCTACTGGATTAATACCTTGGTTCTCTAAATGAGGGAAATACTTATCTCTACTTTGCTGCATCGCCCTTTCCTCTTCAAGGGAAAAACCAACGCAAGCTCAAGAAGTAGCAGGAGCAGCCAAAGGAGGCGCCCAAGTAGGAGGAATCCTACTTGGAGTCCCTCCCAAGCCGCGCCCCCCTCTTTCCTTATTTGGAGCGCGGGAAAAGGCAGGGGAGGGTGGCCCCTCCCCTTTCCTTTCTCCCATGAGAGGGAAAGGCAGGAGGGGCTAGCCCTCCCCCTTTTCCTTCCCTAGGGCTGGCCAAACAAGGGAGGAGGTGCACCAGCCCACAAGGGCTGGTCTGTCCCCTCCTTTGGCCCATAAGGCCCATAACTTGCCGGGGGTGCCCGGAACCCCTTCTGGTGACCTGATTCCTTCTCGGTACGTCCCAAAACACTTTCGGTGTCCAAATACCATCGTCCTATATATCAATCTTTACCTCTAGACCATTTCGAGACTCCTCGTCATGTCCGTGATCTCATCCGGGACTCCGGACAACATTCGGTCACCAAAACATATAACTCATATAACACTATATCGTCAATGAACGTTAAGCGTGCGGACCCTACGAGTTCGAGAACTATGTAGACATGACCGAGACACCTCTCCGGTCAATAACCAATAGCAGAACCTGGATGCCCATATTGTCTTCTACATATTCTATGAAGATCTTTATCGGTCGAAGCGTTATGACAACATACGTATTGTCCATCGGCATGTCACTTGCCGGAGATTCGATCGTCGGTATCTCTATACCTAGTTCAATCTCGTTACCGGCAAGTCTCTTTACTCGTTCCATAATACATCACCTTGTAACTAACTCCTTAATCATTTGCTTGCAAGCTTATGATGTGTATTACCGAGAGGGCCCAGAGATACCTCTCCGAAACTCGGAGTGACAAATCCTAATCTTGATCTATGCCAACTCAACAAACACCTTCGAAGATACCTGTAGAGCATCTTTATGATCACCCAGTTACGTTGTGACGTTTGATAGCACACAAGGCATTCCTCCAGTATCCGGGAGTTGCATAATCTCATAGTCGAAGGAATATGTATTTGACATGAAGAAAGCAATAGCAATAAACTGAAGGATCAATATGCTAAGCTAACGGATGGGTCTTGTCCATCACATCATTCTCCTACTGATGTGATCCCATTATCAAATGATAACACATGTCCATGGTTAGGAAACCTTAACCATCTTTGATCAATGAGCTAGTCTAGTAGAGGCTTACTAGGGACACAGTATTTGTTTATGTATTCACACATGTATTTAAGTTTCCGATCAATACAATTCTAGCATAAATAATAAACCTTTATCATGAATAAGGAAATATAAAATAACAACTTTATTATTGCCTCTAGGGCATATTTCCTTCAGTCTCCCACTTGCACTAGAGTCAATAATCTAGTTCACATCGCCATGTGATTAACACCCATAGTTCACATCGTCATGTGACCAATACCCAAAGAGTTTACTAGAGTCAATAATCTAGTTCACATCGCTATGTGATTAACACCCAAAGAGTACCAAGGTGTGATCATGTTTTGCTTGTGTGAGAAGTTTAGTCAACGGGTCTGCCACATTTAGATCCGTATGTATTTTGCAAATTTCTATGTCTACAATGCTTTGCATGGAGCTACTCTAGCTGATTGCTCCCACTTTCAATATGTATCCAGATTGAGACTCAGAGTCATCCGGATTGGTGTTAAAGCTTGCATCAACGTAACCCTTTACGACGAACTCTTTATCACCTCCATAACCGAGAAACATTTCCATAGTCCTCTTTAAGGCATCTAAGGATAATTTTGACCGCTGTCCAGTGATCTACTCCTGGATCACTATTGTACCCCCTTGCAAAACTCATGGCAAGGTACACAACATGTATGGTACACAGCATGGCATACTTTATAGAACCTATGGCTGAGGCATAGGGAATGACTTTCATTCTCTCTCTATCTTCTGCCGTGGTGGGGTTTTGAGTCTTACTCAACTTCACACCTTGCAACACAGGCAAGAACCCTTTCTTTGACTAATCTATTTTAAACTTCTTCAAAACTTTGTCAAGGTATGTGCTTTGTGAAAGTCCTATTAAACATCTCGATCTATCCCTGTAGATCTTGATGCTCAATACGTAAGTAGCTTCACCGAGGTCTTTCATTGAAAAATTATTATTCAAATATCCTTTTATGCTATCCAAAAATTCTATATCATTTCCAATCAGCAATATGTCATCCACATATAATATTAGAAATGCTACAGAGCTCCCACTCACCTTTTTGTAAATACAGGCTTCACCGTAAGTCTATATAAAACCACATGCTTTGATCACCTCATCAAAGCGTATTCCAACTCCGAGATGCTTGCACCAGTCCATAGATGAATGGCTGGAGCTTGCACACTTTGTTAGCACCTTTAGGATCGACAAAACCTTCTGGTTGCATCATATACAACTCTTCTTTAAGATATCCATTAAGGAATGCAGTTTTGACATCCATTTGCCAGATTTCATAATTATAAAATGCGGCAATTGCTAACATGATTCGGACGGACTTAAGCATCGCTATGGGTGAGAAAGTCTCATTGTAGTCAACTCCTTGAACTTGTCAAGAGCCTTTTGCAACAAGTCGAGCTTTATAGATAGTAACATTACCATCAGTGTCAGTCTTCTTCTTGAAGATCCATTTATTCTCTATGGCTTGCCGATCATCGGGCAAGTCCACCAAAGTCCACACTTTGTTCTCATACATGGATCCTATCTCAGATTTCATGGCCTCAAGCCATCTATCGGAATCTGGGCTCATCATATCTTCTTCATAGTTCGTAGGTTCACCTTGGTCTAGTAACATGACTTCCAGGACAGGATTACCGTACCACTCTGGTGCGGATCTTGCTCTGGTCGATCTACGAGGTTCAGTAGTAACTTGATCTGAAGCTTCATGATCGTTATCATTTGCTTCCTCTCTAGTTGGTGTAGGCATCACGGGAACAGTTTTCTGTGATGTACTACTCTTCAATTCGAGAGAAGGTACAATTACCTCATCAAATTCTACCTTCCTCCCACTCACTTCTTTCGAAACGAACTCTTTCTCTAGAAAGGATCCATTCTTAGAAACAAAGATTTTTGCCTTCGGATCTGTGGTAGAAGGTATACCCAATAGTTTCTTTCGGGTATCCTATGAAGACGCACTTCTCCGTTTTGGGTTCGAGCTTATCAGGCTGAAGCCTTTTGACATAAGCGTTGCATCCCCAAACTTTTAAGAAATGACAGCTTAGGTTTCTTGCCAAACCACAGTTCATACGGTGTCATCTCAACGGATTTAGACGGTGCCCTATTTAACGTGAATGCTGATAAAGGCAAATCGGTAAGAGACATCATAGAACGCATCATATCTAATAAAGTACGGTTACAACATTTGGACACACCATTACACTGTGGTGTTCCAGGTGGCATGAGTTGTGAAACAATTCCACATTGTTTTAAATGAAGGCCAAACTCGTAACTCAAATATTCGCCTCCGCGATCGGATCGTAGAAACTTTATTTTCTTGTTACGATGATTCTCAACTTCACTCTGAAATTCTTTGAACTTTTCAAATGTTTCAGACTTGTGTTTCATCAAGTAGATATACCCATATCTACTCAAATCATCAGTGAAGGTGAGAAAATAACGATACCCGCCGCGTGCTTCAACACTCATCGGACCGCATACATCGGTATGTATTATTTCCAATAAGTCATTAGCTCGCTCCATTGTTCCGGAGAACGGAGTTTTAGTCATCTTGCCCATGAGGCATGGTTCGCAAGTATCAAATGATTCATAATCAAGTGATTCCAAAAGTCCATCTGTATGGAGTTTCTTCATGCGTTTTACACTAATATGACCTAAACGGCAGTGCCACAAATATGTTGCACTATCATTATCAACTTTGCATTTTTTGGCATCAATATTATGAATATGTGTATCACTACGATCGAGATTCAACAAACCATTTACATTGGGTGTATGACCATAGAAGGTTTTATTCATGTAAACAGAACAACAATTATTCTCTGACTTAAATGAATAACCATATCGCAATAAACATGATCCAATCATATTCATGCTCAATGCAAACACCAAATAACATTTATTTAGGTCCAACACTAATCCCGAAGGTAGAGGGGGTGCGCGATGGTGATCTTATCAACCTTGGAATCACTTCCAACACACATCGTCACCTCGCCATTAACTAGTCTCTGTTCATTTTGCAACTCCTGTTTCGAGTTACTAATCTTAGCAACTGAACTGGTATCAAATACCCAGGGGCTACTATGAACACTAGTAAAGTACACATCAATAACATGTATATCAAATATACCTTTGTTCACTTTGCCATCCTTCTTATCCACCAAGTATTTGGGGCAGTTCCGCTTCCAGTGACCATTTCCTTTGCAGTAGAAGCACTCAGTCTCAGGCTTGGATTCAGCTTTGGGCTTCTTCACGGGAGCAGCAACTTGCTTGCCATTCTTCTTGAAGTTCCCTTTTTTTCCCTTGCCCTTTTTTCTTGAAACTAGTGGTCTTGTTAACAATCAACACTTGATGCTCTTTCTTGATTTCTACCTTTGCTCATTTCAGCATCGTGAAGAGCTCGGGAATCATTTTCATCATCCCTTGCATATTATAGTTCATCACGAAGTTCTAGTAGCTTGGTGATAGTGACTAGAGAACTCTGTCAATCGCTATCTTATCTGGAAGATTAACTCCCACTTGATTCAAGCAATTGTAGTACCCAGCCATTCTGAGCACATGCTCACTGGCTGAGCCCATCTTGTAGGCAAAGTACTTGTCAGAGGTCTTATACCTCTCGACATGGGCATGAGTTTGAAATACCAATTTCAGCTCTTGGAACATCTCATATGCTCTGTGGCGTTCAAAACGTTTTTGAAGTCCCGGTTCTAAGCCATAAAGCATGGCGCACTAAACTATCAAGTAGTCATCATACCGAGCTTGTCAAACGTTCATAATGTCTGCATCTGCTCCTGCAATAGGTCTGTCACCTAGCAGTGCATCAAGGACATAATTCTTCTGTGCAGCAATGAGGATAATCCTCAGATCACGGACCCAATCCGCATCATTGCTACTATCATCTTTCAACTTATTTTTTCTCTAGGAACATATCAAAAAATAGGGGATCTACATCACGAGCTATTGATCTACAACATAGATATGCAAATACTATCAGGACTAAGTTCATGATAAATTAAGTTCAATTAATCAAATTACTAATGAACTTCCACTTAAATCAACATCCCTCAAGTTGTCTAAGTGATACATGATCCAAATCAACTAACCCAAGTCTAATCATCACGTGAGATGATGTAGTCATCAATGGTGAACATCTCTATGTTGATCATATCTACTATATGACTCACGTTCGACCTTTCGGTCTCCAGTGTTCCGAGACCATGTTTGTACATGCTAGGCTCGTCAAGTTTAACCCAAGTATTCTACATGTGCAAAACTGTCTTACACCTGTTGTATGTGAACGTAAAGTCTATCACACCCGATCATCACGTGGTGTCTCGAAACGACGAACTATAGCAACGGTGCATACTCAGGGAGAACACTTTTACCTTGAAATTTAGTGAAGGGATCATCTTCTAATGCTACTGCCATACTAAGCAAAATAAGATGCATAAAAGATAAACATCACATGCAATCAAAATATGTGACATGATATGGCCATCATCATCTTGTGCTTTTGATCTCCATCTCCAAAGCATCGCCATGATCTCCATCATCATCGGCTCGACACCTTGATCTCCATCGTTGTGTCGTGGTCGTCTCGCCAACTATTGCTTCTACAACTATTGCTAACGCATAGCGATAAAGTAAAGCAATTACATGGCGTTTGCATTTCATACAATAAAGAGACAACCATAAGGCTCCTGCCAGTTGCCGATAACTTACAAAACATGATCATCTCATACAATAACGTATATCACATCATGTCTTGACCATATCACATCACAACATACCCTGCAAAAACAAGTTAGACGTCCTCTACTTTGTTGTTGCAAGTTTTACGTGGCTGCTATGGGTTTCTGGCAAGAACCGTTCTTACCTACGGCAAAAACCACAACGGTGATTCGTCAAGTTTGTTGTTTTAACCTTCTTCAAGGACGGCCGTAGTCAAATTTGATTCAACTAAAGTAGGAGAAACAGACACCCGCCAGCCACCTTTATGCAAAACTAGTTGCATGTCAGTCGGTGGAACCGGTCTCATGTGCGTGGACATGTAAGGTTGGTCCGGGCCGCTTCATCTTACAATACTGCCAAATCAAAATAAGACGTTGGTGGTAAGCAGTATGACTATCACCGCCCACAACTCTTTGTGTTCTACTCGTGCATATCATCTACGCATAGACCTGGCTCATGATGCCACTGTTGGGAAACGTTGCATGGAAAACAAAAAAAAGCCTACGCACACACAAGATCTATCCATGGAGATGCATAGCAACGAGAGGGGAGAGTGTGTCTACGTACCCTCGTAGACCATAAGCGGAAGCGTTCGATAAAGCGGTTGATGTAGTCGAACTTCTTCGCGCTCCAACCGATCAAGTACCGAACGTACGGCACCTCCGCGTTCTGCACACGTTCAGCTCGGTGGCGTCCTCTGCCTTCTTGATCCAGCAAGACGGCGAGGTAGTAGATGAGTTCCGGCAGCACGACGGCATGGTGATGATGATGGTGAAGTGATCTATGCAGGGCTTCGCCTAAGCACTACGAAAATATGACCGGGGGTGTAAACGGTGGAGGGGGGCGCCGCACACGGCTAGGCAATTGTCTAGGTTGTGCTAGGCGCCCCCCCTCCCACATATATATAGGTGGGAGGAAGGGAGGAGCAGCCAAAGGAGGTGCCCAAGTAGGAGGAATCCTACTTGGAGTCCCTCCCAAGCCGCGCCCCCTCTTTCCTTATTTGGAGCACGGGGAAAGACAGGGGAGGGTGGCGCCCCCCTTTCCTTTCTCCCATGAGAGGGAAAGGCAGGAGGGGCTAGCCCTCCCCCTTTTCCTTCCCTAGGGCTGGCCAAACAAGGGAGGAGGCGCACCAGCCCCCTTGTGGGCTGGTCTGTCCCCTCCTTTGGCCCATAAGGCCCATAACTTGTCGGGCGGTGCCCGGAACCCCTTCCGGTGACCCGATTCCTTCCCGGTACGTCCCGAAACACTTCCGGTGTCCAAATACCATCGTCCTATATATCAATCTTTACCTCTCAACCATTTCGAGACTCCTCGTCATGTTCGTGATCTCATCTGGGACTCCAAACAACATTCGGTCACCAAAACATATAACTCATATAATACTATATCGTCAACGAACATTAAGCGTGAGGACCCTACGGGTTCGAGAACTATGTAGACATGACCGAGACACCTCTCCGGTCAATAACCAATAGTGGAACCTGGATGCCCACATTGGCTCCTACATATTCTACGAAGATCTTTATCGGTCGAACCGTTATGACAACATACGTAATTCCCTTTGTCCATCGGTATGTTACTTGCCCGAGATTCGATCATCGGTATCTCTATACCTAGTTCAATCTCGTTACCGGCAAGTCTCTTTACTCGTTCCGTAATACATCACCTTGTAACTAACTCCTTAGTCATTTTCTTGCAAGCTTATGATGTGTATTACCGAGAGGGCCCAGAGATACCTCTCCGAAACTCGGAGTGACAAATCCTAATCTTGATCTATGCCAACTCAACAAACACCTTCGAAGATACCTATAGAGCATCTTTATGATCACCCAGTTACGTTGTGACGTTTGATAGCACACAAGGCATTCCTCCGGTATCCGGGAGTTGCATAATCTCATAGTCGAAGGAATATGTATTTGACATGAAGAAAGCAATAGCAATAAACTGAACGATCAATATGCTAAGCTAACGGATGGGTCTTGTCCATCACATCATTCTCCTAATGATGTGATCCCGTTATCAAATGACAACACATGTCCATGGTTAGGAAACCTTAACCATCTTTGATCAACGAGCTAGTCTAGTAGAGGCTTACTAGGGACACAATATTTGTTTATGTATTCACACATGTATTTAAGTTTCCGATCAATACAATTCTAGCATGAATAATAAACCTTTATCATGAATAAGGAAATATAAAATAACAACTTTATATTGCCTCTAGGACATATTTCCTTCATTAAGTATTGTTGTAAACCCATTCAAATTTTGTTATTGCATTATATCTAATGTATTCTAACTTTACCATGGCTTATACCATCCGATACAATCCATAGATTCATCAAAATAAGCACACAATGCAAAGAAAACAGAATCTGTCAAAAAACAGAATAGTCTGTAAAGATGTGAATTGTTCCCATACTTATCTAACTCCCAAAATTCTGAAAAACTAGGGTAACAGAGGAAATTTGTATATAAATCTTGTGTAGATAATTCAGAATTTTTCCTTGGTTATGTGATTTTTATAAATTGTTTTACTTGACACAAAAGTTTCTGTTTTTCAACAGGATCAAATCAACTATCACCAAAGCTATCCCAAAGGCTTTACTTGGCACAAATACTAATTAAAACATAAAAAACACAATCATAATAGAGGTATAATTGTGCAAACACTCAAGAACAGAAAGAAAAAGGCAAAAATAAATTTTATTCATTGGGTTGCCTCCCAACAAGCGCTATCGTTTTATGCCCCTAGCTAGGCATTGATAATTTTGATGATGCTCGCATGAAAGACAAGAATTGAAATACAAAAAAAAACATCATAATATATGTGACAAACACATTTAAGTCTAACATACTTCCAATGCATAGGGATTTTATAAGCAAACAAATTATGAAGACAAGAAATATATAGCATATGCAAGGAAGAAGAAAGAAACAATAGCAACCTTAACATAACGAGAGGTAAATTAGTAACATGAAAATTTCTATAACCATATTTTCCTCTCTCATAATAATTACATGTAGGATCATAATCAAATTCAACAATACAGCTATCATATAAAACTTTCTCTTCATAATCCACATGCATAAAAGTTTTATATTCTTCCAAGATAGTGGGATTAACATCAACTAAAGTCATGACCTCTCCAAACCCACTTTCATCAAAAATTTCGTAAGATTGAACACTCTCCAAATATGTGAGATTATTTTTACCTAAAGTTGACGCTCTTCCAAACCCACTTTCAATATTATTGCAAACATTATTATCAATATCATATTCATCATGGGGCTTAAATAATTTTCAAGATCATAAGAAGATCACCCCAATCATGATCATTGCAATAAGTAGTAGACATAGCAAAATTAGCATCCCCAAGCTTGGGGTTTTGCATATTATTAGCACAATTGACATTAATAGAATTTATAGTAAAATCATTGCAATCATGCTTTTCATTCAGGGAGCTATCATGAATCACTTCATAAATTTCTTCATCACAATTTTCAGATTCACAAATCTCAAGCAAAACTTCATAAAGATAATCTAGAGCACTCAACTCACTAGCAATTGGTTCATCATGATTGGATCTTTTAAAAAGATTAGCAAGTGGATGGGGATCCATATCAATAGATTTTTAGCAAGCGAAGATGCAAGCATATAGAAGGCACATGGCAACACAAGCAAACAAAAGATCAAACAAAAAGAAGGCGAATAAAACGGCAAATTTTTGTGAAGTGGGGACGATGAAAATGAGAGGAAAATGGCAAATAATGTAAATTGCAAGGAGATGTGATTTGTGATTAGGAACCTGATAGATGTTCATGATGTCTCCCTGGCAACGGCGCTAGAAATTCCTTTGATGTCGCTTGAACTACGTCGGTATTTCCCCAAAGAGGAAGGGATGATGCAACACAGCTACGGTAGGTATTTCCCTCAGTTATGAAACCAAGGTATCAATCCAGTAGGAGAACCAAGCAACACTATGTAAACGGTACCTGCACACAAAGAACAAATACTCGCAACCCGACGCTTATGAGGGGCTGTTAATCCCTCTTCGGGTAACGGCGCCAGAAATTGTCAAGTTGATGGGATAAAATTTGTGTAGATTAGATAAATAGATCTCGATAAAACGTGAAATAAAATAAGTAACAAAAAAAGTGCAACAAGGTATTTTTGGGTTTTGGAATAATAGATCTGAAAACAAAAGCGAATAAAAATAGATCTCAAAGAAAATATGATAAAGAATAGACCCGGGGGCCGTTGATTTCGTCGCTAGTGGCTTCTCTCAAGAAACTATCTCTAGGTCCTCTAAAAGTACGCCCCCAGCACATTCACGCATGTTTCATCTTTCTCTCATGATATATACAGCGACGATCACTGTATTTGAAGCGAAAGCATGATACGTACATTGGACTTCATAATCCACTCATTACGGTCACCATTTACGTTTTGTGGTTATTATACAGTCAGGGGCTCATCATACAGCTCTGTATTTGTTGAAGACACGACTAGTTCACCAGTTAAACGCTCCACGTGGCACATCTAGTGTTGCACCACATTATCTCACTACCATTGGGCCCACCTCTCGGCGTGTATAAGAATGAAAACAAACGATAAAAAACATTGGACGGTGGGTATTCGAAGTCATGACTGCGGGCATAGCAGACAAGGTAGCCTTATATTGGTATGTTGAGCCGTCTGTTTTAATATGCAGGAGCTAGTGTGGTGATTATACACACACGCACGCATGCACACGAACTGCATGCATGCAACACTCACACGTACACACGCAACCACATAACACTCACACGCACACACGCACGCACGCATGCATGCATGCACACATCACACGACCAACACACACACTCACGCTTAAGTGCTCAACCTACACGTGCATGCGCACACATCAGGCCCTGACAGACACATACACAACTAGGTGGTTCCCGCGCACGGGTTGGAGTCTTGTCGCGCCTGCGTAAATTTGTGTATCTTATTTTTTTCCTCTACGAACTGACTGGTGGGACCCACAAGGAACATGGTCAATTTAACCAGTCAACATAGTCCACGCAGACTATTTGGCCGGTCAACAGAGTGCAATACGATGCTGAACGGTGAGCATGTGACCGTATAATCACCGCAAAACGTATATAGTGACCGTAATGACCGTGTTCTGAAGTCCGGTGACCGTATTATGCTTTTCGCTTGAAATACACTGACCGCCAGTGTATTTATCTCTTCTCTCGCTCTCTGTGTGGAGCCGAGTAGGCCAACGTGCCAGTACCTAAATTGGCGCACGCCACCCCATTATGGTTGTACTGGTTTTGTAAGAGCGAACAAGCATTCACGTCTACCGTACAAACTGTAGATATGAGTTACAAATGCTATGAAGACGAATACAAATATTTGAATCCACTTTATGCCCAATTTCTCTCTGTAGGCACTCCAAAAGTACATCTCTACACGTTCTCGCATGTTACATCTAACAACTATGCAATACAACACTACTACACTCTAACACAATAAATCATATGTGTTTTTAGTTTTACTAGATCTCATATTTTAATTATTCAGTTTGCATAGAAGCCTTTGAAATGTATGGCTAGTATCATCTAGTGATATGAAAGGTCACACACACACACACACAAAAGGGCCCATTACACATTCAAGCATTTCACATCTGCAAACAGAACCTGGCCCGCAATCTTGAAGGAAGGGGGGGGGGGGATTTTCAGAACACCGGGTGGATGTGATCACGAGAACCTAATGTTGGAGTTAGTAAAATTTTAACCCGAATGGAAGAGAGATCAGATCCTAGAGTATAGACGAGGAATAAAAGATCCTAATACCACCCAATGGCGACGTGGGCCCGTAAGCCACACAGCCAAGTTAGTAAAACAGTTTTGGACAACTAGACTCAACTTCGGCCAAGGAGTTGGAATGGGGGAACCTACAGGCAGTCGGCTCTGATACCAACTTGTGACACCCCCGGCTCAATCGTGCACTAACCATACACGCAAATGCACACGATCAAGCCTAAGGACTCACGGGAAGATATCACAACACAACTCTAAAACATAAATAAAGTCATACAAGCTTTATATTACAAGCCAGGGGCCTCGAGGGCTCGAATACATAAGCTTGCGTACAGGCGTCAGCGGAAGCATCGGATATCTGAGTACAGATATAAAAGAAAACACAGAAAGGCCCTTAGAAGGCGGGGCAAAAGAAAAACACTACGATCGAAAGGCGTAGGCCTCCTGCCTGGGACCCTCCGATCCTACTCCTGGTCGTCAGCAAGCTCGTAGTAGTATCTACCCTCGGGGTAGTAGCAGCGATCGTCGGCGGGGGCAGCTGTATCCGGGGCTCCGTCATCTGGTCGCATCAAATGGATATGGGGGAAAAAGAAAGCAAAGCAACCGTGAGTACTCATTCGAAGTACTCAGCAAGCAAGGATCTACACTACATATGCACATTATCAAAGGAAAGGCTGTATATGTGGACTGGGCTGCAGAAATGCCAGAATAGAGAGAAAGCCTAGTCCTATCGAAGACTAGCATCTTCATCGGTCTTGCAGCAATAGAAGAGAGCAGAACAAATCAATATAATGTAGCAGTATCATTAAGTCTCAACCTCACCCAGAGATCCTTTCTCGACTCGCTGCGAGAAAGCAATCCCAGAGCCATACAGTCATCAACCTCGTCCGGAGATCCCTTCTCGACTCCCTGTGAGAAGCAATCCTAGAGCCATACTCATCACAAGTAACCAGTTATAGTTGTATCGATCGGGATACAACTCCGAGTGTCCGTTACCGAGGATCCGGCTATGCATAGATTAGTTCTTCCCTGCAGGGGTGCACCAACTTACCCACCACGCTCGCTTAACTCCGGCCGGACACACTTTTCTGGGTCATGCCCAACCTTGGCCAAACGACACACCACGGCCCTACCTAGAGCTCAGTAGAGAGGTCCCCGCCGGTCTACATCCTAAGCGCTCAGGGGTCTTGGGCCATCGCCCCTCGCCCACCGGGTCGTTGCGCACATGGCTCAGATCCAAGCACCACCTCTGTCGTGAATGGCACCAATCACTCCATGCCGCACTGCTGAACTGGACGTCTGACAGAGCTTTCGGCTGATGCATACGATGCAGAACACCCATACTATGCCCACGTGGTGGTTAGTGCTATCGGGCCAGAGGCCCACTCGAATCAAATATCCAAATCGTTAGTACCTTGGGGGTGCGGTAACGAGCAGAGACTCACGATCGATGTGACCCCGTCACGAGGACTTGCGGCAAGGGCTAAGAATGCCCGGCCACGCCTCGTATTCATCACTCGGGCACCATTCAGGCAACCCGCCTTCACATCACACGCGGGTACCCCTCAGGGTCGACCCGCCTTCCAAGTAACAGTGCAAAGTCCAAGTATTCGTGTGTCCATAACATCAGGGGAATCCGAGGTATCACCCTCGTTAGATTCCTACTCAATGTAACCGTCAAGGTGAACTTAGGAGGAACCACCCTCGATGGGTTCACACTTGGTGTGTTGCACGACAGGGTCGTATCGGAAGTGGAGAAGGAGGAATCACCCTCTATGACCACGACCGAATAGCTACTCTACAGAGTTAACATCAGAAGTGCTATAAGAGGTTTCACCCTCGGCACTTGATAGTAACGCTGCAGTGTCGTTACAACTAAGGGGGGGGGGGGGTGATGTGCGGTGCCGGGGCCTGATCTTCAATCCCACTGATCGGGTCTTCTGATAATCCAGCGGGGCAGTCGGGATAAGTGGGGTCACTGATAGGTCTCTACCCAGCCTATACTAAGCAGTTTAGGATATGCAGGTAATTATCAACAGCAGGTTACAGTAAACAAGCTATGCATCAGAATAGGTAAAGCAGTAGCAGCAGCAATTCTAATGCAAGCATGAGAAAATAGAATGGCGATATCGGGATGATCAAGGGGGGGGGGGGCTTGCCTGGTTGCTTGGCGGCAAGGGCAAGGTCGTCAACGGTGGCGTCGGGCTCCGGAGCTGCGTCAGTCTCGGGGACTACGTCGGTACCGGAATCTACCGGAAAGAAGTAACGGAGGGGAAGCACAATAAATAACAGAGCAATCAAAGCATCACAAAGTGCAGCATGGCAAATACGCGGTGCTAGGGGTGACCTAATGTATGGTTGCACGTCACCGGGGAAGGGGGAATCCATCCGGGAATGTTTTCCCGGTTCCGGACATTTGTCAGACAGATGACCAGAGGGGAACGGTTCCATGTTCGGATAGTTAGGGACATGTGATAGACGAATGCACTGCGTATTTGGATTCATCTCGAAATTCTGAGCATTTTTCATATATAAATTATTTTCATCGGAGTTACGGATTAAAAGATATGATTTTCTAAAGTTTTTATTGATTTTCTGGAATTTCTGGATTAATCTAATTTCGAAAATAAACATGAAAAGGCTAGGTGCACCCGGTCCAGTGCACTCAGCAGTGAACCAGGGGCTGACAGTGGGTCCCGTTGACTGCTGAGTCAGCAGTCAACGGCTGACTAGTCAGCAGGTGAACAGTGCACACGGGCACACATGTCAGTTTAGTTAAATAACTAACAGTTTTTATTAAGGTTAAATTAAGCCGCGTGGGGCCCGGTTGTCATCCACTAAGGGAGTTAATTAGGGGGGCCTAATCAGTGTCTAATGACGGCGGGGCCACATGTCAGTGACCCATCGCTGGGTTTGAACGTACGCGCGCGCCGGCGGTGGCCTTCGGCGACCACAGAGAGCGGCGGCGGCGCTCGGGATTCGTCTATGGGTGACGGATTTGAGCGCGGCTTGCAGCTATGGATGGTTGGCGCTCGTGCGCATCCAATGGGACAAGCGGGAGGTCGCGGGGTGGCCGGAGTTGAGCACGGCAGCGACCTGGGCGGCGACCGGAGCTCGGCTGAGCACGAGCTCGTGGCAACAGCGCACTAGCGGGCGAAGTGAGGGGTGCAACAGCTTCCTGGTGTCACCAGGAGCTCGAGCATGAGCTCGGATGCGATGTATGCACGCTATAACGACGGCGGCGACTAGGCAGGCGGCGGCGAGCTCACGGCAATGGCGAAAAGGAAGCTAGGCAGCACGGGGAAAGGGGAAATAGGGGCGTGGAGGCCCGGAAGCTCACAGTGGTGCTCGCGGGCGCGTCGGGGAAGCCGGGGAGGCAACGACGGTGGCGGATCGAGGCGGCGATGGACGGCAGCAGGAGGTTGAAGAAGAGGTCGGATCCGGCACGATGGGGCACTCCAGCTCGACCTGACGCGCTTGGTCGACATAGTCGAAGTAGGGGAGGCTCGGGGACTCGTCGTCTTGGCGAATGGTGGTCGGTGGCCGCGGCAATGGTGGGCGACGGCGACGGCAGCGTTCGGGTGTGGAAGAACAGAGAGGGAGAAGAGAGAAACCGAGGCCAGAGGGGGCTCGGGGGGTGCAGGGGGTGGCCTTATCCCTCCACAGCGGGCGCGGGGCTCGCTGTCGAGCGGAGCGAGGGGGGGCCAGGGCGGCGAGCGCGGCAGAGGCGACAGTGGCGCGCGGTGGTGAACAGAGGAGGGGGGGGGGCGAGCGGGGTGGGCTGGGCCGCACTGTGCACTTGCGGCCCAGGCACAGTGAGCCTTTTCCTTTTCTTCTTTTCTTTTTCAGTTTTCTGTTTTTCTTTTTTGTTTTGTCTTTTGTTTTTACTCCAAATTACTTTTGTAAAATATGGCACTTGCCCATATAATATCAGTGCAATATCCAACCCTGGTAGAAAATAGCTTTGGGGCCAAATGTTTTCATATGGATTTTATTTAAATAAAAAGGAATTAAATAACTCTGTTTTGTGGTTGTTAGAGTCACATAATTTATTTAGTATATGTTGAATATAATTTTAGAATTGTCTCTGGATTATTTACAATATTATGAACAATTTAGTTTCTGGGTTTGGACAACTTTTATTTTCACTTTTAGTTTAAATTTCCATTTGAATTTGAATTTGACAAGGGATATGTTACTAATGATGATTAAGCAATGTTGATCATGATGACTTGGCATAATCAAAAGGGTGATCACTGTAGCTTAATACATGGGGTGTTACAAGATGTTGATGGAGATTGCCCTCCCAAAGATGAAAGGGTTGTTGGTGATGACGATGGCTTCGATTTCCCCCTCCGGGAGGGAAGTTCCCTGATACGTCTCTAACATATCTACTTTTCCTAACGCTTTTCCTTTTGTTTTGGACTCTAATTTGCATGATTTGAATGAAACTAACCCCGGACTGATGCTATTTTCAGCAGAACTACCATGGTGTTGTTTTTGTGCAGAAATAAAAGTTCTCGGAATGGAACGAAACTTTGCGAGGAATTATTATACAAAATAAGAGAATTTCTGGAGCCAAGAGCCACCTGAGGGGGGCACCTGGGTGGGCACAACCCACCAGGGCGCGCCTGCCCCCAGGCGCGCCCAGGTGGGTTGTCCCCACCTGGTGGCCCCGCAGACCCTGAAACCGACGCTATAAAATCCTATTTTTCCAGAAAAAATCGGGGGAGAAAGAATTATTGCGTTTCGCGAGACGGAGCCACCGCCGTCTCCTGTTCTTCATTGGGAGGCAGATCTGGAATCCGTTTGGGGCTCCGGAGAGGGGGATCTTCGTTCTTCGTCATCACCAAACCTTCTCCATCGCCAATTCCATGATGCTCCCCACCGGGAGTGAGTAATTCCTTCGTAGGCTCGCTGGTCGGTGAGGAGTTGGATGAGATTCATCATGTAATCGAGTTAGTTTTGTTAGGGCTTGATCCCTAGTATCCATTATGTTCTGAGATTGATGTTGCTATGACTTTGCCATGCTTAATGCTTGTCACTTTGGGCCCGGGTGCCATGATTTCAGATCTGAACCGTTTATGTTATCACCATTATATCTATGTTCTAGATCCGATCTTGCAAGTTATAGTCACCTACTACGTGTTATGATCCGGCAACCCCGGAGTGACAATAGTCGGGACCACTCCCGGTGATGACCGTAGTTTGAGGAGTTCATGTATTCATCGTGTGTTAATGCTTTGTTCCGGTTCTCTATTAAAAGGAGGCCTTAATATCCCTTAGTTTCCAATATGGACCCCGCTGCCACGGGAGGGTAGGACAAAAGATGTCATGCAAGTTCTTTCCATAAGCACGTATGACTATTTACAGAATACATGCCTACATTATATTTATGAACTGGAGCTAGTGCCGTATCGCCCTAGGTTATAACTATCTCATGATGAATATCATCCAACAAATTACCGATCCAATGCCTACGAATTTATCTTATATTGTTTCTGCTAAGTTACTACTGTTGTCACTGTTGCACTTGCTACAATATCACTGCTATCACTGTTACCGTTACTATTGCTGCTGCTACTATTATCAAAACTATCATACTACTTTGCTACTGATCACTTTGCTGGAGATAATTAATCTCCAGGTGTGGTTGAATTGACAACTCAGCTGCTAATACTTACAAATATTCTTTGGCTCCCCTTGTGTCAAATCTATAAATTTGGGTTGAATACTCTACCCTCGAAAACTGTTGCGATCCCCTATACTTGTGGGTTATCATTCCCCCGGCGAAATCGCTCCGCCGGAGGGCAAAAGTGCTCCTGCCCAAGTTCCGCCTCGAGACGGCGGCGTTCCGTCCCAAAATTCCTCTCCTTATTTTTTCTACGTCAAAATGACTTATATACCAGAAGATTGGCACTGGAGGTGGGCTGGGCTGAGCACAACCCACCAGGGCGCGCCTGGGGGGTCTGGCGCGCCCTGGTGTATTGTGCTCACCAGGTGGCCCCCCTCCGATAGTTATTTGCTCCAGTATTTTCATATATTCCAAAATAATTCTTCGTGAAGTTTCAGCTTATTTGGAGTTGTGCAGAATAGGTAACTCTGACATAGCTTTTTTAGGTCTAGAATTCCAGCTGCCGGCATTCTCCCTCTTTGTGTAAACCTTGCATATTATGAGAGAAAAGGCATTAGAATTACTCCATAAAGCTTTATTATGCATAAAAACATTATAAATAACAGTAGGAAATCATGATGCAAAATGGACGTATCACTTTGTGAGGGGTTCGATCTTGCGTTGCTCAATCCCAGTGACAGAAGGGGACATGACACGTACTTGTATCGTTGCCATTAAGGATACAAAGATGGGGTTTATTCATATTAATTGGGTTTACTTTGTCTACATCATGTCATCTTGCTTAAGGCGTTAGTCCGTTCTTTATGAACTTAATACTCTAGATGCATGCTCGATAGCGGTCGATGTGTGGAGTAATAGTAGTAGATGCAGGTAGGAGTCCGTATACTTGTCTCGGACGTGATGCCTATATACATGATCATTTCCTTGAATATCGTCATAACTATGCGCTTTTCTATCAATTGCCCAATAGTAATTTGTTTACCCACCGTATGCTTTTTGTTCGAGAGAGAAGCCTCCAGTGAAAACTATGGCCCCTGGGTCTATCTTTATCATATATTGAAAACCAATACCTTGCTGCAATTTATTTATCGTTATTTTATTTTGTGTTTTTGTTTATCTATCTACCATTATCAGACTTGATCCTTGCAATTAACCGTCGAGAGGGATTGACAACCCCCTTGATCGCGTTGGGTGCAAGTATTTATTCTTTTGTGTGTAGGTGTTGTTCACGAGGTCTTGCATGGTTCTCCTACTGGATTGATAACCTTGGTTCTTAACTGAGGGAAATACTTATCTCTACTGTACTGCAACATCCTCTCCTCTTGGAGGAAATCCCAACGCAGCTCACAAGTAACACACGCCACCTCCATAGCCGCTTCCTGTAGAGGGGCACCCTGCGCGGTAATTGAAGGGCCCCCTTGAGAGGCCGTACTGCTGCGCAAGCGCTTTGAGCATCGACCCTTAGGAAGAGGAGTCAGGGTGCTCGGGGCTCCGCAAGTTGAAGCTCTCTTTCGAGAAGAGGTAGGAGGAGGTTTTACCGATGAGGATGGTCCCCGACAGATCAGGAGTAATGGCCACTTTCGAGCCATCGAGGCTCTCTTGATAAAACATCCCTTCCTCGTATATGGTAGATATTTCCTCATCTTCATGAAAGGTAGGATCATCGTCTCGATGATACGTCTCCGGTTCGGGCGCGGGGCAGCTCAATGTCTCGACCCAGCGCCTCCACTTCTGTTCGAATACATCAAACAACCATTATGAAACAATAAAATGAACTGCTCGGATAGACGAGGAAGTTTGAAGAGACTTACTACTTCGGTAGGATTGTAGTAGGACAAACCATCTATGAATTTCTGCTTGGCGAAATCCGCCGCTTCTCCCTTGTATGCCGGCCAGGGCTCCGCCAAAGGCCGCATCCTTTTTGAAGCCTTCCCGAATTGATCTGGTGGCGTCGTCGGTGCCATTGTACATACACATCAGATGCTGACACTGCCGAAGAGGTTGGACTTTTTGGCTGATGGCCGTCGCCATCACATCTATGATAGTGAGGCTAGTGTTTGTCAGACACCTCACCTTAGCAGCCAGGCGGGCCACATCGGTATCATCCTTTAGAGCGATGCTCCGTGGTCTCTAGCTAAAGCGCTTCTTCGGAGGATCCGAGGTGAAGGACGGGAGCTCGGGCAAAACTGGTTCATGCAGCGGAACATCAGCCATATAAAACCATTCAGACACCCACATGTCGGCATCTTCTCAAAGGTTTCCTGTGGGGTAGCCGGTCCCGGCTATTCAGCAAACCTCGGCTGCCCCCACTTCATGTAATTTCCCATCTCGGGAGCAGGGCATCACGCAAAAAATATTTCCTCCACAACTTGAAATGGGCCGCGCATCCGAGGTAAATTTCGCAAAGGCGATGAACCCCGCCATGTGCAAGATCGAATTGGGGGTCAGGTGGTGGAGTTGAATCCCATAAAACTCAAGCAAGCCCCGGAGAAAGGGGTGGATAGGAAATCCCAGGTCGCAGAGGAGAAAAGGAACAAAGCATACCCATTCATCCCCGTGAGGGGTGGGATGGACGTCGGCGTGCGTCTGCCCATCCACGGATATTAAGCCCGGGTGGGTGAGGGCTAAATCTGGATCCGATAGATAGCCTTGGGTAGCGAGACGGTTCAGCTAGAGACGCGTGATGGAGCAGCTCCCCCAGTAACCCTTGAGGGGACCATGGGGGCGCTTAGAAGAGCCTGCGTCGTTCGCCATTACCGGAGCTCTCGAAGCTAGACTTTGGGAGAAATTGTGTTGAATGGTGAAAGGGGAAGGCTAAGATGCGCTTTGTCGTGACTTTGGGCCAGGAACCCATTAAATAAGGAAAGAAAGGGTGACGCTTCAATGTCTGGCCATAAAAGCGGCTCGATTCCCCAGGCTGCGCGACACTCGAGACACCGTGCGGTGGGACCAAGGCCGAAGAGAACTCGTACGTTCAAACCGAAGACTTCAAAGCCGAATTCAAACCATGAATACGAACTCGCCTGTCGAGCCAAAGACTCATAGCCGAAATTGTGCGCCCGAAGAAGATTATCATCCTCGGTGTCGAAGACCAGTTCGGGGGCTACTGACGATGTCCTAGACTAGGGGGTTCCGGCCTAGCCGGTCTAGTCCATGGGCCGGACTGACATCCGTTGATGAAAAAGGACTCCAGAGTCTTCTAACCTATGGCGTGAGCATATCAGGCTTCACCGGGGACTTGGCGTGTACTTCAAGGATATCTACTAGGTTCGGTATGTAACCCCTAGATGGAAACCGACCATGTGTAACCCTAGATACCCTTGGTGCCTATATAAACCGGAGGGTTTAGCCCGTAGAGGGACATGGATTATCATCACCATTAGCCTTAGGGTTTATTCCACAACTTACGATCTCGAGGTAAATCAACTCTATACTTTGATACACCCAAAATATAAGCAAGAGCAGGACGTAGGGTTTTACCTCCTCAAGAGGGCCCGAACCTGGGTAAAAGCACTGTGTCCCTTGTCTCATGTTACCCATCGATCCGATCTCACAGCTCGGGTCCCCCTACCCGAGGTCTGTCGATTTTGACACCGATAGGGGGGCCACATGGACGTGGGTAGTGGGGCAAGGCCCCACATCCCTGGTCTAGGCCCACCAAGATCCCCTCCTAAAAGGAATATGATTGTATCCCAAATGGATAAGATCAAGATCCCTAAAAAGCGGGATAACTATCGGTGGGGCAAGCCACGAGGCCCCCTCCCACGCCTATATAAAGGTGGGGGAGGCGTAGGGGGCAGCATGCTTCCGCCCCTTGGTGCCTTCCCTTCCCATTACTCCTCCTCCTCCTCCTCCTCCACGTAGCGCTTGGCGAAGCCCTGCCGGTGTTCCGCTGCCACCACCACCATCACGCCGTCGTGCTGGCCTAGATCCCATCTATCTCTTCACCCTCCCTTGCTGGATCAAGAAGGCGGAGACGTCACCGAGCTGTACGTGTGCACATCTCAGAGGTGCCATCCGTTCGGTGCTAGATCGGATTGGATCGTGAAGAGAGTACGACTACGCCAACCATGACCTCTAGATCGTTAATGCTTTTGGTCTACAAGGGTTGTAGACACACTCACCTCTCGTTACTAGCATCTCCATAGAATAGATTTTGGGTGTTTCATAGAAAAAAAATTGTTTTCAATGCAACATTCCCCATCAATAATCATGGGGGATATAATGACACTAGAGAAAGTGGAGATGCAACTGATCAAGGCAGTACAAGTCAAAGTGATGAGCATCCATCAAGTGATGACGATGATGTTTGTCATGATGACGCAAATGATAATCCACCCGATCATTGTGTGTTTTTGAAGATGTACGCTGAGGGAGATGTGATTTCATTATTATCTTGCTATATATTGATGATATGTTGATTGTTGAAAATGGCACAGAGAGGATTGCTCTCCTAAAAAAGGCATTGAGTAGATCATTTGCCATGGAGGATTTAGGAGTAGCTAAACAAATAGTTGGCATGAATATCTCTCGTGATAGACCAAAGAAGCTGCTTTGGCTCTAACAGGAAATATACATTGAGAATGTACTTGAAAGGTTTAATATGAAAGATGCAAAGTCTACTATCTCTTCGCTTGCAGTCCACCACAAACTGAGTTCTAAATAGTGTCCTACAAGCAAGAAGGATAAAAAAGAACTAAGTAAAGTACCATGCCAATCTGATGTTGGCAGTTTGATTATGACATGGTGTGCACTAGGCCTGATATTTCCTGTGCAGTTGGAGTTATTAGTCGGTTCATGACAAATATAGGTAAGCTCACTAAGAGGTAGTGAAGTGGATTCTCATATATCTCAGAGGAACTTCTACATCATGTTTATGCCTTGGAAGCGATGACCCTATATTGCAGGGATGTACAAATTCAGATTATGTTGGTGATACCAATCATAGGAAGTCAACCTCTGGATACCTGGTGACTTATGCATGAGGAGCAGCGTCATGGCAATCAAGATTACAGAAATACATTTCTACATCAACCACATAAGCTGAGTACATAGCAACGGTTGATGATGGTAAGGAAGTATTGTTGATGAAGAACTTCTCGCAGGAACTAGGCATGAAGTAAGAGAAGTATGTTTTGTTTTGCGACAGTCAAAATGCCATTCATCTTGCCAAGAATTCAGGCTATCACTCTCGAACCAAACACATTGACGTGAGATATCATTCGATTTTCGATAAAGGGCGCTTTATTACTTAAAAGGTTTAAGTATTACACCCGGCCTCTGCATAACTAAGATGGACACAGCCAAACCAAGTCCAGTCTCAAAAAGTAAAAAGGCCGAAATACTAGTCAACTATATGATGCCTAAACCGTTGGAGGCCCAATCCTAAGATCATGCTGCCATCCATGTCGGGTAAAAGTATCCCTCGCCGTGTTCTCCAAGCATGTACACACCTCCGTAAACAGGTCTCAATTCTCCACACGTTGTGGAGCCTATCATAAACGGAGCGTACCAGTACATATGTAGATTACATGCAAAAGAGAAATACTTTTATCGTTAAAAATCTTATCATTTCTACATAGCCAAAGCGACTAAATATTGGATACAAATGCAAGATATTGTGAGTTCCAAGTTGCTACAACATGGGAAGGTCCATATTGACAAGAATGGCTCGGATATGATGACCGAGATATTGCCAAGTGAGAAGCTACATTCATGTTGCAAGGTATCAAGTTTGGTAGTGCCTCCCTCATAAGCATGAGGGGGAGACCTCCTCATGTGGGCTGTGAGGAGTTAACAAATGTGAAGCCTCTAGGCAGCCCAAACATGTGGCAAAGCCCGCTACTTATTAGGGTCATGACACAGGGTCATTTTGGTCTTTGCAGGCGAAGGAAGAGGGATGTATAGCCCTTCATCCATGGCCACCAACACAAGTGACGAAAATCAGGTTAGCATCCATTGGAGAAAGAAGAAGAGAAAACCAAGAAAAAAAAGGAAAGGGAGGGAGATTGAAGGAAGGGCTTGCAAGCAACTAAAGAGAGCTCCTCCCCAAGGTTGTGAAGTCAAGAACCTTGTCCCTTCAAGCTATGTTTCCATCATCTTGGTGAGATTATTTCAATCCATACCTCTTGAGTTCCAAATATATGGCTCTCCAATGTTGATGTTGATAGATATTGATGTATGAGAGCCACTAGTCATATATAGAGAAGAAACTTGTTGCATTTCATATTTGATTATAGTGAAAGAAGATTTGAGTGGTTTCGGCCTGTGGTTTTTTTTTCAAGGGCCGTTGGCCGATCTCTATTAGATAGAAGGAAAAGAGTACAGCTAGGCTGACCTTCTAGGCGATCTAGAACTGACAGCCAACCGAGCCTAAGCTCAAAACAAGAAGAGAAAAAGCCCGACTGAAGGCATAGGCAGGCTACAAAAGAGAAGAAACAAGTAGTGTATTAGCCGAAGTCGCCTACACAACCAGCCGATCGCCAAACAGCGATATCTTCCTTGATGAGCTCCAGCACCCTGTCCACGCTACTAGCCACCTGCTCAAAAATCCTCGCGTTTCTTTCCTTCCAAATTCGCCAGTGGATGAGGATGGTTATCGTGTCGAAGTTTCGTCGGGCCGCCTTGGGAATTCCTCTCCGCGCGTTGATCCACCAGTTCTCGGAGCTACCAAAGCTATCATCGGGGATCGGGAATGTCACCCGCGTCCAGTCCCTGAACCTGGACCACACCTGCTGTGAGTAG
This sequence comes from Thinopyrum elongatum, assembly GCA_011799875.1. Taxonomy (NCBI): domain Eukaryota; kingdom Viridiplantae; phylum Streptophyta; class Magnoliopsida; order Poales; family Poaceae; genus Thinopyrum; species Thinopyrum elongatum. Next base: position 484,926,037 of record CM022301.1, on the reverse strand, counting down.
CAGCATCATAAAAATAGATGTGTGCAATCTTCGTATGTGGAAAGACAGAGCGGGCATGTTCCATTTGATGGCCAGCCCCTTCGCTCCAAATTGTCAGCAGTTAAGCAGCGCTTGTGAATGACCAGCCACATGAAGAACTTGCATTTGGGTGGAGCTTTGGATCTCCAAATCGGTTTATGGCAGGCAAAACGTATATTCGCAGCGAAGAACATGCCATAAGCACTGCTGATCGAGAAGCAGAGATCACCCGTCCACTTCTAGATCAATCTATCTGGGACTTGCACGGAAAGAATAGTACTTTCCACAACGTCCCAAATCTGAAGATATTGAGCCATGGCCTGGGCTGAAATGCCTCCCGAAATCTCCCTTATCCACCTCCGATTATCAATAGCATCTTTCACCGAGTTACCCTTGTCCTTGACAAAAGAGAACAGGCTGGGGGCCGATTCCTGAATGGAACACCCACCGGGCAGCCACTTGTCAGTCCAAAACTTGGCCCTACGCCCGTCCCCCAGCTGTACCATAGTCGCTGAGTTAAACAAGGCCATAACCTCTTTCTCCATCTCTTCTGGGAGCATACTCCAGGGTCTCTCGTCTTCTTTCCATCTCATGCAAGGCCAACGACAACGAAGGGCGTAACCAAACCATTTGAGATTCGGGATACCCAAGCCACCACATTCCTTGGGCATACACACCCTTGACCATGGTAAGAGGCAATGACCCCCATTAATATCATTGTCGCCCTTCCATAAGAAGCCCCGGCATCTTCTGTTAATAATCTTCAGCGCCCATGCCGACAACTGCATAACCGAAAGGAAGTGTATAGGCATGGCCATGAGTACTGAGTGAGTCAGAATCAAACGTCCAGCGGGTGCCATCAATCTTGGTTTCCACCCCTTCATCTTATTGGAATATTTGTCGATGAGTGGCCAAATATCTTGTCGTCGCAAACGATAAATAGACAGAGGTAGTCCGAGATATTGTAGCGGGAAAGGCTTGGACTGACAGCCAAAGTGTTGGGCCACAAAAGCCGAGGTAGCGTCGTCACTCCTGATGCAAGTGACCGTGCTCTTCTACAAGTTGATACGGAGGCCGGATGCTTCACCAAAGAGCCTGAGAATGGCAGAAATCACCTCCAGATCACTTGGACAAGGCTTGAAAAAGAGGACCGCATCATCCGCAAAAAAAGAGGCTCTCGGGACCTTGGGATTGAGGCCCAAGCTTGATAACAGATTGTTCTGGACCGCCCAACTAATCATAGCTTGCAAGGAATCCATGGCCAGAATGAAGAGTGCTGGGGACAGGGAGTCGCCTTGCCTCACGCCGCTGCCCAGGGAGAAAGGCTCGCAGGTCTCACCATTAATCAGCACCGAGGAAGAAGCAGTACGCAACAGTCCACAAATCCATGAGCACCAACGATGCCCAAAACCTCTCCTTACCAAGATCTGAATAATGAACTCCCAAGACAGCGTATCAAATGCTTTAGATATATCAATCTTCATGAGTACAGCCGGCGCTTTCTTCTTGTGAAGCACTTTGGCCGTATTACGAACAAACTTGAAGTTCTCATGCATACTCCTCCGGCCAATGAAATCGCTTTGCACTTGAGACACTAAAGCTGGAAGAAGGGGAGCCAGACGGACCGCCAGCACCTTGGCAAATATTTTAGCCACTCCATGAATCAAGTTAATCGGTCTAAAATCCGCTACTTCCAGGGAACATTCCTTCTTGGGCAATAAGGTAATGATGGAGGAGTTAAGCCTGCCAAAGGAAGCAAAATTGCTCCTATGCAACTCGAACATGACCTCCATGAAATCCTTAGAAATAATGTCCCAGCATACCTTATAGAAAAGGCCTGAAAAACCGTCCGGTCCCGGAGCCCTGTCCGAGGGCATGTCCATGATCACCTGTTTGACTTCATTTTCCGTGAACGGGGCTTCCAAACCACTGGCCATATCCGGTGGCAGACTGTTGATGTCAAGAATATCCAACTTCAAGGAAGGCCTCACTTGTGCCGGAGTACCCATCAAACCACTATAAAACTCCCTAACCAGCCTCAGCTTATCCTCAAGGCTCGAGACTGTTCGTGGACCATCTCTGAGGTAAGGGATTTGGTGTTTCCGCCTCCTGCCATTCGCTTTCATGTGAAAGTACTTGGAGTTCGCATCCCCTTCCTTCAGATCCCTCACCTTTGCACGTTGTCGCAAGCGGACCCGCTCTAATGAGGCGAGAGCGAGGCACTTCCCTTTCAGAAAAGCCCTCAACCGTCGTTCATCATCCGACAGAGACCGTGTTTCTTGTGCGCTATCCAATCGCAAAATCAACTCGTTGGCGATTTGAAACTGTATGCACATTGAACTCTGCTTCTTCTGACCCCAACTTCTGAGCGCCTTTGTTGTACGTTGCAGCTTAACACTGAGAATAACCATGGCATCCCTCGAAAGAACTTCTTCCTGCCAGGCTTCTCGGACGGTCTCCATAAACCCTGGTAACTTGACCCAAAAATTCTCAAAACGAAAGTGACGATATTTGGGCTTGTCACAAGAGCAACTAAGAAGCAAGGGGCAGTGGCCTGAGATGTTGGAACTGAGCGGCAACAAGTCACTGATGGGGAAAAAAATCCTCCCAGGCATTATTGAACAACAGCCGATCCAACCTAGCCATCACTGAATTTTCTTGATTATTGCACCAAGTGAACCTCCTCCCCAACATCGGCATGTCATGCAAACCCAAGGTGTTGATAGTGTGCCTGAATTTATTTGCCAATCTTCTGTTGAACCTGTGTGTACTGCGCTCTCCCGCATCACAAACCAAATTAAAATCGCCATTCACAATCCATGGAAGCTGAATATTAGTACCCAGCCCCCGAATCTCCTCCAGGAACCTAATCTTGTCATCATCCTCTTGAGGCCCATAGACGAAGTCACCATCCAGACTTTCCCATCCGACAAGGAAGAAACCTTGATTGTGATCGAGAATTCCCCCTTATGAACATCAGAGACACACAAACTGTCCTTCTTCCAAGCCAGAAGAATTCCCCCTCTGGTACCCACCGCAGGAAGGAAACCGAATCCATCGAAAGTCGGGCCCAGAATTTGGCCTGTAAATTTACTCTCAACTTGAGGGTTTTTCCATAATATTACTGGTGTTCATCTTTGCTGATTTTCTGTTAATGTTCTATGTATTTTCGCTTGACATCAGACATCTCAGAGATGGATGTTTGAAGTGCAGCGTTGCACTGGAGAAAGTTACTGGAAGTATTATGTTTCATCCTAAGTTTTGGCTGATAGAATACTCCATACCATCCTAATTTTTGACTTCCTTGAATGAGAATGATCGGTGAGTTTTTTTTTTTTGAAAGAAATGATCGGTGAGTTGGTGCATAGTGGTGGTGCTGAAATTACCTTATTTCGCTGAAGTGTTTCCGATCACTGTAAAGAGCTGCTAATTAGACGAGAAAGATATCCCCAAAAAAAAACCCGAGGTAGTACGACTGCCCTTAGACATGAAATCGATATTTACCTCATGCAACTGGCTGTAAAACAGAGCTGATCAACGGTGCCTATGCCACGTCGTACCGAAATGGGCCATATTGTATTGTATCGTACTCTACATCCATGAGAGGACCAAGTCAACACTCAAACTCACCCAATCAGCGTCCGAAGACTTCCCCGTTAATGCGTCCCGATTGACATGTCTCGGTTTAGCCGTGCCAACAAGGTGATGAAACGCTTGCGTTCTTCACATCACCATGAGAAAAAAGATGTGTGCAATTTATAGTTTTATACTCTAAGATAAGAAAAGACCGTGAGGCTAAACGGAAGCGAGTAGAGAGACGGAAGAGACGGAGAAAAGCAACGGAACGGGGAAGGAAGGCAGGCCGCGTGCAGCGTGCGGACGTGTAACCGGAGACATTGACTCGCTGGACTTCTTCCCCAAGCCGCGTGGCCCCGGCCAAACCTGAGTGGAGGAAAAAAGAATAGCCGAGAGAGCAAACCAACTCCCCGCCCGGTCCCTCCCCCCCTCGCGAGAAAGGAGAAAACAAAGCCCAAATGGCGGGGGTCGTCGTCTCCAGCCACCGATCCCCTCCCCCACCCCGCCATTACCACTGTGGCCACTAACTAGGGTTTCGTCCGCGCCCCCCGCCCCCTTCCCGATGCCCTGGTGGAAGCGCTCCGCCCACCGCCCCTCCTCCGCCTCCGCCTCCACGCCCGCGTCCCCCGCCCGCGCCTCCACCTCCCGCATCCCCCGCCACGGTGGCGCCGGCGACCTCGGCGCCGGGCCCGACCACCAGCCCCGCCTCACCAGGCAGCACCGCCTGCGCCATGTCGACGATATCGAGGTCGGGGTCTCCGCGCTCCGCCTCGACGACTCGCACGCCGCCCCGCCGTCCTCCTCCTACCCCGCCAGGAGGGACGCGGTCTGGTCCGGGCTCGCCACCGCCAGCTCCACGCCGATCTCGAGGTCCCCGAGCAACATGATGGAGGCGGCGCCGGCTAGGTCGTCGTCCACGCCCATGCTGCTGCCCCACCCTCTGCCGCTGCCCCACCAGGACGACTCGCCGTGCCGAGGGCCTGGGAGGCCGCTCCCATCCCCGAGGATGTTCGACGGGGATTGCAACGGGTCAGCCGAGTTCCTGGGGGTCGCAGAGACTGGAGGCGAGAGGCCGTCCACGTTTCCAAGGTGCTGATGCATTTTTTGTGTTCTGTACTAGTTTATTAGATGCTTCAAGCTTCCTTCCTTTGCTGTTCAAGTTCGTATAAACGGCGTAACCATGTTAGTTCTGTTTTAGTACTGATGAAGCGATTAGGGTGTTAGCAACGATGCCACTGGCAGTTAACAAGGAGGTCACTAGCAGTGATTTCCGAATGAGGTTTGGGTTACCAACAATATGGGCATATAAGAAGGCATGACAGATGACACTATTATATACTAAAATTGTCACACTAGTGGCATTCTGACCACTTTGTAGGGCAGATTGTTCTGAGGTTGGTGAGAGCAGTTTATGACAACAATAAAATGACCAGGGATTGAGCAATCAGGGAGGATGGCCTTTGCCATTGTCTTCTAACCATGTTGACAATATTAAATTAGCTTGGATTAGGGCTTCAGATGTGCATTGCTGCGTAGTTGCATTCCACCAAGACGATTTTAGTCGTCCTTGCAAACTTATTTAGCTTATGACTAGGAGATCATGGCACCTTAGCAAAATTTGGATGATATGTCACGAAAAGTTATTGTGCTTTTGGACTCCCAGAACGAGTTGAGACAATTTGTTGTTGGGTGCTATGATATCCCATAACATTTGCACTTGATGATGATTGGTTAAGCTACTTGCCAATTTATTAGATCTTGACATGAAAAAAAGGCTGGCTCACATTGTGATTTTAACTGACGAGTGACAGAGATTGTTTCAGTACTGAAGTCAGTGAAGTGTAATTTGCTTTGATTAACTTCCATGAAGCTGCTAGTAAATAAGATTCAACATGAACGCAATTGTTAAAAACTGTTCTCATGCCACAGATCAGATTAACTCCATATCTGACCATGTTTCTGATGTTGTTAATGTCTCTGGTGATAGATTTATGCCCCAAACTGTTCAAAAGATTCACGAGCACAATGACCTACGGTCAGCTGGTGACTTACGGTCAGCTGGCACACATGGGGCCGCCTGTGGCCAACGGAGAAAGACATATAAAGAGAAGTTCCAGGATAGCCCAACTGAAACTTTGAACTTTAGGTTGAATATTCCTGCTAAAAGTGCCCCGAGCAGCGGGTTTTCAAGTCCTGTACAAAGTCCTCGAAGGTTGAGTAATGTAGACTTCTCATCTGCTGCAATATCCATCCAAGGTAGCAATATATTGTCAGCACCATCACCATGGTCTTCAGATCAATCAGGATCTTCACCCCCTTCCACCTCTCCTGAAAAATTTGTGGGTGGCCAGGAGCGATCTCCTCGCTCTAGTCCTTTGAGAAGTCCTGCTCTTAGATCAAGATACCCAAGTGCACCTCCATCACCAATGCATGCAAACTTGTTCCCAGAGAACCACACTTCTCGTTCTGAGGGCATTCCGAATGCCAATCTTCACCGATTACCTCTTCCTCCTGTTTCAATGAGCCCAAAGCAAACAAATTTTAGCCACCCATCAGTTCCAAAAGTTGAGACACCCTCAATGGCTGGTCAGTGGCAAAAAAGGAAGCTCATCGGCAGTGGCACATATGGCTGTGTATATGAAGCTACCAATAGGTATGTTATATTTCATTTTTATTGTAGTAAACTAGTAATCGCTTCTCTAAATTTTGAACATACCGTCACACCAACGTACAGGCACACCGGAGCTCTTTGTGCCATGAAAGAGGTTAACATAATTCCTGATGACGCAAAATCAGTTGAGTCCCTGAAGCAATTGGAACAGGTTCGACCATACTTGTGTTGATGTTGATTATTTCTGCAGTATGGAGATCATTAGTCTTGTTCAATGTGATTGTTTAATGTTCTCTTTTCTTGTTGAGGATTAAGAAGCATATTTTTGCTTATGCTCACATTTGGTTTGCCTTCCTTTTACTACTATACAATACTTCTTAAGTATATGTAAAACTCTGACCATACTTGTTTCATTTTTCTGGAACTTGGTTGGCCAATAACTGTATACCACTATTTTCTTATGCTAGCTAAGGATCATGCAATTTTGCACTTCCTCTGATTGTTCATCACCTTTGTTTCAGGAAATTAAATTCCTTAGCCAATTTAAGCATGAAAACATAGTGCAGTACTATGGCAGTGAAACTGTAAGTTCTACTTGCCCACACCGAGGGAATTAACAGTGCTATATAATTTTGCTATTAACGGTGATATGGACACCTTGCAGACTGAAGATAGATTCTACATATACCTGGAATATGTTCATCCGGGTTCAATTAATAAGTACATTAGTCAACATTGTGGTGCAATGACAGAATCAGTTGTCCGCAACTTCACTCGCCATATCCTTAACGGTCTTGCTTTCCTACATAGCCAAAAAATTATGCATAGGTAATTTTTCTTTTTCATTATTTATTTTTTATCTGATAATTGTTTGCCACTGGCTGTTTCCTAACTTTCTGAACCTAACCTTTGTTCAGTTTTTTACATTACCTCTTGTTTTTCCCTTATACAAATTGTCAGATTGCTTGGTCCTGTTTTGCCCTTCCAACTTTATTCTGCATTCAGTTCATTTTGTTTTCTTGAGCTTCTTGTATAGCTCTATCTACATCTTAAGGGCTGATTCTGATCCCACTATTGTCTGTTAGCAAGTATTGGTTGGCTAAAATGACACATGGATGATGGATGTAGATAAAATTATTATACTCTTGCAGGGACATTAAAGGAGCAAATTTGCTTGTTGATGTCAATGGTGTGGTTAAATTGGCAGACTTTGGAATGGCTAAGCATGTGAGTTCCACTTTGCGTCTTGGCTTATAATTTTTGACAACACTAGCACTTTGCACATAAGTACTCGGTAGTTACTTTAATGTCTCGTCTGCACATAAGTTCTCAGTAGTCACTTTGAGAAGGATTAGAGACAGATGAACATCTGCCTATCTTTAATTTTACGTCGCATTATGACCACCTGAGCATTATGTATGCCATAAGCTGATAAGTGTAATTTTGACATTTGATACGAGTACTTTTACTTAAATATTTCTTAGTTGGATTGGACTATTGGTTATTATTTCGAACTAGTTTGATATGACATTAACTTTGGTATTCCCTACTTCTATAGTTATATTTTTAGTGCATACCCTGAGAGGCAATGAATTTACTATTACACAGTTTTTTTTTCTATTGGACTTGCGCTTTCAGGTTTTCTTTATTTGTCATGGTGCTACTTTTCTAATTAATTCCCTTGACTGTTTCTTCTTCTTTTCAGTTGAGCACCGCAGCTCCAAATCTTTCACTGAAAGGAACACCATACTGGATGGCCCCTGAGGTGCGAACTAGTTGGTCTTTATATTAATCATCGTTTTCCTTTTTCCTCATCGTGGTAAGGTTAATTTAGATTTTCAAGCGTAGTAGGCATTGTTTTTTTTTTTACTGACTGCAGAAAATACTTGTCGTTCTAATTTGTTGACCCCAGCGAAAGTAAATTGCATCACAGTTTCTGTTGGATACCATGTAATGCATTAGTCCACTGCACTACTCAGGAACACATATAAAGCAGTTAAGCCTGTTTTGGCAAGGCTCATGCTCATCGAAAGCTTCCAGGTTGTAGCTGGGTCAGTTAGACCAAATAAGGCTACCTCCACTCTTAGGCTTCTTCAGTTGGAGCTAGAATCACCTTTTTGCATACCAAAAATACATCTATGTGGCCTTGAATTGTTCCATCAGTTCCACATTTTGTTTAGAAAAGAACTGTCGGAAGGTGATCCTTTGATAGTCCCACCCAACTGGGCGTTTCAATAAGGTTTGTTTGATCCATCTATAACCCAACAATGGGATTTGTCCTATACATTCATCCCACTCCCAAAACTAGTGGCTACCCAGTACCCACAACTCCGAAGTCAATGGCAATGCAGCACTCGGTTCGGTTCCGGCACCTCGCTGCCTTTCCTCTGCCATGTAGGATTGACACGCCTACTCCATTCCTCGTGTTGGATGTCGTGATGTTGTTTCCAAGAAATAAAGGATGATGGTGACGGCATCACACTCCTCCATCCACCTTTACCCGTGTCTCCTTCACACTTCCCTTTGATGCTGGATAGCAATCACTACTGCCTTTCTGAGTCAGATTTGGGCACCACCAGGAGGATTCAGAAGGAACTTAATGGTGGAATCTTCAATCATGAGTTCCACAATCTTCAACACATACGGCAATATCAAGGATAAGTACAGGTTGTTGATGGCTGTCAGAGCCAGCTAAGAGTCTGAAGAATTAAATCTTCTGTTTAGTGAGGAGGTCATTTTTTTTTGTCTCTGTAGTTTCCTCTCTCTAGGTTCTGTATAAGGGAGGTCGTTTTCGTATATTGGGTCGTTGTAAACTCTTTCTTGCTTAATATATTCACTTGCAGCTCTCCTGCATATTCATGAAAAGATTTGGGAACCACCATGGCTGTGTAGATAGTCACTCTTAATGGAGCTTCTGTTATGATGTATGCTTTTTTGCTTGTCTTCTCACACTCCCTCAGTCTTGAGGTCACCGCGGTCGATATGCAGCTTCACCCTTGTAAATAGGCTGTAAATACTTTCTCTTAAGAGAAATTTAACCGCAGGGGCCTACCGTGTTTCCTTGTGAGTAATTAACTGAAACTAGCTCAAAACCTCCTGAAACTTTGTCAAAACTTTCTGAAAACTACATGATAGCTCAATTCCAGGGATCTGAAACTTGCTGAAATCCACATGGGACTTGCTACCCTGTTGTAAGTTTTGAAACCCATGTGTTAGAACTTTGTTCTGAAGCCTGAAACATTCTTGTAACACAATAGAAAAACCTGAAACCAAAAACGTGGTTAAAGGGGAACGGATCCCTCCCTTTCTGCGGGTTTCACGCAGATAGCACACCACGGGTTCGAATGCGGGTCAGCGAGTTTACCACCGTAAGAGCATCTACAGCCGGACGCCCCAAACCCGCCCGGGCGGACTACCCGGTCACAAAAATTTGACCCAGACGGGCGCCTCAAACGGGCCTCAAACGCCCGGGCTGACCGGCACCCCTCATATCCAGCCCAAATATGGGGCGGATATGGGGGCGCCCGGGCGCGCCCGCCATGTCGGACCCGACCCCACATATATTCCTCCCCATCCGCTCGCCGGACCAAACCCTAGCCACTTCACTCCACTCCCCTCCACCACCCAAGCTCCCGTCCGGCGATCTCCGGCCTTCTTCGCCATGGCGGGCAGCGGTTCCGAGTCCTTCACCTCCAAATCTGTCGACCCCGAGCTCATCCCACGCGGCCCTGAGTAGGAGATGGCCGTCCGGCTTGTGCTCCGCCGCTCCCGGGAGGAGGCCCGTGCGAGGCAGCGCTCGGACTCCTTCCGTTGGGAATCCATTGCGTCCGCCCAAATGTCGCATGGATCCGACGCTAGGTGTGCCGTCGCTGCCTCACCGGAGGCGGTGCGGTCCGTCTGGCATCCGAACGCGGTGGCGGACGCGCAACCGCTCCGTTGGCGCGCCGAGGCCATGGACGCAAACATGCGCGGCGTGCCCGCCGTGTGAACAGGGGGCGCGAGAGGCGGCAGTGGAAGTCGGTGAGGCAGAGTTGCATTCTTCGGCGCCCCGTATGGTACACCAGTCCGGGCGCCGCAACCGCGTCGTGGTCGATGTCGCCGGCTCGTCCCAGGACGGATCCATCATCGATCTGACGTCCACCGGCACCATTGGGGTTCCGGGCTCCGACGAGGAAGAGTAGGGCATGGGAGAGGCGGCGCCTTGAGTCCCGTGGGCCGGCTCGTGTCCCATGCCCTACTCTACCTTGCGGGCGACCGGACCAACACTCTGGGGCATGGGCACGGCGGAACCGGGCGAGCTCCGCTTAGATTAGGTTTCACGTTGCATGTAATAATATGGATTTGAGGTTTCTAATTTGAGGTGTCCGGATGTAGAATCAAATATTTGAGGCGTGACCGGTCGCTGTCCGCGGACGCGCCCGGTCGCGTCCGCGGGCGTTTGAGGGGTCGGATTTGCCAAGTCCGGCTGTAGATGCTCTAAACTCTAGCCACCGAGCTAGCGCTCAGTTCTTGTGAAACCTGAAACCTGAGTTTGTTGATACATGAAACTTGTCGAAAGCTTGCTGCTGAAACTGAATTATTACTGAACCATGAAGCTTGACTCCTAAAGGAATGACGCTTTAGTGCAGTCATCGTCTCATTGCGCATGAGGAAGACCAGTATGGTTATAGCCTGTGCTGCGTTGATGGCATGTGAAAACACCTTGATAAGGTCTTAACTCTTGAGTCTAGGCTGCTAGAGGTGGACGTCACACTGACAATGCCAGCAAGGTTTACAGCATATTTCCCTGGGCCTGCATTGAGTCCATGGCAAGGTCTCAACCGTTAATATGTGCGGGTGGATGATTTTGGGAGTAAATCACTCGACATGGTGTGAGTTCGGTTCTCTGATTAGGTTTGACCAAGTGGTTGATACCTATCCTGTCTAGCCATGCCAATAATTTTAACATTTAAGGTTTGAACTGCATTTGCGCAATGTAAAATAATGACTTCTCAAGCAGAGAAACTGTGTGTAGCCCACCAAACATGCTTACATCCATTTCATGTAGTTTTCTTGTGGACACAGCACTCAGTCAAGAAAAGCAGATGTTCCAAATTCTCCAAAGCGATTCATGCATTTAATGGAACTTTATTTTCATGCAATGTGTTTGCTACAACACCTAAGAGAGCTAATTTCTCGAACATTCAGCCTGCCTAAGGTATTATAATTTCCATAAAATGACGCCGATAACTTAAACATGTGAACATATGCTCAGGGGATGCTTATCATCCCACATAGATTAGATTTTGTGACGCCTTTACTAACTTTATATGTCTCGGAATTAAGAAAGAACATCCACTTAACATCCTTAAACTACAGAAGTTCACGTTTCAACCTTAAATTCGTAAACCGTTTGTTTCTGGTCTTGAACCCTGAACTTCTGTAAAGGGGTAAAAAACACCGATTTCACAATTTAGGGTTGAAATAAGCAGTTTACAAGTTCAAAGTGAAATGTGAACTTGTGTCTTGTGCAGTAGTTCAAGATTGCAAAGTGGACTTCTTTTTCTTCTAAACCTGATAGCATTTTTGGTTTGCAATCTTGCTTGATATGAAATCATTTAGTTTGAATGGATATTTTACTGTAGAATCACATCATTGGGCATACTGCTAAGTTGGCATTTAGATTTACAAATTCTTTGGTTTTGCCTTTTGGTTTGTTTCATAGAGCTGTAAGCTGCATCTCATTGATCATTGCTATATTGCACAGTCACACTTGCGCATTTGTATCCCAGGTTGTCCAGGCTACACTTGTCAAAGATGTAGGCTACGATCTTGCCGTTGATATCTGGAGCCTCGGTTGCACAATTATTGAGATGTTCACCGGCAAGCCTCCTTGGAGTGGTCTTGAAGGGGTAAATAATTCGAACCTTTCTCCGTCGTGTAAAATCAGGATGTGTTGTATGAGTTGGATTTATGTAATTAGGGTAACTCGCTTCTCATTAGTTACTCCCTCCGCCCCATATATAAGACATTTTTTTGCAAGCTGTTTTAGCTTGCAAAAACATCTTATATTGTGGGACGGAGGGAGTAGTTTTGTATATGAATGATGATAATTGCCACACATTGGCACATTGGCCTAAATAAAATTGCGAATGGAGAAGTAATGTACTCCGTTTTTTATTTACTCTGCATATTAGCTTTTTCTAAAGTCAAACTTTACAAACTCTAAAGAAAAATATTAACATATACAATACCATTAGATTCATCGTTGAATATATTTTCACATCATATAGATTTTTTGCTGTAAATGTTCATATTGTTTTCTATGAACTTGGTAATATGCGGACTAAATAAAAATGGAGGGATGTCAACATTTGGGTATTTCCCTTCCCTATCTTGGGATTCTGAAGCATGGAATCTGCTTTTCTGTGGTGCAACAGCCTGCTGCAATGTTTAAGGTGTTGAATAAAAACCCACCAATTCCAGATGATTTATCATCAGAAGGGAAGGATTTTCTGAAAGGCTGCTTCAAGAGAATCCCGTCTGAGAGACCTACAGCAAGCAAGCTGCTTGAACACCCATTCATCCAAAATTCAAATCACTTCAGCCAGCACGTTTCTGTACATTCTCCTGCAGGAAATAAATCCCCAGTAAGCTTGCCTCAGTTGCTGTATCCCCTTGAGTTTTGAGATTTTTGTGGACGTTCATGACTTTGCATGTTAATGCCAGGATGCTGGACACTGTTCAAGAGAAAAGAAGTCCTGGAAGACCGAGCCTTGTGTGAGAGGGAAACAGACACATACAAATGGGTGTGTACTTTCTTCACACTTCTCTGTCTGTAATTTGATGTTTGATCTGTTCATGAAAGGTTTGCACTATTACAGATCTTGACCTTGTTATTCTTTTATTGCCTTCTCCGACCAGTGAAACAAGCAGCTCTAGATGTTCCGGGTCATTGGGTCATCGTTTGACAGCCCCAACCAGCTTGGATACTCATAGCTTGTCGCCTCCACCGACGAGTTATAAGTCTAGTTCTGGTTCTTCAGCTCATACTACACCGAATGGTATGCACTTTTCAATCGTGTACCCTCAGCCCAGTCCACTACCGAAGCCAAATGGAAAGGAGTCATTAAATATGTTTTCGTATTGAAGATGGATTGGCAAACAGTCCTGTAAAGTACCGATGTAAAGAACATCCCCGCGGTAATGATCTCAACGGGATACGTGTATGCTTATTTTCGGGGGAAATGTGGTGATCCCTTTGTAGCATATTGTTTAGGGTTAGCTGTAGGTATAGCTAATGTTCCTGATTGTTGCAGCACATAGGACATTAGGGTTATAGTTGTAGCCTGTGTGGTGTTCATGTTGTAATCATGCCTCGATGTAATCATTTTTGATGATTTTTTGGCGGGTCTCGAGTAATAATACGCGTGAATTGGCAACAGGAGGTCAAGATAGACAATATGTGTGTGTGTGTGCGCGCTCTCTGGGTTCAAAATTGGAACGTACGGTGTGTTTTTAGTGGTATTAAAATTGCTCATTGGATCGTGGTTACGAGGTCCATGCTGGTTACGCCTAGCTTGATGAGCTTATTTATCATCATACGATGGTCTATCTGCGGTGTATGTAATTTCCAGGCAAATCTGTGTGTCTCTGTAGAACATCCATTTTCCATAACCCCGAAATAGCCTTGGCAGTGCGCACGAGAAAGAGGTTGACATGATAATGATAAAATGGTACGATGCCGAGTCTTCGCCTACAGAATCACCTGACCGTAGCGCCGGAGGCCATCTCCCGTTTGAAACTACGAACAGGCAAGCAGTCTGTCACCACGCATAAGGCATAGCCTAGTCAGGTTCAAATCAGCCGCCAACGTCACGGCTTCACGGCAAGCGTGGTTGTCGACTCTGTGAAGCACCAAGGCGTGTTTGATTGGTACCCTGGCCAGGCAGCAATTTCAGCCTCAGGCCTCCTTTTTCAGGGAGGGAACCAAACAGGGCCCCAAGGCGAGGCTCCCAGGTATTGCCATTGCCCGTCACGCGCAACTGCCCCGACCACATCCATCCTCCCATTCTTCCGGACTGCAGCATCAACATTCTTACATTCGGTTTCACAAAGCCCTCCTGGGTGTGATATCCAAGGGCGTGACCGCGCCGCTGATGGCCGGACCACAGCCGAGGCTCCGTGCTTGCTGATTGTAGCTTTACTTCCTCGTGTATCACCTTCCGCCTTGCATACCAGATGGCCCAAAGCGCCACACACATCTTCGTCAGATCTTGATGAGAGAGATACAATCATCGCAAAAAGCCACAACTTGGCGAATGGGTGGTCACATCTGGTTCATATGCTCGGTGATCTCCCTGCCCACCAATGACCACACGCAACGCTCACTGAAAACCAAACCAAGGTTACGGAGATCCAAAGATTGATGAAGTTATCATGGGCCTATCACTATCAACGGAAATGCCGTCTCCCCCGCTGGAAGAATAATCTGCCAAGGTGACACATCGTCAAATCTATGGTCTGACCCTTGGTGGACTGAGATACAAACACCCTTAATTGATTCTCACATCCAGATACTTCATGGCTACTTGTCAATTGTCATACACATGTGACACCTGACTCAGACGTCACACCACAATTGTGTGTGCGTGTGTAAGTCCATATACCCTGGAACTTCTATAAATCGATTAATTATTAACCCTACCAGTTTGTAAAATCATTCAAATTAAAAAAAAGTGTATTTTTCGTCCCTCAACTCTTTTAAAAGTAGAGAAATGGTCCCTTAACTCCAAAGCTAGCAAAACTTAGTCCTTTAACTTTTAAAACCGAATAAGTTTAGTCCCTCGTGCTGGTTTTGGTGATTTTCTGCCGACCAGGTGTGGTATACACTAAAGGAAAAAAAAATGTGGGAGCCAGGGAAACTTGGCAGCTGCCGGGCATCATCTCGCTCCCTGTCGCCACTTAGAGCATCTACAGCCGGACTTGGCAAATCCGGCCCCTCAAACACCCGCGGACGCGTCCGCGGATACTGACCGGGCACCCCTCAAATGTTGCGCCGCATATCCACATACCACAAATTTCGATCCTCAAATTCATGCAATCCATGCACGTCGATCATACAGTACAAACTGTTCGAATGCCCAAGTTCGAAACAAAGCAAAGTAAATCATAGTTCAACAAACCGGACATGGCAAAATGAAATCAATGTCCGAGCGTGACGGATGGCCTCAGGTCATTGGCTCGGTGTCTGCTCCGAGCGGAATGTGTCCTCCTCCAGGCGGAATGCGTCCTGCTCGTCCTGCTCCGCCTGCGTCCGGGCTGCGTGCTCCAACTGCATCCGGGCCGCCTCCTCCGCCTGCATCCGAGCCGCAACCACCCTCGCCGCCTCGTAGTCCCTCCGGTCGTTGATCTCCTTCTTCTTGTCCGCAAGCCACTTCTTCGCATGCTCATCCAAGACGGTCTCGTCCGCAAACATGATCTTCGCATCTTCCGCGTCCCGTGCGAGTTGCAACCTCTCATTCTCAAGCTCTATGTCGCCAAATGTCTTGGCCTTCTCGAGCTCCCATTTGATCGCCGCTTGTTGCTTCTCCAACTCGATCTTCTCCCTCTCAATTTTCAACTTCTTCTCCGCCCTCTTCCGGTCCCACTCCATCCTTTCCTTTTGCGTATCTAACATGAGCTTGTACCTCTCCTCCTTCTTGTTCTCCCTCACCGAAAAAATGCCCGTCCATGTTGACGACATTTTGGTAGCCGCGACATCACGGGCGGCACGTGCCTTCTCCCACTTGTTTCCCATGACTTGGTGGTTGTCCTTTGGCACGGTTGAGGGAGTCCTGGATTAGGGGGTCCTCGGGTGTCCGGTCTATTCGATATGGGCCGGACTGATGGGCCGTGAAGATAAAGCAGAAGACTATCCCCCGTGTCCGGGTGGGACTCCTGTATGCGTGGATGGAAAGTTTGGTGTCCGAATGTACTCTTTCCTTCCTCTGTAAACCGACTTTGTATGACCCTGGGCCCCTCCGGTGTGTATATAAACCGGAGGGTTTAGTCCGTAGAGGCCATCAGAATAATCATAGGCTAGACAGCTAGGGTTTAGCCATTATGATCTCGAGGTAGATCAACTCTTGTAACCCCTATACTCATCGAATACAATCAAGCAGGACGTAGGGTTTTACCTCCCTTAAGAGGGCCCGAACTTGGGTAAACATCGTGTCCCCATTGTCCATTGTTACCATCGATCCTTAGACGCACAACTTGGCCCCCCTACCCGAGATCTGCCGGTTTTGACACCGACATTGGTGCTTTCATTGAGAGCTCCGCTGTGTAGTCGCGAGAAGCGATCTATGGCTCGCCTTGTCATCAACGATGATATCACCTCTGGAAGGAGCCTAACTTCAGGACAGGTCTGTGACGACCCCGGCTTAATCGTGCACTAATCATACACGCAAATGCACACGATCAAGCCTAAGGACTCACTTGAAGATATCACAACACAACTCTAAAACATGAATAAATTCATACAAGCTTTATATTACAAGCCAGGGCCTCGAGGGCTCGAATACATAGCTCGATGGCATACAAGTGTCAGCGGAAGCGTCAGATATCTGGATACAGATATATTACAGAACAGAGAGATAAGCCTTCACAGAGGCGGGGCAAAATAAAACTCTATGATCGAAAGGCGTGGGCCTCCTGCCCTGGACCCTCCGAATCCTACTCCTGGTCGTCAGTCGGCTCCTCGTAGTAGTAGTACTCTCCGGGCTGGTAGTAGTAGTGGTCGTCGGTGGGGACAACTGGCTCCGAGGCTCCGTCGTCTGGATGCGACAAAGGAATAAAGGGGGAAAAAGGAAAATAAAGCAAACATGAGTACTCATCCGAAGTACTCAGCAAGCAAGGATCTACACTACATATGCAACATTTTCAAAGGGGGCTGTATATGTGGACTGGGCTGCAGAAATGCCAGAATAGAGGGGAAAAGCCTAGTCCTATCGAAGACTAGCATCTTCAAGCATATTCATCAGTCTTGCAGCATTAGAAGAGAGCAGAATAACATAATGTAAAGTATAGTAGTAATGTCATCAACCTCGGCCAGAGATTCTTCCTCGACTCCCTGCGAGAAAGCAATCCCAGAGCCGTACAATCCAGTTCTCATCTCAAGTCATGTTCTAGTTGTACCGATCGGGATACAACTCCGAGTGTCCGTTACCGTAGGACAGGCTATCGATAGAAGTTTCTTCCCTGCAGGGGTGCACCAACTTACCCACCACGCTCGCTTAACTCCGGCCGGACACACTTTTCTGGGTCATGCCCGGCCTCGGCTAAGCAACACGCCGCAACCCGACCAAATACTTAATGAGAGGTCAGCACGCCGGACTAACCTATGCCCCCAGGGGCAGTCCAATTCAGCGCGCGCCGCTCCTTGCTGACGTCAATTAAGCTCCGGCTGAAGTATACGACGCAGATTGCCCATACTATGCCCACGTGATGGTTAGTGCTATCGGGCCAGAGGCCCCTCGGATCAAATATCCAAACCGTTAGTGAATTAGGAGCGCGTGGAAACGAGCAAAGACTCACGATCGATGTGACCCCGTCGCCCCGTCTCGAGGACTTGCGGCAAGGGCTAAGAATGCCCGGCCACGCCTCGTAGTTATCTCGCGGGCACCTCTCAGGTCAACCCGACTCCACATCACTTCGCATTCATGCTCGCGCGGGTACCCCTCAGGGCCGACCCGTCTTTAGTATCATGGTATCATGGTTCAGTGTTCAGTCATAGTAACCAAGTCTCCGTGTGTCTGACACCAAGGGGGAACCCTGAGGAATCACCCTCGATGGAATTCCCGCTCGATGCTATCGTCAAGGTGAACGAATGAGGAATCACCCTCGAGGTCCACACTTGAGAAGTTGCACGACGACGTCGTTATCGGGGGTGGTGTAGGAGGAATCACCCTCGCGTACCACGACCGAATAACTAACCTACAAGGTTATCATCAGAAGTGCTGACGAGGTATCACCCTCGGCACTCGATAGTAACCCAGTAGAGTCGAGCATCTTAGGGAAGTGACGTGCGGTGCCAGGGTCTGATCTTAGATCCCGTTGCTCGGGTCTTCTGAGAGTCCAGCGGGGCAGTCGGGACAAGTGGGTCTCTGATAAGGCTCTACCCATCCTATACTAAACAGTTTAGGATAGCAGGAAAGTATCAACAGCAGGTTACAGGTAAACAGGCTATGCAGCAGATATAGGACAACAGTAGCAGCAGTAACTTCTAATGCAAGCATAAGAGAGAAGAGAGTGGGTGATATCGGAATGCTCAAAATGGGGGTGCTTGCCTGTCTGCTCGACGGCAAGGGCAGGGTCGTCGGGGACGTAGTCGTACTCCGGAGCGGTGTCTACCTCAGGAGCTACGGCAATGTCGGGGTCTACCAAGAGAGAAGAGGGGGGAAGAAACAAGTAAATATAATGCAAGCAGATGCAACACAGTGCGTGCGATGCTATGATGCAGTGCAGGGTTGCCTAAATATGCCTCTAAGTCATTTTAGTTATTTTAGAATTAATCTGCGATTTATTAACCGGTGTGTGTGTACTATTCATCTACCGGAATCGGGCTCAGAGTTACGAGTTCTCTTACGTAGGAGGTTCCGGCATCGAAACAAACGGCACGATTAAACTCATATCGTCGTTCTGAGCAACTTTCATGTTTTAAGTTTTTCGATCTGAGCTACGGTTTAAAAGTTATTAATTTTTAAAGTTTATTTGATTTTCTGGAATTATTTATATTAACAGAATTGAATTATGATGTCAGCATGACGTGTTGCTGACATCAGCAGGTCAACAGTGACGCTGACCTAGTCAAACATGACATGTGGGTCCAGTGGGACCCACATGTCAGCCTC
Organism: Thinopyrum elongatum; assembly: GCA_011799875.1. Lineage (NCBI taxonomy): Eukaryota > Viridiplantae > Streptophyta > Magnoliopsida > Poales > Poaceae > Thinopyrum > Thinopyrum elongatum. Next base: position 484,906,960 of record CM022301.1, on the reverse strand, counting down.
TGTTAGACTAACCGTGGATTATTTAAGCTAACAGAGTGATTAGTGAGGTGGGCCCCTCATGTCAGTGAGACAATAGACTAATTAATTAGTTCTTATTTATTTAATCGTTATTAGGTTAAATTATCAGAGGGGGGGTCCACCTGTCAGTGCAGTTGACCAGGTGCAGTTGACCAGGTCAACTGGTCAACAGGGTCCCCTGGGCCCACTGGTCAGCGACCCAGTGAGGTGGCCCCAGGATATGCCACGTAGGCAGCCACCGGAGAGAGCTCCGGCGAGCCACTCCCACGGCGGTCCATCGCCGGATTCGGCCGGAATTTCGCTGTGGTGCTCCATTCTGTGCGCGCGAGACAGGGTTCGAAAGCTGGCGACGTCGCGCATCTAACGGTGGCGGTCGCAGCTACTGAGGTGGCCGGCAGGGGCACCGGCGTCGAGCCGTAGCGGCGGCGAGGTTCGGGCGTGGTCGACTTCTTGGCTACGGGGGATCATTTCGAGAACCGCGGGCATCATTCGATCGGCCATTGCATCATGAGTTCACTCATATCAAGAACTGGGATGAATACGACCTAGAACGACGGCGGTGACGGCAATAGACGGTGGTCGGAGCAGCAACCATGGCCGCAGCGAGCAACAACAGCGAGCTGAGCAGGGGAGAGAGGGGAAGCGAGCGGAGGCTCACCTAGCGGCACGCACGAATGGCCGTTGGGAGATTAGTAGCTGCAGCGGCTCGCCGGCGACGAAGAAGATCGACGACGTCCGAGGAAGAAAATGAGGTCGATCCAGCTCCTCAGTGCTCCCCCGCTACAACTGAGTCCACCGTTCGATGGAGTAGTCGATGGCGGAGCTCCTTGACAAGCCGGCGGAGCGAGGTAGCAGCTGTGGCCGCGGAGACGGGCGCGGTGCGGCGGCGATGGCGTTCGGTGGCGATGGAATCTGGAGGGGAACGAGGCGGAGAGCGAGCGGAGAGAGGGGGAGAGTGGCGAGGGAGGCCAGAGGGAGTGGACGGGCCTCGCCCTTATCCCCTCCTCGTCCCTGTTCCGTCGGTGGCGCCGACGTGTCGGCGCCGCGCCGGCGCGCGCGCGCTCAACCAGGGGGAGGATGACAGCGCGAGGGAGAGAGAGGGTTGGGCCAGATGGGCCGGCTGTGAGGGCACTGTGCACTAAGGCCCAGTGCACAGTGCCTCGTCTTATTTTTCTGTTTTCTGTTTTACATTTTCTTTTATTTCTTTTCTGTTTCGAAATAGCTAGCACACTTAAGCACTTTTGTAAAATGTGAGAGTTGACCCAAATATTAATATGCAATATTAGCCTTTAACAAAAATTGGTTTGAGCCAAATTTGGATTATATTTGAATTTGAAATGAATTTAATATGGTTATTTTGGTACTGTTTCATGTGGTTTGAACCTCTTATCCAATCCAAGTATCAATGGCTATATTTTTATCAGTGCATCTGGAATATTTGCTAATTAGTGAACATTTTTCCAAAGGTGTTTGAGCAAAATTTATTTTGCACTTTTGGAATTTGAGTTGATTTTTAGATTTTAGTTGATTTGCTTTGGGTAACCACTATGTTTAGGCACTGCAAATGATATGACTTGGCAATATTAGCAGTTGATCACAGTGGTAGTTACACAGGGGTGTTACAAATTCTCCTCCTCTAAAAGAAATTCTCGTCCCGAGAATTTAGGAGGTAGAAGGAAAGAGGTCGGGATATTCTTCCCGAAGATGATCCTCGCGTTCCCAAGTGGCTTCATCTTCAGTGTGATTCGACCACTGCACTTTCAGGAACTTGGTCGTCTTCTGACGAGTTCGACGTTCAGCTTCATCAAGGATGCGGATCGGATGCTCCTTATAAGATAAGTCGTCTTGCAACTGAAGCATCTCATGATCCACTGCGCGGTGCGGAGATTCCTTGAAGCATTTGCGAAGTTGCGACACGTGGAAGACGTCGTGGATATGAGAGAATTTCGGCGGCAACTCCAATTTATAAGCCACCTGTCCACGTCTAGCCACGATGCGGAAAGGACCAATATAGCGGGGAGCTAGCTTGCCCTTGATTCCGAAACGACGGGTGCCCTTCATAGGAGTGACACGAAGATAAACATGATCACCTGGTTGATAAGTCAGACCCCATCGTTTGCGATCATAATTGCTCTTCTGACGGTCCTGAGCTGCTTTGAGATTTTCTCGGACAATTCTGACTTGTTCTTCGGCATGTTGAATAATGTCCGGTCCCACGAGAGGTCGTTCCCCAGTTTCTGACCAGTTCAGAGGGGTTCGACACTTTCGTCCATAAAGCACTTCGAAGGGGGCCATTTTCAAGCTGGCTTGATTACTGTTGTTATAAGAGAACTCGGCATACGGGAGAGATTCCTCCCATTTCTTACCGAAGGATATAACACAAGCGCGAAGCATATCTTCAAGTACTTGGTTAACTCGCTCGACTTGGCCTTGGGATTGGGGATGATAAGCTGAACTCCACATAATGTGAGTTCCCATAGCTTCTTGAAAACTTTCCGAGAACTTGGACGTGAAAAGACCACCACGGTCCGAACTGATCTCCTTCGGAATACCGTGGAGTGAAACGATTCTGGAGATATACAGTTCTGCTAGCTGGCTAGCAGTGATAGTCTCCTTAACAGGTAGGAAATGAGCAACCTTGGAAAGTTGATCGACGACGACAAGAATAGCGTCGTGACCTTTCTGAGACTTGGGAAGACCAGTAATGAAATCCATCCGCACTTTATCCCATTTCCATAGAGGAATAGGGAGTGGTTGAAGAATTCCAGCAGGCTTCTGATGTTCTGCTTTCACGCGACGACATACGTCACATTCAGCAACGTATCGAGCAATGTCCTGCTTCATTCTGGACCACCAGTACCTCTGTCGAAGATCGCGATACATCTTGGTGCTACCCGGATGGATAGACAGCGGTGTATCATGAGCCTCCTTCATGACCTTGTCAGTCATAAGCTCGAAGCGAGGTACTACGATGCGGTCTCTGAAATATAATGTTCCATCTTCAGCAACTGAGAAATCCCGGTACTTATCAAGGTGAAGCTCTTTCTTCATCAAGTCAATTTCAGCATCTTTGGCTTGCGCTTCCTTAACAGCCTTTTGAAGGTCTGGTTGTACCACAAGGTTATTAAGAGAACCTTGTGGAACAATTCGCAGATTCAGCTGAGTCAGTTCCGCATAAAGACGAGGTTGAGCTCGCCTAACCATGAGGTTGTTGCAATATGACTTGCGGCTCAGGGCATCAACCATCACGTTAGCCTTGCCCGGGGTATATGAAATACCACAGTCATAATCCGTAATTGTTTCTAACCATCGTTGCTGACGGAGATTAAGATCCGGTTGAGTGAACAAGTATTTCAGACTCTGATGATCGGTATAAATCTCACACCGATTACCCAGAAGGTAATGACGCCATAACTTCAATGCAAATATCAATGCAGCAAGTGCAAGATCATGCACTAGATAATTTTCTTCATGTGGACGCAATTGACGTGAAGCATACGCAATTACTCTTCGTTCTTGCATTAGGACACAGCCTAATCCTTGACGAGAGGCGTCGCAATATATCACAAAGTCCTTGCAAGTATCAGGAGGAGCAAGCACTGGAGCAGAAGTAAGCTTGTCCTTGAGTGTCTGGAAACTTTCCTGGCATTTGTCTGTCCACTCAAACTTAACGCCTTTGTGGAGCAGATTAGTCAGGGGCTTGGCAATCTTGGAGAAGTTCTCGACGAATCGACGGTAATAACTGGCTAGACCGAGGAAGCTTCGGACTTGCTTGGCATTCTTCGGAGGAGTCCAGTCAAGGATAGCCTGAACACGCTCCGGGTTAACAGCAATAACGTCCTTGGAAATCACATGTCCAAGGTAGGTCACTACAGAAAGCCAAAATTCACATTTGGAGTACTTGGCATATAACTTGTGCTCTCGAAGCCTCTCTAGAACAAGGCGAAGATGTTTGGCATGTTCTTCCTTATTCTTCGAATATACTAGGATATCATCCAGATATACCACGACAAACTTGTCGAGGTAATCCATGAATATATAATTCATCAGACGGGAGAACGTAGCTGGAGCATTCGTTAGGCCAAACGACATGACAGTGTATTCATAGGAGCCATAACGGGTAACGAATGCAGTCTTCGGAATATCCTCTTCGCGGACACGGATCTGGTGATAACCCAACCTCAAGTCGAGTTTAGAGAACACCGAAGATCCAGCAAGCTGATCATATAAGTCATTGATCCGGGGAAGCGGATATTTATTCTGAATGGTTGCCTGGTTGATAGGACGGTAATCTTGAACCAACCTATTCGTACCATCTTTCTTCTTGACAAAAAGAGACGGTGCTCCCCAGGCAGAGGAACTAGGACGGATGAAGCCCTTCCTAAGAGATTTATCGATTTCTTCCTTAAGCTCAATAAGGTGGTGCGGAGGCATCTAACAATGGAAAGGAAATGATTATCAGACTAATCAGATCAAAGACATGGAAATCACACTGAATCCAGCTCTCCGGGTGGATAGAATTTACGAGATCCTAAGTGTCGGTGTTAGTAATTTTATTAAACCCGAATAGAAGAGAGATCAGAGTCCCAGAGTAAAGACGAGAAATAAAAGATCCTAATACCACCCAATTGGCGACGTGGGCCCGTAAGCCACACAGCCAAGTTAGTAAAACAATTTTTCGGTTTCTAGACTCAACTTCGGCCAAGGAGTTGGATAGGAGGATTCCTAGAGGCAGTCGGCTCTGATGCCAACCTGTGACGACCCCGGCTTAATCGTGCACTAATCATACACGCAAATGCACATGATCAAGCCTAAGGACTCACTTGAAGATATCACAACACAACTCTAAAACATAAATAAATTCATACAAGCTTTATATTACAAGCCAGGGCCTCGAGGGCTCGAATACATAGCTCGATGGCATACAAGTGTCAGCGGAAGCGTCAGATATCTGGATACAGATATATTACAGAACAGAGAGATAAGCCTTCACAGAGGCGGGGAAAAATAAAACTCTACGATCGAAAGGCGTGGGCCTCCTGCCCTGGACCCTCCGAATCCTACTCCTGGTCATCAGTCGGCTCCTCGTAGTAGTAGTACTCTCCGGGCTGGTAGTAGTAGTGGTCGTCGGTGGGGACAACTGGCTCCGGGGCTCCGTCGTCTGGATGCGACAAAGGAATAAAGGGGGAAAAAGGAAAATAAAGCAAATGTGAGTACTCATCCGAAGTACTCAGCAAGCAAGGATCTACACTACATATGCAACATTTTCAAAGGGGGCTGTATATGTGGACTGGGCTGCAGAAATGCCAGAATAGAGGGGAAAAGCCTAGTCCTATCGAAGACTAGCATCTTCAAGCATATTCATCAGTCTTGCAGCATTAGAAGAGAGCAGAATAACATAATGTAAAGTATAGTAGTAATGTCATCAACCTCGGCCAGAGATTCTTCCTCGACTCCCTGCGAGAAAGCAATCCCAGAGCCGTACTATCCAGTTCTCATCTCAAGTCATGTTCTAGTTGTACCGATCGGGATACAACTCCGAGTGTCCGTTACCGTAGGACAGGCTATCGATAGAAGTTTCTTCCCTGAAGGGGTGCACCAACTTACCCACCACGCTCGCTTAACTCCGGCCGGACACACTTTTCTGGGTCATGCCCGGCCTCGGCTAAGCAACACGCCGCAACCCGACCAAATACTTAATGAGAGGTCAGCACGCCGGACTAACCTATGCCCCCAGGGGTCTTGGACCATCACCCCGGACGCTCCTATGCGTTGCGAACGCGGCTGAAAGCAGACCTAGCAACCCCTTATTCAAGCGCGATTGCGTTCCCAGTCCAATTCTGCGCGCGCCGCTCCTTGCTGACGTCAATTAAGCTCCGGCTGAAGTATACGACGCAAAACGCCCATACTATGCCCACGTGATGGTTAGTGCTATCGGGCCAGAGGCCCCTCGGATCAAATATCCAAACCGTTAGTGAATTAGGAGCGCGCGGAAACGAGCAAAGACTCACGATCGATGTGACCCCGTCGCCCCGTCTCGAGGACTTGCGGCAAGGGCTAAGAATGCCCGGCCACGCCTCGTAGTTATCTCGCGGGCACCTCTCAGGTCAACCCGACTCCACATCACTTCGCATTCATGCTCGCGCGGGTACCCCTCAGGGCCGACCCGTCTTTAGTATCATGGTATCATGGTTCAGTGTTCAGTCATAGTAACCAAGTCTCCGTGTGTCTGACACCAAGGGGGAACCCTGAGGAATCACCCTCGATGGAATTCCCGCTCGATGCTATCGTCAAGGTGAACGAATGAGGAATCACCCTCGAGGTCCACACTTGAGAAGTTGCACGACGACGTCGTTATCGGGGGTGGTGTAGGAGGAATCACCCTCGCTTACCACGACCGAATAACTAACCTACAAGGTTATCATCAGAAGTGCTGACGAGGTATCACCCTCGGCACTCGATAGTAACCCAGTAGAGTCGAGCATCTTAGGGAAGTGACGTGCGGTGCCAGGGTCTGATCTTCGATCCCGTTGCTCGGGTCTTCTGAGAGTCCAGCGGGGCAGTCGGGACAAGTGGGTCTCTGATAAGGCTCTACCCATCCTATACTAAACAGTTTAGGATAGCAGGAAAGTATCAACAGCAGGTTACAGGTAAACAGGCTATGCAGCAGATATAGGACAACAGTAGCAGCAGTAACTTCTAATGCAAGCATAAGAGAGAAGAGAGTGGGCGATATCGGAATGCTCAAAATGGGGGTGCTTGCCTGTCTGCTCGACGGCAAGGGCAGGGTCGTCGGGGACGTAGTCGTACTCCGGAGCGGCGTCTGCCTCAGGAGCTACGGCAACGTCGGGGTCTACCGAGAGAGAAGAGGGGGGAAGAAACAAGTAAATATAATGCAAGCAGATGCAACACAGTGCGTGCGATGCTATGATGCAGTGCAGGGTTGCCTAAATATGCCTCTAAGTCATTTTAGTTATTTTAGAATTAATCTGCGATTTATTAACCGCTGTGTGTGCACTATTCATCTACCAGAATCGGGCTCGGAGTTATGAGTTCTCTTACGTAGGAGGTTCCGGCATCGAAACAGACGGCACGATCAAACTCGTATCGTCGTTCTGAGCAACTTTCATGTTTTAAATTTTTCGATCTGAGCTACGGTTTAAAAGTTATTAATTTTTAAAGTTTATTTGATTTTCTGGAATTATTTATATTAACAGAATTGAATTATGACGTCAGCATGACGTGTTGCTGACATCAGCAGGTCAACAGTGACGCTGACCTGGTCAAACATGACATGTGGGTCCAGTGGGACCCACATGTCAGCCTCTGTTAGACTAACCGTGGATTATTTAAGCTAATAGAGTGATTAGTGAAGTGGGCCCCTCATGTCAGTGAGACAATAGACTAATTAACCAGTTCTTATTTATTTAATCGTTATTAGGTTAATTATCAGAGGGGGGGTCCACCTGTCAGTGCAGTTGACCAGGTCAACTGGTCAACAGGGTCCCCTGGGCCCACTGGTCAGCGACCCAGTGAGGTGGCCCCAGGATATGCCACGTAGGCGGCCACCGGAGAGAGCTCCGGCGAGCCACTCCCGCGGCGGTCCATCGCCGGATTCGGCCGGAATTTCGCTGTGGTGCTCCATTCTGTGCGCGCGAGACAGGGTTCGAAAGCTGGCGACGTCGCGCATCTAATGGTGGCGGTCGCAGCTACTGAGGTGGCCGGCAGGGGCGGCGGCGTCGAGCCGTAGCGGCGGCGAGGTTCGGGCGTGGTCGGCTTCTTGGCTACGGGGGATCATTTCGAGAACCGCGGGCATCATTCGATCGGCCATTGCATCATGAGTTCACTCATATCAAGAACTGGGACGAATACGACCTAGAACGACGGCGGTGACGGCAATAGACGGCGGTCGGAGCAGCAACCATGGCCGCGGCGAGCAACAGCAGCGAGCTGAGCAGGAGAGAGAGGGGAAGCGAGCGGAGGCTCACCTAGCGGCACGCACGAATGGCCGTTGGGAGATTAGTAGCTGCAGCGGCTCGCCGGCGACGAAGAAGATCGATGACGTCCGAGGAAGAAAATGAGGTCGATCCAGCTCCTCAGTGCTCCCCCGCTACAACTGAGTTCACCGTTCGATGGAGTAGTCGATGGCGGAGCTCCTTGACAAGCCGGCAGAGCGAGGTAGCAGCTGTGGCCGCGGAGACGGGCGCGGTGCGGCGGCGATGGCGTTCGGTGGCGATGGAATCTGGAGGGGAATGAGGCGGAGAGCGAGCGGAGAGAGGGGGAGAGTGGCGAGGGAGGCCAGAGGGAGTGGACGGGCCTCGCCCTTATCCCCTCCTCGTCCCTGTTCCGTCGGTGGCGCCGACGTGTCGGCGCCGCGCCGGCGCGCGCGCGCTCGACCACGGGGAGGACGATAGCGCGAGGGAGAGAGAGGGTTGGGCCAGATGGGCCGGCTGTCGGGGCACTGTGCACTAAGGCCCAGTGCACAGTGCCTCGTCTTATTTTTCTGTTTTCTGTTTTACATTTTCTTTTATTTCTTTTCTGTTTCGAAATAGCTAGCACACTTAAGCACTTTTGTAAAATGTGAGAGTTGACCCAAATATTAATATGTAATATTAGCCTTTAACTAAAATTGGTTTGAGCCAAATTTGGATTATATTTGAATTTGAAATGAATTTAATATGGTTATTTTGGTACTGTTTCATGTGGTTTGAACCTCTTATCCAATCCAAGTATCAATGGCTATATTTTTATCAGTGCATCTGGAATATTTGCTAATTAGTGAACATTTTTCCAAAGGTGTTTGAGCAAAATTTATTTTGCACTTTTGGAATTTGAGTTGATTTTTAGATTGTAGTTGATTTGCTTTGGGTAACCACTATGTTTAGGCACTGCAAATGATATGACTTGGCAATATTAGCAGTTGATCACAGTGGTAGTTACACAGGGGTGTTACAAGGTCCTCCAGCTCGGCAGTTTTACCGTGGGTGCTGGCATGGCCATCAAGCCTATAGCGCCCCCCGTGATCGCCAAACATCACCCCCGCATCGGTCTCGAATACTCCCAAAAGATGGATCCGGCGGACGTCTCGTCCTTAAACGAGCTGCTAGATCGCATCGCCGCCCTGGGGCTTTCAACGGATTATGATCGGATCGGGCTCAAACCCGACCAGAGGGAAATTAATTCCCCGCCGATCACCCACCTGGCAGCGGTCATCGAGGAACGAGCCGAAAACAATTCTTCCCCTAAACTAAAGACCAGCTATGTTCGGGTCTCCGAACCTCTTGGCTCGGACACCCTCCCTTTGGATGAGACTTCGCGTCCCCCGAACTCAGGGTCAGACATTGGGTCCGGGGAGCACTTGGATCTCCCTGGACCCGAACTGGTGACTTCGGAGATTTTACAGGCTCCGGATGCAATACTAGGTCGGGATTCGAGTTTTTGCCCGCCCACCCACCACAATCAATACTCTCCAAGCAATTCCGGCCCTCCAGACATATGTGACCTAATGTATGTACGGCAGCAACCTCGGGAAACGGTCCATCACTTCTGGGCTAGATTCCTACTTGTCAAAAACAAGATTAAAGATTGCTGCGACGACGACGCAGTCTCGGTCTTTCATCGCAATTGTACCGACGAGGGAATTCGGAATGCCCTCAACCGCCGTCGCATACAGAGTTTCACGGAGCTATCGCACATAGTACGGAAGTATTGCGCGATGGAAAGCACTTGGAAAACACAGAAAACGGAATTAGAACCGGCTGCCTTTAAGCAGTGCACTGCCCGGGCAAAACGGATACACCCTTACAAGGCATCCGACCATAAGCCCGTCGGCAAGAAAAAACCTTCTACAGGATACAGGTCCGTTCTTGAAGAACTCCTCGACAAGCCCTGTCCGGTACATACAATGCCGAGCACTGACTCAACCCATAGCCTTCAAGCATGTTGGGTACTCCGGCAGGTAGCGAAAAGTGGCGAGGCCATCCTCACCACCACCACTCCAGAGAAGCATTCTCCGGAGGATGATGATTTTAACGTCCTTACGGTCTTCGAGACTTTCTCCTCAAATAATCAGCGTAAGAGGGCACTCCGTGACCTCGCTGAAGTCCACCAAGTAACCGCAGTAAGCCCATGGAACGACGCAGCAATAACCTTCACCGCTGACGACGAACCAAGGGCCCGATCAGTCCGAGCACCCGCCGCTTTAGTCCTAAACCCAATTGTGGACGGCTTTCGACTTACCAAAGTGCTCATGGACGGCGGCAGCGGGCTTAACCTCATCTACGAGGACACGCTCGACAAAATGCAGATCGATAGAACACGCATCAAGCAAAGCAGTACCACCTTTCGAGGTATCATCCCCAGTCGAGGAGCACGATGCTCGGGGAGAATTAAACTCGACGTAGTATTCGGCACGCCTGAAAATTATAGGTCGGAGGAGCTGCTCTTTCACATCGCTCCCTTCAATAGCGGATACCACGCCCTTCTAGGGCGGGGCGCTTTTTTACGCTTCCAAGCCGTACCCCATTATGGGTACATGAAGCTTAAAATGTCGGGGCCCAATGGAATAATCACAGTTACAAGTGATCCAGATACAACACTCCGCGCCGAAAACAAAACCGCATCCTTGGCCCTTGAGGCACTCTCCGAAGCCCTTGCGGCCGAAGAGTTACCACCCTACGATCCACGGTGGACAGGGATGATGTGATTCTCGATAAGAGACCTAAATCTACCTCTTTCAAGCCAGCAGATGAAATAATTAAATTTCAAGTGCACCCGACGGATCCTAACAAAACAACGTCCATCGGAGCACAGCTGGATTCGACGGTAGATGCCGCCTTACGCGCTTTCCTACGTGAAAATTGGGATATCTTCGCCTGGCACCCTCCGGACATGCCCGGTATCCCACGTAGACAGGCCGAACACAGCCTCAACATAATTAAGGGGTTCAAACCAGTCAAGCAAACGCTACGGCGATTTTTCGAACCCAAACGACAAGCTATGGAGGAGGAGTTAGCCAAACTACTCGAAGCCGGGTTCATCAGAGAAATCAAACACCCGGATTGGCTAGCCAACTTGGTCATGGTGCGGAAGAAGGACAAGTCTTGGCGCCTTTGTGTCGATTGCAAAGACCTCAATAAGGCTTGCCCTAAAGACCTTTTCCCATTGCCCCGCATTGACCAGATTATTGACACGACCGTGGGACAGCTAGGGTTTAGCCATTACGATCTCGAGGTAGATCAACTCTTGTAACCCCTACACTCATCGAATACAATCAAGCAGGACATAGGGTTTTACCTCCCTTAAGAGGGCCCGAACCTGGGTAAACATCGTGTCCCCATTGTCCATTGTTACCATCGATCCTTAGACACACAACTTGGGCCCCCCTACCCGAGATCTGCCGGTTTTGACACCGACAACGGTGGCTTTTCCATTCTCCACGACAACATCATCCTCTTCATCGTCCAACCCAATTGATTGGTTGGAGCTTGACCCATCATTCCTCTTCTTGCCGGACTTGAGGTCGGCCACGACTTGGTTCCACTTCGGCTTGCCATTTAATATGACCCAACAATGGCTAAAAGCAAATGGCTTCTTCTCCACCCGTGATACAAAGTGGCCGCCACCGCCGTCTAGCAAACAACATATGTATGAGCACGAGAATGCAAGCACAAGAAGCATATGCAATGGACGACAAGATGAGGCAATCGAGCTTACGAGAGTTGCGACTTCCATTCCACTTTGAGGGCGTTTGGTCACTTGTGAGTAGTAGCCGACGTACTTGTTCACTTCCCTTTGAATGATCCCCCAACGATGTTGGAGTGATGCCACATTGCGAGTGGTCACGATAGGATGCGGCTTCACATACTCCTTTTGCTCGTGATACTCCTTCCAAATCTTCGTCCAATAGGTGTTCCCCTTTTGCTCGGTGCCGCATATTGGATTCATCGTTGTGGCCAACCAAGCTTTGACCAACAAGATGCCCTCAAATCTTGAGAATGCTGGACCGCTTGCCTTCGGCGTCTTGGTCTTCTTCTTCTTCTTGCTCGGATTGGGATTGGATGTTGTCCCAACTTCAAATACGGTGGTGCCGTGGTGGCCTCCAATTCGTACTCCATTTCGGTCGGTTCTTCATTGCCATTGATCATGTTCGACAAGAACGCCTCCTACATGATTAAGATTTGCAAGCATTCATCACGAGCGAAATGAACTAGTGGTGTATGCTAAAATATGATCGGACAAGAGTAAAGAAAACGTACCGACTCTTGTTTGGTCATTTCATCGAACATGTTGATGGTAGCCCGGGCACTGCCGGAGCCCATGCTCATCCGTGCCCGAACGAGCTGCGGCGAGTCACACACGTCGATCGCCGGCATCTGCGTGGGTGGAAAGCTCTTCGGAATGGCTCAGCCGGCGGTCGGATCATCATGTGTCCCAAGGGGGTCGGACAGCGTAATCCGCGTAGGCGCTCGGAGGGAAGGGGTGCGGGGATCTGGGCGCGGTGGAGGAGACAGCTGCTCCACCACGTCCGAACCTCCCTGCAACGCCGCCGCCACCTCCCTCTCTCGTTGCCGGCGTCACCGCAACTTGCGGGCGACGTTCTCCGCCTTGCAAGTCGCCGCCGACGAAATCACGCCTCCGACGGACGAGGCGGATTGCGTCTCCGTCGCGGCGGTGTGGGTCGGGCTGGACGACATCTCCGGCGATGGATCGGGACCAGAGGTGAGGATTGGGTGGAGCCGGCGAGGTTCCGGGTGCGGGAATGGTTGAAGGGTTTGGTGAATTTGGTGCAATTTGGGATGGAGTCGGGTTGTCGGATCCGATGTGGCGGACGTGTCCGGACGCCTCCATATCCGCCCTATATTTGGGTTGGATATGGGGCGTTTGAGGGGTCCGTCTGGGTCAAAAAATCGTGACAGGGCAGTGACCGAACGGCTCGCCCGGACGAATGAGGCGGATTCGAGGGGTCCGCCCTATATTTGGGTTGGATATGGGGCGTTTGAGGGATCCGTCTGGATCAAAAAATCATGACCGGGCAGTGACTGAACGGCTCGCCCGGACGAATGAGGCGGATTCGAGGGGTCCGGTCGTAGATGCTCTTAGGCCGCCGCCTCGCGGGCGCACAAGCAGAGAGGAGCAGCAGTGCGTGTCCATCTGTGCCGGCTGCGACATATGCCTGTCTGACTTTGCCGATGGCGAGATCATCCGGGTCCCAGCCTGCTGGACGGCGGCAACGCGACTTTCCGGCGAGAGTGGGCTTGCAGCGCTTGCTTGATGTGGTCCGCTCGTAGTAGATACGATTACATGTCGATGCATGTACGCAGCAAAAGCAATGCAGACAGCTAGCTTATGTGTGTACTTTAATTGATCTAAACTGATTCCTCTCGGGCCAAAAGCACCGGCCAGTGTTAGCTTAGCTCTCAACTCACGCTCAGGTGTACTCTGATGAACACTAGGACTCGAGTGGTTTGTGCAGCGAACAACTTGACGCGCAGGTGGACACTTGCAGCGACATGCAGGCAGCTGCCGGACTCGACAGGCACGGCCTCCACACAGAAATAGTGAGCTCGTGCCCTGCTAACTGATTCAGAAGAAAACGGGAAATAATCAACGGCCTAACTAATTATTCAACAGCCAGAAGCGCATCAGGGAGAGCTTGCTTTATACACGAGTGGATTGATCAGCTAGTACGAGGCTAGCTTTGTACAGCAGAATGACCGTGAGTTGGGCGCTGCCTCGGCCGGGAGGAGTGGCGTCATGGTCGACAGCCACCGCAGAGTCAAAAACCACTGCACGTCGGCAAAAATCCACCCTAAGCGATACGAGGGACTAAACTTATCCGATTTTAGAAGTTAAGGGACTAAACTTATCTGATTTTGAATGTTGAGGGATTAAGATTTACTGATTTTGTAGTTAAAGGACCATTTCTATACTTTTGAAAAAGTTAAGGGACGGAAAATATACTTATTCCTTCCCCCCTCTCTCATACACCCACCCACCATAAAAAAGAGGTAGCAGTGTCAGTGAGAAAGAGAATCACTGACGGGTCATTCATCTTTGACACGTCTGCACAAATAAGAGGCACAAAGTTATGTCTGTGAATAGGTGAATTGGAGATTCTTCCACATTTTCAACACAAACAGCACAAGTGTGGTCAAGAATGATGAAACCTTTGTGTTTTAGCATGCTTCTTGAGTTGAGCCTGTTGTGCCAGATTAGCCAGAGGAAGGTCTGGTGTTCGTGCTCGACTCTGCTACATTATGAGATATTGTGGAATTTACATTTTGTGTCACTAGTAGTATTATTCCTCTCCTCCCATCAACAATAATCAAGTGGAGAAAATACGAGATCTACTCTGACATTATATCAGTTACATAATGTGTGTCTTCTGCAGCTCCTATGAAAACATGGCGTAAATTGGTCCTTTTCACAAAAAGGCCCCCGCGTCGCTCCGCACGAGCGACACGGGCGGCGACCGAAGCCACCGCCGACAGCGCTTCCTCCGTCGTCTCCCCCCTCGCCGCCGCCGGGATGCGCCGCCGGGCAAAGCCCGTGTGGCAGCGGCGGCGGCGGGGCTTCTTCTCCAGGGGCGGGCGGCCCGTGGCTGCCTCGTGCGGCGCCGGCGCGTGGTCGTCGCGAGCTCGACGCCGGCGGGTTAGAGCTCCTCTCCTCCGGCGGGGGCGGCGGATCCGGGGCCCTCGCGCCCGGATCTGGTGGTGTGCTTGCGGGGCCGGCCTGCGGCGGCGGCCCTGCCGCTGTGGGGCGGTGGCCCGTGCTTCGGCCGATCTGGTCCGGCGCGGCGCGAACATGGCAGGTGGGGGCGTGGCCTGGTGGTGCTCTGGCGGGGAGGTGCAGAACAGGGGCGAGGAGGAAGCCGGGGCGGCGGCCCCGGGCTGGGAGCCATGGCGTTTTGGCCGTGGTGACGTGTGCGCTCGCTTCTCATTCGCAGCCTGAGGTGCTGCTGCTGTGGGTGCTGCGCGGTGATGCTTGGTGGTCGACGTTGGAGAGTGCAAGGCGCAACAGGAACGGCTCCAATCATATCCGCAGGCCTCCATAGGGATGTGTGTGTTCCAGGCGAAAGCCTTGACCCGACTTTGTCGGTGCCATCGACGGCGGCGCTTTCGGGCGTCGTTTCCCTCCTTGGAGGCTTTGTTGTGGAACTCATCTTCTTCTATGTGGGGCTTGGGCTCTCTGGGTGAAAACCTAAGCTCCAGATTTTCCGGAGCGGGCGACGGCGGCGTCTTCGTCGTTTCCCCCTGGGGGCGTTGCTTGGGAGAGTTAGCTTGTGCTTGGTGCGTCTGTTTTCTCCTACGTCGGGTTTGGTGGATGCCGGGGCAGTGGCCCCGGACGGCTGATGTGCGCCGAGGCGGCGGCCTCGGAAAGTGATGCGCGGGGCTGCTCCATGGGGCGGGGCGGCGGCTCGGCCTTCGCTTGGGTGGCAATCTTGGGCCACTTGGGTGGCAGGCTTGTCGGTCCGGTCGACGCGCTCCAGAGGGGGCAGTCTGACTTTACGTTGGGGCGGCGGCCCCGGATGTGGTGCGACGTTCGTGGTCTGCAAGCGGTTGCCCTGAGCAGCGTGGGCTGCGGGCAACTGGGTTGTGCGGCGTTGCTGCTCGAGGGGAGCGGTGGTATGTCGGGGCGGCGGCCCCGGAAGGCGGTGCCGGTTGATTGCGCTGGGCACGACGGTGCGGTGGATGTCGGGGCGGCGGCCCCGAGAGAACCACTGTGGCGACCAGACTTCTGTGGCAACGATGATGGTGGGAGCGATGTCGGCGACGCGGCAATGGTTGCGATAGTCGGCTCTTCTCCGGCGTGTCCACGGTATTGCCTCGGTTTGTTTGTTGCTGTGGAGTCGAAGCTGCGGCGGCGGGGCCCTGTGGTGTACGATGACTGGCTGCAGGCGGCCCTTTCGGTGATCTTCCGTGGCGCCAGCCGTGCCTGGTTTCGTTCTTCTGAGTCTCCGTCAGAATCGGAGCTGCGTTGTATGGCCGCAGGTCGACATGTCGTCGATAAGGGTGGGCTTTGCCCTGTGTGTTTCGGTCTATGGGAGTGGGCTTGGCCTTTGTTCTTCCGGTTTTTGCCCGTTTTCCGTAATTAACTGGGCAAGCTTAATTAATAGATGAGGCAATCTTTGCCTCCGTTTTGAAAAAAATGAAAACATGGCGTGCTCCACTAAAAATGACGTGCATTCCCGGCAGTCCGGCACACATTCTGCTGATCTACAAAGTGCATGACCTGTGAAGACCAAAGCCTCGTTTGCATTTGTGACTTTGATCATGATATGTGGAGACATGCTGGCGAGTGACCGAAAGGTTGCTTCTTCTTGGCTTCTTGCAAAGGAAGATTGCAAACCCTTGGGTACAGAAATTCTGTAACACCGTCAGTATTACATTTGTAAGCTTGGAAACAATCATCCTCTTTCAGAATGGTCAGTGTTCGCCTCGTTGAGATGGAAATCAAGCGAGTCAAGTTCATCATGGTTTTTTCTTCTTAAAAGAAAAGGCTCATCACTGAGGAGTGATCCTCAGATCGATTCCGAAGCTCATGCCGCTGTAAGCGAGCGGCGCGTACATCCACATCTCGTCAGAACTCAGCACCTGATCATGAAACAACCTTTCTGGTAAGAGACATCATGATCACACAATGACACAAAGTTCCTAGGAAAGAAAGGTCTAATACAACCATGATCATTATGCTGACCTTGATCTGTAGCTGCAGGAACTTGACGTAGAGGACTGCCTCCTCCAGCATAGTGCTGAGATCCACCTGTGAAGGTATATCACAACAGTCAGAACATACTAGCAGGCAGCAACTTGGTAATCAATGCAACCTCTAGTTGAATTTCTTTTACAAAATGTAATGTATGTACACGAGAGTTACTTTGGTTCCGTTGGGTATCAGCTTCTGCAGGACTCGGAGTCTGTCGTTGATCTTCTCCCTTCTTCTCTGCATCGGACAGAACAAAACTCTGAACCAATCCTTGTATGCATACACCCACTGAAACGGTCGTATTGAATTGACCTGCGGGGTTGCACATGCATTGAGCTCACCTTCGCATAGAGGCCCTGGGGATCGGCCGCCGACCCGCGGCCGGCCCGCGCCTTCACGGTGCCGCCGCCGGCGACGTTGGCCTCCTCGCCGCGGTTCCCCTGGGAGCAATTGGACTCGTTGTCCGAGCAGTAGCTGCTGCTAGATCGCTGCTTCTGCTGCACCATCTTGGTCTTGGATGTGACGGACATGTTCCCCTGCATGGTCACGGCCAATTAAACTGAATCAGCCCCGCGCCCTCGCCACGGTACGCAAGTAAACTCCGCAGCTATAGCTATCGATCGAAGTTGCGTTACGCCATGCCTTGTGATCTGCAGCTCGAGCCTTCTTCTTGTGCCGTCCAAGAACCCCTCCCTGATCATGGGCATGGCCGGCCTGAGAAACCTTCCGCTTCCGCGTTGCGGCCGCACCGTCGCCATTGCTGTCGCGGTCGCTGAGGAGGTAACTAGCACCAGCGCGAACGCGACCGCGACCAGCGGGCGAAGGGCCGGGGACCATGTTGCCATTGCCACCACGCTTACCGACGCTCTCCTCCTTCCCGGAGAGGTTGAGGTCGATGGAGCCGCAGTAGGAGAGCGTGTTGATCCCGAGCGACACGTCGGGCTCGCCCAGGAAGTCGTAGCTGCAGCAGCCGCCGTCGAAGCACGGGTACGGCGCCGTCAGGAACTGCGCCACGATCTCCGACTCCTCCTCGTCCGGCGCGTGATACGGCGACCACCGCGCGGCCTCCTGCGACCTGACGACAGCTGCCTGCTCCCGCAACATTGTGTGCTGCTGTCCAGGCGATCGAGGCGAATGGTGCGACGCAAGCACGGAGAGACGGACGCTAGCTGCACTGCGACGTACTGAAGGGACTAGCTAGCTAGGGAGCATGCACGCAAGTGGATGACGATGTGTACGTACGTGCTTGTATATATATGGCCATTGAGGTCGAGATGAGCTCAAAATTGTTTCTTGCACAGCTCAGGCTGCTAGTGTTAGTGCTAGGTGCAAGCTGGGGAACGGCTGATTCGGTCGGCAAAATGTCAGAAGTCTCAAGAGAGAACACTAGTGGTAGTATACAAATACGACCATCTCGAAGAGAAAAGTGTGAAATGA
Organism: Thinopyrum elongatum; assembly: GCA_011799875.1. Classification (NCBI taxonomy): domain Eukaryota; kingdom Viridiplantae; phylum Streptophyta; class Magnoliopsida; order Poales; family Poaceae; genus Thinopyrum; species Thinopyrum elongatum. The sequence continues at coordinate 484,888,798 of CM022301.1, read as the reverse complement.
TTGGTAAGATACTGCGAACATTCTTGTGACAACTGACAACACAGAAACATAGAAACATGGGTTGAAACTGTGCTGAGTTCGTGTGCGCCTGTGAGAGTGAGCGTCAGTTAATTCGTGCCGCGTAATCTGTCCAACACCTTCACTTAGATCTGAAACACCATTTACACGAGCTGTAGGGTTACCTTTTGTAGGGAAAGTATATTTTTTGTCCCTTAATTTTTTGATAGTCTAGAAATGGTCCCTTAACTCTAATACCAGCAAAATCTCGTCCTTCCATTTTTAAAACCGGATATTTTTCGTCCCTTGAGTTGCTTAGGTGGTTTTGTGCTGATGTGGCATAGTTTTGACCATTGACTTCGCCACCTCATTGTCCACCTCAGCTTGGTCTTCTTCCCCATCTCATTCTCTGCCCACCGGGCCACCGGAGCACTTCACTGCCTGCGTCTGCTCCGGCCGCCACCTCCGTGTGCCTCGTGTGGTGGGATGCACGCGCACTTCTCCATCGCCTTCGCTGACAGGGGCATGGACTGGGACAAGAGGCTGCTCGCGTGGAGCGACTCCGACACGGAGAACGACGGGGGCTACGGTGGAACAGCGGACGTCGTCACCGAGGACGCACAGCACGAGTACGACAACCGGTGCGCCGGCCTCGTGGACGGCGTGCTCGTCCCGGGTTGGACGGCCTATGCCGCCACGGCGGAGTCCGTGCAAGCCCAGAGCTCCTCCACCTCAGGCAAGTGCGTTTGCGTCATGCACCGGGAGCGAAGCAGGCCACGGGGCGGAGCTCGACGTTGGCGCATGGCAACTGTTCGACGGAATGCCACTACATGGGAAAAAAAGGAAGACGAGGAGAAAGAAGAAGGGCGAGGCCACGCCCTGGAAGACGGAATGCACAGCTTCCTTCGTCATCGTCATCTCGTCCTTCCCTGTCTCTCGTCGAAGTAGGGCATGGTGGCCACGCCCTGGAAGCCAGTGTCGGCACATCCACGGCAAGCACATGCCGGACGCCATTGTGCATGCCACCTCGGGCTCCGGCATGTGCAGCAGCAGCAGGCTGAACACGTCTGCGTGGCTCGCGGGACCGTCGAATGCCGTCGCGGTGCCGGCAACCAGTCTGTATTCGAGCCTTCGGCATTCATAGCCAGCCTTCGTGTGCGTGTTGTGTTTCCAGCCGGTTGGCTGCGTGCGTGGGAGTGGTGCGTTTCTGGCCGGTGGTAAATCAATTAGCTTAGCTAGCTTCGCACAAGTGGATCGTTCAAGTTGATTGCTGTTCTAAACGTGTGCGTCTCGCTGTATCAATCGGAGCTAACTACGTTTGTGCAAGATGGGCGAGGCGGAGGAGCATAGCTGCATAGAGGCGAGGCCACGGCTGCCAGAGTCAGCGGCCGGAGCAGACGCACGTGGGCCGTGGCGAGGTGCTCCCGTGGGCAGAGAGAGAGAGGGGAAGAAGACGAAGGTGAGGTGGACAATGAGGTGGCGAGGTCAACGGTCAAAACCACCATGCCATGTCAGCACAAAACCATCGAAAGCAGCTTAAGGGACGAAAAATATCCGGTTTCAACAATTGGTGGACTAGATTTTACTGGTTTTAGAATTAAAGGACTATTTCTAAACTATCGGAATAATTGAGGGACGAAAAATATACTTTTCCCTTTGATTTATCCTTTCCAAGAAAAAAGAAAATGCGATATTGCGATGAAATCTTCAAAGCGAGTTTTAATTTGTGTTACAACTGTCATCTAGCTCACCGACCGCCGCGGATCGCCCCTTGAGCCTCTCTAAAGTGATACACTATCAATGTGAATCCGAATTAACAATGTGCTAACGAATGATATTTCTGCTAATGAGCTTGCAAGACTTGGGGTGCTAAATATAAAGGACAGCTTTGAGGTGCAGTTAGACAACTGTGGAGCTGCACAATTCGTCCGCTTGTTTTTCTTCCTTGTGAAAGTTTTAGCAGCTAGCAAGGCGCGTTATACATGATACTCAGCTTTGTTAAGTGCCAGTGTAGCTAGCTGTGGCCATTGCCCTCAGGCGTTGCAAGCACGTCCAAACTTGTTAAACAAAAAGCGCGTCCACATGCTGAAAGTCTTGCAAGCTGCAGCGCTGGAGACTGCGTAGCTGTCTCAGTATATGGTTTGATTTTCTTTTCGACTAATTGGTCATAGGCTGGCCGTAGCCACCAGCATTACTGGCGTGTAAGTATCTATGATTACATGTTGTATGCACTTTTTTTAGAGTCACGGGAGACCGCCACAGGCCCCCGCCTGCTCCATTACTTGAATGAAACAGGATACGGAGTTCAAAGGAAATGACAGTAAAACAAAAGCCGCATCAGTCTACTCAGGCAAGTAGTGGACTAAAATTACAACCAATGGCTAAAGTAACCGCCCCAACAAAGAGCAAACTGGGAGGACAAGACCAAAACCAAGGGTACAATCATGCGCATTCCTGCGCACCAGGACCGGCATCTTCACCGCCTCTTGGGCCTTTTCGTTTTCCTTTGTTTTTTCAAAACAAAGATAAAGATTTGCTATTTCATTAATTAAGAGAGAAGGTTTAGACATACGCTCACAACGCGGGAAAAAGACGACCACTCTCGCGGCATTACATTAGTCAAGTGTTTCGCGCCCGCTAACGCCCAAAGATGGGCCTCCTCCTTGATCCTCCTAACAACCACCATGGTGGGGGCAGCGGCGTTGTGGAAAACTATTGTGTTGCGTTCCTTCCAAATCTCCCATGAGGCTAACATCATCAACGAAGTGAGAGCCTTCCTGTGCGGTCTTGTCTTGTCCACCGTATTGACCCACCAACCTCTCACGGAGGTGGCATGTGCCCAAGCCAAAGTAGAGGAATCAAGGAGGCCGAGCCAGTTGGTGATCTCCGTCCAAATATGGGTCATGAACTGGCATTGAGAGAGGAGGTGCACAACAAACTCGGGAACTTGTCTGTAAAGAGGGAAAGACCGCAGTTTAGCCACCCCGATGGTGTAGTCTGTCAGTTGTTCAAATCCTCAAGAAGTCTGCTTTGGTGCTCCGCCTGGCGGAGTGCCAAAGCAAACTTCTTGAGGTCAAGAATACCAGGCCGCCATAGCATTTGGGCTTGCACACCGTCTCCCGGTTTACCTTGCACTTGCCGCCCTAGAGCATGTCGCAACCAGCCCAAAGATATGCACGCTGGATACTGTCAATGTTCTTCTTCACTTCTACCGGCAAGTCAAGTGGCGTCAAATGATAGATGGCAATCGTCGTGAGCACAAACTTGACCAGAACGATGTGACCCAGAGTGTCCACGTGCTTTCCACACCAAGGTGAGCTTGCCCGCAATCCTGCCTTCTAGGCCGTTCCGTGAAATTTCTGGCAACTTACAAGCCGCTGAAATTTTCTTCCAACAACGGAGAAATGCCACCAGTCTTCTTGTTGTTTCCAATATTCAGAAGGTGACCGTGACACTTTGGATGCTTGCATATGGCTTCCCTGTAGAGTCAAAGGATGACACTCTTCGAACGGCCAAAGATACAATCATCAAGTGCACGAAATTGTTCACTAAAACTGTGGTGAAGATTTATGGAGAGCAATATCTGCGAGCACCCAATGCCAAGGACACGGCCAGGCTTCTAGCGAAGCATGAAGCAAAAGGCTGGTCTGAGATGATAGCGAGTGTTAACTGTATGCACTGCAAGTGGGAGAATTGCCATGCAACTTGGCACGGCAAATTCATAGGCATTGCAAGGACCCAACCATAATTTTGAAAGTTGTTGCCTCCAAAGATCTTTGGATCTAGCATTGCTACTTTGGGTTCTTTGGATCTCACAATGACATCAATGTCTTGCAAAGATCTCATCTATTTGCTAGGCTAGATGCAAGTACTTCACCTCACAACTTCACGGCGAATGGCCATCAGTATGATCAAGGCTACTATCTAGCCGATGGCATCTACCCATTTTGGTCTACATTTGTGAAAGCAATTTCTAAGCCTGAGAGCAGGCAACATAAGCATTTCGCCAAGGCGCAAGAAGCTAAGGGAAAAGACATTGAGAGGGCATTTGGAGTGTTGTAATCAAGGTTTGCAATTGTTTGGGGCCTCCTCGTTTGTGAAACAAGTATGTCTTGACCAATATCATGGCAAGGTGTGTTACCCCACACAACATGATCATGGAGGATGAGAGGGATATGCCAGGCACCATTGACTATGAAACGAATGGCAGACCAGTCAGGCCTCACAATAAACCAAACCGCATTCAAGCATTTCATGAGGCGTACTGGAAAATTGAAGATCAGACCTCCTATCACCAGCAGAAGGAGGATTTCATTGACCATCACTGTAAGCTAGCTAGGAGAAGGAATGCTTAAAATGCTTTAAATTTCATTTATTTTCACTTAACCGTATATTTGATCAGATTTTATTTGTTGCATTCGGATTCTTCGTTAATTTAAATTATTTATTGCATTTGGATTATTTGTTAATTTCAAAAAAATGGTTGGTAATAATATTTGTTGAATTATGCTTATTGTTTGATATAAATTGACGTAAATAGGCTAGAACTAACCTATGACCCAATGACATATGGGTCCTACTGTTGGGAAACATAATAGAAAACAAAAAAATTGCGCCTATGCACACCCAAGATCAATATGAAGATGCATAAGGGGTTGGGTTCACGATCGTTACAGTCACCGAGTTGCAGCGGAAGAAGTACGTGTCGATGTAGATCGTACTTGGAGTCCCTCGAACCGTCGATGAACGACCCCTCATACCGCCCACAAATAGTTCCTCGAACCAAAGACCGAAAGCACAACCTCTCTACTTGATTGCAAGTGTGCAGCCTTCACGATCCGGCAACGCTTCGCCGTCTAGAGCTAATAGTCACCAAAGAATTAGAGGGAGGAGATTAGAACCACATTGGGCTTATAATTATGAGGACAAGAGGATTAGCCTAGCTCTAATTAGTCAACTAGGACCAACTAGAACTAGAAGAACTAGAAGAGGCTCCAAAACTTCTATCTACAATAGAGCAAAAACCCCTAGTATATAAAGGTTAGAGGAGGAGGAGGGGGCAGCCACCAAGGAGGGAAAGACCCTCCTTGGGGCGCCGGCCAAGGGGGAGGAGTAGGACTCCTCCCCTCCCCTAGCCCAATATAGCCGCCCTTATATGGCAGGGGGGCACTTTCTTATGGGCCCTTGTGGCCCATAATTCCTTCCACCACTTGGCCTTTTAAGGCCCGTTGCTATTAAATTAAATATATAAATGTTCTAAATATTTTTAGATCATTATATATATAATTTAACATCCCCAGGAATATTTTCCACATATATATATATATATTTATCGGTAATATCCGGTATTACCCGATATTCACCGAAACCCTTCCGCTGACCCCGAACCGCTTCCGAATATTAATGAAACAATTCCACAAATATATTCTCATCACTCCCATCCTACTAACACTCAGCAGATCATGATTGCCTTAACCTTGTGAACCCGTAGGTTCAGTAACTCATAGACATGAACGAAACCATTCATTCAATGAGCGACAACGGGACCGTGGACGTCCATATCGATCCCTATGAGCACATGAATGATATTCAAGTGAACCTTTGGTCATCATATGATGTTCCCTTTGCTTCTGATACTTCACAAAACCTGTGATGCATGGGTATCCTCCTGAGTCATCACCATGCTCACTATACCGGAATCCTCGTTACCGTTTTTGTTCTTCTTTCTCGTTATTGTGTTCCGGCATCCCCGTGAGATAGTCACCTGTGTCTGGCCAGACGATGATAGATGCCGTCACACTGACAGGGCCCTAAGAATATCTCTCCATTGTTAGAGGAGCAAATCCCACTCTTGAGCTATCTAGTCCATTGTCAAACTTTCCGATAAACCTGTAAGTTGTCATTATGATCACCATGTTATAGGTGACCTTTGAGCAACCCCAAAGCCATTGTATGGTGAGAATTGACTACGATACTGTCATGGTCTAAGGAGTAAAATCACACGTTAACACTCTATGCTATTACAATTGATATTATCTCAATTCATAACAGTCAAGTTTGGGTCGATTCATATGATCGTTCTTCTAACGTCATAATCTCAATGTTGTTTTAGGACCATCGTTACACTTAACGATATCCTAAGACCCGGAAAACATGAACACCAACAACACTTGAGCTAGTCTTAGAGGAGAGACTAGGAACCTTTATTTTATCTGTTTATCATTTAACACGTGCATATGAGTTTTTCCACTGAATCATATATTCTAGGATCATAGCAGTTATAGCATGAAATATAAACACTTAACTATGAATATGGAAATATAATAATATAATATTATTGCCTCTAGGGCATATTTCCAACAGCCACTCACGCACTAGAGTCAATAATCTAGTTAGCACTCTTAACTTTTACACTAATGGCAATCCGATGTTAATCCATGCTTTGCTTGTGGTATAGACTTCGCCATATCGAATTTGACAATCTTCAGACCCGTCTGTATCATTTGCATTTCAATGCATATGTCATGCTTTCACATAAATTCATAATTTGTGTAGTATATATTGAATCACTGGCAAGACCTTTGATTACTTAGATTGAGCTATAGAACCACTATTTGAGAACAGTGTTCTATTGGCACAATCATCTAGAAACCATACCAAGCTCATAAATGAACCTTTAATTCATCACCCTCTATTGTTGATTCTAAAACGATAATATACTTAGCCTTCTGTTATAGAATTCACCACAGTAACCTTTTTGGACCAATTCCAACTTACTGTGCCACCATAAATCATTTGATCAAAATTCACTTGGACCGCCGATTGAATATTTTTGTCGATGTACTACTTACATCAAGCATGCATTGATGTAACTCCTTACAACAATCTCTTCATTTTCTCCGTATACGAGAAACATGTCGTCAGTACTCAACGACATTTTCACTGTTGTCATACAATCAACAATTTGACCATTATGGTAATTCACAACTTACTTGGAGTACTGGACATATCTGGTTATTTACATACCATGGAATTAACACAAGTGTGATTGAAATCATGTATTTCACTCATTAGTATTTTAAGATACCGATTCTTGCTAAAAACTCCTTCCATGTGACTTTGACAAGAAACTCTTCTTGGCGTTTTTCATACTAAACTGCTTTAGTATTTTGCCAATATGTATTTTGGCCAAGTCCGATTAGACACTACTATCTCCACAGATTATTATGTCTAATACAAGGACTACATTGCCTAAGTACTTTACTGAAAAACTATATTCAATAAAATCTTAAACTGTGTCAAGAAATTTATATAGTTTCCAATCAACATTGTGTCATGCACACATAGTGTTTAGAAATACTATCACGATCCCACTTACTTTCTTGTAAATACAAGCATCTTTGTTTCTATCGATGAAATCATATTATTTGATCAATTCATCAAAGCAAAGATTCCAACCCCACTATGCTTGCTTCATATCATTACTGGATCTCTTGAAGTTTACACACATACTAGCATCCTCTGGATCGAGAAAATTACCTTGGATCATATCAAATATACAACCTTGATTCTATTTCCATCTCATGGGAATCATTTTGACATCATCTGTTATATCTCATAACTGAAATATTAGTAATTGCTAGTTTAATCCAAATTGACTTTAAGTATTATTATGATGAGACAATCTCGTCATAATCAACTCCTTAATCTTGTCATAAACTATTTGCAAAAATTCAAGCATTATAAAACATTTTTATCTTTGTCAATCTATAGATCCATCACTACACTTTAGACTTTAAGTCTTTCAGAGGGTCTATCAAGTTCTAAACTTGAATCATGAGTATGGATACTACCTTGGATTATTTTGGCTTATAGCCAATTCCGGAGTCAGGGCCCATCAACGCTTCTCTGTGTATTATAGATTCATTGTTTGTTTCATCAATATTTAATCTGCACACCCTGAAGGTCTGTATGAAATTTCCAACCTATATAGTTCAGTTGCAAGTTTGACTGAAGTCTCTATATCCTATGTAGAGGCTTCTAGATCAGCCACGGTAAGAAATTTTAGAACCACTTCTAGCATTTCTTTTCTTTGACCTGATCACAAAGATTCTGCAATCTCGTTGAATTGCACTGTCCTCCCACTCACTCTTTTGCAGAAAACATTTTCTTCAAAATTTCCGCACTTTGTGAAAAAACACTTTGCCTCGGCGTAATGATAGAGGAATACCCAACCATTTGGGATAACCTACAAAGTAGCACTTATTTCAACAAATTTGATGGCGCTCTTTTCAGTGTAAAAGCCATAGTCTCTAAAGCATCACATTAAAAGCATATTGGCGGAACAGTCTATGTCATCTCTGATCTCACCATGTCATACATAGCTTGATTACATTTACTCAAAACACTCTACTCTTAATAGTGTTTCAAGGAGGTGCAAGCTATAAAATTCTTTTACAGCTCATCAGACATTTGCTAAATTTGCAACTTAAATATTCTTTTTTGCAATCCAATTGTAGAAACATAATTTTTCTTGTTATAATAATTTCTACTTCATTCTAAAAATCTTTTGAAACATTTCAAAAGATCAGATTTATGTCTCAATTAGTAAATATAAATATCTACTTTAGTCAACCTTGAAGATAGATAAATCCACTTCTTGCAATAACACTTACTGGACTACATACATCAATATGCATAATTTCAATTTATTTTGTTCCTCATTTTTATGGCCTGTGAACGATATTTTAGTTTATTTCACTATTTGGATGAATAGTTGAAGTGTCAAATGATTTGTAATCATATGACTCCAAAATACATCACTATGGAATTTCTCCATGCGAGTTTCTCCAATGCGACTAAATGCAGTGCCACACATATGTGGTATTCTTTTAGTCTTGCGACATTTAGCATCAGTATTATGGATGTTCAATTTTATCATCAATATTCGTAACTTAAATCCTATTCACAATAGGAGTATGGCCTTTTTGTTCATTACATCAAACTACTAATGTTCTTTTATGAACAAACTCCTTACAACTTCTATGCAATGGGCTAGAGTGTACAAAACTCTAAAATGAATTATGATAATAAATTCAGAGGTAATATGTTGATGAAAGAGTATCATAACTATTACAAAATTTTAAGCACATATTTTAACCTCATTAATTTGTTGGTCATTTAGGCCATAGTAATTCTTGCATTGATTCGTAGCAACATGCAATCGAGTCGCTATCCTTATTATCAACTTTTAGCCACAATTCCCGAAGAAATTTAGTGTTGAACAATTTAATCACAATTCTCAAGAATCACACTTTACTTGACCGACTTTCTCTACATCTTAAAACGTATGACATTCCTACCAGAGCTGGACATTCCAGTCTTCCTTTCCTTGTGCTTCTAAACTTCTTATAGTTTTACTTTCAATATTTCTCCCACTCAACAAAAGAATCATCTAACTTTTGAAGAGTGACATGAGCCCAGAACTTCCCTAGGTATGTAAGTCTCATTACATCCTTTGGTTTTGTTCTTTCTCTTTAAGTTCTTGTCATCAACTCATGACTGGCGTTCTTCCGGATCTTATGTATTTCAGTCTTAAAGATAGTTGAACACTTCACTAGATCTTGCAAACAAAAAACTTCTTTAGATATCACATATATTTTAATCTTTGTTTGCTTCTAAAAACAATTTTTAGTTCCAATAAAATCACATAACTATCCCAAACATTTTGAAGTTTGGGTTTCTCAGAAGCAAGTAGACCGTAATGTAATTCTAATCTTTGGATCGAAGGATGTGAGTCTCATTATCCATAGCATTAGCAAGAGAGTTTTGTAATCATGCAGTAGGACAAAATCTTTCTTGGCACTTTTAGAGGACGATCCTCTCAATCATAAAGATTCAACCAGATAAATAACTTCTAATTGATTCCAATAACAAAAGTGGAACTGTGGGCCATAATTCTACAACTATAATGCAAACTACACATAGACATTGTTCATAATTAATTTGCACTAGTGATTAAACTTAATTAATACATGAATGTGCTCCTAGTCAAATCAATATCTCTCATAATTGATAATGAGTGATTCAAGATCCTAATCTAGTTCTCAGTCATTAATGTGGACATCACTGATGACGAGAATTCTGACTGGTAGGCAAACTATTGCCGATCATATCTCCATATGACTCTTGTTCATCTTTTGATGCTTTGTGCTCCGAGCTCAGAATGATTCTGCCAGAACTTCAAGACAACCGAGTGTTATCTGCTTGCTTGGTCTAACCTTGCCCGTCTAACACCTCACGTCCTGTTTGTACTCATGTGGACATGACACACTCCGAAACGCTACGTGTTATAAACGGTTGCAACACTGGGAAGAACACCTTTTAACACTATATTTACTATGAATGATCACCCGAATAATTGACTACTGCGCAATCTAAGAGTGCAAACAACAAAGGGATAAATACCTCAGGCAATTCATACAAGCATGATATGGTATAGCCCTGGGCGTCGGGAATTCTCCGTGACCATCTTCAATCTCCTGTTGAAGCATCGCGACGGCCAATATTTCTGTGGCACCCCGGCTCAGAGAGACCAGAACACCCCGTATTCCAGCCCAGAGATCAAGTCTTCTAGAATACGACACTGCTTGGCATAGAACAAATCAGCTCTCTATTACAGTTGATATGGATACAAGGGTTCTGAAGACCCAAGGAGTACATCAGCACGACGACACTACGCCTGCCACGGTAGCTCTATGCTAGCAGCGGAACAACTCAAAGCAGCAGAATAACTTCTAGCAGCGGAACAACAACGACAGCGATGGACTCCACTCCATAGGGACTCTGGCTGGAACACATATCCTAGCTCGCAAACTCGGGATCCTCGACAAGCAAGCAATCACGACATGACCTGCAAACTAGCATGGCACACCAAGTGAGTACTTTGAATGTACTCGCAAGCTCACAACAACCAAAGCAATCAAGATAAACAATAGCATGGCATTTACAGGTTAAACAATGATGAGCATGATTCAACTAGAACAATATAGGATGAGCATGGCATGAACATGTGAGTATGATGATACTAGCATGCATGATGTTTAAAATATCATGGACCAACTTACTCTGTTCGGAGGTTACCTCGTAACCACCACATGGATCAACTTACCATCGTGGACATCACACAACCATCTCAGGTTCAACCAAGCTTGGTATTAACAATACCAGAGTGATCACATGACCATAAGGAGCTTGATCTTTACCCGAGATCATCACATGGCACCATAAATATCAACCAACTTCGGTATCCATGATACCACTGTGATCCTCTAACGATCACATAAAGATCAACCAACTTCTTTCCTCATTGAACCGGGGTTGTTTATTTAGTCAGATTATTATTACTGTTGACCCATAGTGTGACCTACTACGAACTGGGCCCATATCCGCGGGCGCGGCTATCGATAGATTATACACTCTGCAGAGGTTAGTACACTGTACCCACACCACAGAACCCATGGCCTTGTACTCCCATTCGGGTGGACCAACGGCGTTCCGACAAAACCAATCTATTGCATGAAAGTCTCTCGGCCACTCCGACCAACTCTCCTTTGGGCAAGTCATGGGTGTCCCCGGATGCCACTTTGGACATCAAATAGCCACCGTCGTGGCAAAACAAAAATGGTCCCAAACGGGGATAACCCGGGTACAACACAACATGGGCTCACAAGGTTATTTCCACCTACCGGGCCAGGGTAGCGCACACACATAACCTTCCCTAGTTGGAGGCATCGGCGAGAGGCATGACAATATATCACATTAAGGCCTCCCCATCCAGGCAAGTGTGGTTGCACTAGTCAGGTCGATTCGATGGCACTATGACTCAGCCAAAAGGTGTTCAAGTTCAATTAATGTCCGATTAAACTTGAAAAGTAATGTGTTGAGTCATAATAAAATAACATGATGAAACGACAATGCACATGAGCATGATATCAACCTAAACATGGATGGGAAGTATAACCATTTAACATATGAAGCATTAGCATCAACAATAATAAAGCACTTAGTCTACTAGATGCAGATGAACATGGCATAACGATGATCATGCATATCACAGGTACTTTTCATAACAGACGATAATAATGCCTCAGAGAACATCACTATTACTAGCATGTAACAATAGCAAGAATGACATACGAGAATAATACTAGCAAGTAGTCACATAACTAACGGGTTGCATAAGCACAAAGCATGATGATGAGCATGGATCCACAAGCATAACCAAAACAGTAATATCAGTAGTAAATGAGCAAGCAATTATTAAATATTTAAGTAGAAAACCATGGCTACTGCAAGGCCATCATGCAAGTGGCTGTCGTGGCTTGCCTGGGGTTAAAGGATTCTCCGGGAAGAAGTGCGATGAAGTCGCAGAAAGATTCACCGGAAACGTTTCTCTCTCGGAGGGGGCTAAATAAGGGCAAGGGCAAAATGGTCATTTTTAGTACGTGACGACAAAATGAAAATGATACCAACAGAATGGGCTCGATGAGACGAGAATGTGGGATTTGGAATCGCCTGAATCGGAGATACAGTCGCGGAGATATGGACAGTTGAATACCAGGGACCAATCTACAAAAAGAATATTCACAAATAGGTCCTTGGTGATTTAAACAGAAAGCGCCTTCGGGGGAAATACGCTTTCTGCAAAAGAAAACGCATTCTCAGCCGAAGTAGAAACAAAGTGCGCTTTCTAGAGAGGAAAGCGTATTCTAGTGAATATGTCTCCAGTTACTAGCGCGGGCCCGGGGCTGGTCAACGGCCAGAGGCTTACACACGGGGCCTACCCATCTCTCTCTCCTCCCTCCCTGGCTGTCTTCTTCCTCCCGACCAAAGCAGGGGAGGAGCAGAGCAGAGGCGCGCCCGGCGACGGCCCCGGTGGCTCCGGCTGTCCTCGGCCAAGGAGAGGCCACCGGCGGGACCAGGGCGAGGCGCCGCACCCGCCTGGACTGACCACTGGCGCCGGGGAGGAACAGCGCGGCAGCGCCACATGGTGGCCGAGGGCAGAAGGCGGCGGCCGTTCTGGGGCACGCGGCCACAGCAACTCCGGCGATGAAACGAGGGGCTAGGGAGGATCACCGGACTCCGATAGGTCTACTGGTGGTGGTCTGGAGAGGAGAGGAGGCCGGGCTTGCTCGAATTTGAGCAGAGGCCAACGGCGGCCATGGCGGATGGAGGAGGGGGCAGGGAGCTCCGGTGGTCGAGGGATGGGTTTGAGAGGTCGATGAGCTGCGGTGGAGGTTGGAGATGCTTTTTATAGCCGTTGGGAGGGCTCGGGAAGGCTCGAGAGCTCGCAGGCAACCGATCACGGCGGTGGCAGAGACGGCCAGGTCATGGGCGTGGCTGCTAGCGTGTGAGGACGAAGAGATAGGAAGGGGCCAGGGCAGAGAAGTGATCACATGATCACGGGGAAGCTCCGGGACAAGGAGAGAGTTCGAGAGCTGGACGAAACTGACGAAGACAAGGGCCCCATCACCCAGAGGACGCGCACACGCATGCCATACGCGTAGTCCCCGCGTGAACGCGGTGAGGGGGCACGCTCTGGTCGGCCAAACCATGTCAGATAGTTAGGTCATTCGCCATAGAGTGCCAAAGGGCAAATGAACAAGCATAGTAACCCCTGATGTGACCACAGAGAGCTTGAAGACAACAGAACAACAATGTGTTTGCTGTGGAGTGGGGAATATCTACTTGGGGAGAGAGGCTGAGGTTTGTCTGGTGTTGATCATACACTAAGATGATCATGATGGCAAGGTTTGAGCTCAATTGGAGGAGCTTAGCTTGCACTTGCTGTACAAACCACCACACTGGACATAAATGCAAAAGATGAAGTAGCACTCACATGGGTGATTTCATTGAGCTGAATTTTGGAGGAGATGAGTTATATGGACATATGAAGACACTATAAAAATTTCATACCAATTGGACACACCAAAATGGTAATTCCTTCACAGTGGTCCTCTCTGAACAAAAACTTGGGAGAATTATAGAAAAATAATGGCTTGATGAAATGAGCCCAAATTTTGTGGAGAGAGGTTATACAGGTAGGAGAATGCCCTGGAAAAATTTCAGAATTTATGGAGCAATATAAAATATAGTTGCTTCACAACCTGTAAATCTGACCAGAAACAAAGATTGGATGGTACACTCACCATGAGCTTGTAATCTTGAATATTTTTGCATATCCAAGCTTCATATGTCCCAAATGAATATTGAGAATTTTGTGGGAATTTTGGGAAAGACAGAAATGTAGGTTGCTTCACAACCTAGAGCAGACAGGGTTATTCCTTTAATAGAAACAGGAATATTCCCAAGAAAAAGAATATTGGGATAGGGCTAAGATGGAAACGACATGGTCTTGGGATGGATTTGAGAATGACAAGCCACTAGGAAGAGACGATCTTCCCAAGTTTCCAGACCACAGAGCCACAGAAAAAGAAAATCAAAGCAAAATCCAAAGAAATCCAAAAGGAAAATATCCAGGGTGCTACAAACCTTCCCCCCTTAAAGAAATCTTGTCCTTGAGATTTTGTTGCTCAGGGAACGAGTGGATGTTCTGACTTAAGGAAACCGTTTCCAACTTGGGTATCCTTTTTCCTTTATAAGATGTTCCCACTGGATTTCATATGACTGACTGCCTTGCTCTGGTTTGCTTTAGTGTATCCACATTCTGACAGGTATTACCTCACATGTTCCTGTTCACACTGGCTCCAATTTCTTTCATATCTGCTGACTTAGCTGGGGTGCGAAAAATTATCATGACTAGAATACATGCCCTTCTCACAATTCCGAGAATGATTTCCGATGGAGGTGTTATTCTTATATCCCGTACTGAGAATATTCCATGGAGCTGTGAACAAATCTTCTCGGGGAACTCGAAAGCTTTTCATCTTGGCATCGGGTTGCTCAAATAGTTGCATGTCCTCCGGGTTCACAGCAATGCTGAGAATCATAACCTTTTCCTGGCGGAATCTGACTTCTCGCAAGGTTTCCCGAATCATATTGGCTAGCTCCACTATCGTGAGTATCCAACCCGTACCAATGATTTGACTGTCGCATGTCGTGACTGACATAAAAGTGTACGACCTTGTAATGATAGCATCCACCGACATGACTGGCGGTGGTTTTGGCAAAAGAATCTTGTCCACGGCAGGCTATCCTTTAACTGATTCCCATATGTGAGGGCACATGCTTCGAGACTGTTGTTCAACATTCTGATTACTCATTCTGTCAGTATATTCATGTGGATAGTGGGCCGTGTGATGCTTTAACACAGTCGCAAGAGTCAAACTGCTGAATTGGCCTTTGGGCTGACTTGACAGACTCAGATATCCAATTCTGAACATAACAGTGGGCTGAGTGGGTTGCCCTGATATGAGGTCCTTACCAAAATGGAGTAGACCCCTTAGGTGTATTTTCATGGTGATCAATACTGAATCAGACTGTCTTGGGTATCCGTACCATGTTGGTCATGCAACAATCATCATACCTGTATTGCCGGTCTTTCTCCTTCATTATTGTTTTCTTTGTTTGGATCCTTTGCTGAAAGAACTTGGCCTTATATACTCTTGATTCTTCGTGTGACCCTGGGTGCTGCCATATGCAATCATACCTTGGCCTCGTTCGTGTCTCGTGTCTTAGGATATATAACAGGTTCACTTGTGCTTGTACGGAACTCATTCTTATCGTCAATCATACAGGATCATGACAAAGGTTAATGACATCACTTTGCCGGGTGTGAGGAAGCTGGCATTGATAAGTACTGCCAAAATTATTGTCCCATGTGGACTTTCTTCAAAGCTTGTTGGTCCTTGCATCATCCACTAAGGTGTATAACTGTCTTTCTTCCTCTTGGATAACTGGTGAGGTTGTCGGATTCTTACCTTGACTTTATTATCGTATCAGTGACTTGCAAGAACTTGGCAATATGCTCACAATGAGACTACGTGCAGCTGAACCTTTGATTCCTGAGGCAGACACTTGTGTCCTGACTGATTTTTGCTTCTGACAAAACTGTTGCAGATCTAATCCTTGGGATGCACCGTCATATGCTGCCAACTCACTGTGTAATATCTTGCACCAGTGCCGTACTGAGGCAGCTTGTGCTGAGAAAGACTGAATAGTTTGTGCTCGAAGCTTTCGTCAGACGGCTTGCTGAGGAAGATGGGTACCATACTTCAGAAGCTTCCCCCCCTTAATGGTTTGCTGGGGAAGACTCGGTACCTTATGCCGGAAGCTTTTGCGGTAACTTACTGAAGAATATTGTTTATCTTGCATGAAAAGTCATCCACATATCATACTGCTGAAGATTGAGGAATCTTGCATTGTAAGCTTCGCTGTTAGCTTGTGGAGAAAGACTGTGTTGCTTACACCAAAAACTTCTCTCTGCGAACTGAATGCCATACATATAACGTCAAGACTCCTACTTTGACTGAAAATATATTGTTGGTCTTGCACCGAATTTGTCCTCCTGCTGGTTTAATCATTTCCGTGGTGAAGATGGCTCACTAATGTAGGCTTGACGCTGATAGTCAGACCAAGATATAATTTGTATTCAGACCGGATGTCTTCAATATGATGCTGTCAGCTGAAAATTTCATTGTGTTTAACTGAGCTCCCGAGTGTATATAAACTTCTCATGGATTCTTCTGGTCCGCTATCGGTTGATGAGCAACTTTCATAAGGGGAAATGAGATAACACCGAAGATTCAAATAAAGGAGCACAAGAAACGATCGATTGCAACAAAGCATACCGCATACAAGTTACATAACTACTCCACACAGTCACACACAGGCATGATGCTACAACAGATGCAACATGAACTACACGGATGCTTAAACCTTACGCTTGGATAAACGCTGGGAGGCTGATGAAGAAGCTAAAGGAGTAGTGAGTGGAGCAGCTGACACAGAAACTCCGGTGGAATTAGTTGGAGGGGTCGGTGGAGTAGCCGACTGAGATGAAGTTAGGGTAGCACCAAGCAGTCTCCTGGCTCTGGTGGCGTCTCGGACTAGCTCAGAAATAAGAAGATACTAGGCTATCATGTAATGGGACATGGCAAAAATGGCCAGATCATCCTGAGGACGGGAACCTGACCCACTTAGGATTCTTGACGAGGGTAGGATAGTACTGATAAGCACGGTTCTCTTGCATCATACTCTCTTGATGACGAAGACCCGTGACTCCTGCCATTGCGGCCAGCTAAACCGCATGTTCTGGAGTGGCACCATAACCACCATAGAAACTGTAGGGGCGCATCCCAATAGGAACCACGGCTGCCAGATGAACATGGGCAACATATTCCAGGATTCTTCCTCCAACTGGAACCTGGAAGACTTGATAATTTGGTGGATCTCCGTTGGGGTAGAGACTACACCACATGTCGCAAAGGAGGGTGGCAAAGCTGAGAGGTGTAGGGGCGGCGCTGAACATAATAGGAACGGCAACCATCTATACCCACGGAATAAACAATTAGGAATAAGGAAATAAATCTACATGCATGCTATGCGGCAGACAAATGCAACAAAAAAATGCAGCAACCAAACGCAATAAACAAACTAAGCCCTATACTACCGCTTCTAACGCTCACGCGGACTAGGGCGTCCTAGAGCCAGACCTGCTCTAATACCAAACCCTGTGGCACCCCGACTCAGAGAGACCGGAACACCCCGTATTCCAGCCCAGAGATCAAGTCTTCTGGAATACGGCACTGCTTGGCATAGAACAAATCAGCTCTCTATTACAATCGATATGGATACAAGGGTTCTGAAGACCCAAGGAGTACATCGGCATGGTGACACTACGCCTGCGAGGGTAGCTCTATGCTAGAAGCGGAACAACTCGAAGTAGCGGAATAACTTCTAGGAGCGGAACAACAACGACAGCGCTGGACTCCACTCCGCAGGGACTCTGGCTGGAACACATATCCTAGCTCGCAAACTCGAGATCCTCGACAAGCAAGCAATCACGACATGACCTGCAAACTGGCATGACACGCCAGGTGAGTACTTTGAATGTACTCGCAAGCTCACAACAACCAAAGCAATCAAGACAAACAATAGCATGGCATTTACAGGTTAAACAATGATGACATGATTCAACTAGAACAATATAGGATGAGCATGGCATGAACATGTGAGTATGATGATACTAGCATGCGGGATGTTTAAAATATCATGGACCAACTTACTCTATTCGGAGGTTACCTCGTAACCACCACATGGATAAACTTACCATCGTGGACATCACATGATCATCTCAGGTTCAACCAAGCTTGGTATTAACAATACCATAGTGATCACATGACCATAAGGAGCTTGATCTTTACCCGAGATCATCACATGGCACCATAAATATCAACCAACTTCGGTATCCACGATACCACTGTGATCCTCTAACGATCACATAAAGATCAACCAACTTCTTTCCTCATCGAACCGGGGTTGTTTATTTAGTCAGATTATTATTACTGTTGACCCATAGTGTGACCTACTACAAACTGGGCCCATATCCGCAGGCGCGGCCATCGATAGATTATACACTCTGCAGGGGTTAGTACACTGTACCCACACCACAGAACCCATGGCCTCGTACTCCCATTCAGGTGGACCAACGGCGTTCCGACAAAACCAATCTATTGCATGACACTCTCCCGGCCACTCCGACCAATTCCCCTTTGGGCTAAGTCATGGGTGGCCCCGGATGCCACTCTGGACATCAAATGGCCACCGTCGTGGCAAATCAAAAATGGTCCCAAACGGGGACAACCCGGGGTACAACACAACTTGGGCACACAAGGTTATTGCCGCCTACCGGGCCAGGGTAGCGCACACACATAACCTTCCCTAGTTGGAGGCACCGGTGAGAGGCATGACAATAGACCGCATTAAGGCCTCCCCATCCAAGCAAGTGTGGTTGCACTGGTCAGCTCGATTTGATGGCACTATGACTCAGCCAACAGTTGTTCAAGTTCAATTAATGTCCGGTTAAACTTGAAAAGTAATGTGCCGAGTCATAATAAAATAACATGATGAAACGACAATGCGCATGAGCATGATATCAACCTGAACATGGATGGGAAGTATAACCATTTAACATATGAAGCATTAGCATCAATAATAATAAAGCACTTAGTCTACTAGATGCAGATGAACATGGCATAACGGTGATCATGCATATCACAGGTACTTTTCATAACAGACGATAATAATGCCTCAGAGAACATCACTATTACCAGCATGTAACAATAGCAAGAATGACATACGAGAATAATACTAGCAAGTAGTCACATAACTAACGGGGTGCATAAGCACAAGGCCTGATGAGGAGCATGGATCCACAAGCATAGCCGAAACAGTAACATCAGTAGTAAATGAGCAAGCAATTATTAAATATTTAAGTAGAAAACCATGGCTACTGCAAGGCCGTCATGCAAGTGGCTATCATGGCTTGCCTGGGGTTGAAGGATTCTCCGGGAAGAAGTGCGATGAAGTCGCAGAAAGATTCGCTGGAAATGTTTCTCTCTCGGAGGGGGCTAAATAATGGCAAGGGCAAAACGGTCATTTTCAGTAAGTGACAACATAATGAAAATGATACCAACAGAACAAGCTCGACTAGACGAGAACGTGGGATTTGGAATCACCTGAATCGGAGCTACGGTCGCAGAGATATGGACAGTTGAATACCAGGGACCAATCTATAAAAAGAATATTCACAAACTAGTCCTTGGTGGTTTAAACATAAAGCGCCTTCGGGGGAAATACGCTTTCTGCAAAAGAAAACGCATTCTTAGCTGAAGTAGAAACAAAGTGCGCTTTCTAGAGAGGAAAGCGTATTCTAGTGAATACATCTCCACTTACTGGCGCGGGCCCGGGGCTAGGCAATGTCCAGAGGCTTACACACGGGGCCCACCCGTCTCTCTCTCCTCCCGTCCTGGCTGTTTTCTTTCTCCCGACCGAAGCAGGGGAGGCACAGAGCAGAGGCACGGTCGGCGACGGCCTCGGCGGCTCCGGTTGTCTCCGGCCAAGGAGAGGCCACCGACGGGACCAGGGCGAGGCGCCGCACCCGCCTGGACCGACCACGGGCGTCGGGGTGGAGCAGCGCAGCGGCGCCACACGGTGGCCAAGGGCAGGAGGCGGCGGCCGTTCCGGCGCACGCAGCCAAAGCAGCTCCGGCGATGAAATGAGGAGCTGGGGAGGATCGCCGAACTCCGATAGGTCTATTGGTGGTGGTCTGGAGAGGAGAGGAGGCCGGGCTGGCTCGAATTTGAGCAGAGGATGACGGCGGCCATGGTGGATGGAGGAGGCGGCAGGGAGCTCCGGTGGTCGAGGGATGGGTTTGAGAGGTCGATGAGCTGCAGTGGAGGTCGGGGATGCTTTTTATAGCCGCGGGGAGGGCTCGGGAAGGCTCGAGAGCTCGCAGGTAACCATTCACGGTGGTGGCAGAGATGGCCAGGTCACGGGCGCGGCTGCCGGCCCATGAGGATGAAGAGATAGGAAGGGGCAGGGCAGAGAAGTGATTGCACAATCATGGGGAAGCTCCGGGACAAGGAGGGAGTTCGAGAGATGGACAAAACGGACGAAGACAAGGGCCCCATCGCCCAGAGCGCGCGCACACGCATGTCGGACGCATGGTCACCGCGTGAACACGGTGAGGGGGCACGCTCTGGTTGGCCAGACCATGTCAGATAGTTAGGTCATTCACCATAGAGTGCCAAAGGGCAAATGAACAAGCATAGTAACCCCTGATGTGACCACAAAGAGCTTTAAGACAACAGAACAACAAGGTGTTTACTGTGGAGTGGGGAAGAACTACTTGGGGAGAGAGGCTGAGGTTTGTCTGGTGTTGATCATACACTAAGATGATCATGATGGCAAGGTTTGAGCTCAATTGGAGGAGCTTAGCTAGCACTTGCTGTACAAACCACCACACTGGACATAAATGCAAAAGATGAAGTAGCACTCACATGGTTGATTTGATTGAGCTGAACTTTGTAGGAGATGAGTTATATGGACATATGAAGACACTGTAAAAATTTCATACTAATTGGACACACCAAAATGGTACTTCCTTCACAGTGGTCCTCTCTGGACAGAAACTTGGGAGAATTATAGAAAAATACTGGCTTGATGAAATGAGCCCAAATTTTGTGGAGAGAGGTTGTATAGGTAGGAGAATGTCCTGGAAAAAATTCAGAATTTATGGAGCAATATAAAATATAGTTGCTTCACAACCTGAAAATCTGACCAGAAACAAAGATTGGATGGTTCACTCACCATGAGCATGTAATATTGAATATTTTTGCATATCCAAGCTTCATATGGCCCAAATGAATATTGATAATTTTGTGGGAATTTGGGGAAAAACAGAAATGAAGGTTGCTTCACAACCTAGAGCAGACAGGGTTATTCCTTTAATAGAAAAAGGAATATTCCCAAAAAAAAGAATATTGGGATAGGGCTAAGATGGAAATAACATGGTCTTGGTGTTGGGGAACGTTGCATGGGAAACAAAAAAATTCCTACGCTCACCAAGACCAATATAGGAGATTAACATCTATGAGAGGAGAGATTGGATCTACATACCCTTATAAATCGCTAAGTGGAAGCGTTAAGAAACGCGGTCGATGTAGTCGAACATCTTTGCGATCCAATCACGATCCGTCCCACGAACTCCCGATCAAGTGCCGAACGGACGGCACCTCCGTGTTCAGCACACGTGCGACTCGATGATGTCTCCTCCTTCTTGATCTAGCAAGAGAGGGAGGATAAGTAGATGGGATCTCAACCAGCACGATGGCATGGTGGAGATGGTGGTGGAGCAATCCCAGTAGGGCTTCGCCAAGCGCTACCGTAGATGCGATCTGAGGAGAAAACAGAGTAATGGGAGAGGTAGGGCTGCTTCAGGGCGTGGGAATTGGTGTGCCCAGCCCCCCACGCCCCTCCCCACTATATATAGGGGTGTGGGAGGCCTGGGGGCGCAGCCCTAGCCCCTCCTCCAAGGAGGGGAGGCGTCCAATGGGGAGGAGTGCCCTCCAAGTCAAGTGGAGGGCCCTCCCCCTTAGGGTTTCCGTTCCCCTAGGCGCATGGGCCTCTTTGGGGCTGGTGCCCCTAGCCCAATAAGCCTAGGACGCCCCCTAAATCCCATGCATGCCTTAGGTGCTGGAGGGACCCTTCCGGACTCCTCCAGAACCCTTCGGAAACTTCTAGAACCTTCTAGAACCTTCCGGAAGCTTCCCGCCACAATACCGGTAAAACCCATAACTTTTTCGGTAGTCATAATATGACTTCCCATATATAAATCTTTACCTCCGGACCATTCCGGAGCTCCTCATGACGTCCGGGATCTCATCCGGGACTCTGAACAACATTCGGTCACCAACGTGAATATCCAATACTACTCTAGCGTCATCGAACGTTAAGCGTGCAGACCCTACGGGTTCGAGAATCATGTGGACATGACCGAGACACCTCTCCGGTTAATAACCAATAGCGGGACCTAGATGCGCATATTGGTTCCCACATTTTCGACGAAGATCTTTATCGTTCGAACCACGATGCCAAGGATTCAATCAATCCCGTATGCAGTTCCCTTTGTCTAGCGGTATGTTACTTGCCCGAGATTCGATCATCGGTATCTCCATACCTAGTTCAATCTCGTTACCGGCAAGTCTCTTTACTCATTCTATAATACAAGATCCCATGATTAACTCCTTAGTCACATTGCTTGCAAGCCTGTTGTTATGTTGTATTACCGAGTGGGCCCTGAGATACCTATTCGTCACACGGAGTGACAAATCCCAATCTTGATCCATGCCAACTCAACAGACACCATCGGAGATATCTGTAGAGAATCTTTATAGTCACCCAGTTACATTGCGGCGTTTTATACACACAAGGTATTCCTCCGGTGCCAGGGAGTTGCATGATCTCATGGTCTTAGGAACAGATACTTGACATGAAGAAAGCAGTAGCATTAAACTAATACGATCTAACGCTATGCTTACGGTTGGATCTTGTCCATCACATCATTCTCCTAATGATGTGATCCCATTATCAAATGACAACTTATGTCTATGGTTAGGAAACCTTAACCATCTTTGATCAACGAGCTAGTCTAGTAGAGGCTCACTAGGGACACGTTGTTGTGTATGTATCGACACATGTATCTGAGTTTCCGATCAATACAATTCTAGCATGGACAATAAAAGATTATCATGAATAGGGAAATATGATAATAACCAATTTACTATTTCCTCTAGGGCATATTTCCAATAGTCTTCCACTTGCACTAGAGTCAATAATCTAGTTCACATCGCCTTGTGATTAACACCCAATGAGTTCTGGGGTTTGATCATGTTTTTCTTGTGAGAGAGGTTTTAGTCAACGTGTCTGCAACATTCAGATCCGCGTTTACTTCGCAAATCTCTATGTCATATTGTAGATGATGCTACCACGCTCCACTTGGAGCTATTCGAAATGGCTGCTCCACTATACGTATCCAGTTTGCTACATAGAGTCATCCGGATTGGTGTCAAAGCTTGCATCGACATAACCCTTTACGCCAAACTCTTTATTCCTCTAAGGATAATTTTGACCGTTGTCTAGTGATCCACTCCTGGATCACTCTTGTACCCCCTTGCCAGACACGTGGCAAGGCACACATCATGTGCGGTACACAGCATGGCATACCGTATAGAGCCTATGGTTAAGGTATAGGGGATGACTTTCGTCCTTTCTCTTTCTTCTGCCATGGTCGAGCTTTGAGTCTTACTCAACTTCACACCTTACAACTCAGGCAAGAACTCCTTCTTTGACTGATCCATTTTGAACTCCTTCGAAATCATGTCAAGGTATGTGCTCTGTGAAAGTCTTATCGGGTGTCTCAATCTATCTATATAGATCTTGATGCCCAATATGTAAGCAGATTTACCCAGGTCTTCCTTTGAAAAACTCCTTTCAAACAACACTTTATGCTTTCCAAAAATTCTACACCATTTCCGATCAACAATATGTCATCCACATATACTTATCAGAAATGTAGTAGTGCTCCCACTCACTTTCTTGTAAATACAAGTTTCTTGCAAACTTTGTATAAACCCAAAAGCTTTGATCACCTCATCAAAGCATATATTCCAACTCCGAGACGCTTGCTCCAGTCCATAGAAGGATCGCTGGAGCTTGCATACCTTTTAGCATCCTTAGGATCGACAAAACCTTCCGGTTGTATCACATACAACCTTTCCTCATGGAAACCGTTAAGGAAACTCTGTTTTGATATCCATTTGCCAGATTTCGTAATCAAAAAATGTAGCAACTGCTAACATAATCCCAACAGACTTTAGCATTGCTAAGAGTGAGAAAGTCTCATCATAGTCAACTCCTTGAACTTGTCGAAAACTTCTTTGCGACAAGTCGAGCTTCATAAATGGTGACATTACCATTAGCGTCCGTCTTCTTCTTAAAGATCCATTTGTGCTTAATGGCATGCCGGTCATCAGGCAAGTCCACCAAAGTCCATACTTTGTGCTCATACATGGATCCTATCTCGAATTTTATGGCTCCTAGCCATTTGTTGGAATCCGGGCCCACCATCGCTTCTCCATAGCTCATAGGTTCATCATTGTCCAACAACATGACTTCTAAGACAGGGTTACCGTACCACTCAGGAGTAGTACGTATCCTTGTTGACCTACGAGGCTTGATAGTAACTTGATCTGAAACTTCATGATCACTATCATTAGCTTCCTTTTCAACTGACGTAGGTGCCACAGAAACATCTTTCTACGCCGAGCTACTCTCTGGTTGAAGTAAAGGTTCAACAACCTCATCAAGTTCTATCTTCCTCCCACTCAATTCTTTCGAGAGAAACTTGATGACCCACAAGTATAGGGGATCTATCGTAGTCCTTTCGATAAGTAAGAGTTTCAAACCCAACGAGGAGCAGAAGGAAATGACAAGCGGTTTCAGCAAGGTATTCTCTGCAAGCACTGAAATTATCGGTAACAGATAGTTGTGTGATAAGATAATTCGTAACGGGTAACAAGTAACAAAAGTAAACAAGTTGCAGCAAGGTGGCCCAATCCTTTTTGTAGCAAAGGACAAGCCTGGACGAACTCTTATATAAAGCAAAGCGCTCTCGAGGACACATGGGAATTGTTGTCAAGTTAGTTTTCATCATGCTCATATGATTCGTGTTCGTTACTTTAATAATTTGATATGTGGGTGGACCGGTGCTTGGGTGCTTCCCTTCCTTGGACAAGCCTCCCACTTATGATTAACCCCTCTCGCAAGCATCCGCAACTACGAAGGAAGAATTAAGATAAATCTAACCATAGCATGAAACATATGGATCCAAATCAGCCCCTTACGAAGCAACGCATAAACTAGGGTTTAAGCTTTTGTCACTCTAGCAACCCATCATATACTTATTACTTCACAATGCCTTCCCCTAGGCCCAAACAATGGTGAAGTGTCATGTAGTCGACGTTCACATAACACCACTAGAGGAAAGACAACATACATCTCATCAAAATATCGAACGAATACCAATTCACATGATTACTTATAACAAGACTTCTCCCATGTCCTCAGGAACAAACGTAACTACTCACAAAGCATATTCATGTTCATGATCAGAGGAGTATTAATTATCATTAAGGATCTGAACAAATGATCTTCCACCGAATAAACCAACTAGCATCAACTACAAGGAGTAATCAGCACTACTAGCAACCCACAGGTACCAATCTGAGGTTTTGAGACAAAGATCGGATACAAGAGATGAACTAGGGTTTGAGAGGAGATGGTGCTGGTGAAGATGTTGATGGAGATTGACCCCCTCTCGATGAGAGGATCGATGGTGATGACGATGGCGATGATTTCCCCCTCCCGGAGGGATGTTTCTCCGGCAGAACAGCTCCGCCGGAGCCCTAGATTGGTTCTGCCCAGGTTCAGCCTCGAGACGTCGACGCTTCGTCCTGAAAGCTTCCTTCTTATTTTTTCTAGGTCAAAACACACCATATAGCAGAAGTTGGGCGTCGGGGGCCTGCCAGGTGGCCCACAAGGACGGGGGGCGCGCCCTCCACCCTTGTGGATGGCAGGTGGGCCCCCTCTGGTACTTTCTTCACCCAATATTTTTTATTAAATCCAAAATGACTCTCCGTGAAGTTTCAGAACTTTTGGAGTAGTGCAGAATAGGTCTCTAATATTTGCTCCTTTTCCAGCCCAGAATTCCAGCTGCCGGCATTCTCCCTCTTCATGTAAACTTTGTAAAATAAGAGAGAAAAGGCATAAGTATTGTGCCATAATGTGTAATAACAATCCATAATGCAATAAATATTGATATAAAAGCATGATGCAAAATGGACGTATCAACTCCCCCAAGCTTAGACCTCGCTTGTCCTCAAGCAAAAGCCGATATCGAAAAATATGTCCACATGTTTAGAGATAGAGGTGTCGATAAAATAAAATACGGAAATGAGGGCATCATGATCATCTTTAGAACAACAACATATATTGTCATATAATTTCTTATGCTAAAGTAACAATTCGTTCATAAGGTAAAGTATGAATCAAAAACTTCATTGAAAACTAACAAACTATGATCTCAGTCATTGAAACAATTGCAATTTATCATAACATCGAAAAGAATCAATATAAGAGCTTTTCAGCAAGTCTACATACTCAACTATCATTTAGTCTTTCACAATTGCTAACACTCACACGATACTTATGGGTTCAAAGTTTCCATCAGACACAGGGAAAGATAGGGGCTTATAGTTTTGCCTCCCAACCTTTTACCTGAAGGGTAATGTCAACAATAATACTTTATGATGACCTACATCCGAGTGGATATATATATCTGGGTCTTTGTCCAACACATAGTGCTTGCCAAAAGGAAAAAGTGTAAAAAGGAAAGGTGAAGATCACCATGACTCTTGTATAAGGGTAGAAGATAAAAGTAAAAGATAGGCCCTTCGCAGAGGGAAGCAGTGGTTGTCATGCACTTTTATGGTTGGATGCACAAAATCTTAATGCAAAAGAACGTCACTTTATATTGCCGCTTGTGATAAAGAACTTTATTATGCAGTCCGTCGCTTTTATTTCTTCCATATCACAAGTTTGTATAAAGCTTATTTTCTTCACACTAATAGATCATACATATTTAGAGAGCAATTTTTATTGCTTGCACCGATGACAACTTACTTGAAGGATCTTACTCAATCCATAGGTAGGTATGGTGGACTCTCATGGCAAAACTGGGTTTAGGAATGTTTGGAAGCACAAGTAGTATCTCTACTTGGTGCAAAGAATTTGGCTAGCATGAGAGGGAAAGGCAAGCTCAACATGTTGGAGGATCCATGACAATATAACTTCTATTCGGATATAAGAAAACATAACCCATTATGTTGTGTTCCTTGTCCAACATCAACTTTTTAGCATGTCATATTTTAATGAGTGCTCACAATTACAAAAGATGTCCAAGATAGTATATTTATATGTGAAGCCTCTCTTTCTTTATTACTTCCTATTAATTGCAACAATGACCAAAACTATGTTTGTTAACTCCCAACAAATTTTATTCATCATACTCTTTATATGTGAAGTAATTACTCTCCATAAGATCAATATATGATCTTTTTATTATTTTATTCCCTCAAGATCATAGCAAGAAAACAAAGCCCTCAACTCAAAACTACTCTTTATTATATAACTCACGGACTTTATTACATAGATAGAGATCAAAACAAAACTCAAAGCTAGATCATACTAAAACTTTATTCTACTAGATCAAGATATAACCAAAAGGATTGAACTAAAAAAACAATAAAAGTAAAGGTGTGATGCTGATACGATACCGGGGCACCTCCCCCAAGCTTGGCAGTTGCCAAGGGGAGTGCCCATACCCCTGTATTTATGTCTCTTTCTTCAGACGTGATGATGTGATATTCTTGGCGATGATGCCCTTTAGGATGCGATTCTCTTCCTCGAGCTTATTAATTTGCTGCTTAAGTTCCATTACTTCCTTGCGAAGTTTACCCGTGACGGCTAGAGCTCCATTCACCCATGGATGTTTTATAGCTGCGGGAGAAAAGGCAACACTCTTTTTCATATTTTCATAAGAGAGAAATCTAGCATTGGGAGGAATGACCGAATTTGGTATTGTCGAGCTCTGAAGTTCCTCCAGCATGAATCCGGTTTGAAGACGAGAGGTGACTTCTTGATTCTCCTCCATGGCATCCACCCTTTTCAAGTCAGCCTCCATCTCTTCCTTCGTTGATTGCCCGAAGTGGTCAGCTTCGATGTATGCTCTTGGGCCCGGTGTCGGGTGAGATACATGACTCTCCCCGACCGACTCTTGCGAAGACATCTTGCTCTAAATCTGCTGCAGAAACAGCTCAAAACAAAAACAGAGGATTTTGTCGTGGTACGGTGGTCAAAACCTTCGGGAGATTTTATAATGAATTTTTACCGACCAAAAGAAGTATTATGCAAGAAAACGGAGTCCGGAGTGCACACGAGGTGGCCACAAGGTCGGGGGGCGCGCCCAGGGGGTAGGGCGCGCCCTCCACCCTTGTGGTCGCCTCGTGTCTCTTTCGGACTACTTTTAATTTTCCTAATTTTTTAAATATTCCAAAATGGAGAAAAACTATCATTGGAAACGTTTTGGAGTCAGTTTACTTACCGTACCACATACCTATTCCTTTTCGGAGTCTGAAACATTCTGGAAAGTTTTCCTTATGTACTCCTCCGGTGTTACAGTATCAATTATATTGGTCTCTACATTTATGGGCGCACCTGAGATATAATGTTTGATTCTTTGACCGTTTACCACCTTTGAATTTGTGCCTTCGGCGTTGTTGATTTTTATGGCACCGGAATGATAGACCTCCTCGATAATGTAAGGACCTCCCCATTTAGAGAGAAGCTTTCCTGCAAAAAATCTTAAACGAGAGTTGTATAGCAAAACATGATCACCGATATTAAACTCACGCTTTTGTATCCTTTTGTCATGCCATCTTTTAACTTTTTATTTAAACAACTTGGCATTCTCATAGGCTTGGGTTCTCCATTCATCAAGCGAGCTTATGTCAAACAACCTCTTCTCACCGGCAAGTTTGAAATCATAGTTGAGCTCTTTAATTGCCCAATAAGCTTTATGTTCTAGTTCAAGAGGTAAGTGACAAGCCTTTCCATAAACCATTTTATATGGAGACATACCCATAGGGTTTTTATAAGCAGTTCTATAAGCCCATAATGCATCATCAAGTTTCTTAGACCAATTCTTTCTAGATCTATTAACAGTCTTTTGCAAAATCAATTTAATCTCTCTATTGCTCAATTCTACTTGACCACTAGACCGAGGATGATATGGAGATGCAATTCTATGGTTAACATCATACTTAGCAAGCAATTTACGGAAAGCACCATGAATAAAATGTGAACCACCATCAGTCTTTAAATATCTAGGGACTCCAAACCTCAGAAAAATAATTTCTTTAAGCATTTTAATAGAAGTGTTATGATCATCACTACTAGTTGGAATAGATTCTACCCACTTAGTAACATAATCAACAGCAACTAAAATATGCGTATACCCATTAGAGGAAGGAAAAGGTCCCATATAATCAAAGCCCCAAACATCGAATGGTTCAATAACAAGTGAATAATTCATAGGCATTTCCTGACGTCTACTAATATTACCAATTCTCTGGCATTCATCACAAGACAAGACAAACTTACAAGCATCCTTAAAGAGAGTAGGCCAATAAAAACCATATTGCAATACCTTATGTGCAGTTCTATCTCCAGCGTGGTGTCCTCCGTAAGACTAGGAGTGGCACTTGCGTAGGATCTGTTCCTGTTCATGCTCAGGTACACAACGTCTAATAACACCATCTACTCCTTCTTTATAAAGGTGTGGGTCATCCCGAAAGTAATGTCTTAAATCATAGAAAAACTTTTTCTTTTGCTGGTATGTGAAACTAGGTGGTATAAATTTAGCAACAATGTAATTAGCATAATCAGCATACCATGGAGTATTACGAGCATTATTTATAACAGCTAATTGTTCATCAGGAAAGCTATCATCAATAGGTAGTGGGTCATCAAGAACATTTTCTAACCTAGACAAGTTGTCTGCAACGGGGTTCTCAGCTCCCTTTCTATCAATAATATGCAAATCAAATTCTTGTAGCAAGAGAACCCATCTAATAAGTCTAGGTTTAGCATCTTTCTTTTCCATAAGTTATTTAATAGTAGCATGATCAGTGTGAACAGTTACTTTGGAATCAACAATATAGGATCTGAACTTATCACAAGCAAAGACAACTGCTAAAAATTCTTTTTCAGTAGTAGCATAATTCCTCTGAGCACTGTCTAGAGTTTTACTAGCATAATGAATAACATTTAATTTCTTATCAACTCTTTGCCCAAGAACAGCACCAACAGCATAATCACTAGCATCACACATAATTTCAAAGGGTAAATTCCAAATAGGTGGCTGAACAATAGGTGCAGAACTCAAGGCTTTCTTAAGTATTTCAAATGCTTCTACACAATCATCATAAAAAACAAAAGGAACATATTTTTGCAAGAGATTAGTGAGAGGCCTAGAAATTTTAGAGAAGTCTTTAATAAACCTCCTATAGAAACCAGCATGACCAAGGAAACTTCTTATACCTTTGATATCTTTAGGACACGGCATCTTTTCAATAGCATCTACTTTAGCTTTATCAACTTCAATACCTCTTTCAGAAATTTTATGCCCCAAGACAATACCTTCATTAACCTTAAAGTGGCACTTCTCCCAATTTAAAACAAGATTAGTTTCTTCATATCTCTGCAAAACTCGATCAAGGTTGCTTAAGCAATCATCAAAAGAAGTTCCGTTAACGGAGAAATCATCCATGAAAACCTCAACAATCTTTTCACAAAAATCAGAGAATATAGCAGTCATACATCTTTGAAAGGTAGCAGGTGCATTGCATAAACCAAAAGGCATATGTCTATAAGCAAAGGTACCGGAAGGGCAAGTAAAAGTGGTCTTTTCCTGATCATCTTTTAACACAGGTATTTGAGAGAAACCAGAATAACCATCTAGAAAGCAAAAATGTGTATGTTTGGATAATCTTTCTAGCATTTGATCAATAAAAGGTAGAGGGTAATGATCTTTTCTAGTAGCTTTATTTAATTTGTGAAAATCAATTACCATTCTATAACCTGTAACAATTCTTTGTGGGATCAATTCATTCTTATCATTAGGAACAAGAGTAATACCTCCCTTCTTAGGGACACAATGGACAGGACTTACCCACTTACTATCAGCAATAGGATAAATTATACCTCCCTCCATAAGCTTTAATATTTCATTTCTTACCACTTCTTTCATCTTAGGATTTAACCATCGTTGGTGATCAACAACTGGTTTAGCATCATTCCCCAAATTAATTTTGTGCTGACATAGAGTGGGACTAATGCCCTTAAGAGCATCAAGAGTATATCCAATAGCGGCACGATGCTTCTTCAGAGTTTTCAATAATTTCTTTTCTTCATGCTCTGAAATGTTAGCACTAATAATAACAGGATATATCTTCTTTTCATCGAGATAAGCATATTTCAAAGTATCCGGTAATTGTTTAAGCTCAAACACGGGATCACCCTTGGGTGGAGGAGGATCCCCTAGGATTTCAATAGGCAAATTGTGTTTCAAAATAGGCCCTTGATTAAAGAATATCTTGTCTATTTCCCTTCTTTCATTCATAAACATATCATTCTCATGGTCTAGCAAATATTGTTCTAAGGGATCGGTAGGAGGCACAGCAATAGAAGCAAGACCAATAATTTCATCCTTACTAGGCAATTCTTTATCATGAGGTTGTCTACGAAATTTAGAGAAATTAAAATCATGAGACATATCCCCTAAACCGATAGTAACAATATCTTTCTCTCAATCTATCTTAGCATTAACATTATTCAAGAAAGGTCTACCAAATATAATGGGACAAAAGTCATCTTGTGCGGAAGCAAGAACAAGAAAATTAGTAGGGTATTTTATTTTCCCACACAAGACTTCAACATCTCTAACAATCCCAATTGGTGAAATAGTATCTCTATTGGCATGCTTAATAGTAACATCAATATCTTCTATCTCAGCAGGTGCAATATCATTCATAATTTCTTTATATAAGGAAAAAGGAATTGCACTCACACTAGCACCCATATCACATAAGCCATGATAACAATGATCTCCTATTTTAACTGAAACAACAGGCATGCCAACAATGGGTCTATGTTTATCTTTACTATCGGGTTTAGCAATTCTAGCAGCTTCATCATAGAAATAAATAACATGCCCATCAATATTATCAACCTAGAGATCTTTAACCATAGCAATACTAGGTTCAACTTTAATTTGCTCAGGGGGTGTAGGTGTTCTAGTATAACTCTTACGAACCACAGTTGAAGCTT
The DNA here is from genome assembly GCA_011799875.1 of Thinopyrum elongatum. Lineage (NCBI taxonomy): Eukaryota > Viridiplantae > Streptophyta > Magnoliopsida > Poales > Poaceae > Thinopyrum > Thinopyrum elongatum. Next base: position 484,856,272 of record CM022301.1, on the reverse strand, counting down.
TAGCATGATCCTTTATTCTAACAGGAAAAGGTGGTTTCTCAATATAAGTAGTAGGAACAATAGGATCAACATTATAAGTAATAGTCTCTTCTTCAACTTTAATAGGTTCTACTACTTTAACTTCAATGGGAGGATGATATTTAAAGCACTTCTCCTTAGGGAGATCAACATGAGTTGCAAAAGATTCACAGAAAGAAGCTACTATCTCAGAGTCAAGTCCATATTTAGTGCTAAAATCATGAAAAGCATCGGTATCCGTAAAAGATTTAACACAATCAAACTTAAAGTTTATACCTGACTCCTTACCTTCGTCGAGTTCCCAATCTTCAGAGTTGCATTTAATTCTTTCCAATAAATCCCATTTGAATTCAATATCCTTCTTCATAAAAGAACCAGTACAAGAAGTATCGAGCATGGATCGATTATTATGAGAAAGACGAGCATAAATTTTTTGAATAATAATTTCTCTTGGGAGCTGATGATTGGGGCATGAATATAACATTGAATTAAGCCTCCCCCAAGCTTGAGCGATACTTTCTCCTTCACGAGGCCAAAAATTATATATATAATTCCGATCACGATGAAAAAGATGCATAGGATAAAACTTCTGATGAAATTCCAATTTCAATCGGTTGTAGTTCCATGATCCAATATCATCACATAGCCTATACCATGTCAATGCCTTCTCCGTCAAAGATAAAGGGAATACCTTCTTCTTGACTTCATCCTTGGGCAAACCTGCAAGCTTAAATAATCCACAAACTTCATCCACATAGATTAGATGCATATCAGGATGTAATGTTCCATCTCCTGTGTAAGGATGAGCTAGCAGTTTCTCTATCATACCTGAAGGAATTTCATAATAAATATTTTCAGTAGGTGCAGTAGGTTGAGGGGAAACTCTTCGCTATTCCGGTCGGGGTGAAGATACCCCGAACAAACCCCTCAAAGGATTATTTTCCATAGTAACAAGTGACAGTAAATTTTAGCACACTATATAAATGTTTCCTTACCAAATTCCACTTACCAAAGGCGCTTCACTCCCCGGCAACGGCGCCAGAAAAGAGTCTTGATGACCCACAAGTATAGGGGATCTATCGTAGTCCTTTCGATAAGTAAGAGTGTCAAACCCAACGAGGAGCAGAAGGAAATGACAAGCGGTTTTCAGCAAGGTATTCTCTGCAAGCACTGAAATTATATGTAACAGATAGTTGTGTGATAAGATAATTCATAACGGGTAACAAGTAACAAAAGTAAACAAGGTGCAGCAAGGTGGCCCAATCCTTTTTGTAGCAAAGGACAAGCCTGGACGAACTCTTATATAAACCAAAGCGCTCCCGAGGACACATGGGAATTGTTGTCAAGTTAGTTTTCATCATGCTCATATGATTCGCGTTCGTTACTTTGATAATTTGATATGTGGGTGGACCGGTGCTTGGGTGCTGCCCTTCCTTGGACAAGCCTCCCACTTATGATTAACCCCTCTCGCAAGCATCCGCAACTACGAAGGAAGAATTAAGATAAATCTAACCATAGCATGAAACATATGGATCCAAATCAGCCCCTTACGAAGCAATGCATAAACTAGGGTTTAAGATTCTGTCACTCCAGCAACCCATCATCTACTTATTACTTCCCAATGCCTTCCCCTAGGCCCAAACAATGGTGAAGTGTCATGTAGTCGACGATCACATAACACCACTAGAGGAAAGACAACATACATCTCATCAAAATATCGAACGAATACCAAATTCACATGATTACTTATAACAAGACTTCTCCCATGTCCTCAGGAACAAACGTAACTACTCACAAAGCATATTCATGTTCATGATCAAAGGAGTATTAATTATCATTAAGGATCTGAACAAATGATCTTCCACCGAATAAACCAACTAGCATCAACTACAAGGAGTAATCAACACTACTAGCAACCCACAGGTACCAATCTGAGGTTTTGAGACAAAGATCGGATACAAGAGATGAACTAGGGTTTGAGAGGAGATGGTGCTGGTGAAGATGTTGATGGAGATTGACCCCCTCTCGATGAGAGGATCGATGGTGATGACGATGGCGATGATTTCCCCCTCCCGGAGGGATGTTTCCCCGGCAGAACAGCTCCGCCTGAGCCCTAGATTGGTTCTGCCCAGGTTCCGCCTCGAGACAGCGGCGCTTCGTCCCGAAAGCTTCCTTCTTATTTTTTCTAGGTCAAAACACACCATATAGCAGAAGATGGGCGTCGGGGGCCTGCCAGGTGGCCCACAAGGACGGGGGGCGCGCCCTCCACCCTTGTGGATGGCAGGTGGCCCCCCTCTGGTACTTTCTTCACCCAATATTTTTTATTAAATCAAAAATGACTCTCCGTGAAGTTTCATGACTTTTGGAGTTGTGCAGAATAGGTCTCTAATATTTGCTCCTTTTCCAGCCCAGAATTCCAGCTGCCGGCATTCTCCCTCTTCATGTAAACTTTGTAAAATAAGAGAGAAAAGGCATAAGTATTGTGCCATAATGTGTAATAATAGCCCATAATGCAATAAATATTGATATAAAAGCATGATGCAAAATGGACGTATCAAAACTCTTTATCAAGAAAAGATCCATTCTTGGCAACAAAGACCTTGCCTTCGGATCTGAGATAGAAGGTGTACCCAACTGTTTCCTTAGGGTATCCTATGAAGACGCACTTGTTCGCTTTGGGTTTGAGCTTATCAGGCTGAAGCCTTTTCACATAAGCGTTGCATCCCCAAACCTTAAGAAACGACAACTTAGGTTTCTTGCCAAACCATAATTCATACGGTGTCGTCTCAATGGATTTAGATGGTGCCCTGTTTAAAGTGAATGTAGTTGTCTCTAGTGCATAACCCCAAAACTATAGTGGCAATTCAGTAAGAGACATCATAGATCACACCATATCCAATAGAGTGTGATTACGAAGTTCGGACACACCATTACGCTGTGGTGTTCCAGGAGGCATGAGTTGTGAAACAATTTCCACATATGTTTTAAATGTATACCAAACTCGTAACTCAGATATTCACCTCCACGATCATATCATAGACATTTTATCTTCTTGTCACGATGATCTTCAACTTCACTCTGAAATTGTTTGAACTTTTCAAACGTTTAAGACTTGTGTTTCATTAAGTAAATATACCCATATCTACTCAAATCATCAGTGAAGGTAAGAAAATAACGACATCCACCGCATGCTTCAATACTCATTGGACCGCATACATCAGTATGTATCATTTCCAATAAGTCACTTGCCCGCTCCATCGTACCGGAAAACGGGGTCGTAGTCATCTTGCCCATGAGGCATGGTTCACATGTCTCAAGCGATTCAAAATCGAGTGAGTCAAAAGATCCATCAGCATGGAGCTTCTTCATGCGCTTTACACCAATATGACCTAAGTAGCAGTGCCACAAGTATGTGGTACTATCATTATTATCTTTGCATCTTTTGGCATCAATATTATGAACATGTGTATCACTATGATCGAGATTCAATAAACCATTCACATTGGGTGCATGACCATAGAAGGTATTATTCATGTAAACAGAATAACCATTATTCTCTGACTTAAATGAATAACCGTATTACAATAAACACGATCTAATCATGTTCATGCCCAACGCAGACACCAAATAACATTTATCTAGGTTCAACACTAATCCCAAAGGTAGAGGGAGCGTGCGATGGTGATCACATCAACCTTGGAAACACTTCCAACACACATCATCACCTCACCTTTAGCTAGTCTCCGTTTATTCCGCAGCTTTTGTTTCGAGTTACCAATATTAGCAACTGAACTGGTATCTAATACCCAGGTGCTACTTGGAGTACTAGCAAGGTACACATAAATAACACGTATATCAAATATACTTTTGTTGAAGTTGCCGGCCTTCTTATCTACCAAGTATTTGGGGTAGTTTCACTACGAGTGACCGTTCCCCTTACAATAGAAGCACTTAGTCTCGGGTTTGGGTTCAACCTTGGGTTTCTTCACTGGAGCGGCAACTGGCTTGCCATTCATGAAGTTTCCCTTCTTGCCCTTGCCCTTCTTGAAACTAGTGGTCTTATTAACCATTAATACTTGATGCTCCTTGATTTCTACCTTCGCGGCCTTAAGCACTGCAAACAACTCAGAGACTAACCTAGTCATCCCTTGCATGTTATAGTTCAACACAAAGCTCTTGTAGCTAGGTGGTAGTGATTGGAGAACTCTGCCAATCACTATCTTATCTGGAAGATTAACTCCCACTTGATTCAAGCGATTGTAGCACCCAGACATTCTGAGCACATGCTCACTGGCTGAGCTATTCTCCTCCATCTTGTAGGCAAAGAACTTGTCAGAGGTCTCATACCTCTCAACACGGGCATGAGCCTGAAATACCAATTTCAGCTGTTGGAACATCTCATATGTTCCATGGCGTTCAAAACGTCTTTGGAGCCCCGATTCTGAGCCGTAAAGCATGGCGCACTAAACTATCAAGTAGTCATCACAACGTGTCTGCCAGATGTTCACAACATCTACAGACGACGCTAGAGGGGTTGGCACACCAAGTGGTGCATCAAGGACATAAGCCTTCTGTGCAGCAGTGAGGACAATCCTCAGACTATGGACCTAGTCCGCATAATTTCTTACAATATCTTTCAACTTAGTCTTTCTCTAGGAACGTATTAAAATAGGGAGCTATAAACATAATTTGCAAAGACAACTTAGACTATTGTTCAAGATAATGAGTTCAATTAATCATATTACCTAAGAACTCCCACTCAAATCAACATCCCTCCGGTCATCCGAGTGTAACATGATCCAAATTCACCAACCCAAGTCAGATCATCATGTGAGATGAGGTGGTTTCAATGGTGAACATCTCCATGTTGATCATATCTACTATATGACTCATGTTCGACCTTCTGGTCTCTTGTTATCTGAGGCCATGTCTATACATGCTAGGCTCGTCAAGTTTAACCCAAGTGTTCTGCATGTGCAAAACTGGCTTGCACCCGTTGTATGTGAACGTAGAGTCTATCACACCCGATCATCACGTGGTGCTTCGAAACGACGAACTTTCGCAATGGTGCACACTTGGGGAGAACACAATTTTATCTTGAAATTTTAGTGAGGGATCACCTTACAATGCTACCGTCGTCTTAAGCAAAATAAGATGCATAAAAGGATTAACATCACATGCAAATCATAAGTGACATGATATGGCTATCATCTTGTGCTTTTGATCTCCATGTCCAAAGCATCGGCATGATCTCCATCGTCACCGGCATGACACCATGATCTCCATCATCATGACCTCCATCATCGTGTCACCATCGGGGTTGTCATGCCAACCATACTTCTACAACTATTGCTACCGCTTAGCGATAAAGTAAAGCATTACATAGCGCTTAATGATTGACACGCAGGTCATACAATAATTAAAGACAACCCTATGGCTCCTGCCGGTTGCCGTATTCATCGACATGCAAGTCGTGATAAACTATACAAAACATGATCATCTCATACATCAAATATATCTCATCATGTCTTTGGCCATATCATATCACAACATACCCTGCAAAAACAAGTTAGACGTCCTCTAATTGTTGTTGCATGTTTTACGTGGCTGCTATGGGTATCTAGAAAGAACGATTCTTACCTACGCAAAGCCACAACGGTGATATTCAAGTTGCTATTCAACCTTCTACAAGGACCGCCTTCGTCGAATCCGATTCAACTAAGGTGGGAGAGACAGACACCCGCCAGCCATCTTTATGCAATCAAGTTGCATTTCTGTCGATGGAACCGGTCTCATGTACGTGGACATGTAAGGTTGGTCCGGGCCACTTCATCCCACAATACCGCTGAATCAAAATAAGACTAAGGAAGGAAGCAATCTGAATATCAATGACCACAAACTCCTTTGTGTTCTACACGTGATGTCATCTACGCATAGACCTAGCTCATGATGCCACTGTTGGGGAACGTTGCATGGGAAACAAAAAAATTCCTACGCTCACCAAGATCAATCTAGGAGATTAACATCTACGAGAGGAGAGATTGGATCTACATACCCTTGTAGATTGCTAAGCGGAGGCATTAAGAAATGCGGTCAATGTAGTCGAACATCTTCGCGATCCAATCACGATCCGTCCCACGAACTCCCGATCAAGTGCCGAACGGACGACACCTCCGCGTTCAACACACGTGCGGCTCGATGATGTCTCCTCCTTCTTGATCCAGCAAGAGAGGGAGGAGAAGTAGATGGGATCTCAACCAGCACGATGGCGTGGTGGAGATGGTGGTGGAGCAATCCCAGCAGGGCTTCAGCAAGCGCTACCGTAGATGCGATCTGAGGAGAAAACAGAGTAATGGGAGAGGTAGGGCTGCCTCAGGGAGTGGGAATTGGTGTGCCCAGCCCCCCACGCCCCTCCCCACTATATATAGGGGTGTGGGAGGCCTGGGGGCGCAGCCCTAGCCCCTCCTCCAAGGACGGGAGGCGTCCAATGGGGATGAGTGCCCTCCAAGTCAAGTGGAGGGCCCTCCCCCTTACGGTTTCCCTTCCCCTAGGCGCATGGGCCTCTTTGGTGCTGGTGCCCCTGGCCCAATAAGGATAGGACGCCCCCTAAAGCCCATGCACACCTTAGGTGCTGGAGGGACCCTTCCGGACTCATCCGGAACCTTCTAGAACCTTCCGAAAGCTTCCCGGTACAGTACCGGTAAAACCTGAAACTTTTCCGGTAGTCAAAATATGACTTCCCATTTATAAATCTTTACCTCCAAACCATTCCAGAGCTCCTCGTGACATCCGGGATCTCATCCGGGACTCCGAACAACATTCATTCACCAACGTGAATATCCAATACTACTCTAGCGTCACCGAACGTTAAGCGTGCAGACCCTACGGGTTCGAGAATCATGTGGACATGACCGAGACACCTCTCCGGTCAATAACCAATAGAGGGACCTGGATGCCCATATTGGTTCCCACATTTTCCACGAAGATCTTTATCGGTCGAACCATGATGCCAAGGATTCAATCAATCCCGTATGCAGTTCCCTTTGTCTAGCGGTATGTTACTTGCCCGAGATTCGATCGTCGGTATCTCCATACCTAGTTCAATCTCGTTACTGGCAAGTCTCTTTACTCGTTTTGTAATACAAGATCCCGTGATTAACTCCTTAGTCACATTGCTTGCAAGCCTATTGTGATGCTATATTACCGAGTGGGCCCTGAGATACCTATCCATCATACGGAGTGACAAATCCCAGTCTTGATCCATGCCAACTCAACAGACACCCTCAGAGATATCTGTAGAGCATCTTTATAGTCACCCAGTTACGTTGCAGCATTTGATACACACAAGGTATTCCTCCGGTGTCAGGGAGTTGCATGATCTCATGGTCTTAGGAATAGATACTTGACATGAAGAAAGCAGTAGCAATAAACTAATACGATCAAATGCTATGCTTATGGTTGGGTCTTGTCCATCACATCATTATCCTAATGATGTGATCCCGTTATCAAATGACAACTCATGTCTATGGTTAGGAAACCTTAACCATCTTTGATTAACGAGCTAGTCTAGTAGAGGCTCACTAGGGACACGTTGTTGTGTATGTATCCACACATGTATCTGAGTTTCCGATCAATACAATTCTAGCATGGACAATAAACGATTATCATGAATAGGGAAATATGATAATAACCAATTTATTATTGCCTCTAGGGCATATTTCCAACACTTGGGATGGATTTGAGAATGACAAGCCACTAGGAAGAGATGATCTTCCCAAGTTTCCAGACCACAGAGCCGCAGAAAAAGAAAATCAAAGCAAAATCCAAAGAAATCCAAAAGAATAAGAAAAGGCAAAAATCCAGGGTGTTACAATTTCGTTGCCATGGGAACCATTTCAAAAATGGTGCCATGGAGGAAATTGCAGAAAATGTTGCCGTGGTGACAATTTCAGAAAACGTTGTCGTGGCACCAAATTCAGAAATTCCACCGTGGCACGAAATTATAGCTCCTCGTCCCACGCCGAGTACACCTTCTCCACGTCGGGGTCCTCCGTGTACGTTTTCCATCATCACCTATAACCTGTAGGCTGCCAGTATGATATTTACATTAACGTGGCAATCTCGTGGCTCCAGCCATCATGCCGTGACACGCAGGCCACTTAACATTACAACATATAACCATCTCATACATAAACTCATTATCATGATGAAGGCTATACCACATCATATGCATACTCTGCAAACCCAAGTTAGACGTCCTCTAATCGGTTTTAGAAAAAAATTAGTTAAGAGGTTAACCAGTTTTAACAAATAATACAAGCTACCTACGTCCACAACATAAGCAATGATTCTTGGTGCTAGATTAAGTTCTGAGGTGTGTGAAAGAAGATAATTAATTAAAAGTTTCGTCCCCCGCACTAAAATTCGTCAAATATTGAAAGCACAAGTGCTCCCTGGTTGATTTTGATAATTAATGTCAACATATCTCTTGTTGGACTAATACTTTCACCTAGTGTATTTCAGATGAGTTCAACCATGGCGTGGTAAGGACAAGAGGATGTGGAACCCCTTCAAAATGCTAAGGACAAATATTGGCAAAAGCTCAAGACTCTTCATTTCTATTTTAGTGATTAAAGATCACATTGAGTCCATAGGAAAGCCAATACTATTAAAAGGGGATGAGGTCTTGCTTAATGGTCTACTTGCTCAAAGTGCTTAGCGATATTGCTCCAAAATCCTCAGCCACTTTCTCATTTCCACATGTGTCCAAAACTCAAAGCCAAACTCGGCCCCACCGATTTGATCTATCCGGCGCCACCGAGTTCAGTTGACATAGCCACTGCCAGAAACCCTAAACGATTCAGTCACACTAATACGGATCTTGGTCTCACCGAGATGGCCCTGCAAACTCTCTATTTCCCTTTGTAACATTTCGGTCTCACCGAAATGAGCGATCGGTCCCACCGAGTTTGCTTGACCAACTCTCTGTTTGCTCTTTGCTGAAATTGGTCTCACCGAGTTCATGCAATCGGCTTCACCGAGATGAGGTTTTTCCCTAGTCCTTGCACATCGGTCCCCCCGAGTTGTTCCAGTCGGTCCCACCGAGATTCCTAACGTTCACATTTTGAACTGAATCGGTCTCACCGAGTTCTTCTATTCGGTCTGACCGAGTTGAGTCAAATGTGTGTAACAGTTGGATTTTGTGTGGAGGCTATATATACCCCTCCACCCCCTTCTCCATTCATGAGAGAGCCATCAGAACGTGCCTACACTTCCACTACTTATTTTCTGAGAGAGAACCACCTACTCATGTGTTGAGACCAAGATAGTCCAATCCTACCACAAGAATCTTGATCTCTAGCCTTCCCAAGTTGCTTTCCACTCAAATCATCTTTCCACCATAGCCAAATCTGTGAGAGAGAGTTGAGTGTTGGGGAGACTATCATTTGAAGCACAAGAGCAAGGAGTTCATCATCAACACACCATTTATTACCTTTTGGAGAGTGGTGTCTCCTAGATTGGTTAGGTGTCGCTTGGGAGCCTCTGACAAGATTGTGGAGTTGAACCAAGAAGTTTGTAAGGGCAAGGAGATCATCTACTTCGTGAAGATCTACCCGAGTGAGGCAAGTCCTTCGTGGGCGATGTCCATGGTGGGATAGACAAGGTTGCTTCTTCGTGGACCCTTCGTGGGTAGAGCCCTCCGTGGACTCGCGCAACCGTTACCCTTCGTGGGTTGAAGTCTCCATCAACATGGATGTACGATAGCACGACCTATCGGAACCACGCCAAAAATCTCTGATTCTACATTGCGTTTGCACACTCCAATCCCATCCCTTTACTTTCTTGCAATTAACATGCTTTATCTTTTCCGCTGCATATACTCTTGCCATGCTTGCTTGAAATGTATTGTGAATGCTTAAACTTGTACTAAAAATCCACCTCAACTTGAAGAACTTAAAAATTGCCACTTTTACTTGTTGAGGGTCTAATCACCCCCCTCTAGACCCTTCATCTCGATCCTTTCAATTGGTATCAGAGCTTTGGTCTCCATTGCTTTGGTTTAATCACCATTGGAGGAAGATGGATGAGTCTACGATTGGGAGTATTAGACGTAGAGTGCCCATGCTTGACGGAGAGTTCTATAGTGCTTGGAAAAATGAGATGCTTGAGATTTTCAATGAATATAATTTGAAGAAGTATATTACTAGACCTTGTGCGCTGATGTTGGCTTGAAGGGATGATGCAGCACAACAACGGTAGGTATTTCGCTCAGTGATGAGACCAAGGTTATCGAACCAGTAGGAGAACCAAGCAACACTACGTAAAAAACACCTGCACACAAAGAACAAATACTTGCAACCCGACGTATTAAAGGGGTTGTCAATCCCTTTCGGGTAACGACGCCAGAAATTGGCAAACGGACGTGAGAAAGTTGTAATAGATTGATAGATGCAAATAAAAACAAATAAAATTCAGCGAGGTATTTTTGGGTTTTTGATAATATAGATCTGAAAATAAAAGTGGCAAATAAATAAAAAGGCAAATAACAAAGTAGATCTGAAAATATATGATGAGAAAATAGACCCGGGGGCCGTAGATTTCACTAGTGGCTTCTCTCGAGAAAAATAACATACGGTGGGTAAAGAAATTACTGTTGGGCAATTGATAGAACTTCAAATAATTATGACGATATCCAGGCAATGATCATTATATAGGCATTATGTCCAAGATTAGTAGACCGTCTCCTGCCTGCATCTACTACTATTACTCCACACATCGACCTCTATCCAGCATGCATCTAGTGTGTTAAGTTCATGGAGAAATGGAGTAATGCAATAAGAACGATGACATGATGTAGACAAGATCTATTTATGTAGAAATAGACCCCATCTTGTTATCCTTAATAGCAAAGATACATACGTGTCGGTTCCCATTCTGTCACTGGGATCAAGCACCGTAAGATCAAACCCATCACAAATCACCTCTTCCCATGGCAAGAAAAATTGATCTAATTGGCATAACTAAACCAAAGATTCGAAGAAGAAATACGAGGCTATAAGTAATCATGCATATAAGAGATCAAAAGACTCAAATAACTTTCATGGATAAAAACATAGATCTGATCATAAACTCAAAGTTCATCGGATCCCAACAAACACACCGCAAAAAGAGTTACATCAAATAGATCTCCAAGAGACCATTGTATTGAGAATCAAAAGAGAGAGAGGAAGCCATCTAGCTACTAACTACGGACCCGTAGGTCTACAATGAACTACTCACGCATCATCGGAGAGGCACCAATGAGGATGATGAACCCCTCCGTGATGGTGTCTAGATTGGATCTGTGGTTCTGAACTTGCGGCGGCTGGAATTGATTTTCGTCGACTCCCCTAGGGTTTCTGGAATATTGGGGTATTTATAGAGAAAAGAGGCGGTGCGGGAGGTGGCCGAGGTGGGCACAACCCACCTGGGCGCGCCTGGGCCCCCAGGCGCGCCCTGGTGGGTTGTGCTCCCCTCGGAGCCCCTCTCAGGTACTTTCTTGGCCCAACTTGTGTCTTCTGGTCTAGAAAAAATCACCAAAAAGTTTTGCTGCATTTGGACTCCGTTTGGTATTGATTTCCTGTGAAGTAAAAAAAAAGCAAAAAACTGCAACTGGCACTGGGCACTATGTCAATAGGTTAGTCCCAAAAGATGATATAAAGTTGCTGTAAAATAATTGTAAAACATCCAAGAATGATAATATAACAACATGGAACAATAAAAAATTATAGATACGTCAGAGACGTATCATGCGCCTCCTATTGATCCCTTGCATCCTACCCCCGATGAGTATCTTGACATGACGCCCAATCTTAGAACTATTAATCTTATCATTAGAGGATTGCCTAGAAATTTGCTTGTTTGCTTGCCTACATTTGAGTGTGCTTATACTATATGGAGATATCTTGAGGAGCGCTTTCCAAACTATTCCTTGAAAAACCTAGATGAGATTCTTCAAAAGTCCATAGCTTTTCATAAAATGAATCCTAGTGATCATAAATTTGATGATTGTCTTTTTGAGCTTCGTGACCTTATGCGTGCCAAAGGAGATGTTGGAGTCATTAGTAGCATCATTTCACAAGTCATTAGAATTCATAAAGATGCAAATTGTCATGGTCATAAATCTAATGAATCACTCTCTCTAGGTGATGATCATTCACATGATGATGTTGAGCATGAATATTATGATGAGGATGATGATAGTGACTTTGATCTTGATGAGTCAATGAGACACTTTGGTCTTATGGCTAATCTTCGTGGCTACATGGCCGGAGGAAAGGAATGGGTTCTTGATAGTGGATGTACCGATCACATGACCGGGGATAAGGACATGTTTCGTGAGCTTGCTGAAAACGATGGTCCCCGAAAGTATGTCACTTTTGGTGATAACTCAAAGGGTAAGGTGGTTGGCCTTGGTAAGGTGGCCATCTCACATGACATCTCTATCCAAAATGTTATGCTCGTTGAATCTCTTGGCTACAATTTACTTTCCATATCTAGACTAGCCGATTTTGGTTTCAATGTTCTATTCACTGAAGTAGATTGCCAAGTGTTTCGTAGAGATAATCATAATATGGTCTTTATCGGTATACGTAGAGGTGATCTATACATCGTTGATTTCACTAAAAGCGCTCAACCTCGAACTTGCTTAATTGCTAAATCTTCTAAAGGTTGGTTATGGCATAGAAGGTTAGGTCATGTGGGCATGCAAAATCTTGATAAGCTTATTAAAGGTGATCATATCCTTGGTGTTAAAGATGTCCTATTTGACAAGGATAGACTTTGCAGTGCTTGTCAAGCAGGAAAACAAGTTGGAGGAAGTCATCCCGTGAAGAACATCATGACCACGAGAAGACCGCTTGAGCTACTTCATATGGATCTTTTTGGTCCCAACGCCTACAAGAGTCTCGGTGGTAACTCGTTCGGATTGGTCATTGTTGATGATTTTTCAAGATTTACGTGGGTGTTCTTTCTTGATGATAAATCGCAGGTCCAAGATCTTCAAGAACTTCGCTAGGAAGGCCCAAAATCAATTTGAAGTGAAGATGAAGAAGGTTCGAAGCGACAATGGAACGGAGTTCAAGAACGCCAATGTGGATACCTTTCTTGACAAAGAACGGATTTCACATGAGTTCTCGGCTACGTACACACCTCAACAAAATGGAGTTGTTGAGAGGAAGAACTGGACACTTATTGAGATGGCAAGAACGATGCTTGATGAATATAAGACGCCAAGACACTTTTGGCCGGAAGCGGTTGAGATAGCTTGTCATGCTACAAATCGACTATATCTTCACAAGCTTCTCGGCAAGACGGCATACGAGTTTCTCACCGGTAACAAACCCTAAGTTGGATACTTTCGAGTATTTGGCTCAAAGTGTTACATTCTTGATAAGCATCATCATTCAAAATTTTCCCCTAAATCTCATGAAGGTTTCCTACTCGGTTATGGCTCAAACTCTCACACTTACCGTGTCTACAACAATTTCACCCGAAAGGTTGAAGAGACGGTAGATGTGAAGTTTGATGAATCTAACGGCTCGCAAGTAGAGCAATTGCCAATTGATGTAGGAGACAAAGATCCTTCGGAAGCAATTCAAGATTTGTCCATTGGCAAAATTCGTCCAACGGAGGTGAAGGAGAGTACTTCGTCCATTCAAGTGGAAGCCTCAACTTCACGACAAGGTGAACCACAAGTTGACTTGGAGGCATCCACAAGTGGAACACGTCAAGATGAAGGAAACGAGGAAGTACAACAAGATGAACCTCATCGACCTCCTTCTCCACCTCCACAAGAGAACAACAACGCCAACAACAACGAAGAAGGACAAGAAGAAGAAGACAATGAAGAGGATGTTCCACCCCGACCCAAACAAAAGCTCTCACGAGTTAGAGCAAGAGTCTCAAGAGATCATCCCGTTGAACAAATATTTGATGATATTCAAACCGGGAGAATTACTCGCTCTAAAAATCGTTTGGCTAACTTTTCTGAACATTACTCATTCATTTCTAGTATTGAACCTATGAAGGTTGAATAAGCTCTTGATGATCCGGATTGGGTGAACGCTATGCATGAAGAGCTACACAATTTCGAGAGGAATCAAGTATGGACATTGGTTGAAAAGCCGGAAGACAACCACAATGTCATTGGAACCAAGTGGGAGTTTCAGAATAAGCAAGATGAGGATGGACAAGTTGTACGCAACAAGGCCATTCTCGTCACCCAAGGCTACACTCAAGTCGAAGGTATGGACTATGGTGAGACATATGCCCCCGTTGCTAGACTTGAGTCCATATGCATCTTACTTGCTTATGCCAATCACCATGATATCACTTTATACCAAATGGACATTAAAAGTGCTTTTCTAAATGGTGAAATTGAGGAGGAAGTTTATGTTAAACAACCTCCCGGTTTTGTTAATCCTAAGAAACCCGATCATGTTTACAAACTTCACAAAGCTCTTTATGGTCTTAAACAAGCTCCTAGAGCATGGTGTAAATGCTTGACCAAGTTTCTTATTGAAAAAGGCTTTGAAATTGGGAAGATTGATTCTACTCTTTTTACTAAAAGGGTTAATGGTGAATTATTTGTGTGCCAAATTTATGTGGATGATATCATATTTGGTTCTACTAACCCCCATTTTAGTGAAAAGTTTGGAAGGCTAATGTCGGAGAAGTTTGAGATGTCTATGATGAGTGAACTCAAATTCTTTCTTGGTTTGCAAATCAAGCAAACTAAGGAAGGTGCCTTTGTCTCTCAAACAAAGTTTACCAAGGATCTTTTCAAGAAGTTCAACATGCAAGAAAGCAAAGGTATGAAAACACCCATGCCTACTAGTGGACATCTTGACTTGACAAAGGATGGCAAACCGGTTGACCAAAAGGTTTACCGCTCTATGATTGGTTCATTGTTATATCTATGTGCCTCCCGTCCCAATATTATGCTAAGTGTGTGCATGTGTGCACGATATCAAGCGGCCCCCAAAGAATGTCATCTTAAGGCTGTGAAAAGGATAGTGAGATACTTAATTCATACACCAAACTTTGGCATTTGGTATCCTAAGAGGTCTTCTTTTGATCTTGTTGGCTACTCCGATTCGGACTATGCCGGTGACAAGGTTGATAGAAAGTCCACTTCAAGTACTTGTCAATTTCTTGGTAGATCTCTTGTGTCTTGGTCCTCCAAGAAATAAAACTCGGTATCCTTATCCACCGCCGAAGCGGAATACATTGCCACCGGATCATGTTGTGCCCAATTACTTTGGATGACCCAAACCCTTAAAGATTATGGGATACATGTGAAACATGTTCCATTGCTTTGTGATAATGAGAGTGCTATTAAGATTGCTCACAATCCCGTGCAACATTCTTGAACTAAGCATATTGAAGTTCGTCACCATTTCATTCAAGATCATGTTGCTAAAGAAGACATCAATCTTAAGCATGTTCATACCGATAAGCAATTGGCGGATATATTCACCAAACCGCTTGATGAGAAAGTGTTTTGCCATTTGAGAGGTGAATTGAATATCATTGATGCCTCAAACTTGGAGTAGAAACTCCATTTGGAAACATGCAAGGCATGAGCCTTTTATGACTAATCCTTGATATTTCTCTTATGATGATGATTATATGTCTTGGATCTATACTTGCACCCTTGCATGTTATCTAACCCTTGTAGGTACTTGGACGAATTCAAATCTATGAGATTGCAAGTCACTCACATTTTGAGCAATCTCTACATCACCAAGTCCCTATGATATGGTTGTTGATTACAAGGAAGCATGAACCCACTCAACATATCCTTTTTGACTATCTCAATTGGAATCTAGATTCATGATTGTCATTTTGGATACACAAGTGCTTTTCCTTGCAAGACTAACCCATGTAGGAAGATAAACTCAAACTCCAAGTGGTGCTCCAAACTCTTGATGGACTACATCAACCTTGAGCATCCAACACAAGTTCGACTACATGATCAAGATCAACACCACAACCCAAGGTATGTCACTCCATCTTAGAGAAGCTTTGACCCAAGTCATGAGTCAAAGCAACTCAACAAGATGTGAACACATCAAAATGCTTAAACAAAAAATGGTAACCCCATTTTGAGCATAAACGATGAGTATGACCTACGATCAAGTGTTATCACTTGACTCCTCAGTCAATATACTCTAACATAGGTGACTTTGTCGCCGACCCCTTCTAGATGAAGTTCTCTAGTGCTTATTCATGTTCTTGCATATGTTTCTTGCTATTGTGTTTCTCTTTATAAAAAAAAACTTCATCTAGATCTCTTTTCTGCTTTTATTCTGTTGCTAATTCCTTGCAAATCCTTGTGAGATTTAATTTGCCAAGTGAGCTGAGTTGACAAAATTTTCTCCTCTACATTGAACTCGGACTCACCGATCCAAGCCTATCGGCTAGACCGAACTACGAGAATATCTTGTAGATAGTTCATCGGTACAACCGACATGGACTACCTGGTCTGACCGATATGCATCATCCATGACACTGCCAACTCGGTGTCACCGATGGAAACAGGTCGGCGTTACCGATTTCACTGCTGAGAAAACTTTTTGCCATTGTTTTCTGTACCTTTTCTTTCAGCTCCACTCAATGATTCTTATCCTCTACTCGCATATTAAACTACATGCTGCTTTGTAGTGTGTCTCAAGGACCAAACTTATTTGACTCATGCTCCAGAAGTACCCTTCTTGGAAATTGATGTCAAAGGGGGAGAGAGAGCACATCAAAGCTTATCATATGAGCACATCTAAGCTCTTCCAGATGCTAGTAAAATAAAGAGGAGAGAAGTCACATGTCTTTAAGAGGGGAAAGACATGTCAATATTTGTTTGATCTTAGCTATTGCTAACATTCTTGTTGCTCTGAATTTTGGTTGTCTACACCATTTCTTTCTCTGATTTTCTCTTACCCTACCTTCTCCCATTCTCCAATATCAGATTCAGGGGGAGAAAGAGTCCATATCTAAGGGAAGAAAAATCTTTGGAATTCATTGCATATCTTTAAAGTCTTTGGGGACATGTCAATATCTAAATAGAGTACCTAGTACCTACCCATTACATGTCATCCCAGTCTTGGTACTCTTGTGGTTTCCTGAAATTGCTTTGTCTAGAGTGTTCTTATGTTATCTAACCTTGTTTTCTCAAGTCCACTCCTTCGAAAGTCAGGCTAAGACCACAAGGTAAGTATATGCATCATACTCATGTGCATGATGATCTCTTGCTGATGTACATATTGTTTGCAAGAAGGATTCATGAACATGGAGGTACACCTTCTATACACATCATTTGCTCTGATGCATATAGCCAAGATACATGTAACTCATTGCTTGCTCTGTCATGCTCATGCATTCACATGTTCTTATATTCTATCTTCACATGATTGCATACATGTAGGGGGAGCCTATGCATGTTACATGTCTTTCCAAAGCTTTACTTGTTACTCTTCTTATCTCTTATCTAAATCTTTGATGTATGTTGTCATCAATTACCAAAAAGGGGAGATTGAAAGCACAAGTGCTCCCTGGGTGATTTTGGTAATGAATGTCAACATATCTCTTGTTGGACTAATACTTTCACCTAGTGTATTTCAGATGAGTTCAACCATGGCGTGGTAAGGACAAGAGGATGTGGAACCCCTTCAAAATGCTAAGGACAAAGATTGGCAAAAGCTCAAGACTCTTCATTTTTATTTTAGTGATTCAAGATCACATTGAGTCCATAGGAAAGCCAATACTATTAAAAGGGGATGAGGTGTTGCTTAATGGTCTACTTGCTCAAAGTGCTTAGTGATATTGTTCCAAAACCCTCAACCTCTTTCTCATTTCCACATATGTCCAAAACTCAAAGTCAAACTCGGCCCCACCGATTTGATCTATCCGGCGCCACTGAGTTCAGTTGACATAGTCACTGCCAGAAACCCTAAACGATTCGGTCACACCGATACGGATCTCGGTCTCACCAAGATGGCCCTGCAAACTCTATGTTTCCCTTTGTAACATTTTGGTCTCACCGAAATGAGCGATCGGTCCCACCGAGTTTGCTTGACCAACTCTCTGTTTGCTCTTTGCTGAAATCGGTCTCACCAAGGTCATGTAATCGGCTTCACCGAGATGAGGTTTTGCCCTAGCCCTTGCACATCGGTCCCCCCGAGTTGTTCTAGTCGGTCCCATCGAGATTCCTAACGTTCACATTTTGAACTGAATTGGTCTCACCGAGTTCTTCTATTCGGTCTGACCGAGTTGAGTCAAATGTGTGTAACAGTTGGATTTTGTGTGGAGGCTATATATACCCCTCCACCCCCTTCTCCATTCATGAGAGAGCCATCAGAACGTGCCTACACTTCCACTACTCATTTTCTGAGAGAGAACCACCTACTCATGTGTTGAGACCAAGATATTCCAATCCTACCATAAGAATCTTGATCTCTAGATTTCCCATGTTGCTTTCCAATCAAATCATCTTTCCACCATAGCCAAATCTGTGAGAGAGAGTTGAGTGTTGGGGATACTATCATTTGAAGCACAAGAGCAAGGAGTTCATCATCAACACACCATTTATTACCGTTTGGAGAGTGGTGTCTCCTAGATTGGTTAGGTGTCGCTTGGGAGCCTCCGACAAGATTGTGGAGTTGAACCAAGAAGTTTGTAAGGGCAAGGAGATCACCTACTTCGTGAAGATCTACCCGAGTGAGGCAAGTTCTTCGTGGGCGATGGCCATGGTGGGATGGACAAGGTTGCTTCTTCGTGGACCCTTCGTGGGTGGAGCCCTCCGTGGACTCGCGCAGCCATTACCCTTCATGGGTAGAAGTCTCCATCAACGTGGATGTACGATAGCACCTCCTATCGGAACCACGCCAAAAATCTCTGAGTCTACATTGCGTTTGCACACTCCAATCCCATCCCTTTACTTTCTTGCAATTAGCATGCTTTATCTTTTCTGCTGCATATACTCTTGCCATGCTTGCTTGAAATGTATTGTGAATGCTTAAACTTGTACTAAAACTCCACCTCAACTTGAAGAACTTAAAAATTGCCACTTTTACTTGTTGAGGGTCTAATCACCCCCCTCTAGACCCTTCTTCTCGATCCTTTCAAATATGCAAGACCCCCCTAGAAGATCATCCATCTTCGGCACCCTCTTGTGTACGCGATGGTTCACTATTCTCAACTATGGTGAAGCCTAAGGAACTGTTAGCAGATTGTCAACAGCCATAGCCGATCAATTGTCAGAACCTTGTGAAAAGCGACACCATGTCATCGATGAATTGAACCAAAGAAACACTCAAGGAAGCATAGCAAGAACATCAACCCTCACAATCACATGTGATATAGATCGCAGCCTGCACCTACCCATATAACTTCTCATGATGCCAGTGTTGGGAAACGTAGTAGAAAACAAAAAAAATCGGGCCTACGCACACCCAAGATCAATATGAAGATGCATAACGGGTTGGGATCACGATCGTTACCGTCATCAAGTTGCAGCGAAAGAAGAACATGTCGTTGTAGATCGTAATTGGAGTCTCTCAAACCATCGATGAAAGACCCCTCGTACCGCCCACAAACAGTTCCTCGAACCGAAGACCGAAAGCACGACCTCTCTACTTGATTGCAAGCGTGCAGGCTTCACGACCTGGCAGCGCTTCGCTGTCCATACCTAATCGTTGACGGAGAATTAGAGGGAGGAGATTAGAACCCATCTAGGATTCTAATTATGAATACAAGAGGATTAGCCTAGATCTAATTAGTCAATCAGTACCAACTAGAACTAGAACTAGAAGAGGCTCCACAACTTGCATCTAGAATAAAGCAAAACCCCCTAGTATATATAGGTTAAAAGAGGAGGAGGGGGAAGCCACCAAGGACCCTCCTTGGGTCACCGACCAAGGGGGAGGAGTAGGACTCCTCCCCTAGTCCAATTCGGCCCCCCTTATATGGCAAGGAGGGGGCCACTTCCTTATGGGCCCTTGTGGCCCATAATTCCTTCCACCACTTGGCCTTTTAAGGCCCGTTGATATTAAATTAAATATATAAATGTTCTAAATATTTTTAAACCATTATATATATATATATAATTTAACATCCTCAGAAATATTTTCCACCTATATATATTTATCGGTAATACCCCGTATTACCCGATATTCACCGAAATCCTTCCAGTGACACCAAAACACTTCCGGATCCTCTCAGAACTATTCCAAATATTAATGAAACAATTCCACAAATATATCCTCATCACTCCCATCCTACTAACACTCAGCAGATCATGATTTCCTTAAGCTTGTGACCCCGTAGGTTTGGTAACTCATAGACATGAACGAAACCATTCGTTCAATGACCGACAGCGGGACCGTGGACGTCCATATCGATCCCTATGAGCACATGAATAATATTTGAGTGAACCTTTGGTTATCATGTGATGTTCCCTTTGCTTCGTGATACTTCACAAAACCGGGGATGCATCGATATCCTCTCGAGTCATCACCATGCTCACTATACCGAAATCCTCGTTACCGGTTTTGTTCTTATTTCTCGTTATTGTGTTCCGGCATCCCCGAGACGTAGTCACCTATTTTTGGCCAGACGATGATAGATATCTTCACACCGAGAGGGCCCTAAGAATATTTCTCCATCGTCGGAGGAGCAAATCCCACTCTCGAGCTATCTAGTCCCTTGTCAAACTTTTCGATGAACCTGTAAGTTGTCTTTATGATCACCGTGTTACAGGTGACATTTGAGCAACCCCAAAGCCCACCATATGCTAATAAGTGACTACGATACTCTCATGGTCTAAGGAGTAAAATCACACATTAACACTCCATGTTATTACAATTAATTACAAATGATATTATCTCAATTCATAACAGACAAGTTTGGGTCGATTCAATATGATCATTCTTCTAACGTCATAATCTCAATGTTGTTTTAGGACCATCGTTACACTTAACGATATCCTAAGAGCCGGAAAACATGAACACAAACAACACTTGAGCTAGTCTTAGAGGCGAGACTAGGAACCTTTATTTTATCTGTTTATCATTTCACACGTGCATATGAGTTTTTCCACTGAATCGTATATTCTAGGATCATAGCAGTTGTAGCATGAAATATAAACACTTAACTATGAATATGGAAATATAATAATACAATATTATTGACTCCTGTAAGTGCATCTAGTGCCACCCCTAGCTGGTTTTGGAGTATTGATGACAAACTTGGTTGAGAGACTAATGTGTTTGTGAGATTCACATGAGAACACAGGTAGAAGTCCCTATTGATTCGATTTACCTATCGAAGAGATGACCCCTAAAAATGTATGAAGACATTGAAGACAATGGTGGTTCATGAAGACATTCATGTCGAAGATAAAGACACATGAAGACTGATGTCTACTACGCAACCTTCTTCTCGTAGACTCGTGTTGGGCCTCCAAGCGCAGAGTTTTGTAGGACAGTAGCAATTTTCCCTCAAGTGGATGACCTAAGGTTTATTAATCCGTGGGAGGCGTAGGATGAAGATGGTCTCTCTCCAACAACCCTGCAACCAAATAACAAAGAATCTCTTGTGTCCCCAACACACCCAATACAATGGTAAATTGTATAGGTGCACTAGTTCGGCGAAGAGATGGTGATACAAGTGTAATATGGATATTAGATATAGGTTTTTGTAATCTGAAAATATAAAAACAGCAAGGTAGCAACTAACAAAAGTGAGCAAAAATGGTATTGCAATGCTTGGAAACAAGGCCTAGGGTTCGTACTTTCGCTAGTGCAAATTCTCTCAACAATGATAACATAATTGGATCACATAACAATCCCTCAACGTGCAACAAAGAATCACTCCAAAGTTCCTATCAGAGAACGTAGGACGAAAACGTGCATCAACCCCTATGCATAGATTACCCCAATTTCACCTCGGGAATCCGCAGTTGAGTGCCAAAACATACATCAAGTGAATCAATAGAACATCCCATTGTCACCACAGATATCCCATCACAAGACATACATCAAGTGTTCTCAAATCCAATACTCAATCCAACATAACGAAACCTCAAAGGGCAAGACTCAATTCATCACAAGAAGGTAGAGGGGAAGAAACACCATATGATCCAACTATAGTAACAAAGCTCGCGGTACATCAAGATCATGCCAAATCAAGAACACGAGAGAGAGAGAGAGATCAAACACATAGCTACTGGTACATACCCTCATCCCCGAGGGTGAACTACTCCCTCCTCGTCATGGAGACCACCGGGATGATGAAGATGTCCACCGGAGATGGTTTCCCCCTTCGGCAGAGTGCCAGAATAGGGCCCCGATTGGTTTTTCGTGGCTACAGAGGCTTGCGGCGGTGGAACTTCTGATCTAGGTTTGTTTTTGGGGGTTTCTGTATTTATAGGAGTTTTTGGCGTTGGTCTCACACCAGGGGGGGTCCATGAGGCAGCGGCAAGCCAGGGGGGCGCGCCCCCACCCTTGTGGTTGCCTCGGGACTCTTCTCCGGTATCTTTTCGCTCCAGTATTTTTTATATTTTCCAAAAATATTCTCCGTAAATTTTCAGCTCATTCCGAGAACTTTTATTTCTGCACAAAAAACGACACCACGGTAGTTCTGCTGAAAACAACGTCAGTCCGGGTTAGTTCTAATAAAATCATACCGAAACCATATAAAATTGTTGTAAACATGGCATGAATACTTCATAAATTATAGATACGTTGGACACGTATCATCATCCCCAAGCTTAATTCCTGCTCGTCCTCGAGTAGGTAAATGATAAAAGAAATAATTTATGAAGTGTGAATGCTAGCAAGTGCACAAGTTTGATCAATAATAATTTCAACCACTTTTTCTAGCATCATTATATATCATAACAGTAGCTCATATCATAAAACTTCTCATGATCAAGTAGCAAGCTATTCACATGTTAAAGCATAGACCATAAACTTTCTTGAAAACTAACAAACTATGTTCTCATTCATCAAACAATTGCAATTCATCTTATTTTCAGGAAGGGTCTATGTAAGAGCTTTGATTTAGCAAATTCCACATACTCAACTATCATATAGTCTTCCATGATTGCTACCACTCAAAGCATATTTTTAGAACAAATAGCATCCATCGAACACAGAGAAAGATAGGGGCTTAGTGTTTTGCCTCCCAACTTATTTATCATATAGATAATTGTCAACAATAATAATTCATGATCAAATATATTTGAATGGCCATATATGCTTGGATCTTTCCCCACCACATGGTACTTGCTAACTAGAGAATAATCATGGTTGAAATGAGAAAGAATACTATTGACTGTTGCTTTAAAGTAAAAGATAGGCCCTTCGCAGAGGGAAGCAGAGGTTATCATGCGCTTTTTATTTTTGGATGTGCAAACCCTTAATGCAAAGGAACATCATGTTTTATTGCCCTTTGTGATAGCAACCTTTATTATGCAGTCCGTCGCTTTTATTTCTTTACCATCACAAGTTCGTACAACGCTTATTTTTCCTTACAATAAAAGATCATACATATTTAGGAGCAATTTTTATTGCTTTTTGCACCGATGACAACTTACTTGAAGGATCTTATTCAATCCATAGGTAGATATGGTGGACACTCATGGCAAGAAACTGGGTTTAAGGATTTTGGATGCACAAGCAGTATTCCCGCTTAGTACAGAAATTTTGGCTAGCAAAAGATTCTAAAAAGCAAGCACCACATGTTGGAGGATCCATAACAATATAAGTTCTATACAAATATACCTAAGCATAACTCATTACGTTATCTTCCTTGTCCAACTTCAACTAATTTGCTCAAGTTTGAAAATAATTAATGGGTCTCACAATCATAGAAGATGTCCAAGATAGTATATTTATATGTCAAATCTCTCTTCCTTCAATATTCTTTCATGAATTGTTCAAGTGACCAATACTAAGTTTGCTAACTTTCAATAAATTTACCACCTATACTTCTTTATATGTGGAGTCATTACTCCCCATGGGATAAGCATATGAAACATATATAATTTCAGATTTATAATATTCAATTCATTCAACCATTTACTCATAGGATATAAGTGAAGCACACGAGTAAATGACAAACTACTCCAAAAAGATATAAGTGAAGATCAATGAGTAGTCAAATAATTAGGTAGCTATGTGAATACTCTCTCTCATAAAGAAAATTTAGATCTTAAGTATTTTATTCAAAAAGCAAGCAAAACAAAATAAAATGACATTCTAAGGATAGCACATATCATGTGAAGAAGCAAAAACTTAGGCTTAACGAAAACTGACCGATCATTCCTGATGAAGAAAGGTGGGATGCCTACCGGGGCATCCCCAAGCTTAGATGCATGAGACTTCTTAAAATATTATCTTGGGATGCCTTGGGCATCCCCAAGCTTGAGCTTTTGTGTCTCCTTAATTCCTTTTATATCACGGTTTCCCTAAATCTTAAAAACTTCATCCACACAAAACTCAACAAGAACTCGTGAGAAAAGTTAGTATAAATCAAATGCAAAACCTTATCATTCTCCACTGTAGCAAATCTCTAAAATTATTTTTTAACATTTCATACTAAATGCCTCTGCATATTCAATACTCCTATCCTCAAATAGCATCATTAAACAAGCAAACATATGCAAACAATGCAAACATAACAGCAATCTGTCAAAACAGGATAGTATGTAAAGAGTGCAATTGTACTCATACTTAGATAGCTCAAAAACTTCTGAAAAATTATCACACTGTAGAAAATTTGTTGTTACTCATTGTGTAAAAATTTCAAGATTTTATGATGTTCTGACTTTCCAGAAGAATTCAGACAACGATAGAAAGCTTTCTGTTTTCAAAACAGCAACATATAGACTTGCAAAATAAGCATGGTCAAGGCTAAACTTGACACTTTTATTGAAATAAATGATGCAAAACATTACTATAAATAACATCAAGCAAATACTAATAAAATAAAATGATGCTCCAAGCAAAACTCATATCATGTGACGAATAAAAATATAGCTCCAAGTAAGGTTACCGATAATGTTGAAGACGAAAGAGGGGATGCCTTCCGGGGCATCCCCAAGCTTAGTTGCTTGGATCTTCCTTGAATATTACCTTGGGGTGCCTTGGGAATCCCCAAGCTGAGGGTCTTGTCACTCCTTATTCTCCTCATATCGATATCTCACCCAAAACTTGAAAACTTCAATCACACAAAACTTAACGGAACTTCGTGAGATGGGTTAGTATGATAAAACAAATCATTCACTTTGGTACTGTCAAGACAAGATTCAAATTTTTATCACATGATTCCTACTGTACCCTATCATTTCTACAATTTATATTAAGCAATATAAGTCATAGAAACTAGAAAACAAGCAAACTATGCATCGAAAACAGAATCTGTCAAAAACAGATCAGTCTGTAAAGATCTGAATTAAGGTCATACTTATGTAACTTCAAATATTCTGAAAAATTAGGACAACGTAAACAAATTATATACACATCAACTGTAAAAAATTCAGAAGTTTTCCGCTTTCCCGTAAAATACAGGAATTTCTATACTGGACGCAAAAGTTTCTGTTTTTGCACAGAATCAAGTCAACTATCATCCACACTATCCCAAAGGCTTTACTTGGCACTTTATTGAAACAAAACCTATAAAACATGATTACTACAGTAGCATAATCGTGTTAACACACAAAAACAGTAGGGGTAAATATTGGGTTGTCTCCCAACAAGCATTTTTCTTTAATACCTTTTTAGCTAGGCATGATGATTTCAATGATGCTCACATAAAAGTAAAGAATTGAAGCACAAAGAGAGCATCATGAAGCATATGACTAGCACATTTAAGTCTAACCCACTTCCTATGCATAGGGATTTTGTGAGCAAACAATTTATGGGAACAAGAATCAACTAGCATAGGAAGGCAAAACAAGCATAACTTCAAGATTTTCAACACATAGAGTGGAAACTTGATATCATTGCAATTCCTACAAGCATATATTCCTCCCTCATAATAATTTTTAGTAGCATCATGAATGAATTCAACAATATAGCTATCACACAAATCATTCTTTTCATGATCTACAAGCATAGAAATTTTACTACTCTCCACATAAGTAAATTTATTCTCATGAATAGTAGTGGGAGCATCATATGAAACTTGAATACTATAAATTGTTTCCATATTAAAAGAGTAATGTTCAGTAAAAGGATATTCAAAATTATGGCAATAATCATCACTACTTTTTATAACATAAGTATCATCACAATAATCATCATAAGTAGCAACTTTGTTCTCATCATAGTCAATTGAAACCTCTTCCGAAATAGTGGAATCATTACTAAATAAAGTCATGACCTCTCCAAATCCACTTTTATCATTATAATAAGATTCAACACCCTCCAAAACAGTGGGATAATTATTATCTAAAGTTGACACTCTTCCAAACCCACTTTCATAAATATTGCAATCATCATAAATAGGAGGCATGCAATCATCATAGCAAATTTGCTCATCCAACGTAGAGGGACTAAAAAGATCATCTTCATCAAGCATAGCATCCCCAAGCTTGGGACAAACATTAATTGCAGCAAATAAATTCTCAAACATGTCACTCTCATCAAACATAGCATCCCCAAGCTTGTGGCTTTGCATATCATAAGCATAATCACTCTCATCATTAATAGTATGAATAGCACCAATAGTATAGCAATTATTATCATTACAACTTTCTAAGTTGGTGCCAAAAAGATTTTCAAGATTATAAGAAGTATCATTATTTTCCAAATCATAATCATCACAATGAGTAATAGGCATAACAAAATCATCCTCAATAGTTTCTTCGGACATTGTACCATAAGACAAAGAATCACTATCATCGTCAAGTATATCATCTTCCACATTTATTTTTGATTCACTCTCATGAGGCATAACAATAATAGGAGCAACATCATTTGGGAGGGATACCTTTTTACCTTTGCTTCTCCGTCTTTTCTTTTTCTTCTCCACATCATGTGTGGGTTTAATCAACTTTTTGGAGCTCCTTATTGATGAGATTGGTTGCATAGGGAGCTCATTCTCGTAACCTGTTTCATCACGAGGGACAATAGGAGGGAAAGTGGAGAGTTTTACCCTTTCATTAGTATTTCTTTTATATTCTATTGGTTTTCCCATCTTTCTATAGTTGGCGATATAAGCATTCTCATTGCAATTTACCACACAAAACATATAGATATTTTTAAGAGTAGTTTCAGCATGGTCACCAACTATTTTTATGTGACAATTCTTCACACCCCAAAAATAAAACAAAGTTCATTATAAAGTTCAAGGGTGATCAAGTTATTGCTATATTTGGCTACGATTCGGTCATGAAAAAGTGTGCATTGGAAATTAAGATGACCAACTCTATTGCAAAGTTCACGGGTAATGGGATGAAGAGAGCATAATTTTGTAGCAAATTTATCTATCACCTTAAGCCACCGATTGGTTTCATCATGTTTATGCTTCTTACAAAATCTATCATCCCTATAAGGCATGTCTTCACAAACTCTATTCACTCCACAAAAAATGACATGCTTATAAGAAACATTTTTATCATGACTAGTGCAATCATCATTAGTATCATGAATATTCATAAGAAGCAAACTAACAACATTGCAATCATGCTCATCATTCAAAGATTAAGTGCCAAACATTTTATTGACTTCTTCTTCTAACACCTTGGCACAATTTTCTGATCCATCATTTTCACGAAAGACATTAAAAAGATGAATGATATGAGGCAACCTCAATTCCATTTTTTGTAGTTTTCTTTTATAGACTAAACAAGTGATAAAACAAGAAACTAAAAGATTCAATTGCAAGATCTAAAGATATACCTTCAAGCACTCACCTCCCCGGCAACGGCGCCAGAAAAGAGCTTCGTTGACAGGATGTGAGTGCCGCTTACCTAGCCTCCCCGGCAATGGCGCCAGAAAGGAGCTTGATGTCTACTACGCAACCTTCTTCTCGTAGACTCGTGTTGGGCCTCCAAGCACAGAGTTTTGTAGGACAGTAGCAATTTTCCCTCAAGTGGATGACCTAAGGTTTATCAATCCGTGGGAGGTGTAGGATGAAGATGGTCTCTTTCAAACAACCCTGCAACCAAATAACAAAGAGTCTCTTGTGTCCCCAACACACCCAATACAATGGTAAGTTGTATAGGTGCACTAGTTCAGCGAAGAGATGGTGATACAAGTGTAATATGGATGGTAGATATAGGTTTTTGTAATCTGAAAATATAAAAACAGCAAGGTAGCAAGTAACAAAAGTAAGCAAAAACGGTATTGCAATGCTTGGAAACAAGGCCTATGGTTCATACTTTCACTAGTGCAAATTCTCTCAACAATGATAACATAATTGGATCACATAACAATCCCTCAACGTGCAACAAAGAATCACTCCAAAGTTCCTATCGGAGAACGTAGCACGAAAACGTGCATCAACCCCTATGCATAGATTACCCCAATTTCACCTCGGGAATCCGCGAGTTGAGTGCCAAAACATACATCAAGTGAATCAATAGAACATCCCATTGTCACCACAGATATCCCATCGCAAGACATACATCAAGTGTTCTCAAATCCAATACTCAATCCAACATAACGAAACCTCAAAGAGCAAGACTCAATTCATCACAAGAAGGTAGAGGGGGAGAAACACCATATGATCCAACTATAGTAACAAAGCTCGCGGTACATCAAGATCGTGTCAAATCAAGAACACGAGAGAGAGAGAGAGAGAGATCAAACACATAGCTACTGGTACATACGCTCAGCCCCGAGGGTGAACTACTCCCTCCTCGTCATGGAGACCGCTGGGATGATGAAGATGGTCACCGGTGATGGTTTCCCCCTCCGACAGGGTGCCGGAACAGGGTCCTGATTGGTTTTTCGTGGCTACAGAGGCTTGCGGCGGCGGAACTTCCGATCTAGGTTTCTTTTTGGGGGTTTCTGTATTTATAAGAGTTTTTGGCGTCGGTCTCACATCAGGGGGGTCCACGAGGCAGCGGCAAGCCAGGTGGGCTCGCCCTAGGGGGGCGTCACCCACCCTTGTGGTTGCCTCGGGACTCTTCTCCGGTATCTTTTCGCTCCAGTATTTTTTATATTTCCAAAAATATTCTCCGTAAATTTTCAGCTCATTCCGAGAAGTTTTATTTCTGCACAAAAAACGACACCACGGTAGTTCTGCTGAAAACAGCGTCAGTCCGGGTTAGTTCTATTAAAATCATACCAAAACCATATAAAATTGTTGTAAACATGGCATGAATACTTCATAAATTATAGATACGTTGGAGACGTATCAAAGACATTCGCTTGAAGACAATGGAACGCGAAGACGTAGTTTCTTTCGTTATTTCTTTTTCTTTTTCTTGAGTCGTAGGAACCACCGAACTATTAAGTGGGGTCAAGGTAAACAAAGTCAGAAAACTGACGTGATGCTCAACCTAAAATCCTATGTCTTCGAGTAAAGACAAATGAGAGAAAATCTTATCCTGAGCTGGAAGAGTCAGCTTTACTTTTAGCCCAAGTCAAGCTGTCGCGTGTGTTTGAAATCTGGCCGTTGAACACGTGTCGGTTGTCTACTGACCCAAGGTCATTTCATACATATCATGTTGGGTTGCCCCTGGCTATAAATAGCCACCCCTTCCACCATAAGTTGGTGGCTGCTCCGAGTTAAGAGTATGACTTTTGTCGTTTGGGAGTAACCCACCTCCGAAGCATTTGAGAGAGAATCCTTGCAAGGACAAACCCAAAACACCCAGAAACCAAAGTGTTTTGAGCATCACTGAAGCCTTTCTGTTCTGAGTGAACCAAAGACTTACTACACTTGAAGACAGTGATCTTCCAGTCGGTTAGGTGTCGCGTTCTGAGCATCCAAGAGTCATTGTGGATTGCCGGTGAACGAAGTTTGTGAAGGTTTGGAAGTCTACCTTGAAGACTTATCTGAGTGATTGGGCGAGGTCTAAGTGACCTTAGCTCAAGGGGGATAAGGTGAAGACATGGTCTTCTGAGCTCAATCTCAGCCTCCCTAACCAGATGTAAAGTTGTCACAACAACTAGAACTGGTCTACCAAATCCTTGTCTTCATCGAGCAACTGGTTCTATCACTTCACTCTTCTCTTACTTTTTAGCTTCGTGAAGTCTTTGCTTGCCTGTTCTATTCGTAGACATTGTGTGAAGACATCCCTCTGATTGCATATGTGTTTTCATACTATCTTCCAATTCTGATATGTTCTACCTAGCTGCTACTTATCTACGTGAATCACTTGTATTGTAATCTGACACTCTTGCATGGCTAGTGTAGTTTATCTTCCGTTGTATCCGGTTTAGTTACCATTTTTCTTGTCTCTCTTTGTAGACATTGCCTATTTCGAAGACTTCCATAAACATTGCCCATTCACCCCCTCTAGTCGATAACTAGCACATTCAACTCTAGGTCATATTTCCAACACCTACATGCAGGTCAAATATGGAGGTCGTATTATGTCAACTCTATATTTGCATACAACCATTGTAGGCTCCATATTCATATGAAGGACGCTCCATATGCCATATGACGAACTGATATAGCAAATCTGCTAAGGTTGCTTTTACAAAATGAGATTTTGAGGCAAAACACTTGATGTATTAATCAATAATGTGAATGTTTTTTTAACATCAATAATCTGAATGTTTACATGTATAGTCAGGTTAAAATGAGATGTACTGCTCCAATTTGCATGACTATGGGACGGCCCCTATGCCTTGCCATTCGGCCCGCAGGTAAACAAGAGGAACAAACATAGTGGCCCAATTTTTGGGCTGAGATGCTTGCTTTCCATTACTCTACATAGCAGCACAACACTAAGGGCATGTTCGGAGGCCCTCCATGGCCAAAACATCCTCAACTCCAATGCCAGGAATCGTCCGCCAGTTTCCCACGATCGATCCTGGAGCGAGCGATCCGTTCAGCAAGATTTCTTCTCGCTCACACGAGGGAGCGAGCCTGGAGCCCATCAAATCGCCAGCATGTGGCTCATCCAGAGCTGGCTGGCATTCAAGAGGTATGGGAAAGAAGGGCTGGGCCGTAGGCCTGGTCAGGAGGACATGCATGACGGGGTGGTCTTGCTTTCTTGATCGAACCGGTACAAGCCATTTCACTTCATGGTGGCACGCTCGGTGTACTTATCGACAACTCCCGCTTCGTAGTTTTCGCAGATCTCGGGTTTTCCATCTCCGTGACTCCACAAAATTTGCATGCACGAAATCCCTAGCTTCTCTCTCGTAAAGCCAGGAGTTGGAGCATTGGGTTGAGATCTCGATCTGGAATTGGTGGAGTTGAGAGTTGGAGGGCTCCCCAACATGCCCTAAATATATATGATACGTCTCCAATGTATCTATAATTTTTTATTGTTTCATGCTATTATATTATCAATCTTGGATACTTTATATGCATTTTATGCTATTTTATATCATATTAACCCAGTGCCCAGTGCCAATTGTTGTTTTCTGCTTGTTTTTGGTTTTCGAGAAAATCAGTACCAAACGGAGTCCAAATGCTACGAAACCTTTTGACGATATTTTTCTGGACATAAGAGACCCAAGAAGCTTTGGGAGGAGTCAAGAGGAGGAACGAGGAGACGACAAGGCAACAGGGCGTGCCCAGGGGGGCCACGCCCTGTTACCTTGTGGGCCCCACGAGGCTCCATCTGACCTAATTCCACTTCTATAAATTCTCAAATATTGGGAAACCCCCAGAGAGCCATCCGAAACACTTTTCCACCTCCGCAATCTTCTATTCTTCCACGATCCCATCTGGAAGCCTTTTTCGGTACTGTCGGAGGGGGAATCAATCACGGATGACTTCTACATCATCCTTGCTGCCTTCTGATGATGCATGAGTAGTTTACCATAGACCTACAGGTTGATAGCTAGTAGCTAGATAGCTTCTCCTCTCTCTTTGATCTCCAATACAATGTTCTCCTTGACCTTCTCGGAGTTCTATCCGATGTAATCTTCTTTTGCGGTGTGTTTGTTGGGATTTGATGAATTGTGGGTTTATGATCAGATTATTCATTGAAAGTAATTGAGTCTTTTTTGAACTTTATTATGCATGACTGTTATAGCTTTGTATTTCTCTCCGATCTATCTGTTTGGTTTGGCCAACTAGATTGATTTATCTTCAGTGGGAGATGTGCTTTGTAATGGGTTCAATCTTGTGGTGCTATATATCCCAGTGACAGAAGGGGACAAGACACATATTTATATTGTTGCCATTAAGGATAAAACGATGGGGTTTATTCATATTGATTGGGTTTACTTTGTCTATGTCATGTCATCTTGCTTAAAGCGTTACTCTGTTTGTCATGAACTTAATACCATAGATGCATGATGGATAGCGGTCGATTGGTGTAGTAACAGTAGTAGATGCAAGCAGCAGTCGGTCTACTTGTCCCAGACGTGATGCCTATATACATGATCATTGTCGTGAATACGTCATAACTATGTGCTTTTCTATCAACTTCCCAACAATAATTTGTTTACCCACCGTATGCTATGTGTTCGAGAGAGAAGCCTCTAGTAAAAACTATGGCCCCCGGGTCTACTTTAATCATATTATAAAATCCAAAAATATCTTGCTGCAATTTATATACTTTTATTTTATTTTGCAATTTATCTATCTACCTATACAAGATTTGGTACTTGCAAGTAACGAGTTCATGGGGATTGACAACCCTCTTGCCCGCGTTGGGTGCAAGTATTTGCTTTTGTGTGTCCAGGTGTTGTTCACAAGGTTTTGCGTGATTCTCCTATTGGTTCGATAAACCTTGGTTCTCACTAAGGGAATTACTTATCTCTACTATACTGCATCTCCCCTCTTCTTCGGGGAAAATCCCAACGCAGCTCACAAGTAGCAATATACAATCAGACTCTTTTGTTTATTTCTTTTTGCGATGAATCACGCTCTGCCTCACGACAGCAGTGCTGCAGTGGCTTAGACAAAATCGGAGATCAGATGAAAAAGTAGTCGGTTCTGTTATGCACAGGCGGTTGGTTATGTAGGCACTTTACCAAGCCTAATCAATTGCTTGCTAGATAACTAGCCGCTTGCCAACTGGGTAGAGAGGAGAGGAAGAATGTGGGGTACCGGCTGGCTGTTGGATCGATGCGCATCCGACGGCTGTGTGAAAACGCGGGCCGCGAGCTAGGCCGACAGCTGCTGCGCTGCGCACACGAGCGTAGTCTAGGTTAGGGTTACTTAGGCTGGTCCTTTAGTCTAGGTTAGTTTTTGTTTGTTTATGTTTTTTGTTTCTTTCTCTTGTGTTTTCTTTGTCTGTTTTGTTTTGTTTTGTTATTTCAATTTGCAATTGATTCAAGAACCATAGTGCGTCAATTCATTTTGGAAATTTTACGGAGACCCAAGATCATATTTAGGACTTGGGGAATATGATTTCCGGCTAAGATATTAATAGAGTTTGTTGCTTATTTGGAATATTTCAATTATTTGCTTTTTGATTTTGAATTGATTAAAAAATCAAATTCACTCCAATCCTGTCATGAAAATTTACAGAGTTCAAAAGAATATTTAGGACTTAGCAAAATTACTTACCAGCCCAATTAAAATAAATAAATGTCACCATATTTTGGGATATTTATTTTATTCCCTAAACTCTTTTAGGTTTCAATCTTAATTCCCAATTTAACTGTAGGGTTTCAATATTATTTGAGATTTCCAACTGAAAAATATCTTATTTGGGATTATGGAATTTATTTCCAACCCAAAAATATTCAACAGTAGGTCACAACCATTTTGTGAGCTCAATTTGGTTTTATAAATAATACATAAATGACAATTTAGGGTTCTGAATAATTCCAAAATTTCATTTGAGCCACAAGTTTCACTTAAGTCAATCAACTCCTAGTCAAATCTAGCTAAGATCAAGCAATCACTAGGTAATCTGGAAATTTTTAATTAACTCTGTTTTACATTTTCCGCATTACAAGTTTGGGAAAATATGGTGACAATAGCACGGGGTAACACATGAATTAACGGCTTAGTGGAATCTCATGGTAATTCTTGTATTTAAGATGCGCCTATTGACCTGCCATTGGAACCGGCTGATGTCTACACCCCAACTAAGATCTCAATATGGATTAGCCTACGACCTTTTGGCGCCGCTATGTTGGGTCCTGTCCTTACTGTGCCCAGGCCTTTAGCTAGGCTGACTATAGTCGTGGGCATATCTGATGGGGATTCCCTCGGCACCGGTAATTATCCCAATCTGAGTTGCAAAAGATTCTCGTGTACCTTGTAAATCATCCTCATTTTGACAAGCACTATAATCCATTGGCTCGTGATAAGCATCTCCCAATTCCAAATTATCATCTTCTCTAATTGTCGGTGTAAAAACCGGCAGACCTCGGGGTAGGGGGTCCCGAGCTATGGATCTCGGATAGATGGTAATAGGAATAGGGAGACGATGTTTACCCAAGTTCGGGCCCTCTTGATGGAGGTAAAACCCTACGTATTGCTCTTGTTTATATTGATGGAGATGTATCGAATACAGAATTGATCTACCTCGAGATCGTAAGATGTGTTCTAACTCTAGGGCTAGGTGAATGATATTGCATTGAAGTCCCCTCTATGGGCTAAACCCCTTGGCTTATATACACACCAGGTGGGGCATCTAGGGTTACATGGTCGGCATCTAGATGTGGAGGTGGTAGGAGAAGTCTTGGAGTATACGTCAAGTCTTCGGCAGATGTAGCCCCAATCACGCCTCCAGCGTATGGCTTCCGGAGTCCACCTTGAATGGAATGAGGGCCCACCAGCCCAGCCCGAGGAGCATGGGCTGACTAGGCTAGTACCCCCTAGTCTGGGACACCATCAGTAGACCCCGAACTGGTCTTCTAAGCCGAGGACGATCTTTTTTACGAAAACAACCTCAGATCCGAAGTCCTTGGCTTGACAGACGAGTTCTCCTTTTGAGGTTCCTCCCCATCCAGAATAACTTCTTAAAGGAATAATGGCCATTGACCACGGCCTAGCCGAACTCACCCAATGCCCAAAGAGGCAGGGTTATTAGCCCCAAAGGCCGGTCGCGTAGGTGTGAACATTGCCTTCTAGCCTGACAACTTTATCGAAGCAGCACTACCCATGACTGGCCAAGCAGTTACTGCACACTTGAATTTTGGTTCGAGACAACTTTTTACTGGCACGTTGCATCGAGATAGATATTGTGCCCGTTTTCTCAAGGATGTCATCAATATTTTGTTTCCCCCCATACGCATAATGGCGTTTCCTGCGGGGAGTGGCGATTTTACCGACGCGGCTGGGGGACTCCTTGCCTTTCAACATCCTATAAGAGTAAAAAGATAACAACACACACAATCACGCTCTCATTTCCCCCGCCTGCTGCCTTCTCGAGCTCCAGTGCCCATATCCAATCTTGCTTTCCTTCTCCGCAGCGCTTACAAGCTCCTCCACCCAGCAATGGCTGACACCCTCAAGGGACACTGGGCCGGCTCCTCTGTCACAGAGAACATCATCGTGGAGCTGCGCGGCGTGGGATACATCCCTGCCAACGTCGCCGCTCGAGTGTCGGATCCCAACTAGTAGGTGCCCGCTCCCAACCCTGGGGAGCGGGTAGTCTTCGTACCCCACCTCATAAGAGGTCTGGGCTTCCCACTGCAAACCTTCGTGCGCGGGATTATGTTCTACTACGGGCTAGATTTCCACCATCTAGACCCAAACTCCATCCTCCATCTCGCCTCCTTCATCACGGTCTGCGAGGCGTTCCTCCGCATCGAGCCACACTTTGGCCTATGGCTGAAGATCTTCGGGGTCAAGCCGAAGTCAAGTGGCTCTAGCCTCGTGGAGTGCGAAGGGGCATTGATCAGCAAAAACCAGAAGGTTGACTGGTTTAAAGGTACTTTCATGATACCATCAAGGAGTGGCAGGGCGAGTGGTTCTACATCACCGAACCGCTCGCTGTTGGCCAGGCCAAGGTCCCAGCTTTTACAGCCGGGGCCCCGAAGAAGCTCGTGTCCTGGAAGAAGAAGGGCCTCATCTAGGGGAGGCCAGAGGAGGTGGAGGCGCTGGTCAAGAAGATCAGGTGGTGGTCTGACAAGAGAAACCTCTAGCTAGCCGACGTAGTAAACTTCATGCTCCACCGGCACATTCTCCGGCTCCAAATCCGGGCTTCCCTAGTGTGGGAGCACAAGTCCGAGGACACAAGGCCCATCCAACACTTCTTCCGCTCCACCCTATCTGGAATGTGGATGCGGCTATTCAAGTCGTTCGAGGACGACTTACCCAAAGAAGGGCATGACCTCGGCTTCGAAGCCGGTTACGACGCCCCGAGGTAACATTTCATCCTAGAGGTTCATGCTTTATTCTTTCATTTTAAGTGAGACAGATTTCGATGAATCGACTCGTTTGATATTTGCAGTCGTGGATTTCTAACGTGCAGCAGATGTTGTGCCCGGCGCCACTACCAGAGGAGGAGAGGACTCCTCTGCTCACGGCCCTCCTAGTCAAGGAGCCGCACGTGGTGATCCCCAAGGGGTCCAAGCCCCAAAAGGGCAAGGCGGGTCTTCGGATCCGAGAGACCTCGGTCACTCGATCCGAGGAGACCCATGCCTCCTCCACCCATGACGACGATGAGGAGGAGGACAAGGAAGAAGAGGACCCTCTCCTTAAAGGGAAGAAGGTGGTGTCTGAGGACGCCGAGGCCGAAGCAAGGCCCAAGGGCCAGAAGAGGTTGAAAAGAACCTCGGCCGGGCCAACCAGCAAGCCCACGCTGAAAGGACATGCGGTGCCCCCATGTGTGGTTTTGGTAATTGATGACAATCTCTATGAACTAATGGTTGCCTTGAGTTATATTCGAAGGATTTGTCCATAGGCGTTTCTTGAAGTCCATGTGTTGGTTTCAAGGGTTTCTTGAAGTCCATGTGTTGGTTTCAAGGAGTTTATGAGTTGACCAAGGTGCTATTAAGGAATTATCCAAAGATTGGTCATATGAGTGTTGAGCTTATTGCAAGCTTGTCTTGAAGAAGAAGATTGTGTGATCATTCATGTGTACCTTCAAGACATCATCCAAATGAAGAGAGTTGGAAAGATTCAAGGTTGATCAAGACTAAGTACAGAGAGTGATTCAAGTTGATCAACACACAAATCATAGAAGATGTACCGAGAGGGATCAAGTGATCCCATGGTATGGTAAGCATTGTCCATTACGCTTTGTGTACTAACCCATGGTCTACGTGAGAGTTCTATGTGGGGTTAGGTTTGTTTCCATGCGCTTGCGTCAAGAGGAAGATATCTTACAACCCATGGAGAGGATGACGTCAAGTGGTGATCGTCATCAAGATTGTCGTGTGCAAGTTCAAGTGGAGCATCACGAAGAGATCAAGTGCTTGAAGCTTGCCGTCCATTGTGGTGACAATGGACTTGTGAAGATGTGCGGAAGAGTGGCTCACCCACAGAGGATTATGGGGGAGCAATCAACTAATCTTCATCGAGCCAACGCAATCAAGAAAGGTGGTCCAACTTGAGGAAGTCAAGATCATCATCATCTAGCTCAAGTGGACTATGTGCAAGGCAAAGGTTTGCCCCTTTGATAGGGTTTCTATTTTACCGGTCTCATGGTGGTAGTTGGGAGACCGAGTTATAGGATCGATTGCCGTACTATCAAGGGGGGCTCTCAAGTTGCTAGCTTGATCGTATCATTCGTAGAGAGCTCAAACCATTGCATCCTAGCATCATCTTTCTTGGTTCTTGTTTGGCATTTCTCTTTGTGAGTCTTAGAGCTTATGGTCATTTTGATGACAAGCTCGAGTTCATCGAAAACGGAGTTCACATGCATCTTCTATGATGTTTTCGATGTTGGAGGTTATGCCGGTTCTTCTCTGTTGGAGGTTTCACTCCTCTATATGTTTGGCATACCTCCCCTGCCTCTTCTTACTATAACCATTCGTTGTTGGATAGTACTCGTCGTCATCTATCCAACAAGCTTGAGTTTGCTCAATTCGGAGCTCATTTGCAAAAGTTGTGGCAGTTCTGGTTTTCCTTGGAGTATACTTGTTTTTGTGGAAGTGGCATAAGGAAGGCGCCAGCGGTAGTACCGCTGGGCCGGAGCGGCAGTACTACTTATCTCCACAAGCAGTAGTACCGCTGTCTCACAGCGGCAGTACCGCCCATGGCCATAAGCGGTAGTACGGCTCCAGTTCCGTGGTAGTACCGCCTCGACTCAAGACCTGCATTTCTCGTGTCGGGTTGAGCGGCAGTAGCAGCGGCAGTAGGAGCGGTAGTACCGCCCCTACTACCGCTACTAGTGCCACTCAAGGGCCCTCCTCCCTGTCCCTTCTCCCTGTGCTCGTGGTAGGTGCTGTGCACGGTCCCAGCGGTAGTACCGCTGGGCCAAGCAGCAGTACCGCTGCGGCCAACGGTAGTACCGCTGGCTCCAGTGGTAGTGCCGCTCATGCGGCTCTGCCTCGCCCTCTGTTTTGCTCTGCTCTCTGTGTTCTACCACTCAGGCGGTAGTACCGCTCCCCTGAGCGATAGTACCGCTCGTGTGCGGACTGAGCACATAACGGTTGGATTCGGGAGCTCCTATAAAAGGGGGTCTTCTTCCCCATTCAACCTTATCCTTTGAGCTCGTGTTCTTCCCCCATTGTTGACCTTCTTCGAGCTTGCTATCTCTCAATCCCTCCATGGATTCTTGCTAGTTTTTGAGGGAAAAGAGAGAGGAGATCTAGATCCACATTTCCACCAATCACTTTCTCCTCTATGTGAGGGGAACCCCTTGGATCTAGATCTTGGAGTTCTTGGTGTTCTCCTTCTTGTTCTTCCTCTCATTTTCCTCCCTAGCATTAGTTGCTTTGGTGGGATTTGGGAGAGAAGGACTTGGGCACTCCGTGTGCCCTTGCCATTGCATTTGGTGCATCGGTTTGAGTTCTCCACGGTGATACGTGGAAGTAAAGTTGAGTAGCTTATTACTCTTGGGTGCTTGGTACCCTTGAGCTTGTTCCTCTTGGGTGCTTGGGCGCCCTAGACGGTTGGTGGTGTTCGGAGCTCAATCATTATGGTGTAAAGCTCCGGGCAAGCGTCGAGGTCTCCAATTAGGTTGTGGAGATCGCCCCGAGCAATTTGACGGGTACCGGTGACTGCCCCCAAGGGTTGCCAAAGTGTACGGGTTCGGTGACCGCCCCCAAGGGTTGCCATTTGTACGGGTTCGGTGACCGCCCTCAAGGGTCCCTTAGTGGAATCACGGCATCTTGCATTGTGCGAGGGCATGAGGAGATTACGGTGGCCCTAGTGGCTTCTTGGGGAGCATTGTGCCTCCACACCGCTCCAAACGGAGATTAGCATCCGCAAGGGTGTGAACTTCGGGATACATCGTCGTCTCCGCGTGCCTCGGTTATCTCTTACCCGAGCCCTTTACTTATGCACTTTACTTTGTGAAAGCCATATTGTTTCTTGTCATACATCTTGCTATCACTTAGTTGTTTATCTTGCTTAGCATAAGTTGTTGGTGCACATAGGTGAGCCTAGTTGTTGTAGGTTTTGTGCTTGACAAATTAACCGCTAGGTTTATTCCGCATTTGTTCAAGCCTAAACCGTAATTATTTTAAAGCGCCTATTCACCCCCCCTCTAGGCGACATCCTCGATCTTTCACACGCCGTCAGAGAAGATCACCTTCTCCGACGAGTCAGAAGACGACCCCTCGAGATGGGGAGGAAAAAATCGGCGCCCTGGAGGTACATCATTGCTTTTATGTTTGTTTTGCATCAAGTCCTTTCAACAGGATAAAACTCATGTGAGTAACTTTCTACAGTCCGCCAAAGGTGCGCCTCAGCGGCGACTCCTCGAACGGGCTCCCACCCGCCAGCGGGAAGCCCGATCCCGCCACTCCTACCCCAGCTCAAGAAGGGTTGGGGGAAGCAACGTCTACTTCACCCCCTTGTTGACACGACGGGGGCCGAAGAGTCAGTCGTCATGGCCGAGGTCGAGACCTCGGCTCCATAGAGCCTAGGGGAAGGGGTCCCGAGGTCGTCAAGGAGGGGCCGGGCCAATCATCGGCCCAGTCGAAGCCAACTCTGGGGCCAGCGCCGTAGCCGGAGACCCTTGTGCCCAACATTTTGGTGTCGGGCTCTAAGGTTTTACCACCCCCGCCTCCTGCCCAAGGGAAGGTTAGCGTGGGGTGGACTAAGGAAATGGAGGTAGCCCTGATGGGCACCTTCCTCAAGGAAGAGCACCGTGTATTAATTGGCGCGACGTTGTAGGGCTTCCAGTCCGCAGAGGCCGGAATGCGCGAGGTCTTCAAGGGCCTCTTTACGATCTTCAAGGTACTCTTCTGCCTTTGTGTGGAAATAACTTCCCTATTTTTAGATTTATTATGTATATGTCCGAAGACGTCTTCACTTGGCATTTAGACAGCATGCCAGTGAGTAGCCCCCGAGCCCAAGGCTGGTTTCAAGAACTGGCGTTGGGATTGAATTATGGTATTAGAAAGTTCGAAATGAGTAGCCCCCAGGACTCTGACTGTTATGGCAGAATGCATGTCCGTAGTATCAATAGATTGATCATGGGGCTAATTTTAGAGTGCTTGTGTGCAGGCTTCGACCTCGGCTCTGAGCTCCGCCTCCGAGGAGATTTCGGAGATGAACCTGAAGCTCGAGAGGTATGAAAAGGACCTTGACCTGATGAACAAGCAGGTCGAGCAGTCTCAAGGTAAGCGACCGAGGCGATATACCCTTGAATATATTTTTAGGTAATGATAGTCTTTTTGAAGTAGAAGCTGATGCTGAACTGTTTAAATGACAGGGGCTAAAGGCCGAGCTTTTTAAGGCTCGGCTAGAGGCCAAGTAGCAGAAAGCCACTGCTGCCAAGGCGGAGAAAGACCTAGTCGTCGAAAAGGTAGCTAGGGAGAAGGACCAGGCGTGGGTCTTGGAGGTGGAGGAGGCCCTAAAGGGCGTGTATCTCAAGCGCGATTCCCTTCAGGACAAGGAGCAGAGGGTAGGCGAGGAGCTGCAAAAGCTATGCCTGTCCCATGCCGAGCTCCAGACCCAAGCCCGGGCCGACCGCGAGGTGCTCCAACAAGTGGAGCAGATAGCCACGGGTAAGCCATATT
Source organism: Thinopyrum elongatum (assembly GCA_011799875.1). Lineage (NCBI taxonomy): Eukaryota > Viridiplantae > Streptophyta > Magnoliopsida > Poales > Poaceae > Thinopyrum > Thinopyrum elongatum. Next base: position 484,815,035 of record CM022301.1, on the reverse strand, counting down.
TACTTTAGTGTGCTTTAGTGTGTGTTTGGCAGCAAGGGGTTCATCGAGCTCTCCTAGCTGTGGTGCTCCACAGAGGTCTTCGCAGATCTCCCAAAGAGTGCAACGGATGCCGTCCTTCACTTTGGCCAAAGGGAGGTGTCATGGATTTGTCACGGTGGATGTCCTTAGTGTGAGGACTTAGTCGTGAGTCTAACGCATCTATGTGGTAGCTTGAGAGGGGTTGAGTGGGACGAGAGACGCGAGGTTTTACCCAGGTTCGGCCCCTCATGGTGGAGGTAAAAGCCTACATCCTGCTTCATTGATATTGATGATGATGATGATCACGATTACAAGGGTGCTCTTTCGCTACCTCTATCTCGAGAGCTGTCGACTTGTCTGTCTAAACTTGTCCAACTTTGGGTGCCCTGCCCCTCCTTATATAAGTTGGAGGGGCGGATTACATGTGGAGTCCTAGTAGGACTAGGACTATTCTATTACAAGTGGAATCCTAGTCTTGCTTCCTTCATAAGGGATATTCCTTATGCCTTCCTTCTCAAGCCGGCCCACCGGACACGCACCTTGAGCCGGTCTTCTCATAAACCGCCTTCTGGGCCTTGGGCCTTGTTATTCATCTAACTCGCCCTCCGGGTTACCAGTAAGTTGCTAGTCTCAGGCGGGTCACCGGTGAGTCGCCAAGTTCCGGCCGGGTCATACCGCGGGGTATATCCCCGACATTAGCCCCCAGTTTAATTTGAATTTATCCATGTTAAACTGATCCTGCAAAATAAACACAAGAACAAATTTGACAGGTTGTGCTCCGGGTTAAAAGTTTTTCTGAACCGGCACCTGATCATCCTTAAGTCCTTGTCATTTCCTTCTTCTGGAAAGTCCGGGTCAATAGACCAGCTTCATAATCAATTTGCTGACATTGGTTTCTCACAGAAAAATATTGTGAAGAATAATTCATTTGATTTAGCTCCCAATGCTTAACAAAATATTGGTCTTGAAATACTCATCTGATTTTCAGCTGGCTTGAAGATGTAGAACTTGCCGGTTTATAATTGCCAAAATTGCTGGGTTATAAATAGATGATGCCGGTTTATGATTGTTGTTCATGCCGGGTCATGATTGTTGCTGATGCCGGGTCAATATTAAGGCGACTTGGTGCTTGCTTATGTAAATATAGCTCCCAATCATTGAACCGGCTCTCCAAGCTTCTTTCTATGAACAACTTAGAGGAAATAAACTTTGCAAATTCTTCCAACAAGAATATGATACCTGGTTTGCTCAAAACTGAAGGTGTGCCTCCCTTGTATCCATATTACCTGTAGCCCCCAAGTCTTGAGTAGAGCAAAGTGATAACTTAAGACTTGCTTCAATATAAATACTGCAACTTTGGGGAAATCCAGGTTGTTCATTTAGGTCGCCAAGCAGGAACTGAACATTCTGTACTTCTCATGTGTAGCCCCCAAGTGCCGGGTCATTATGCAATAATGAGCAGGGACTTTGTAAATATGATCATGTATACTTGAGCAGCAACATGTAGCCCCCAAGGGCCGGCTCAGTAAGATAATACTGAGCTGGGACTTTATATGTACTTCAAAAAATAACACCATATGATGTAGCTCCCAAGTTTCGGGTTACCTTTGACAGGAGCAATTAGTAGCCCCCAAGGGCCGGCTCATCACCATGTGATGGGTCGGGTCTTCAATGAGGCGAGTTAAAAATGACCTTGCATTAGCCCCCAAGTGCCATGGTGCATGCTTGCAGTGACATGGGACTTGCATACTTGATATAATCATGATTTGAATAATGTAGCCCCCAAGTGCCGGGTCGTGTGCCTGCAGCGACTCGGGACTATTCCTTCCATTGTAAAATAAAACCATATCCATTGTCCGGATGATGTTGCTGAAAGCCTTTGCATATTCAATATTGAACCATGCTCTCTGCTGTGAGCCGGTATTCTTGGTTAAATAAATAATAGCCATTGCTATGAAACGGCTTTTCAAAACCTCAATCATAATACTGGTTATTCATTACCATAATAAAAATCCAGCCATGTTGGCTATTAAAGATTTGAATAATATAACACGGTTGAAAAAACCTCAATCATTCAATACTCGTTATGACAACCATAATGAAAATCCAGCCATATTTGGCTATTCAAGATTTGAAAAATATAATCCGGTATGAAAACCTCAATCACAAGATCTTGTGTGTTGACAAGTAAATCCAGAGTTAAATACTCAGTGGCTCTTGGCCGATGGCGACTTAATGCGCATTCATTGTTATCCCGGATTTGTGCAACCCAGCGGCTTGTAGCCTTTGTAAAAAACAAGAACTGATAACCCTTTTGAAACACCAATTTTAATCTTTGATGATGGGCTTAAACTTACTCATTTGTGTAAGCCATAGCTCTGCATATCCTACACAAAGTTTAAACAACATATGCCCTGGCGACTTAACATCAAAAACCAGGGCGGGTAACAACCCAAACATAATATAGTCTTATGCAATTATAGAAAAGACTAGAATTAAGGCCATCAAAGCCAAAATATACTAGCGACTTAAAGTCAAAAACCAGTGCGGGTTATCAAACCTCGCATATTCTTATAACAATCAAAAACATACCTGGAAAATTGGCTCATACTACCGGCTTACATCGCCATATCCAATGAGGGTGACAATCCAAAGATTTATAAGCGCATGATTCCAATTTGCGCAATCCAAAGTATACTGGCGACTTAAAGTCCATAACCAGGGCGGGTTACGAAAAACCCGAAGTATTTATTCAAATATGAAAAGTCATACCCGTAGACTGACGTCATAACAAGGTTGTAATCCAGCATGGGTATTAACCCGTAAAAAATAATGACTTGAATTTATTCAAGGCAAATCATCCTGTGAGATTGGTTCATACCGCCGGCTTGCAGTGCCGTATGCAGTAAGGGTAACAGCCCAAAACTGGAAGTGCATAACTCCAAATGCGCAATCAAAATATGCTGGCGACTTATTGTCCAAAGCCAGTCCGGTTTATCAAAACCCCAAATAAGCTCAAGTATGAGTCATAAGGATTAAGGCTACATGGCCTGAATCGTGTTAAACCATATATCAATATGGTACAAGGGTACGAACACGAACAATGTTCAAAGAAAACAACAAATCAGAAAAAAAACAAGGCTTCCATAGGCTGCCAAGCCTCAATATCAAGTGTCGTTCATGGGCCGAACAACCACTGAGTTAATCCTTCATTTAAACCTGTAAGCCGGGCCTCACATGACCAACCGTCGTTTTAACCTTGACAAGTTTAGGGTCTTTATAATATTGACTGTGAAGAGTTCGGTGGGTCATTCCAGATAACCTGGGCGGAGTGGCAGACATATAGGCAGGATAACTCGGAGTTTTTGGTGTTTTACACCTGGCATCCAAGCTGATCAAAAGGGTCAATAAAGCTATGTTCATTGAACAATAAGCCCCCAAGTGACCAATAATGAGCCTTCAAGGCAGGATACCTATGTTTGAACTGCTCATTGTAGCAGGTTCTCTTTGGTACCCGTTCAATTTGGGCAATAAGCCCCCAAGCAATTTGCATCAAGGCGTATAAGCCAGATCAATAGGGTAGTCATAGCTATGCTCAATGAGCAGGAAGCCCCCAAGTAATTTTTTAAACAAGGCGTGCAAGCCGGATCAAGAGGGTGGTCACAGCTATGCTCAATGAGCAGGAAGCCCCCAAGTAATTTTGTAATAAGGCGTGTAAGCCGGATCAAGAGGGTAGTCACAGCTATGCTCAATGAGCAGGAAGCCCCCAAGTAATTTTTTAAACAAGGCATGTAAGCCGGATCAAGCGGGTAGTCACAGCTATGCTCAGTGAGCAGGAAGCCCCCAAGTGACCCATAATATGATAAGCCAATAAGGCAGGATACCCATGTTTGAACTGCGCACTGCAACAAGTTCTCTTTGGCAACCTTTAATTTTTCTGAGAACTCAAACTTGCGAGAGATGAATTCTTCTTGAACTGGAAGTTAAACCGGATATTGAGAGCTCACAACTTTGTGAGAGATAAATTTCCCTTGAGCCGAATTTAAACCGGAATCCCTCTTTTTAAGCCGGACATTTTCTGACGGCCCTTAAATTTTCATCAATATGGCAGTAGCCCCCGAGACCGGGTTACTTTCCCTCCAATTGACCCGGGGTTCTTGAATTTGCTAAGCTGGCAAAATTTGGTAAGTCATGTCTGTGTAGCCCCCGAGTCTCAAGACGACTTGAGGAGTTGGCTTGACATTCCCCATACTTGACCGTGATATAAACCGACATGTAGCTGAACAACAGAACGCTGTAATATATTGAAGCTGGAGGCAAGGTGGCAAGTCGATGATCTTTGCAACACTTATTGTACATCCTTGGCAGTAACAACCACAATATTAATCCACGGAAGCTCGGGGCGGGTTATAATCCCATATGTTTGTGTCCATAATTCAGCTAGCGGTTCATCCCAGTTGGTTGTTTGAAGTTAACCAAACCGCAGTGGCGGCGACTTGTGCATGTGCGCTCATTAAGCAGCTCCAGCGTGTTGATATAAACCGGCCACAGGGGCGTATGGTAAATACGACCGTGGCATCAGAGGCAGCACGGACGCGGGCGAGTCGGCCGCGGGCACGGACAGATGAGTCGGCCGCGGCATTGTAAGCCGATGTGGACGGGTGAATCAATCACAGGCGTGGTAAGCCGCGCGGATGGGCGAGTTAGTCGCGTCATGTTGATGTAGACTGGGTCGCAGAGGCCGCAACTTGCACATACATTTGTTGAGCATTATGGCACGGTCCAATGCTAACACATGATAACAGTGCGCACGAGCTATATATCCATGACACGACCATCGCTCTTGCAGTGAACAACTGTCCTGCATCAATAAACATCGCAAGCCAGAGTAATTGTTCTTTAAAGAATAAAAAATGTATCAATAAGTATTGACTGGACAGAATTCACCTGATTTGTCCGGAAGCTACTGCAAGGACCAGTGAACAGGGGCGGCTCAACAAAACTGACCGGCGACTCAATACAGCCCTGACGGCTCAACGTGGCAGGGGATTGACCCGGCAGCGGCTCGGTGCAAAAGGTGAGGCTGGCCCGGCGATGGCGGGTCGCAGCCGTGCCGCGTGGTGAAGGTAGCAAGCCTCTCCTGGGGAACAGCTTTAGGAGGCCCCAAGAAGCAGAACGAAGCGGCCACAACGGCGGCTCAGCGCAGAGGTGATCCAGCGACTCAACGCAACAGAAACAGCGCTCACGGCGGCTCGGCAGTGGAATGAGGCACGGCAGAACCGGCCTGAGAGGGTCACGCGGAGAGGGCAGAGCTGGCCGGGGGCCAGCGGCGAAGATGGCAGAGGCGTGCGGACGGCTCAGGCAAGGTGACGGCGGCTCATGGAAGCTGAGGCGCGCTGCAGCACCAGAGGCGGCTTGACGATGGTAGTGGCGCGGGGACCCGCAGCTCCTGTAGGGCGAAGGCCGCATCAGCAGTTTAAAATGGCAAGACGGGTCGTCTCGAACGGCGGCGACTTGACAGGACCAGCAGCTCGGATGACTCGGAAGGGTGTGACCGGCGGCGACGGTGGCTCGCGGCGGCTGATGGAGCGAGGCTGACGATGACAGCGGGGCGGGTACGGCCAACGCGAGGTTGAAAATAGCTCGGAGTCGTCGTGCGCCCATGATCAAATCCTCCTCCGAGTTGTCGTTGGTTTGACTTTTCCTCTTGGTAGATTCCTTGTAGCAATTAGAGTTGACCAAAGAAAATCGATTTGGCTTCAGGTGATATACTAATCGAGAAGTACACCAGTCTTTGAAACCATTAAGCTGTGATGCTTGATGTGATGGAAACAATTTGACCGTCTCGGCGAATCTTGTACGCGGTGGCGGCAACTTGGCGAATCAGACCAAAAAAATAACCACAACTTAATGATTTTCATCCGTACGGATGGAATTCCTTTTTGCACTTGGCCTCTTGCAGCAGTACTCTCGTAATTGATTTGGCTCCGGACCGACGGATCGCCAGATCGCATGCGGCGGCGCAGAGATTCAACCCTAATTTTTCTTAAACTCAAATCTCACAGATTATAAATCTGAACCGATGAACTTGAAGTTGATGCAGATTATTCCAAACAGGCTCTTCTTCATCCAGAAAATCACAAACTCCTCGATCCCTAGGAGAGATCCCTCCAAGAACTCAACACCACCGTGCGCGGGCCCCACGGTGGGCGCCAACTGTCGTGGATTTGTCACGGCAGATCTCCTTAGTGTGAGGACTAAGTCGTGAGGCCAACGCATCTATGTGGTAGCTTGAGAGGGGTTGAGTGGGACGAGAGATGCGAGGTTTTACCCAGGTTCGGCCCCCTCACGGTGGAGGTAAAAGCCTACATCCTGCTTCATTGATATTGATGATGATGATGATCACGATTACAAGGGTGCTCTTTTGCTACCTCTATCTCGAGAGTTGTCGACTTGTCTGTCTAAACTTGTCCAACTTTGGGTGCCCTTCCCCTCCTTATATAAGTTGGAGGGGCAGGTTACATGTGGAGTCCTAGTAGGACTAGGACTATTCTATTACAAGTGGAATCCTAGTCTTGCTTCCTTCATAAGGGATATTCCTTATGCCTTCCTTCTCAAGCCGGCCCACCGGACACGCACTTTGAGCCGGTCTTCTCATAAACCGCCTTCTGGGCCTTGGGCCTTGTTATTCATCTAACTCGCCCTCCGGGTTACCAGTAAGTTGCTAGTCTCAGGCGGGTCACCGGTGAGTCGCCAAGTTCTGGCCGGGTCATATATCCGGCCGGGTCATACCGCGGGGTATATCCCCGACAGGAGGGCCATGAGGCGGAGAAGGCGTTCCGGCAGCAGTTCCAGGAGTCGTCGCAACCACAGCTACTGAATCATCGAATGAAGCAGCTGGCGGAGCCATTCCGTATGGCAAGGCCGGCACTCCAGGACCTCTGCGTTAATCTATGGCCCACGGAGGCACTGCCGACCATCTTCTTCGGCCTGCTAGCTTGGCTGCAAGAAGCCGTCCCGCAAGTGGATCGCTGGAAGCGGTTTGCATGCCTGACGGGAGCATGATGCTACTTCTTGATATTGCGTTGGTTTTTCCCTTGAAGAGGAAAGGGTGATGCAGCAAAGTAGAGATAATTTCCCTCAGTTGAAAACCAAGGTATCAATCCAGTAGGAGGAACACACAAGTCTCCAATAGTTGTACCTGCGCCGAACAAACAAATATTTGCACCCAACACGATAAAGGGGTTGTCAATCCCTTCACGGTTACTTGCAAGGATGAGATCTGATAATGATAGATATAAAAGATAAGTAAAAGTGCAAAATAAAATAAAATTAAAGAAATTGCAGCAAGATATTTTTGTGTTTTTGATTTTGTAGATCTGAAAATAATATGATAAAAGATAGACTCGGGAGCCATAGTTTTCACTAGAGGCTTCTCTCTTGAAAGAAAGCATACGGTGGGTAAACAAATTACTGTTGATCAATTGAGAGAAAAGTGCATAGTTATGACGATATCCAAGGCAATGATCATGTATATAGGCATCACGTCTGAGACAAGTAGACCGACTCCTGCCTGCATCTACTACTATTACTCCACACATCGACCGCTATCCAACATGCATCTAGTGCATTAAGTTAACAAGAACGGAGAAAAACAAGATTACATTGAATAGATCTCCAAGAACATCGAGGAGAACATTGTATTGAAGATCAAAGAGAGAGAAGAAGCCATCTACCTACTAGCTATGGACTCGTAGGTCTGTGGTAAATTACTCACGCTTCATCAGAAGGGCAACAAGGTTGATGTAGAAGCCCTCTGTGATCGAATCCCCCTCCGACAGAGTATCGGAAAGGTCCCCAGATGGATCTCAAGAAGACAGAAACTTGCAGTGGCGGAAAAAAAAATTTTGGTGTGCCCTCTGATCTTCGGGGAATATTGGGGTATTTACAGAAGAAGAATTAGGGTTAGAGGAGCCCACGGGTGGGCGTGGGTGGGGGGGGGCAACACGCGTGGGGGTGCGCCCCCTGAGCTTGTCGCCGCCTCGTGACCCTTTTGGCCTCCTCTCGAAGTTTCCAGGGTGTCTTGTGGTCCAAGAAAAATTGTCAAAAAGTTTCATTCCATTTGGACTCCGTTTGGTATTGATTTTCTGTAAAGACAAAAAGAAGGGAAAAAACAGCAACTGGCACTGGGCACTAGGTTAATAGGTTAGTCACAAAAAGTGATATAAAATAGCATAATAATGCATATAAAACATCCAAGATTGATAATATAATAGCATGGAACAATAAAAAATTATAGATACGTTGGAGATGTATCAAGCATCCCCAAGCTTAATTCCTGCTCATCCTCGAGTAGGTAAATGATAAAAAACAGAACTATTGATGTGGAATGCTGCCTAACATGTTTATCATGTAATCTTTCTTTATGTGGTATGAATATTCAGATCCATAAGATTCAAAACAAAAGTTTAATATTGACATAAAAACAATAATACTTCAAGCATACTAAAAAGCAATCATGTCTTTTCAAAATATCATGGCTAAAGAAAGTTATACCTACAAAATCATATAGTCTTGTTATACTCCATCTTCTTAACACAAAGTATTTATCATGCACAACCCCGATGACAAGACGAGCAATTGGTTCATACTTTTTAATGGGCTTCAACTTTTTGAACTCTCACGCGATACATGAGCGTGAGCCATGGAACTATGGGTGGAATAGAGTATGATGTTGGAGGTTGTGTGGAGAATACAAAAAAGAAGAAAGTCTCACATTGACGAGGCTAACCAACCAGCTATGGAGATGTCCATCAGTTGATATCAATGCAAGGAGTAGGGATTGCCATGCAACGGATGCACTATAGCTATAAGTGTATGAAAGCTCAAAAGAAAACTAAGTGGGTGTGCATCCAACTTGCTTGCTCATGAAGACCTCGGGCATTTGAGGAAGCCCATCATTGGAATATACAAGCCAAGTTCTATAATGAAAAATTCCCACTAGTAATATATGAAAGTGACAAAATAGGACAAAAAAGTGACAAAATAGGAGACTCTCTATCATGAAGAACATGGTGCTACTTCGAAGCACAAGTGTGGAAAAGGATAGTAACATTGTCCCTTCTATCTTTTTCTCTCATTTCCCCCCTTTTTTCTCTTTTTTTTGTTGGGCTCTTTTTGGCCTCTTTTTTTCTTTTCTTTTTCTTTTTTTATTTTCGTCCGGAGTCTCATCCCGACTTGTGGGGGAATCATGGTCTCCATCATCCATTCCTCACTGGGACAATGCTCTAATAATTAATATGATCATCACACTTCTATTTACTTACAACCCAAGAATTACAACTCGATACTAAAACAAAAATATGACTCTATATGAATGCCTCCGGCGGTGTACCGGGATGTGCAATGATCTAGCGTAACATGTATAAAAAATATGAATGGTGGCTGAACCACAAATACTATGTCAACTATATGATCATGCAAAACAATATGACAATGATGATATGTGTCATAATAAAACAGAACGGTGGAAGTTGCATGGCAATATATCTCGGAATGGCTATGGAATTGCCACAATAGGTAGGTATGGTGGCTGTTTTGAGGAAGATATAAGGAGGCTTATGTGTAATAGAGCGTATCATATCACGGGGTTTGGATGCACCGGCGAAGTATGCACCACAACTCGAGGTGAGAAGGGGCAATGCATGGTACCGAAGAGGCTAGCAAATTGCGGAAAGGTAAAAGTGTGTATAATCCATGAACTCACATTAGTCATAAAGAAATCACATACTTATTGCAAAAGTTTATTAGCCCTCGAAGAAAAGTACTACTACACATGCCCCTAGGCAGATATATTGGTAGGAAAAGACCATCGCTCGTCCCCGACCGCCACTCATAAGGAAGACAATCAATAATAAATCATTCTCCAATTTCATAGCATAACGAGAGACCATACGTACATGCTTCGGGAATCACAATCCTTAACACCAATATTCTTACTAACCACAATTGCTCATTAGCATAACCCGCATATTACCACCTTTATATCACAAAACTATTGCAAGGAATCAAACTTATCATATTCAGTGATCTACATGAAAGTTTTTATTATATCCCTCTTGAATACCCATCATATTAGGACTAAATTCATAACCCAAGCAAATTAACATACTATTTATAAGACAAAATAATATAAGTGAAGCATGAGAGTTCATCAATTTCTTTAAAATATAACCACCGCCGTGCTCTAAAAGTTATAAGTGAAGCACTAGAGCAACTGCCTAGCTCAAAAGATATAAATGAAGCTCAAAGAGTATTCTAATAAATTCATGAATAATGTGTGTCCCTCTCAAAAAGGTGTGTCCAGCAAGGATGATTGTGGCAAACTAAAAAGAAAATAAAGCAAAGACTCATATAATACATGATGCTCCAAGCAAAACTCATATCATGTAGTGAATAAAAATATAGCCTCAAGTAATTTACCGATGGATTGTATATAAAAGAGGGGATGCCATCCGGGGCATCACCAAGCTTAGATGCTTGGTTGTCCTTGAATATTATCTTGGGGTGCCTTGGGAATCCCCAAGCTTAGGCTCTTGCCACTCCTTATTCCTTAGCTCATCGAAACTTCACTCAAAACTTGAAAACTTCACAACACAAAACTCAACAGAAAACTCATGAGATCCGTTAGTATAATAAAGCAAATCACACTTTCAGGTACTATTGTAAACTCATTCCAATTTCATATTAGCATTATATCTACTGTATTCTAACTTCGCCATGGCTCATAGCCCCTGATACAACCCATAGATTCATCAAAACAAGCGAACAACACATTGAAAACAGAATATATCAAAAAACAAACCAGTCTGTAGTAGTCTGAACATTAGACAAACTTCTATAACTCCAAAAATTCTGAAAACTTAGGACAACATGGGAAATTTCTATATCAATCTTGTGTAAAAAAATTCAGAATTGTATAACGCTCCAACAATTTTTGACAATTCTTCTACTGGAGCCAAAAGTTTCTGTTTTTTCACAGAACCAAATCAACTATCACCCAAACCATCCGAAAGGTTTTACTTGGCACAAACGCTAATTAAAATACTAAAAAACAATCATAACAGTAGCATAATTGTGTGTACATATAAAAAAGAAAATAAAAATATTGGGTTGTCTCCCAACAAGCGCTTTTCTTTAAAGCCTTTTATCTAGGCGTTGATAATTTTAATGATGCTCACATGAAAGACAAAAATTGAAGCACAAAGGGAGCATCATTAGCATGTGGAAAACAATTTTAAGTCTAACATACTTCATATGCATAGGCATTTTGTAGGAAAGTAAATTATCAAGACAAACAAAATCTAGCATATGCAAGGAAGAAGAAAGAAACAATAGCAATCTCAACGTAGCGAGAGGTAATTTAGTAACATGAAAATTTCTACAACCATATTTTCCGCTCTCATAATAATTACATGTGGGATCATATTCAAATTCAACAATATAGCTATCATATAAAATTTTCACTTCATGATCCACATGCATAAAAGTCTTATAATCTTCTAAGATAGTGCGATTAATATCAACTAAAGTCATGACCTCTCCAAACCCACTTTTATCAAAAATTTCATAAGATTGAACACCCGCCAAATATGTGGGATTATTTTTTACCTAAAGTTGACACTCTTTCAATCCCACTTTCAATAAATTTGCAAACATTATTATCAATATCATATTCATCATGAGGCTTAAATAAATTTTCAAGATCATAAGAAGAATCACCCCAATCATGATCATTACAATAAGTAGCGGGCATAGCAAAATTAGCATCCCCAAGCTTGGGGTTTTGCATATTATTAACACAATTGACATTAATAGAATTTATAATAACATCATTGCAATCATGCTTTTCATTCAAGGAGCTATCGTCTACCACTTCATACATTTCTTCTTTTAACACTTCATCACAATTTTTAGATTCACGAATTTCAAGCAAAACTTCATAAAGATAATCTAGTGCACTCAACTCACTAGCAATTGGTTCATCATAATTGGATATTTTAAAAAGATTAGCAAGTGATGAGGATCCATAAGCTCTTTTTTTGTTTGTTTCTGATTTCCAATAAACATACAATTATGCCAAACAAACAAGCAAAGCAACAAAGTAAAACATTTTTGTGTTTTCCAATAAAACGTTTTAGAAGTGAGGGAGAGGAAAACGAGAGGCAAATGGCAAATAATGTAAATGCAAGAGATGGGAGTTTATGATAGGTACTTGGTAGGCTTGATGTAGATCCTCCTCGACAACGGCGCCAGAAATTCTTCTTGCTACTTCTTGGGCCTGCGTTGGTTTTTCCCTTGAAGAGGAAAGGATGATGCAGCAAAGTAGAGATAAGTATTTCCCTCAGTTGAGAACCAAGGTATCAATCCAGTAGGAGGATGTGACGCCCCCGGTTCAATCGTACACTAATCATACACGCAAACGTGTACGATCAAACCCAGGGACTCACGGGAAGATATCACAACACAACTCTAAACACAAATAAACGGAGGTCCACAATATTACAGACCAGGGATCCGAAGATCCGAATACATGAGTCAGTCATACAAATAATATCTGGGTACAGACATAGTTAGACAAGTTCTGCCTTAAGAAGGCTAGCACAAACAGCGACACTAGATCGAAAGGCGTTGGCCTCCTGCCTGGGAGCCTCCGATCCTACTCCTGGTCAGATGGCTCGATCCAGTAGTACGTGCCCTCTGGACCCGCCTGGTAGTAGGCTCCGGTGGTGGCGTCTGGCTCCTGGACTCCATCGTCTGGTGTATCATCAAGGTGGGGTATATGGGGGAAAAGAGAAAATAAAGCAACCGTGAGTACTCATCCGAAGTACTCAGCAAGCAAGGATCTATACTACATATGCAACATTATCAATGGAGAAAAGGCTGTATATGTGGACTGGGCTGCAGAAATGCCAGAATAGAGAGAAAGGCCTAGTCCTATCGAAGACTAGCATCTTCAAACATCTTCTCAAAGCCATCATCTTGCAGCAGTAGAAGAGAGTAGAATAGCATTTTATTTAACAAACATGTTGAAGTACAGCTCAAAGATCCTTCCTCGACTCCCAGCGAGAAAGTAATCCCGAAGCTTCAATTAAGTAACAAGTATCCAGTTTAAGTAGTAGATCGGGATACACAAACTGAGCGTCCTTTACCGTAGGACCGGCTATCGATAGAAGATTCATCCCTGCAGGGGTGCACTACTGTTACCCAACACGCTCGATCAACTCTGGCCGGACATACTTGCTGGGTAATGCCCGTCCTCGGAAGATCAACACGAAATAGCGCTCTACCTAGGCTCAGCAGAGAGGTCAGCACGCCGGACTAACCTATGCACCCAGGGGTCTCGGGCCATCGCCCTGGGCACCCTGCGTGTTGCGTGGCTGGCCGGGGTGCAGGCGCGACACTGAACTCGCCAGTGAAGTATCCAGCCCAATCCCGACGATCAGCCCGCACGGTGAATCGTGACGTCTGATAAGCTTTCGGCGAAACGTACATCGCAGAGGGCCCCATAACCATTATCCCGCGTGGTGGCAGTGCGTATAGGGCACGTCGACCCACTCAGATCACACACCCAAATCCAATAGGCTCAATTAGTATCAAGCGGAGACAATCAGAGTCTCTGATGCTCCGCCACAATGTCACACTCGAGTGCCCTTCCGGCACACCCGAAATCATAGATCCCCAGCGGGTACCCACCAGGGTGGACCCGCCTGTGAAAAAGGTCAAGTAACCGTGTGGTCATAATCATCAGGGTGAACGTAAGAGGTATCACCCTCGAGGTTCACACTGAGGGGTTGCACGACAGAGTCGTATCGGACATGGAGAAGGAGGAATCACCCTCGATGACCACGACCGTACAGCTATGCTGCAGAGTATTCATCAGGAGTGCGTTACGAGGTATCACCCTCGGCACTCGATAGTTACTACGCAGAGTCGTACAGCTAAGGGGGGTGTGAAGTGAGGCGTCTGTCTCTGATCGACGATCACGTTGATCGAGTCGTTGATGAACAAGCAGGGGCGACAAAGTAAGGTGGTGGGGTCACAGATGGGTCATACCAACCTATACTAAACAGTTTATCATAGGCAGGTAAGATAGCAATGAACAGGTTACAACAGCAGGCTATGCATCAGAATAGGAGCATACATTAACAGTAGCGAAATCTAATGCAAGCAGGAGAATAGAATGGGCGATATCTAGAATGCTCAAGGGGGGGGCTTGCCTGGTTGCTCTGGCAAGAGAGGGAGGTCGTCAACGGGCTGCTCGTCGGTAGAGTAGTCGTAACCTGGTGCAGCGTCGTCGGTCTCGGCGTCTATCGAGAGAGAAGGAGGGGGAGAGAAACAATAAATTCACGGCAATAATGCAAACAATATGTATGACATGCCTAAATGATATGCCGGGGTGTTCTACTGCCTAACTAAACGATTTAGTTAATTTAGGAATTTATTTGGATTTATTTAATTAAGGTTGGGCACTATTCATTTACTGAAATCGGTCTAAAAGTTCAATGTTCTTATAGCTGCGGGCGTCTGACGGGAATACGGAGGGCGTATCCGGGCTCGTATCGTCGTTCTGAGCAAGTTTCATGTATAAAATATTTTCATCGGAGATACGGTTTAAAAGATATGATTTTCTAAAGTTTTTATTAATTTCTGAAATTTAATTAATTATTTAATTCAACATTATCCGAAACAGTGATTGATGACGTCAGCATGACATCATGCTGACGTCAGCAGCCACCTGACAGGGTGGGTCCCACCTGTCATAGGCTGTTAGGTTAATTAGGTTTAATTAATTTAATTACTGATTAATTAACACTAATTAGTTAATTAGATTAACCTAATCAGGATTAATTAACTAATTAATTAACTAATTAATTATTTAATTAATTATTTTATTTATTTTTATTTTCTTAAAATCGTTCTGGGCCGTGGGCCCCATTTGTCAGCGGCACAGGGGGCTCGGGCCCCACTGGGCAGTGGCCCAGGGGGGGTTTCACAGGCGTGCGGGCGCGGCGCAGGCGCAGCCCGAGCGGGCGCGTCCAGGGTGCGCCCGGGCGCTGGCCACGGGCGCCGGCGAGGCGCGGCCGGACGGGTCGGTGGTGAGCGCGGGGCCACGGCGAGCGACGCGGGCGAGGTGTGGGGGCGCGCGCGCGCGCGGGTGGCCGCGGCGAGCGGAGGCAGAGGCGAGAGGACGAGCGGCAGCGGCGGCTGGAGTGGGCGCGAGCGGGGCGCGCGCAGCGCGGTCGGGCGCGAGCCGGGGCGCGGCGACGCGTGAGCATGCGCGCAGCGCGGTGAGCGGCGGCACGGGGGCGCGGTGCGCGCGGCGAGGTGCGGAGCAGAGAGGGGGGGGAAGAGGCCCGAGGCCTCACCGTGCTCGTAGGGACGGGGCAGCGGGAGGTCGGGGTGGTCGACGGGGACGACGGCGACGGGGAGGCAGGCCGGCGGGGAGGCGCGGGCTCCGGGCGGCGGCGAGGTCGTCGCGGGCGACGGGATCGGGGATTTGCCCCGATCCGGATCCAGTCGAGGGAGGGGGCGACCGAGCGCCAGGCGGCTGGTCGGGGAAGAGGAGAGGACGGGGCGACGTCGGTGCGGCGGCGGCGTCGGCGCTAGCCGACCGGCGCGGGAGCGGGGCGGCGTCGGCGAGAGGCGTCGGCGACGGGGCCGTTCCCGCGATCCCGATCCCGATCTGGATCGGGAGGTGGGGGCTGACGAGGGGGAGGCGGCGACGGGGCGGCGTCGGCGACGGCGTAGGCGACGGGGCGGACGGGATCGGGAGATCCCGATCCAGACGCGAGGGGGGGGGAGAGGAGCGAGGGGAATGCGGGTGGGTGACGCTAGGGTTCGGGCGTCCCTGGGGGTATAGGCTAGGGGGCGCGGGTGGGCCGGCCGGCTGGGCTTCGGCCCAGTTGGGCCGGGGGGGGGGGCGTTGCTCTTTTTTTCTGTTTCATTTTTCTTTTATCTTTTTCTTTATTCTCCTTTCTCAGTTTAGTAAATAGTCAGGCCTCAAAATGGTTTTTGTAAAACATGAGACCTAGTTCATAAATAATAGTGCATTATTCCCTAACACCTAAAACTAGTTTGGACAAAACATAATTCCATATTTATTTCAGATTTAATAAATGGTTATTAAATATTATCTTTATCCACTGTTTGAGGTTGTTCGAGTCACTTATCCAATTCCAATGATGTTGGTTTCAATTTTAGAATAGCCTCTGGAATATTTGCTATATATCTGACATTTTAGCTCCTATGTTGGACAACTTTCATATTCCACTTTCATTTAAATTTTGAATTTGACTTAGGAGTTGAAATGCAATGTGATGCTAATGATGATTATGCACTGTTGATCATGCTAAAATGTCATTATCAAAAGTGATTACTGTTGCTAATCACCGGGGGTGTTACAACTCTCCTCATCTATTAAGAATTCTCGTCCCGAGAATTAAGAGGAAGACTGAAAGAAAGAGGGGTATTCTACGCGAAGACGATCCTCGCGTTCCCAAGTGGCTTCATCTTCAGAATGATTTGACCACTGAACCTTGAGGAACTTGATTGACTTTTGACGTGTTCGACGCTCAGCTTGATCAAGAATACGGATGGGATGTTCTGGATAAGATAGATCTTCCCGTAATTCAAGCACTTCATGATCCACAGCTCGAATAGGATCCTTGAAGCAGCGGCGGAGTTGGGATACATGAAAGACGTCATGTACTTGAGAAAGATTTGGCGGCAATTCCAATTGATATGCCACTTCTCCTCGACGGGCAAGAATTCGGAACGGGCCAATGTAGCGTGGAGCTAACTTGCCTTTGATTCCGAACCGATGAGTGCCTTTCAATGGAGTGACACGAAGGTAAGCTTGCTCGCCAGGTTGATAGACTATTTCCTGGTGCTTACGGTCATAGTTGCTCTTCTGACGAGACTGAGCAGACTTCAAATGTTCACGAACAATACGGACTTGTTCTTCAGCTTGCCGAATAATGTCCGGTCCGACGAGTGAGCGTTCCCCAGTTTCTGACCAATTCAGAGGGGTTCGACACTTACGACCGTATAGAACTTCAAACGGTGCCATCTTCAGACTAGCTTGATAGCTATTGTTGTAAGAGAATTCGGCATACGGGAGAGATTCCTCCCATTTCTTACCGAAGGAGATGACGCAAGCTCGAAGCATATCTTCGAGCACTTGATTCACTCGTTCAACTTGACCCTGTGACTGAGGGTGAAAAGCGGTGCTGAAAGACAGATGAGTTCCCATAGCTTCTTGGAAACTATTCCAGAATGGGCCCTTTAAGAAAAAGGCCGCGAAGGTGACAAAGTTGGCGGGGGCGACATTAGCAGACTCCATCTCGTGAATGATGTCGCGGAGCCAGTCATCGGCATCCAGGGGCTTGTCAGAGTTGCGAAACTGCGTTATAGCATCGTAGAGACGTGCTCGAGTGGCAACCAACTCGACGGCGAGAGCCCGAACAGTGCGATCCAGAGCCTGAGTGCACTGAATCAGAACGCGGTGGTCATATCGGCGAGGCTCGTACGGGGCACAGATAGCTGTGTAGTATCCGGTAGCATCTCCAGCAGGGGCATACGGAATGTATCGGAACTCAGAGTCATCCAAGATATCACTGAACTGTCCTCGAAGACGTGCGACAGCAGAGTAGGCGGCATCATGTACTGCCATCTCAATCGTCACGCCTAATCCGTGAAAAAGGTGTAACTCGGTGTCTGAGTCATTCTGCCGATCATAAATCCGAACTTCAGCATAGTACTGTTCCTGATTAAACTCGCGGTAATCCTCGTAAACCATGAACTCAGGGTACCAGCGGTAGCCAAGTCTGGTCATGAGAGCGATTAGGACAGCTGGAAACCCAGGGGTATTACGAGCCCAAGTGCGAAGCACAAGCTGTGTCGTAGGACGCGGTGGAAACAAACGGTCCATCTGAAACAGAGGAAATTCAAACTTGTCAAATGACAATGAGAAGTATAACCGATCTCGGAGAGAAAGGTTAAACAAAACAATGGAAAGGAAAATGATTATCAGACTAATCAGATCAACGACAGAGCAATCGCACAGATATCCAGCTCTCCGGGTAGACAGGAATTACGAGATCCTAAGTGTCGGTGTTAGTAAACTTTATTTAACCCGAATAGAAGAGATATTAGAGTCCCAGAGTATAGACGAGGAATAAAAGATCCTAATACCACCCAGTTGGCGACGTGGGCCCGTAAGCCACACAGCCAAGTTAGTAAATTAGTTTCTCGGTTTCTAGACTCAACTTCGGCCAAGGAATTTGGAGGGGGGCTTCCTACAGGCAGTCGGCTCTGATACCAACTTGTGACGCCCCCGGTTCAATCGTACACTAATCATACACGCAAACGTGTACGATCAAACCCAGGGACTCACGGGAAGATATCACAACACAACTCTAAACACAAATAAACGGAGGTCCACAATATTACAGACCAGGGATCCGAAGATCCGAATACATAAGTCAGTCATACAAATAATATCTGGGTACAGACATAGTTAGCCAAGTTTTGCCTTAAGAAGGCTAGCACAAACAGCGACACTAGATCGAAAGGCGTTGGCCTCCTGCCTGGGAGCCTCCGATCCTACTCCTGGTCAGCTGGCTCGATCCAGTAGTACGTGCCCTCTGGACCCGCCTGGTAGTAGGCTCCGGTGGTGGCGTCTGGCTCCTGGACTCCATCGTCTGGTGTATCATCAAGGTGGGGTATATGGGGGAAAAGAGAAAATAAAGCAACCGTGAGTACTCATCCGAAGTACTCAGCAAGCAAGGATCTATACTACATATGCAACATTATCAATGGAGAAAAGGCTGTATATGTGGACTGGGCTGCAGAAATGCCAGAATAGAGAGAAAGGCCTAGTCCTATCGAAGACTAGCATCTTTAAACATCTTCACAAAGCCATCATCTTGCAGCAGTAGAAGAGAGTAGAATAGCATTTTATTTAGCAAACATGTTGAAGTACAGCTCAAAGATCCTTCCTCGACTCCCAGCGAGAAAGTAATCCCGAAGCTTCAATTAAGTAACAAGTATCCAGTTTAAGTAGTAGATCGGGATACACAAACTGAGCGTCCTTTACCGTAGGACCGGCTATCGATAGAAGATTCATCCCTGCAGGGGTGCACTACTGTTACCCAACACGCTCGATCAACTCTGGTCGGACATACTTGTTGGGTAATGCCCGTCCTCGGAAGATCAACACGAAGCAGCGCTCTACCTAGGCTCAGCAGAGAGGTCAGCACGCCGGACTAACCTATGCACCCAGGGGTCTCGGGCCATCGCCCTGGGCACCCTGCGCGTTGCGTGGCTGGCCGGGGTGCAGGCGCGACACTGAACTCGCCAGTGAAGTATCCAGCCCAATCCCGACGATCAGCCCGCACGGTGAATCGTGACGTCTGATAAGCTTTCGGCGAAACGTACATCGCAGAGGGCCCCATAACCATTATCCCGCGTGGTGGCAGTGCGTAGAGGGCACGTCGACCCACTCAGATCACACACCCAAATCCAATAGGCTCAATTAGTATCAAGCGGAGACAATCAGAGTCTCTGATGCTCCGCCACAATGTCACACTCGAGTGCCCTTCCGGCACACCCGAAATCATAGATCCCCAGCGGGTACCCACCAGGGTGGACCCGCCTGTGAAAAAGGTCAAGTAACCGTGTGGTCATAATCATCAGGGTGAACGTAAGAGGTATCACCCTCGAGGTTCACACTGAGGGGTTGCACGACAGAGTCGTATCGGACATGGAGAAGGAGGAATCACCCTCGATGACCACGACCGTACAGCTATGCTGCAGAGTATTCATCAGGAGTGCGTTACGAGGTATCACCCTCGGCACTCGATAGTTACTACGCAGAGTCGTACAACTAAGGGGGTGTGAAGTGAGGCGTCTGTCTCTGATCGACGATCACGTTGATCGAGTCGTTGATGAACAAGCAGGGGCGACAAGTAAGGTGGTGGGGTCACAGATGGGTCATACCAACCTATACTAAACAGTTTATCATAGGCAGGTAAGATAGCAATGAACAGGTTACAACAGCAGGCTATGCATCAGAATAGGAGCATACATTAACAGTAGCGAAATCTAATGCAAGCAGGAGAATAGAATGGGCGATATCTGGAATGCTCAAGGGGGGGGCTTGCCTGGTTGCTCTGGCAAGAGAGGGAGGTCGTCAACGGGCTGCTCGTCGGTAGAGTAGCCGTAACCTGGTGCAGCGTCGTCGGTCTCGGCGTCTATCGAGAGAGAAGGAGGGGGAGAGAAACAATAAATTCACGGCAATAATGCAAACAATATGTATGACATGCCTAAATGATATGCCGGGGTGTTCTACTGCCTAACTAAACGATTTAGTTAATTTAGGAATTTATTTGGATTTATTTAATTAAAGTTGGGCACTATTCATTTACTGAAATCGGTCTAAAATTTCAATGTTCTTATAGCTGCGGGCGTCTGACGGGAATACGGAGGGCGTATCCGGGTTCGTATCGTCGTTCTGAGCAAGTTTCATGTATAAAATATTTTCATCGGAGATACGGTTTAAAAGATATGATTTTCTAAAGTTTTTATTAATTTCTGAAATTTAATTAATTATTTAATTCAACATTATCCGAAACAGTGATTGATGACGTCAGCATGACATCATGCTGACGTCAGCAGCCACCTGACAGGGTGGGTCCCACCTGTCATAGGCTGTTAGGTTAATTAGGTTTAATTAATTTAATTACTGATTAATTAACACTAATTAGTTAATTAGATTAACCTAATCAGGATTAATTAACTAATTAATTATTTAATTAATTATTTTATTTATTTCTATTTTTATTTTCTTAAAATCGTTCTGGGCCGTGGGCCCCATTTGTCAGCGGCACAGGGGGCTCGGGCCCCACTGGGCAGTGGCCCAGGGGGGGTTTCACAGGCGTGCGGGAAGAGGAGAAGGAGAAGAAGACCGAGGGATGAGTAAAGGGTGGCCGATGCATAGCAAAAAGGGGTACAGCAGGGAATTAAAGGAGAAGGCACGAGGAATGAACTCCGGAACGGAAGTGGAGCCATCCGGGGGAGGAGAGAGGGGAAAAGGAGAGACAGACCCTGAGGGAGAGGGGGGGGGCTGAAAGATATTCCATCTTGTTCTACTCCGAGCACCGATCCGAGAGGCGGGCGAAGAGGATCGTGCTCTGAGAGGAGAGCACGGACCGTGCCCGAGGTTGCAGTTCACGAGGAAGAGAGACCTCTCTTCCCAACCTCCCACTACCCTAACCTCCCCCACCTCCACAACATCCTTATACCCCGATCAGCAACCAATCACACACACCATTGAGCGCATATTGGTCCTCGTTGCTCCTCGGATAGAGGAGGAGTAGGGAGTGCGGAGAAAGAGGGGAGCAGCAAGCGCCGGATAGGGGGCAGAAGAGCCGGAGCGAGCCCCGGCGAAGCGGTGAGCATCGCGCAGCAGCGCGGTGAGCGGCGGCACGGGGGCGCGGTGCGCGCGGCGAGGTGCGGGAGCAGAGAGGGGGGGAGGGGGGGAAGAGGCCCGAGGCCTCACCGTGCTCGTAGGGACGGGGCAGGCAGGGGAGGTCGGGGTGGTCGACGGGGACGACGGAGACGGGGAGGCAGGCCGGCGGGGAGGCGCGGGCTCCGGGCGGCGGCGAGGTCGTGCGCGGGCGACGGGATCGGGGATTTGCCCCGATCCGGATCCAGTCGAGGGAGGGGGCGACGAGCGCCAGGCGGCTGGTCGGGGAAGAGGAGAGGACGGGGCAAGTCGAGGTGGGAGGAGGCGGGGCTAGCGAGAAGGGGAGGGAGGGGGACGGGCTCGGAGTAGGAGAGAGGACGTGGGACGGGGGCCGGAAGATCGATCTGGATAGGATGTGGGGGATGACGAGGGGGAGGAGGGAAGGGGAGGCGTCGGCGACGGCGTAGGCGAAGGGGCGGACGGGATCGGGAGATCCCGATCCAGACGCGAGGGGGGGGGGGAGAGGAGCGAGGGGAATGGGGTTGGGTGAGCTAGGGTTCGGGCGTCCCTGGGGGTATAGGTAGGGGGCGCGGGTGGGGCCGGCCGGCGGGCTACGGCCCCAGTTGGGCCGGGGGGGGGGGGGGGGCGTTGCTCTTTTTTTTTGTTTCATTTTTCTTTTATCTTTTTCTTTATTCTCCTTTCTCAGTTTAGTAAATAGTCAGGCCTCAAAATGGTTTTTGTAAAACATGAGACCTAGTTCATAAATAATAGTGCATTATTCCCTAACACCTAAAACTAGTTTGGACAAAACATAATTCCATATTTATTTCAGATTGAATAAATGGTTATTAAATATTATCTTTATCCACTGTTTGAGGTTGTTCGAGTCACTTATCCAATTCCAATGATGTTGGTTTCAATTTTAGAATAGCCTCTGGAATATTTGCTATATATCTGACATTTTAGCTTCTATGTTGGACAACTTTCATATTCCACTTTCATTTAAATTTTGAATTTGACTTAGGAGTTGAAATGCAATGTGATGCTAATGATGATTATGCACTGTTGATCATGCTACCATGTCATTATCAAAAGTGATTACTGTTGCTAATCACCGGGGGTGTTACAGAGGAACACACAAGTCTCCAATAGTTGTACCTGCGCCGAACAAACAAATACTTGCACCCAACGCGATAAAGGGGTTGTCAATCCCTTCACGGTTACTTGCAAGGATGAGATCTGGTAATGATAGATATAAAAGATAAGTAAAAGTGTGAAATAAAATAAAAGTAAATAAATTGCAGCAAGGTATTTTTGTGTTTTTGATTTTGTAGATCTAAAAATAATATGATAAAAGATGGATTCAGGGGCCATAGTTTTCACTAGAGGCTCCTCTCTTGAAAGAAAGCATATGGTGGGTAAACAAATTACCGTTGAGCAATTGAGAGAAAAGTGCATAGTTATGACGATATCCAAGGCAATGATCATGTATATAGGCATCACGTCCAAGACAAGTAGACTGACTCCTGCCTGCATATACTACTATTACTCCACACATCAACCGCTATCCAGCATGCATCTAGTGTATTAAGTTAACAAGAACGGAGTAACGCCTTAAGCAAGATGACATGATGTAGAGGGATAGATCCAATCAATATGAACAAACCCCATCTTTTTATCCTTAATGGCAACAATAAAAATACGTGTCATGCCCCTTTTTGTCACTGTGATTGAGCACCGCAAGATTGAACCCATTACAAAGCACCTCTCCCATTGCAAGAAAAATCAATCTAGTTGGCCAAACCAAATCAATAGATCGGAGAGAAATACAAAGCTATATAAATCATGCATAAAAGAGTTCAGAGAAGACTCAAATAATATTCATAGATAATCTGATCATAAACCCACAATTCATCGAATCTCAACAAACACACCGCAAAAGAAGATTACATTGAATATATCTCTAAGAACATCGAGGAGAACATTGTATTGAAGATCAAAGAGAGAGAAGAAGCCATCTAGCTACTAGCTATGGACCCGTAGGTCTGTGGTAAACTACTCACGCTTCATCGAAACGACAGCAAGGTTGTTGTAGAAGCCCTCCGTGATCGAATCCCCCTCCGGTAGAGTACTGGAAAAGGTCGCCAGATGAGATCTCACGAAGACAGAAACTTGCGGCGGCGAAAAAGTATTTTTGGTGTGCCCTTTGGTCTTCGAGGAATATTTGGGTATTTATAGAAGAAAAATTAGGGTTAGAGGAGACACGGGGGCCACAATCTTGGGGGATGCGCCCCCTGAGCTTGTCGCCGCCTTGTGGCCCTTCTGGCCTCCTCCCGAAGCTTCCAGGGTGTCTTGTGGTCCAAGAAAATCGTAAAAAAGTTTCGGTCCATTTGGACTCCGTTTGGTATTGATTTTCTGTAAAGACAAAAACAAGAAAAAAAACAGGAACTAGCACGGGGCACTAGGTTAATAGGTTAGTCCCAAAAAATGATATAAAATAGCATAATAATGCATATAAAACATCCAAGATTGATAAATATAATAGTATGGAACAATAAAAAATTCTACATACGTTGGAGACGTATTACATGCGAGCGTATGCCTGCGTGAAGACGCATTGGCGGAAGGTCGAAGCAGAGGTCGTGGCGGCGGGGCCTCACGAAGGAAAAAACCGTGTTCCAAAGCAGTTCCTTGCCGAAGTAGAAGAAGGGGCCCAAATCACCAAGGCCAAGTCTCCCAAAGACACTTTGTATTTTTAGATAGCACTTTGGAATACCGAAGTGTGTGGGATGTACAAAGACTACCTTTATGTTGCAATGAATTCAACCTTAAATTCTGTTGTGTTTGTTTATTATTATGTCTCCTGTTTGATCATGTTAATCTGAAAGTGGCCAGTTGTCGGCTTCAACCCCCCGGTACAGTATACCAAGGGTGTTCTTTGTAGGCAAACGGGACCCTTAGCCGATGTCTCGGTACCCTAAGGCGGTATGTGCTTGTAAGAACTAGGCAATCAAACTATAGTGGCTTAATGACTTTCACTTAACCATAGGAGATTGATTATGGGGGTCGACGATAAGCCCCCGGTGTTTGAAGTGGTCGGCTATGCGGCCGGGGTCTATACCACTAACCACTTCGGCTAGTGCGAGAAAAACCCCTTCGTTTAACACAGGTGATCACTAATGACACATCGCTTAACGCGGTCTTCAGATTCCCGACCAGTTTCCTCTTACCTAGACAGTCAGTTTTTGGCTTTCTCCACTGAGGCGCTCTGCCAATTAAGCCGGTGGCACTATCGCAGTGGTTCTCCCGTTACACCCTTAGCCGAATTGGTCGGAAACATAAGGGGTACACATAGTAGTCGTACAACCCAACTATTGACCAAAATCTAGGTTCGAAACCGATTCATATAATGCAACTTCCAAGATGCCGAGTACTTCAGACTTGTAACTTGGGGCATAGGAACAAAGCCCTTTAGCAGTTGTATCCTATGGACGTTCTTATAGTTCACATGCAGTGCTTGTAAGGAAATGAGTTAAGGACCTTAAGGGGTACGATTTCTTTATTTCATATGCTCAAGCTTTACATGCCTAAGTTGTGATGGGAGGAACTAAAAAGATACAATGCTATTAAAGAGAATAAAGGAGTAAATAGAAATAGGGCGGACTTGTCATCGCGTTTATGAGCCCGAGCCGCTTCTTGCGCACGTCTGCGTCTTCATGCTATTGACCAGGTCGTCTTCGTTGATGGCGAAGATTAATACAGGCTGCCTGCATGTAACCTCGGTTGTTCACGTGCTTGAGGCGTTCGTTGGTCGAGTCCTTTAAAGAGGTCTGCAGCTGTCAGTCGTGTGGTTGAAGCCACACGGGTATGCTATTATTGGCTAGCTCTTTGACAGAACCTTGCCTATGTGCAAGCCCGAAGTTTCATCGCTGCTCGGTTTAGCTAATCCGACATTTCCATTGTTTTGACTCCTCGATGGCCCAGGGAATTTTTAGTGCGAAATTGTGCACCCTGGGGACGTAGTGCCCCTTCCAAGGGGAGCGCGCGAGGAGCCCGTACCCCTATTTAGGGTAGGGGAGTGCATCTCCGATGTCGACTGGCGTTGCCTGCGTACGCTTCGATGAGCTAGGGTGCGTTTGCCAGACGGGCTGCCTCCTCGGATGCCTGCACCTCGGCTGCGAAAGTCGCGGTCTGCTCCTCCGTTCGGAGAGAGCGTTCAGTGTTACCATTGACAGTAATAACACCGTTCGGTCCTGGCATTTTGAGCTTGAGGTATGTGTAATGCGGTACTGCATTGAAGCGAGCGAATGCGGTGCACCTAGAAGCGCGTGGTATCCGCTCCGAAAAGGTACAATGTCGAAGATTAACTCCTCGCTCCTGAAGTTCTCGAGTGATCCGAAGACTACCTCCAGTGTCACCGTTCCGATGCAGCGGACCTCAACACCTGGTATGACACCTTTAAAGGTGGTGCTGCTGGGCTTCATTTGAGATGAGTCCATGCCCGTCTTCCTAACCTTGTCCTCGTAGATTAAGTTGAGGCTGCTCCCTCCATCCATAAGGACGCATGTTAGAGGAAAACCATCAACGATCGGGTCCAGGACGAGTGCGGCCGATCCGCCATGCCTGATGTTGTCGCATGGTCATGCTTGTCAAATGTGATCGGGTAAGCCGACCACGGATTGTACTTCGGGGCCACGGGCTCTAGCGCGTGAATGTCCCGAAGTATGCGCTTCCTCTCCCTTTTAGGGATATGGGTAACGTAAATCATGTTTACTTCTGTTACCTTGTTAGGAAACTTCTTTTGGCCTTCATTGTTGGGCCGCCGAGGTTCATCCTCGTCTTCACTGCGACGTTGGATTTTACTCTAACCCTCCATCGCTACCTTGCCGGCTTGCTTGAAGACCCAGCAATTTATATTAGTATGATTTGCTGGCTTGTCTGAGGTGCCATGAATTTGGCACGGCCTATCAAGGATCTTGCCTAGCTGGCTGGGTCCATCCTTATTCCTTTTAAAGGGTTTCCGCTTCTGCCCTGATCTAGGTCCGGTGAACCCTGCGTTGACTACGGCATCCTCTGTGTCACTCCCGCCATTCTTATGCCTACGTTTATTTTTATTACGTCGAGGCTTTCCATTGGTGTCGTGCGTCTCTGAGATGCCCGCCTCGCTGTTATGGGTACTGCGGGCCAGCCAACTATCCTCTCCCGCACAAAAATGGGTCATTAGTGAGGTAAGGGCTGCCATGGTCCGTGGTTTATCCTGGACGAGCTAGCGGGCAAGCCATTCATCTCGGATGTTATTCTTGAATGCAACAATGGCTTCGGCGTCGGAGCAGTCTATGATATGGTTCTTTTTAGTAAGGAACCGGTTCCAGAACTTTCGAGCTGATTCGCTGGGTTGTTGGATAACGCGGCTGAGGTCGTCGGCGTTCGGAGTTCGGACGTAAGTTCCCTGGAAATTTGCTCGAAAGGTGTCCTCTAGGGCTTCCCGGCTACCGATAGAGTGAGGAGGCAGGCTGTTAAGCCAATGCCTCACCGGCCCCTTTAGCTTGAGCGGTAAGTATTTGATGGCACGGAGGTCATCTTCGTTGGCCATGTCTATGTGAAGAAGAAAATCTTCAATCCATACCGCTGGATCAGTGGTGCCATCGTATGACTCGATGTTAATGGGTTTGAACCTGTCCGGGAATTGATGTTCCATCATCCTGTGTGTGAAATAGATTGAGTGAGAAGGGCCTCGGGTTCGAGTAGTGTCACGTCGGGCTTCGGGAGAAATCCAGGCGTAAGACTCATCCCGAGCTCGGCCGTTCTTGTCCAACTAGGCCTCGTAGCCGTCGAGTCCCGTAGGGGAACGTCTTCTCGATCCGTAGATGGACCAAGGTGGCGCCCAGTTCGCCTCTATCTGGCGTCGAACATCATGCGGATCTAAGTAATTGACTGGGTCCTTGCCGTATCGGCTGTGGCTGTTTGAGTTTGGAAGTCCTCCCGCGCTGGCCTGTCACGTCCTCTAGGGGGTCGATCAGGTTGGTCTGACCGTCCACGTGTTAATATCACGTCATTGGTTAGTTCTTCATCGAACTCAGGCACCAGTCGTCTGCGTGGGTTGGATTTGGGCGCATTGCGGCGCCGTTCCTCGAGATCTTGCTCGACAGAGAGTATTTCGACCCACTTGTCATTCAGTGCGTCCTCATTGGCCTGCAGCTGCTCCTACATACGCTTCATGCTCCGGGCGGTGGCCATGAGGCGTCGCCGAAAGTGCTCCTGCGCGATGGGGTCCTCGGGGACTATATAGTCCTCGATACCGAGGCTCTCGTCCTCCTCGGATTCGGGCATGTAATTGTCATCACCTCCCTCAAAGAGGTCGTTGAGGTCCTCATCTTCGGGGTTTTCTTTGAGGCTGGCGTGCTATTCTGGGAAGGCTTGAAATTCCTCTCCGGGATCACCGTCGGCTGCCGCGCCGCCGTTGTCGGCTGTGGCGTTGTTCCCGCTAGGATTCACGTTAGCGTCCCTGCCGCGTCTCCGCCGACGTCTGCTAGGGGTTTTTGGAGTATCAACCATGTATACATCGTAAGAAGATGTTGCGGTCCACCTGCCAGTGTTTCTCAGTGGCGAAGTGGTTTCTGAGAGGTCGTCGACATCTTCATCCATGTCTGTGGCCTCGTCATAGTCTAACACGTCGGTTAAGTCATCGATCGTGGCGACTAGGTGGGTGGTGGGTGGGACGTAAATTTCCCGGTCGTCGGCTGTAAGTCTGATCGTGTCATAAACTGAGGTCTTGCCGTCCGAGATTGACAAGCTCTGGATTCGGTCAAGCATCTCATTCAGGTGAGATAACTCCTCGGTATTCATGGCCTGGTCATAGGCCGGGTTGATTCGAAGTGGCCTTGGTGGCACGCTAGATGTGTTTTCGGCCGCACAAGGAGTTGGAGTGAAATCTAGATCTGCCACCAGGATCGGGGAATCGTTCGATGCATTCCTGTCCTCGCAAGAGACAGGAGTTGATTCCGGATCTGTTGTCGTGGTTGGTTCTAAACCCGACGTGGTACTCGGAGCCGTACTCAGGGCCATATCGAGACTTGATGCCGTGATGGGGTCATCCGAGGTGGGGGTGGATAATTCGCCCATGGATCCTGGCGGTGTCAAAGTTTTTAACCCGACGTCCTCGAGGGATGCCGGCTCCAGAGTTGAGCCTCCGATGTCTGATGAGCCCTTGATCCGGCCAGGCGTCCAGCCTGACAGGACGAGCTCGCCGCGGGAATCCGCGTTATACTCCAGACCTCCGAAGGTCACTATCTGGTCAGGAGCATAGTTCTCGACGGTGGCCAGATGGCCACCCGAGTCGGCGCAGAAGATCATGCTGCCGAACACAAAAAGCTGGCCGCGGACGTATAAGTCCCCATAACCACTGCCGCAGTTGATCTACAGATGAGCCATCGATCCTTCTGTTGATCTCACAGCGGAACTCTCAATGAAAGCACCAGTATCGGTGTAAAAACCGGCAGACCTCGGGGTAGGGGGTCCCGAGTTGTGGATCTCGGACAGATGTTAACAGGAACAGGGAGACGATGTTACCCAGGTTCGGGCCCTCTTGATGGAGGTAAAACCCTACGTCATGCTCTTGTTTATATTGATGGAGATGTATCGAATACAGAGTTGATCTACCTCGAGATCGTAAGATGTGTTCTAACTCTAGGGCTAGGTGAATGAGATTGCGTTGAAGTCCCCTCCACGGGCTAAATCCCTTGGCTTATATACACGCCAGATGGGGCATCTAGGGTTACATGGTTGGCATCTAGATGTGGAGGCAGCACGAGAAGTCTTGGAGTATACGTCAAGTCTTCGGCAGATGTAGCCCCGATCACGCCTCCGGCGTATGGCTTTCGGAGTCCACCTTGAACAGAATGAGGGCCCACCAGCCCAGCCCGAGGAGCATGGGCCGACTAGACTAGTACCCCCTAGTCCGGGACACCATCACCAATGTTTTCCAAATCTTTACCCTCATCGAGATCAGGGGGAATAGCCACCTTGCTCTTATCAGATTCATTCTTGTCTAAAATTTGTTGCAGCAATTTCTCTAACAGCGCATTCTGTTTCTGTAATTCCAATTGTAAAAAAAATAAAAAAAAATCTATCAGCTTCAGCACCAATCATTCTTCTTGCGTCCAAACAATTTTGTTGCATGTGTAGCATTCTTTTCCTCCATTTCCTTGGGTTTATTGTTCAGTTCAGTATTACTGTTATTCTGAACATCAACACTACCTCGCTGCTCAGTAAATTTTCCACTGCCATTGTTAGCGTCTACATCCATTTCCAGATCATTTTGCTAGAGATAAGCTCCCAAGGTTGATGGTTTCCTTCTTTGCTTCCGCACCTTCATTCTTTTTTGCTGCTCTGAGTTCAGCATCTCCAACGCTAAATACATACTCCCTCCGTTCCGATTTACTCGTCGTGG